>OZ012735.1:319720577-320320577 GCA_963859935.3 Lathyrus sativus
GATCTTTTAAATATAAGGGGTGAGTCAGATGGTGTGGGGGTAGCAGAGTGATGAACAGGATTAGAATCAGTGTTAAATACCTGTTTCAGAGTATCTCTAATTTCTTCAAAAGTTGGAACTTGGCCTTCCTTCTGCACAAGATTGGCAGGAATCTCAACACCATCTCTTATGCAGCGAGCAACATACTCAGCAATAAGTTCTCTAGGTTCATCTGAGGTGAATAAAGGAAAATCCTCAACAGGAATCCTTCTTCCCCTAACTTCTTCTGAGTTAGTTTTCCTTAGTTTCTCAGATAAATCTTCAACCAGTTTCATCCTTCTCAGAGTTAAACCATTTATTTCAGAGCCAATGATATAATTCAGATCTTCTGTCAACCCAGCCTCTTGCAGATGCGCCACAAGTTGGTTTTCTATCAGAATATCTGAAATCAGCCTTCCCATAGGAATCCATGTTCTGACTTTTCCAAATTTATCTCTAGCTGTTTCCCTTGTTTCCTTGACGTGAGATACCAGATGATTAAACAACAAGTATGGAAGATCAATCTGAATGTTTTGGTGTAAACAATACATGAAGTAAAGTTGTTCAGCATTAACATAATCAGATGAGTTTGAAGAGGGTCTGTGAAAGATGGTGTTCATGAAAATCTTAGCCCATATCTTGTAAGTGGGTTTCAAGAACTTAACCTTCTTACAAGGTTCACCAGTGGTACAGATTTCTTGACAAACATCTTTCAGATCTTCACGCGCAGAAGACAGAGAGGTTACTCCATCAGTTGCCTTAAAACCTATGAGTTTCCTTATCAGGTTTTCAGTGATAACTATCTTCTTTCCCAGCACAGAGGAGTGAATGAACTTTGGAGTAGCAAATGCATGAATCCAGAACTCCTTCACTAACTTTGGATACACAGGACCCATAAGCCTGTCAAAGTAACCGTCCCAGCCTTGTGCTTTGATTGAAGAAATCAGATCAAACCCATTTTCAGCAAGATCTTCTAAATCCACGAAACTTTCACACAACACTTCTAGTGAATCAACAGGAGTTAGGAGAGTGCGTACTGGTTCTATGACAGTGGTAGCATTCTTGGTAGTAACAGCTTTTGAAGTAGATGCCATTGTTGATGATGATGAAGAAGATGAAGGTTTCTGAGTTCTTTTAGGGTTTGAAAAGAGAGAGAACAACAGACAAAAGCGCATATGTGTTTGAGAATGTGAAAAGTGTGAATGTGTTAAGAGAGTGGTTTATATAGACAAATAAAGCAAGCATGGGAAACACAACAGACACACATAGGACACATACGCACGTTTGCATTAAATGAAAAGTAATCATTTTTAATTATGATATGACATTTTGGGGGAAAATCAAGACAGATTGAGATTTTCAAAGCAATACCTTAAACGTCATAATCAGTAGGTGTACTCCATCTTTTCAGATTCTGAGTGACACGTGTTTGCTTGCATGTGATTCTATAACTCTTGAGAAATGAAACGTTTTCAACTTTCAGATCCTCTGAGATGGTCAGTACAGAGTTTCACACAAAAAATAATTATTCACAAATAAATTAAACAAGCAAAACAGATGAAATACTTCAGAGTGTTAAACACTTAGCATCTGAGAGGTTGACTCTGAGAAATATTACTCTGGACAAAAATCCATACAAATATTTTTCAGAATAAACTTAAACCTATCTTCAGCAAGGGGTTTTGTGAAAATATCTGCCCATTGATGATCTGTATCAACAAAGGCTAAATTTATTACACCCTTCTGAACATAGTCTCTGATGAAATGATGTTTAATCTCTATATGTTTGGCCTTAGAGTGTAAAATTGGATTTTTGGATAAACATATAGCAGAAGTATTATCACAGAAGATAGAAAGATTACTCTCATAGATTTGATAATCTTCTAGTTGACTCTTCATCCAGAGCATCTGAGTGGAACATCCAGCAGCAGCAATGTATTCTGCCTCTGTGGTTGATAGTGCAATTGTTGGTTGCTTCTTGCTGTACCACGAGATCAGATGACTTCCAAGAAACTGACAGCTTCCAGAAGTACTTTTGCGCTCAACTCTATCTCCAGCATAGTCAGCATCACAGAATCCAACTAGTGAATATTTGTCAGATCTTCTGTAACACAAACCAACATTAGCAGTACCTTTCAGATACCTTAGAATCCTCTTAACAGCAGTTAAGTGTGATTCTCTAGGATCTGATTGGAATCTAGCACATAAACAAACACTAAACAGAATGTCTGGTCTAGAAGCAGTCAAATAAAGAAGAGATCCTATCATACCTCTGTAGAGTTTCTGATCTACCTTCTTACTTACCTCTTCCTTACCTAGATTGCTTGTAGGATGCATTGGAGTCTTTGCCATTTTGCTATCCAGCATGTTAAACTTCTTCAGAAGCTCTTTAACATACTTGGTCTGATGTATGTAGGTGCACTCTGGAGTCTGATTTACTTGGATTCCCAGAAAGAATCTCAGTTCTCCCATCATGCTCATCTCAAATTCTTCCTGCATACATTTAGCAAACTCCTTTCCAAGCATAATATTTGTTGATCCAAAAATAATATCATCTACATAAATTTGACAAATCAACAAATATTTCTTAATGGTTTTACAAAATAGTGTGGTATCCACTTTTCCTCTGATGAAATTTTTCTTCAGAAGAAAATTACTCAACCTCTCATACCAAGCTCTGGGAGCTTGTTTTAGTCCATAAAGAGATTTTTTCAGTTTGTAAACATGATCTGGAAAATTTTCATTTTCAAAACCAGGAGGTTGGTGGACATACACTTCCTCTTCTATAATTCCATTAAGAAAAGCACTTTTAACATCCATCTGATAAAGAGTGATGTTATGTTGTGCAGCAAATGAAATAAGCAAGCGTATAGACTCTAACCTTGCAACAGGAGCATATGTTTCTGTGTAGTCTATGCCTTCTTGTTGACTGTAGCCTTGAGCAACCAGTCTTGCTTTGTTCCTTTCAACTTCTCCTTTCTCATTAAGTTTATTTCTAAAAACCCATTTTGTTCCAATAACATTGAAACCTTTAGGTCTTGGAACCAGATCCCAGACTTCATTCCTTGTGAATTGATTCAGCTCCTCTTGCATAGCTAAAATCCATTCATTATCTTCCAGAGCCTCATCAACAGATGTTGGTTCTATAATTGACACTAAGCCACAGAAGGAAGATTCAGAAGTTCTGAGAAATGCTCTTGTCCTTATTGGATCATCTTTCTTTCCAATTATCACATCCTCTGGATGAGAAGCTTTCATTCTGGAAGAAGATCCTCTGACTGTTGGTCTTTCAGAAATATGCAGATTGTCAAGTTGGGAAGTTAGAGGCGTAGCATCTGGGTTTGCTTCAGAGTCTTTGTCTTCAGTCTTGTCTGCCTCTGAGCCTTCAGAGTCTGTGAGAATAACTTCTCTATCTGCAGAACTTTCAACTTGCTTTGGCTTTTCAGAGCCAAGCTTATCATCAAATCTAACATGAATAGATTCTTCCACAATCTGTGTTTCAGTATTGAATACTCTGTAGCCTTTAGAGCGTTCAGAATAACCAAGCATGAAACACTTCTGTGCTTTGGAATCAAACTTGTTCAGATGATCTTTAGTGTTAAGCATATAACAAATACATCCAAATGGATGAAAATAAGCAATGTTGGGCTTTCTGTTTCTCCACAATTCATAGGGAGTCTTTTCCAGAAGAGGTCTCACAGACACTCTGTTCTGAATATAACATGCTGTATTTATTGCTTCTGCCCAAAAGTATTTTGCCAGATTTGTCTCGTTGATCATGGTTCTGGCCATTTCTTGCAATGTTCTATTTTTCCTCTCTACAACTCCATTTTGTTGTGGAGTTCTAGGACAGGAGAAATCATGTGCAATTCCTTTTTCAGAAAAATATTTTTCAAAATATTTGTTTTCAAATTCGCCACCATGATCACTTCTGACTTTAATAATTTTGCATTCTTTTTCAGTCTGGACTTGATTGCAGAAGTCAATGAACACAGAATGAGACTCATCCTTGTGTTTTAGAAACTTTACCCATGTCCATCTGCTGTAGTCATCTACAATGACTAACCCATACTTCTTGCCTCTGATGGATGCAGTTTTCACTGGTCCAAACAGATCAATATGAAGTAATTCCAATGGTCTAGAGGTGGAAACAACATTTTTTGGTTTAAAATGAGATTTTGAAAATTTACCCTTTTGACATGCGCCACACAGAGCATCTGAATTGAACTTCAGATTAGGGAGTCCTCTGACCAGATTGAGTTTATTAATCTGAGATATACGTCTCATATTAATATGTCCCAATCTTCTATGCCAGACCCATTGCTCATCATTCACAGATAAAAGGCATTTTACATTTTGAACTTTAAGTTCTGAAAGGTTAATTTTGTAAATGTTGTTTTTCCTCTTTCCACTGAATAGGATTGAACCATTCTTTTGACATACAGCTTTGCAACATTTTTGATTAAAGATGATATCATAACCATTGTCACTTAATTGACTTATGGACAATAGATTATGTTTCAATCCTTCAACTAGCAGAACATTAGAAATAGAGGGTAGGTTACCATTACCTATTGTACCAGAGCCAATGATCTTGCCCTTCTGGTTCCCTCCAAATTTCACGTCCCCTCCAGATCTAAGTTCCAGGCTTTGGAACATAGACCTTTCGCCCGTCATATGTCGTGAGCATCCAGAGTCCAGGTACCATGATTGGTGTCTGGATTTTGCTGCTAAGAACATCTGCAACAGGTATTATTTGACTTTTAGGTACCCAGATCTTCTTGGGTCCTTTGGGGTTAGATGTTCTGTGGTTTTGCCTAAACTTCTGTTTTTCAACATAGTGTTTATTTTGGCTAACCCTTGGCTTAAACACATAAGTACTCTTTTCAGAGCTTGTATGTTTAATATCATTCAGATGACCAAACTTAAAATGAGAATACAGAGGAGTCTTCTTGATGAAGAGTTTATCAACAGACTTTGGATTGCTTCCAGAGGAGGATTCACATCCAATGCCTCTTCTGTTGTTCCCACTAACACCATAGATCATAGAAGCCATTTTGCTTCTGTCTATGCTTTTAGTGAGGAATCTTTTAAAACTGGAGTCATATTTTTCTAAAATATTTTCACTTGACTCTGTTTCAGTATCAGATTCTTGTTGAGTTGTTTCTAAATCATTTTTGAGTTTTAAATTTATTTCTTTCTGCTCAACAAGTTCTGTTCTCAGAAGATCAATCTCAGATTCAAGATTGCTTTTCAGCTTCTTGTATTTGAGTTTAATCTTGCTGTAGCTTTCCAACATGTCAGATAAACTTTCAACAAGTTCAGCTCTGGAGAGTTCAGAAAATACCTCTTCAGAGTCAGAGTCTGATTCTGACTCAGATTCAGATGATGACGTTCCTTCATCTTGATCATTTGTGTTGGCCATCAGCGCAACATTTGCACATTCTTCCTCAGATTCAGAAGATGATTCAGATTCATCTGAGTCATCCCATGTAGCCATCAGAACCTTTTTCTTTTTATCAAACTTCCTTTTGGGTTTTTCCTTTTGAAGTTTGGGACATTCACTCTTGTAGTGTCCAGGTTCTTTACATTCAAAGCAAGTGACCTCTTTCTTGCCAGATCTTCTGTGTCCAGAAGATTCTCTCTTTTGATCAGATCTTTTGAAGTTGTTGAACTTCTTCCCTTTGTGCTTCCAGAGTTTGTTGATCCTTCTGGACAGCATGGATAGTTCATCTTCTTCTTCAGAAGAAGATTCCTCAGAGCTTTCTTCATTTACCTGCAAAGCTTTAACAGATTTGTTAGATTTAAAAGCTAAGGATTTACCTTTATCTTTCTTCTGGGGTTCATCTTCCTCCAGCTCAATCTCATGACTTCTCAAAGAACTGATGAGTTCTTCTAATGAGATTTTGTTCAGATCCTTGGCCAGCTTCAATGCAGTCACCATAGGTCTCCATCTGGTAGGAAGACTTCTGATGATCTTCTTGACATGATCAGATGTTGAGTAGCCCTTGTCCAGAACTTTCAACCCAGCTGTTAGAATCTGAAATCTGGAAAACATAGTCTCAATGTTCTCAGATTCTTCCATTTTGAACGCTTCATACTTCTGTATCAGCGCCAGAGCCTTTGTTTCTTTCACCTGAGAGTTTCCCTCATGAGTCATTTTGAGAGACTCAAACATATCATGAGCAGTTTCTCTGTTGGTAATCTTCTCATACTCTGTATGAGATATTGCATTAAGAAGTATGGTTCTGGCTTTGTGATGATTCTTGAATTCTTTCTTCTGCTCCTCAGTCATTGATTTTCTATCAATCTTTTTGCCATCCTTAGTAGGATGTTCATACCCATCAATGACTAAATCCCAGAGATCAGCATCATACCCCAAGAAAAAACTTTCAAGTCTATCCTTCCAATAATCAAATTTTTCTCCATCAAACATTGGAGGTTTGGTGCTGATTCTGTCTCCTTCATATTTGTTGCTTGATGTAGGAATATCACCCATATTAGCAACCAAATAAATAACAGAGTATTTTTCTCACTGGATCTTTATCTGTCACGGTTAAGCGAATGCACACTCAGAACCGGAGCTCTGATGCCAACTGAAGGTGAGAAAATACTTAGAAGGGGGGGTTGAATAAGTATGACAGAAAATAATCAAAGATAAACACACAAGTATTTTTATCCTGGTTCGTTGAACTCAACTACTCCAGTCCACCCTTTTCAAGAGTGATTTGCCTTTCTCAACAAGGACTTAATCCACTATTCAAATCAACTGATTACAAATAGCAACACCTAAGAACAACTGTTCTTAGTCTTCTCAAGAGCTACTGATCTAACCTAGATCCTCTTAAGGAAAACTTCCTTTACAAATTAATGTAATACAATGTAAGAGTAATAAATGCTTCTATGAAAGCTATAAACACAACTGTGTTATTTCTCTAAGTTTAGAACAATGTATGAACTATGAAGAATATGAGAGCTTGAGAGTTTCTTCGCTTGAGAGTAAGTTTGTCAAATTCGTCACTTGAATAATGAGCTATGATATCCTTTATATAGCCACTTGAATATTGGAGAGAATATTTTACCGTTAGAGAAGATATTTCCAATATCAAATAGTACTGTCCTTTGTACTATTGCAGCAGAGAGACGGCGCACAAAATGTGGGTGTAGCAATTGTCTGCTGAGCTGTGAGTTTACCATATGAGGAATGTACCAGAGGAATAATATTCTTGCAGAGAATTTTGTCTATCCCAATTAAGGAAAGATTTGCTGGCATATTCCAACGGATATATTAAAATAATCTTCTTCAAATAATTCTTCAGATAGTTCAGATCAACAATCAATATCAGAGTCTTCAGTCTTCAGATTCTTCTGGAAACTTCAGAGCCTAAGATGTTCTTCAGATGTTGATGAATCAGAGTCTGGTGCAGCTGTGTGCTTGAAGCGTAACATGCTCTTAGATCAGAGTCTTCACTCAGATCAGAGTCTTCTCTCATTCAGAGTCTCTTCACTCAGAGTCTTCTTTCATTCAGATTCTTGATAATATATGCAGCGTGTTGTATCTTCAGAATCTTGATGACTAAGCTCTTATACTTCAGATTCTTCTAATCTTCAGATGCTCTTGAGCCATTCAGAATTTATTGTTCACATCAAATTTGCTCTTTAAGATTAAAATCTTTTGTGCCTGTAGAAAACAGTTTAGAACAAATTTAGAGAGTATAATTCTTGTATACAAATTATCATTAAAGTTATCATCAAAACATAGAGATATTACTAAGACACAATCTGTGCTCTTACACCTTTTGTGCATTTAAGACTTGTATGTGCAACTGTTTTGAAGTAAACATGACATAAATTGATTTTGAACCTCTTCATGCTTTATCCAAAATGCCAAATAGCAGCCCAAATACTTTTTCTACCATAGACCTTTTTGAACTCATTTTGGTGATTGAATACATGTAATTATGTATGTGTGAATTATATGTATGATTGGTTTGGTTAGAATATGCTTGGAACATGAATTAAGTCTTCTCATGCATGATTAAAACATTATTTTGCAATTTGAATACCACATTCTGTCACAGGCTGTTTTTAATCTCAAATGGTGTTCTATCTCATCTTATATCATGAATGTATTGTGTATGTATGGCTAGAATGACTTGAAACTGTTTTGAATTTGAACCTCACATTTTGCTGCATTTCACACACATCAAACTTGCACATGAAACACCATATTCTTCCATAGCCAATTTTAACCATATATTTTGATTCAAACTCATTTTATATCATGAATGCAATGTGTGTGTGTGATTGGAATAGCTTGAAACTGTCCTGAACAAAATCTGCACATGATCATGCATCTCACAAAACACAAGCCTACATTTGACATATCATTTTTCATAACAGTTGGCCTTGAGTTTGTTTCAGGTGTTAGGATCCCTCATAAGCATTTATATGAGATGTATGTATGTTTAGTTTGATTAAAAACCAACTGTAACATGAATTGCACATTTCCATGCCTTTCACACATACACTCTTGCATATTGATCACCACATTTCATACCAGTTAGAATTGAACCTCACTCTTTGCTTTAATTCACTCAATGACATGTATTCAATGTGTGTGAGTGTTCATTTTGGTCAATATATGCTTTGGAGCTGAACTGCCATAGGTCATGCACATCATTCATGAAATTTTGCAATTCACATGCACTTTTTACCACAGTTTGATTTCATCCTTAAAATTGTTTTAGATCAATTCATTATCATTTATATGTTGTGTGAGTATGATTATTTTGATTGGAAACTGACTGATACATGAGACTCACATCAAAATGCATTTTCAAGCTTCCAAACATACCTACTATCGGGTTTGAAAATAGGAAAGGAATTTCAAAAATCTAAGTGCACCATCTTGTTCCTCATGTTTTTCTGGTCAATTTGCATATAAATTTCATCTCAAAAGGTTGAGAATTGAGAAAGTTACAAGTGAAAATGCAATCATGTTCTTGCCTTATTTTGCCCAGGCCTGGTTTTTGAGTATCCCATATATATTTATGGGGTGGCATTTAAAAACGGATGTATAGCCACCCCAGTGGTAAGACCATTAAGCCAAAACACGCCTTGTACCAAGCGAGCATGGGTTCGACCCCTGAGGAGGGCAACCCTTTTATTAAATTTTGTCATTTTTTCACCAATCTTTGAAAAATCATATCTCTCTCAATTTTAATCATTTTTCACCCATTCTTTTTGCATTGTGTTCATATTGATATCTACTTTCATGTCATATTTTTTATTTTCATGTTTTCATAATTTTTCATCTCTTTTGACTATGTGCAAGTTGTGTATTTTCTGTGATCGTTTTGACGTATGCAGATGAATTTTCTCCTGATGTACTTGTAATTATTTGTGATACTTGTTTGCATTCTCATTATTAAATGTTTTTTAACATGATAGGACTTCATCTTTGGTTACTACCATGTTCATGTTACTTCATCTGTTAGCTTAATTTAACTCGATATGTCGTCACAGTTCCTGTTCTGCTTACCTGCTTTTATTGTCATCAATGCATTTTTTATGCTTATCAATCTTATATACTCATTTAATGGTTGTCACCATGAATATGCCTTTATCATATTGTTAATTTTCTTGTTGTTTTCTTTCCCCAAGTGATGAAGCTTGTTAGCTCTCATCCAGTTGTCTCCCCTGTCTACTTCCAAAGGAAAGGTTTGTCCATTTAACCCTCATATCATGGATACATCTCTTATCCATATCTTGACTTTGTTAAGTCACTTTAACCCTAGATTATAAGCCATTAGACTTTGCTTCAAGTCTAAGAAACCCACCTGTACTAGGAGTGTTCTTCAACTAGAACCCTAGGAAAGAGTTTGTCAACTCTGTGTGAGAATCATCGTCATGATTTCTTACTTCCTCTTTTGAATATTACAACATAGAATAGGGAGTTTTGTCAGACTCCACACAAACATTGTCATGTTTGTTCCCCCTTGAACCTTGATCATAATCAAGTGTTCTTATTCCCTTGTGAGGCGAACTACGATTGCTCTGATTCTATCCTAGTTAGGATACGTAGGCAGAAGATGCGATGTCTTTGCGACCAAACTTAGAAAACCAATTAGGTCTTTACTTATCTTTACACTCAACTCCCAATCCTAAATCCATAGTATATATTTCACACTTAGCAAGCAATCAAGCAAAAGGTTCCTGTAGAGTACTACAGATGCTTAGGGTGCTAACACCTTCCCTAGGTATAACCAACCCCCGATCCCCGAATCTCTTAAGCGTTGTCGTTACATCGCGAAAAAGGTTTTTCTTTAGACCTTTCCTTTGGATAAAATAAAGTTCGGTTGTAAAAGAATTAAGATTCAAGTTAATTTAATAGCTTGATATCCAATTTTCACCGCAACAGAAATGGCGACTTCACTGGGGACGGTTCTATTGCTTTGAGGATTTAGCCTATATTGTTTGATTAGTTGCCTATTTGTGAATACTTGTAAATATGTACGTAGGTGCTCTGTTGGATCTTGGGAACTTTGAGTGGTGAGACAACACTGTACCCATGTTTGAGCGTACTTATGATAGGATGGTGGTATATTCAAGGAGACTTATAGGGAGTTGATTCCCGACCAAGTTGACTTGAGAAAACCTCCGCTCAGTAGAGGCCCTTTTGAGAGTTAGTATTGTTGATCGAGTATTCGTGAAAACAATGCTACTTTCTAAATGGGAGTCCGTGATACTGAGGACCTTTAGATTACCTTTTCCCCACTATGGCTTTATTAGGACGTAGTGCGATGACTATAAGGAAGTAATTCCAAAGTAGTTGATACGCGATGCTACACTTGGACGAGACTCTCTTGAGAATATTATCGACCGCCAAATATTTGGGAAATTGATAATATCCGAAAGACGGGCCGAAGACTCCGGGAACTCTTTTAGAACCTTGTTCTGCAGTTGTGGAAACCTTAGTACATACCTTTGTGGTGGGTAGACCTTGACTCCTTACTCATGTTCTCCAAACCAAATCCTTTATCTGTATATATGTGAATCTGTGCTTACCTGTGTTTGTGCATTCATGCATTCATGAACATCATATCATAAAATTTTCATGGAACTCAGATCTCTTGTTTGTAAACATCAGGATCATCATGGACAGTGGAAAAAAGAAAACCATGAAGTACACTTACAAAAGTCCTAACTTGGTTGACATAGAAAGGTTGAGCACTTTGATAACAGATCTAGAAGGATTCAAGAGCAGGCATGGGAACTTATTATCACTGTTGAGGGTAAAAAGGAAGATGGATCTGGGACTTCTCTCCACAATCCTCCAATTTTATGATCCACTATATCATTGTTTTACTTTCCCTGATTATCAGCTAGTACCTACACTTGAGGAATATTCTTGCTTGATTGGTTTACCTATTCTTTAAAACTCTCCTTTTCCAATCATGGAGAAGGACCCTAAGGAAGAAGAAATTGCTAAAGCGACATGTTTGGGATTGGTGGATATTCAGAAAAATATGGTTACTAAGGGAGGAGTATTTGGTTTGACTGCAGAGTTCTTGGTTGGGAAAGCACAATACTATGCCGATCACTTGAGTATGGATGCATTCGAAGCTATCTTTGCCTTGCTCATTTATGGTATTTTATTATTTCGAAGTTTTGATAACTTTGTGGATCTCAATGCCATCAAGATTTTCTTGAAGAAAAACCCTGTGCCTACTTTACTAGCTGACGCCTATCATTCTATTCATCTGAGGAATTTGCATAAAGGAGGAATGATTATCTGCTGTGTCCCTTTGTTATATAAGTGGTTTATTTATCACTTACCTAAGGCTCATGCTTTTTGGAAGGAAGGTTGGTGGTCTCATAAGGTTATGGCTCTTACTCACTCTGATATTGATTGGTACAACCGTAGTTACGATGGGATAAGAATCACTGACAGTTGTGGAAGCTTTGGTAACGTACCTCTTCTGGGTACAAGTGGAGGAATCAGTTATAGCCCTGTTCTCGCTCGCCGTCAGCTTGGATATCCTTTGAAGGACAAACCAAATAGCGCTCATGTGGAGAGTATTTTCTTTACAGGAAGTTCAGAATTGAAGGGAGAAATTCTAAAAGCTTGGGGACATGTACACAAGAAAAGAAAGGAAGACTTAGGGAAACCTAATTGCGTCTCTCTCGAGCCTTATCTCCAATAGGTACGAAAGAGAGCTACTCAGCTGAGGATGCCTTATTCCCGGCAGAAACCCATGGCTTTAGAGGAGGAACACACAATGATCTTTATGTCTGAAGAGGAGAAGTTAAAGATTGCCTTGAGGAATTCACAACAAACTGAAGTAGCCTGGAAGTACAAGTACCAAGTGGCCATGGAAGAGAATGATGAACTCCGTAGACAACTATAGGCGAAGGATGAAGAAATGATTGCTTATAAGAAAAGGAAGACACAGGAAGGTTCATCATCTTCCAGCTCTCAACCAACTCCATGGAAGCTAGTTGTGGACAAACTCACTCTTGAGAAGACTCAGATGGAGGAAGAAATCAAGAAACTCAAAGCAAAAGAAGACTTTTATTTAGAATACTGTCAGCCTCATATTTAGTACTTTTGTAAAATGTACTAGATATTTTGTAATGCAATCTTGAAAATCAATGAAATGAAAGGATGTTTTGATCTGAGCTCCACGAAACTTTTGCATTTGCATTCTTGTTAATTAATCATTCAAGGAACTAAAAAATTGTTTGCAGATATTATAGACCAAAATTGAAGAACTTGAAGAAACTGAGAATTGAATTTGCTTATTTCCCCATTGTTATAATTTTTGCAAATATTTCTTTGGATTCCTTGAATGATTTTGCATTATTGCATTTTGCATTCATAAACATTGCATGTGCATGTTCTTGTGTTGTGTCTCATCCCGCTGTCTTATCTCCAGAAAGAATCACACTGAGTCCTCAACACCGATACAACACCAGAGCCCAAGCTCGCCTAAGAATGGAAGGACAGAATTTGGACGTGGACATAATTGATAATGAACTCGGAGAGCTACGAGGAGGCATGGGGCAGATCATGGAAGCCCTACAAGTCATTCGTGCAAAGTTGGACACTCAAGCCACTGTTGTTTCTGAAATCACTAGCATAGCTGTAGAGCCGATCCCAACGGCAGTCATTGTGGCAAATGATCCACCATATGGGTTATCGCCTGGTTTTGTACCTCCACCAGTAGTTAATAAACAAGCAGTTCTTGTGGGGCTAGAAATTCCTCAAGCTATTCCTACTTACACTCAGCATTCTGTTCAGGTTCAAGCGCGCCCAATTTTTCATAATCCTCCACCAGTGTACAAAGGTCTTGATGGGTATGAAGATGAAAGTGGATGACATGATAAGTTGAAAGAAAGTGTAAAGACTATCGGAAGAAAGGTCAGAGCAATGGAAGGAAATGACATCTTTGGTACTGATGCCAGAGATATGTGCCTAGTGTCTGGATTGGTAATTCTGCCGAAATTTAAAGTTCCCAATTTTGATCAGTATTCTGGGGCTACTTGTCCCCGGACACATCTGATTATGTATTACCGAAGAATGTCCGCTCATGTGGAAGATGACAAGTTAATGATTCACTGTTTCCAAGATAGTTTGAAAGGAGCTCCTGCTAAATGATATTTGGGTTTGGATCAGTCTCATATTCACAGTTTCCAAGACTTGGCTGATGCTTTTATGAAACATTACAAGTACAACATGGATTTAGCCCCTGATAGAAGACAGTTACTGAGTATGTCACAGAAAAGTTCGGAATCTTTCAAAGAGTGTGCACAAAGGTGGATGGAAACTGCCTCTCAGGTAGAACCTCCTTTGAGTGAAAAAGAGTTAACCGATTGGTTCGTCGATACAGTAAGACCAGAGTTTTATGAAAAGATGATCAGTAGTGTAACCGCCAGTTTTTCTGATATAGTAGCAGTGGGGGTGAGAGTGGAGTTGGGAATGAAGAATGGGAAGGTAGCTAGCAGTTCCGACAGTTCTGGTAATAACAATGTCAAAAAGCTCAGCAGTAATTTTCATAGAAAGAAGGAAGGGGAGACAAATGCAGTAACCGTGGGAAGAAAGAATCACACCTGGAGACCACCTTACCAACAATATCAGCAGAGTTATGTTCAACAACCTCAGCAAGCCTTTGTCCAGCAGCCTCAACCAAGTTATGTTCAGCAATCCCAGCAACAACGACCAATATATCCGTTGCAGTATGCCCAACAACCTTATGTGGCGGCTGTAACTCCAGCTTTCAGTCATCCTGTTCCCAGTTATCAAACGGTGCAGCCAGCACCTGTATATCAGCCAATTCAACAAGGGTATCAACGAGCGCCCAACGCTCCACCCTATCAACAACATCATCAGCCTAGAGCTCAGGCACCCAGACAGAACTACCAGAATCGGAGACCAACAACAAAACCACCACTTCCTCAGATACCAATGACTTACACCGAGTTGTACCCCTCCTTAGTGCAGCAGGGATTGGTAACAACACAACCATTAAATCCAGACACTACGTCTCCTCGCTATAATCCAAATGCTCATTGTACCTTTCACGAAGGTGCCGCCGGTCATGATTTAGAAGGCTGTCTTGCTTTAAAACATCTTGTTAGGGAGTTGATGGAAAAGAAGATCTTGTCTTTTGATGATGTACCCCCAAATGTCAAAAGTAATCCATTGCCGAATCATAGAGGGGTCAATGCAGTAGAAGAAGTGTTAGATGAAAGAATGGTCCGGGATGTGTCAGAGATTAGAACCCCGTTGAGATTGCT
Organism: Lathyrus sativus; assembly: GCA_963859935.3. NCBI lineage: Eukaryota > Viridiplantae > Streptophyta > Magnoliopsida > Fabales > Fabaceae > Lathyrus > Lathyrus sativus. The sequence goes on from OZ012735.1 coordinate 319,735,398, forward strand.
TCACGAGAAACTACTGAAAGCATGATTGATAAAAAATACCCATAATGTTTGTGAAAAATGTTCTAGTGATTCTAGATGGTGTGATGAGGTACGAAGAGGTATACGAAGGTTGATTGATAAGGGAGTATTACAAGTGTGTAGTAAGGTGAGGAAAGAAGAAGTTTCAGTAATTGAGTCTGTTTTCAATTTACCGAAGAAAGGTGAGAAAGTTCTGGTGTTCAAAATGACCAACAAAGGTGTGAAGCCCGTTTTCAACAAGTCAACTATCGATCAACCTCAACCGGTTATTATTCAGAAACCAAGACCGTTTCCTTTTGAAAGCACAAAGGCCATTCCCTATAAGTATGACATGACTGTGATAGACCGAGGATCTGGGAAGGTTAGTCAGAAAGAGACAGTAAAAGACGACCAAGTGGACGTAACAAGCATTGCAGGTACAAGCAAAATGACCCGTAGTGGTGGAATCTATCAACCAAAAATGACAGTAGTCGCTCCATAAGAGGTTACCCCTGCTGCGACAAGAGAAAAAGAGGTACTAGATACTGAAGGAAACGATGAAGATTTCTTAAGGATTATTCGGAAAAGTGATTACAAGATCATTGATAAACTCCACCAAACCCCATCAAAGATATCGATCTTGTCTCTCTTAATGAATTTTCCAGCACACAGAGAGGCTCTGCAGAAGATATTGAAACAGGCACATGTGACAAAAGACATAACTCTCGGACAATTTGATTCAGTAATAGCCAACATTACAGCTTGTAACACCCTGAGCTTTAGTGATGCTGAGTTGCCAAACGAAGGACGCAATCACAACCGTGCATTGCACATATCTGTCAGGTACCAGGAAGATACAATGGCTCGAGTCTTGGTTAATACGGGATCCTCATTGAATGTATTGCCCGCAAGGTCGCTCGCAAGGTTAGTATATGCAGGGGCAGAAATGAAACCAACGTCTTTAATTGTAAAAGCTTTTGATGGTTCAAGAAGAACAGTTGTTGGAGAAGTAGAATTGCCAATCATGATCGGACCTCAGGTGTTCGATATTACATTCCATGTCATGGACATTAACCCAGCTTATAGTTGTTTGTTTGGACGACCGTGGATTCACGCCGCTGGGGCAGTAACTTCCACCTTACATCAGAGAATGAAATTTGTTGTGAATGACAAGTTAGTGATTATACACGGTGAAGAGGACCTAATGGTGAGCAATCTGTCATCATTCAAGTATATTGAAATAGATGAGGGCGCGTTAGAAACTTCCTTTCAAGCACTCGAGATAGCTAATGCAATGATGTTGGAAGAAACAGTGGCTAAAAGTGGTCCGTCTTTTGCATCCGCTCAGAGCATCAAGTCTACACTAGAGGAAGGCACTCCTGCAGGTTGGGGAGAGATTATCGAAGTAAAACCAAAGATGGATCGCCAAGGGTTGGGTTACAAACCAACTCATGATGAAGCACCGACACATGACAAGGGATGCCCGAAGACTATACAAGAAGTATTCATTAGTGGAGGTTTCCAAGTCAGTGTTATGGAAGAAGATTTTAAAGATGAAGACCTGGAGCAGTTAGTGTATCATTGCAACACTGCCTTGAGCAACTGGGAAGCTATTGAGATTCCTTTGGTTTTTCCTGAGTCAAAGTAATTTGTTTGTTTTTCTTTTCTTGTTGTTGTTTTAAATCTCCATAGCCATGCCCAAGGCTATAGGAATGTTTTGTAAGGGCCCCGAGCTTTCAAGCAAATCAATGAAAATTGAATTATTTTGTTAAATTCATTGTGATTATTTCCTTTACTGCTTTTGCTTTCATTTTAAAAAAGAAAAATGGCAATCTTAAAAAACAAAAAACAATTTTTCTCTGTTGTATGCTGCATTTGTCTTTGTGTGTTTTAATAAAATAAGCCATTCCAACGTGCAGTGATGTCCTAAAACCCATTGAATCCTATGACTTTGCATTCCCTCCTGACTTTGATTCACCAATATACCAAGTTGAAGAGGAAGATGAAGATTTTGAAATACCTGATGAACTGGTAAATTTGGCACACCATGAGTATGCAAAGCTTCAACCCTACAAAGAACAGGTAGAAGTCATTAATCTTGGCACTGAAGAAGACAAGAAAGAAGTCAAGATTGGGGCAACTCTAGGGGAAAAAGTCAAGCAGCAACTAGAAGAACTTTTGAAAGAATATGTGGATGTATTTGCTTGGTCATACCAGGATATGCTGGGTTTAGACACTGACATAGTAGTTCACAAATTACCGCTCCGACCAGAATGCCCACCAGTTAAGCAAAAACTCCGAAAAACAAGACCTGACATGGCTCTCAAGATTCGAGATGAGGTGAAAAAACAGATTGATGCAGGTTTCTTAGCAGTGTCCAAATACCCCGAATGGGTGGCCAATATTGTACTTGTACCAAAAAAGGATGGGAAAGTTAGAATGTGTGTGGATTACAGGGATCTAAACAAGGCCAGTCCGAAAGATGATTTCCCTTTGCCACATATCGATACGTTGGTGGATAATACGGCTCGTTTTGCAGTTTTCTCATTTATGGATGGGTTCTCTGGTTACAATCAGATTAAGATGGATCCTGATGACATGGAAAAAACTACTTTCATTACTCCGTGGGGGACCTACTGTTACAAAGTAATGCCTTTCGGTCTGAAGAACGTAGGTGCTACGTATCAAAGGGCCATGGTAACTTTATTTCACGATATGATGCACAAGGAGATAGAGGTATATGTTGATGACATGATAGCCAAATCTCAAAGTGAAGAGGACCATTTGGAACATCTTTTGAAATTGTTTAAGAGACTTAGAAAATATCAGTTGAGACTGAATCCAGCCAAGTGTACCTTTGGGGTAAGATATGGGAAATTACTCGGTTTCATTGTTAGTCACCGAGGGATTGAAGTAGATCCAGACAAAGTCCGAGCTATTCAAGACATGCCAGCTCCACAAACAGAAAAGCAAGTCAGAGGTTTTCTTGGAAGACTGAACTACATATCCAGATTTATTTCCAATATGACTCCTACTTGTGAGCCCATCTTTAAATTGTTACGCAAAGACCAGACGGTTGTTTGGAATTCAGATTGTCAGCAAGCATTTGACAAGATCAAGGGTTACCTACAAGAGCCTCTGATCTTAATACCTCCTGTCCCGGGAAGACCTCTCTTCATGTATTTAACAATGCTTGAGAATTCAATGGGTTGTATGTTAGGTCAGCAGGATGAGTCTGGATAAAAAGAACATGCAATCTATTATTTGAGTAAGAAGTTTACTGATTGTGAAAGCCGATACTCGCTTCTGGAGAAAACTTGTTGTGCTTTGGCATGGGCTGCTAAACGTTTGAGGCAGTACATGATTTGTCATACCACTTTGTTGATTTCAAAAATGGATCCAATAAAGTACATTTTTGAGAAGCCTGCTCAGACTGGAAGACTCGCCCGTTGGCATATGTTATTATCAGAATACGACATCCAGTACATAGCTCAGAAGTCTACCAAAGGTAGTGTTTTGTCGGAATATCTTACAGATCAACCAGTGGAAGATTATGAGCCTCTCAAATTTGATTTCCCAAATGAAGACATTATGTTGGTAAAAGATTGTAAAAAGCCAAGTCTTGATGACGGTCCACAGGAAGGTCTTCGGTGGAAAATGATGTTCGATGGTTCCTCCAACTACAGTGGGCATGGCGTAGGCGCCATTTTAATGAATCCAGAAGGTGGTTACACTCTATTCACAGCCAGGTTGGATTTTGACTGCACAAACAATATCGCCGAATATGAAGCATGCATTCTCGGCCTTGAGGCAGCTATTGACCTCAAAGTCAAACTTCTTGAAGTCAGTGGGGATTCAGCTTTGTTTATCTATCAGGTTACTAGAGAATGGGAAACTAGACATGAGAATTTGATCCCTTATAGAGCCTATATTGTCAAAATGATGGAGTATTTTGATGAAATCACTTTCAAGCATGTCCCGAGATCTAAATATCACATTGCCGATGCCCTAGCCATGTTAGCCTCGATGTGGAAAGTCAGGGATGTCAATGATGCCACTCTCATTAGAATTGAACGCAAGACTGAGCCCGCTTACTGTCAGATGGTCGAAGAAGAGACTGATGATAAACCATGGTTCTATGACATAAAAAATTACCTGTTGAAACAAGAGTATCCAGCAGTTGCTACATCACTTGACAAGAAAACTCTGAGACGATTAGCATCCAAGTTCTTTCTTAGCAATAATGTGCTTTACAAAAGAAATCATGATATGGTCCTGCTTAGATGTGTTGACAAACGAGAAGCAGAGTTGTTAATGCAAGATGTTCACGAAGGAATGTTCGGTACTCATGCCAATGGATATGCTATGTCTAAAACGATTTTGAGGGCTGGTTATTACTGGTTGACCTTAGAAACTGATTATATTCAATATGCCAGAAAGTGTCACAAGTGTCAGATTTATGCGGACAAGATGCATGTACCTCCGACGTTGCTGAATGTGTTGTCATCACCATGGCCTTTCTCTATGTGGGGCATCGATATGATAGGGGCAATTGAACCAAAAGCTTCTAACGGACACCGATTTATTCTGGTTGCTATTGACTATTTCACAAAATGGGTTGAAGCCGCGTCCTACACTAATGTTACTTGGCAAGTGGTGGCCCGTTTCATAAAAAAGGAGATTATCTGTCGTTACGGAATCCCGAGCCGAATCATAACGGACAATGGTACTAATTTGAACAACAAAGTCATGAAAGAGTTGTGCGATGACTTCAAAATCGAACATCACAATTCTTCTCCTTATCGTCCCAAGATGAATGGAGCTGTAGAAGCTGCAAATAAAAACATCAAAAAGATTTTGCAAAAGATGGTGAAAACCTACAAAGATTGGCATGAGATGCTGCCATTCGCCCTGCATGGATACAGAACGTTCGTCTGCACTTAAACAGGGGCAACCCCTTTTTCTTTGGTATATGGAATGGATGCGGTACTTCCCATTGAGGTCGAGATACCTTCTTTGAGAGTCATAATGGAAACTAAGCTTGAAGAAGCAGAATGGGTCAGAGAAAGGTTTGATCAGCTGAATCTTATCGACGAAAAGCGCATGTCTGCAATGTGTCATGGTCAGTTATATCAGAAGAGGATCAAGAGAGCTTTTGACAAGAAAGTTCGTGTCCGAGAATTCCACGAAGGGGAACTTGTACTCAAAAAGATTTTACCAGTTCATAAAGACGCACAAGGAAAGTGGATGCCCAACTATGACGGCCCGTTTATTGTGAAAACAGTCTTCTCAGGAGGCTCATTAATTCTCACCACCATGGATGGGGAGCAACTTACTCATCCAGTAAATTCTGATGCAGTACGAAAATATTACGCCTAAAAAGAACCCGATAAGTCGAAAACTCAAAAGAACGGCTTATGCAAAAGTTAGGGTTAAAGAAAAAGAAAAGAAAAGAAAAAAGAAAAAGGAGAAAAAAGAAGAAAAATAAGAGCTCGCTAAGTTGAAAACCCGAAAGGGCGGCTTAGGCAAAAATGAGCGTCCCGGTGGATTGAAAACCCGAAAGGGCGGTCCAAGCAAAAGTTAGGGACAAAGGCGTTTTACTGCATTAGAAGAGTTGTCACTACTTCAAAAGGTTGTCACCATTGCAGAAGACTGTACAGGAGGTCCACTTCCAATTGCTCTCGTCAGAAGCAAGGATTTGGGGGATTTTAGTCTTTAGGAATGGATAGTCATGGGATTCAATGTAACCTTGTCCATGTTGCCATTTTTCACTTGTAAAATTTCTATGGAATTTTGTCATTTGCAAGATTTCATTCTTGAATAAAATCAGTTTTGAACCATTCTTTCCTTTGCAAAATTATCATTTCCTTTACTTTCTTGTTATGCAGAATATTGTTCGTCGATCAACGATAATTTTGAAAGCATTAGGGTCAAATTATTTGAATAAAACCTGAAAAGAGTAAAAAACGTAAAAACTTCAATTCATGGAAAAAGTCAAGGAAAATCACACTTCCCCGAGACCTCAGGGTAGCGGAAGCTTTGATACACAATCCAAATTACATTCCCCAATGAAGTGTAAGCAAGTCGAACTGCTGATTTTCCTTTGATCATGTGTGGGTATCAAACCTTAAAAACTGGTTTTCTCGAAGGAACTTCTTATGATGTGAAGACTCGTCCCAGTAAAAGATTTCAGAACATTTGTCTGAATTCTGCTACGTCATCTCTGAACAGCTTGTTTAGAGAGCGCGATTCCCCTGTTGAGAGTGGATCTATTTGTCAAAAAAAACTGCATACACCTTTTTCAGCCAGGGTTTAGTGTGGTTCATTCGGTTTCTTGAGTTCGGTGTGATATCTGTCGATTATGACCGATCACTACTAGTGAACGTCCACCTAAAAGTCCAGTCGTAACTGGTAATGTTCGAAATCCAATCGTTATTGGTTTTCTGTTGGTCGTCACCATATTTTCCTTTGAAACCCAGTCGTAACTGGCGTTGTCTTAACTCCACTCGTTATTACCTCTTGGTTTGGTTGTTACCAACCTTTTCCTCTAAAGTCTAGTCGTCACTAGCAAATCCCTTGTGAAATCTAGTCGTTACTAATTGATTTTCCGTTTAAGTCCAGTCGTAACTGGCAGATGTTCGAAATCCAATCGTCATTGGTATCTTGTTGGTTGTCACCAACCTTCCCCATGGAAGTCCAGTCGTAACTGGCGTCACTTGGAATCCAATCGTTATTGATATTTTCTGGTTTGGTCGTTACCAACCTCCCCAGCTAAAGCCTAGTAGCTTGCTAGCATTCGCGTAACCACATGTGTTGGTATACCCTGATTTGGTCGTCACCATGTCTTTCTTCCGAAGTTCAGTCGTAACTGGCATTACTTGAAAGCCAATCATCATTGGTACCCAGACTTGGTCGTTTCCAACCTCCGAAGTCCAGTCGTTACTGGCATTGCTTGAAATTTGGTCGTCACCAATTTCCCTAGTCGAAGTCATGTATTACCGATTGGATTTGAAATTTCATTTGTTGTTATCTCAGGTTGGTCGTTACCATTACCTCCAAGAAGTCTAGTGGTTACTAGCACTGCCTGAGCCATTTGTTAAAACTGGGTGACATTATTATCCCATAGTGAAATCTTCCTCCCAAGATAAGTCTTAGAGATCTAGTCGTAACTAGCATCCCAATTATGTTTTGTCTTTGTTTCTAGTCCATTCCTGAAGATCCCGTTTGAACTCTTCACTATAGGAAGCTTCTCATCTGATCATCCCTAGTGAGGTTCGTGTTTTAACTTCCCCAGTAAAAATTCGCTCTTGTCCCCGATGGAAATCTACCTCTTTCCCCGGTGAAGTGTTTGCTTTTCCCCAGTAAGATTGTCATCTTCATTGGATTCTGTGCATGCCCATGTAAATTTTTCTCTCTGTTATCACCAGTCATGTTTGAACTATTGATTGTTATACCTCGGTATTCCCCAGTGTCGGATCCACAATGTCAGGTCCCCGCGAGTAGTTACTCGTTGTTTTGTTTTTCTGCATATGTCTTGCATCCAAGCATCATGAGGCATCATTTAGAATTCATGCAATATCATGACCTGTCCTTTTGTATATCATCGGATCTAAGGGACAAAATTTTCGGTTTTCTATATTTAAATACCTTTCACTGCAATTCTACGAGGATCGTCATCTCTCAGTTCCATCTAGTGAAGATATTTAAATACGGGCAACTGTTGCACCCCAAATTTTGACCCCTTAGATTCTCATTATCATTTTAGGAGCATACTCATGAATTATCTAACCTTAACCCAGTGCAAGTTTGTCTTTGTCAAATTACAGATGAATCAGGGTTTCGTGCAGTCAAAATCGAAGCTTCAGGGTTTGTTGATTAGTTAATCTTTTGGGCTCATTCAAATGAGAAACAAGGTCAAGGGTATTATATAATGTCAATTGAGAAGCCAATATGAGGTTGTTACCCCAGAATTCAGAGCAGTGCATTTCAGAGCACCCGATTAGGGTTTTGGACCGGTAAAAGTCAATTGTAGTTTGACTTTGATGTTGGAAGATGTTTAAATGGTGGGATTCTTATTCATGAAGTTCATATAGCTTAATAAAGTTCATCCAAGAAGTTTCAAAGTCTCAGGAGGCCCAGAATGTCAACAGGCGACTCGGTAATCACTGATCGGTCGTACGGTTGAACGAAAAGTCAACTCTCTGAATTTTAGGAATTGGACTTCATGTTGTGAAATTTTTTTTTCCTTATGTCATATTGGACTTGCATATCAATTTTCATGACCATTGGATCAAGGATGAAGGAGTAATCGAATAATCGGGAAATTAGGGTTTTGAAAGGGGCTAAACCATAACTCCTTAACCACACATCCAATTGAGTTGGTTCAAAGCTCATTTGGAAGCTCTTGACAATTCCTACAAAAGTCCCTTAGTGGTCCATAATCAGAAAATGCATAGATTTGGAGTTATGATCAAATTCATTTCTAGAGGGGAAAAAGGCTTGGAGAAACTTCATTTTTAAGTTCATTTTTTAGCAACTTTGGAAGGCTTTTTGGCCAAGTTCCTTTGGGAAATTGAGACTCATGAAAACATGAATGTTTTAGAGCTATTTGAGGGCTTTATAAAAAGTACTAGCACATCTCAAAAGGATTTGTGAGCTGAAAGTTATGGTCATGGCAAGTTGGTGGTTTTTCACTTTAGTCCCACATTGCCCAATTTCAAAAATCACCTCCTTCCTCAAAATTGACCAATTATAACTTGTGAATCCTATTGTATCTGATATGTAGAAAGTTTGTAACCCAAGAAAACCAAGGAAATGCAGAAATTTGGAAAAAGACAAGTTTTGCAAGTAGCTTGCAAGTTGCCTTGCAACTTGCCTTCAAAAGTGAAAAATAAGCATGAGGTGCAAAGCCAAGTTCTGAAACAGCCATGATGCTACACTCTAGCCTGCCTTTAGACACTTCAAATTCATCATGTTTTTTGACTATTGAGGCTGGCCTTGCAGGTCAAGGAAACCCACTTGAGGAGGTTTGATTTTGAAAGTTCAAAACCTTTCTTCAAAGTGAAGAAACTTCAAATCCGCCCAAGCCACTTCATTTGCCTATAAATAGGACTCTCCCTCACTTCATTTTGATCATCAACAATATTCTAAAAACCAGAAGAAACCTCTGTCCTTGCACTTTGCCTCAAAAACTTTAAAACTACAAAATCACCATTTCCACCAAAAAACACAAAAAATATGCCTTGGGAGATTTGCATCCAAATTCATTTCTCCCCATTCAAACACCCCAACAATCATCCACACAATCCCTAAATATAATATAGAAGGTGTACAAGACCTTAGACCACTCAAAAACATCACCATTCAAAAAGTCAACTTCATCACCAAGTTACTTTGACCAAAAGCCACAAAATCAACCATATCTTGTTCCATACATTTCCTTGGTGTTCTAATCATCCTAACACCTCTCATATATCATTCCTCAACTGTCCAAAGCATTAAGGGGCATTGGTGGAGTTTATTTCTCCAACTGTCTTGAAGTTTGCTTTGTTACTTCACAAGGACGGAATCTCAAAGCTAGGAGCACTTGAAGTTCCTCTGGGTTTCTTGGTGTTTAAACTTGCTCAATACAACCTACTAGAGGTATGTAAACACTCTATTCTTGCTTTGCACCATAATTCCATGATTTGTTATTTTGAGTTCATTATGTGAAAGATATATCATGTGTATGTTTCATGCCAAAATTCTGTCATGACTCAAGAACAGCTCCTTGGTTATTTGAATCATATTTGAAATCATAATCATGATATGTGTGTATGTTTGTGTGGGACTGTTTGCATCTGTTTTGCTTCATCATTCATAAAATGCCACACTTTGCATATTAATGCCATAGACATGTCATTTTTGGTTAGGGGTTAAAGTTGGTTTAGATTTGAATTTAGGATCATCCTTTTGTGCATTTAAGACTTGTATGTGCAACTGTTTTGAAGTAAACATGACATAAATTGATTTTGAACCTCTTCATGCTTTATCCAAAATGCCAAATAGCAGCCCAAACACTTTTTCTACCACAGACCTTTTTGAACTCATTTTGGTGATTGAATACATGTAATTATGTATGTGTGAATTGTATGTATGATTGGTTTGGTTAGAATATGCTTGGAACATGAATTAAGTCTTCTCATGCATGATCAAAACATTATTTTGCAATTTGAATACCACATTCTGTCACAGGCTGTTTTTAATCTCAAATGGTGTTCTATCTCATCTTATATCATGAATGTATTGTGTATGTATGGCTAGAATGACTTGAAACTGTGTTGAATTTGAACCTCACATTCTGCTGCATTTCACACACATCAAACTTGCAAATGAAACACCATATTCTTCCACAGCCAGTTTTAACCATATGTTTTGATTCAAACTCATTTTATATCATGAATGCAATGTGTGTGTGTGTGATTGGAATAGCTTGAAACTGTCCTGAACAAAATCTGCACATGATCATGCATCTCACAAAACACAAGCCTACACTTGACATATCATTTTTCATAACAGTTGGCCTTGAGTTTGTTTCAGGTGTTAGGATCTCTCATAAGCATTTATATGAGATGTGTGTATGTTTAGTTTGATGAAAAACCAACTGTAACATGAATTGCACATTTCCATGCCTTTCACACATACACACTTGCATATTAATCACCACATTTCATACCAGTTAGAATTGAACCTCACTCTTTGCTTTAATTCACTCAATGACATGTATTTAATGTGTGTGAGTGTTCATTTTGGTCAATATATGCTTTGGAGCTGAACTGCCATAGGTCATGCACATCATTCATGAAATTTTGCAATTCACAGGGCACTTTTTACAACAGTTTGATTTCATCCTTAAAATTGTTTTAGATCCATTCATTATCATTTATATGTTGTGTGAGTATGATTATTTTGATTGGAAACTGACTGATACATGAGACTCACATCAAAATGCATTTTCAAGCTTCCAAACATATCTACTATTGGGTTTTAAAATAGGAAAGGAATTTCAAAAATCTAAGTGCACCATCATGTTCCTCATGTTTTTTTGGTCAATTTGCATATAAATTTCATCTCAAAAGGTTGAAAATTTAGAAAGTTACAAGTGAAAATGCAATCATGTTCTTGCCTTATTTTGCCCAGCCTGGTTTTTGAGTATCCCATATATATTTATGGGGTGGCATTTACAAATGGATGTATAGCCACCCCAGTGGTAAGACCATTAAGCCAAAACACGCCTTGTACCAAGCGAGCATGGGTTCGACCCCTGAGGAGGGCAACCCTTTTATTAAATTTTGTCATTTTTTCACCAATCTTTGAAAAATCATATCTCTCTCAATTTTAATCATTTTTCACCGATTTTTTTGCATTGTGTTCATATTGATGTCTACTTTCATGTCATATTTTTTATTTTCGGGTTTGCATGATTTTTCATCTCTTTTGACTATGTGCAAGTTGTGTATTTTCTATGATCGTTTTGACGTATGCAGATGAATTTTCTCCTGATGTACTTGTAATTATTTGTGATACTTGTTTGCATTCTCATTCTTAAATGTTTGTTAACATGTTAGGACTTCATCTTTTGTTACTACCATGTTCATGTTACTTCATCTGTTAGCTTAATTTAACTCGATCTGTCATCACAATTCTTGTTCTGCTTACCTGCTTTGATTGTCATCAATGCATTTTTTATGCTTATCAATCTTATATACTCATTTAATGGTTGTCACCATGAATATGCCTTTATCATGTTGTTAATTTTCTTGTTGTTTTATTTCCCCAAGTGATGAAGCTTGTTAGCTCTCATCCACTTGTCTCCCCTGTCTACTTCCAAAGGAAAGGTCTGTCCATTTAACCCTCATATCATGGATATATCTCTTATCCCTCTCTTGACTTTGTTAAGTCACTTTAACCCTAGATTAGAAGCCATTAGACTTTGCTTCAAGTCTAAGAAACCCACCTGTACTATGAGTGTTCTTCAACTAGAACCCTATGAAAGAGTTTGTCAACTCTGTATGAGAATCATCGTCATGATTTCTTACTTCCTCTTTTGAATATTACAACTTAGAATAGGGAGTTTTGTCAAACTCCATACAAACATTGTCATGTTTGTTCCCCCTTGAACCTTGATCATAATCAAGTGTTCTTATTCCCTTGTGAGGCGAACTACGATTGCTCTGATTCTATCCTAGTTAGAATACGTAGGCAGAAGATGCGATGTCTTTGCGAGCAAACTTAGAAAACCAATTAGGTATTTACTTATCTTTACACTCAACTCCCAATCCTAAATCCATAGTATATATTTCACACTTAGCAACCAATCAAGCAAAAGGTTCCTGTAGAGTACTACAGATGCTTAGGGTGCTAACACCTTCCCTAAGTATAACCAACCCCCGATCCCCGAATCTCTTAAGTGTTGTCGTTACATCGCGAAAAAGGTTTTTCTTTAGACCTTTCCTTTGGATAAAATAAAGTTCGGTTGTAAAAGAATTAAGATTCAAGTTAATTTAATAGCTTGATATCCAATTTTCACCGCAACAGATAGGGATTTATTTCTGGTTACCAACAAAAGTGGATTTGAGAGGGGAATACTAGACGAGAATTAACATTCGAGGGTAGACTACCAGACGAGAACTGGTGGCAAAAGGGTTTAAGTTGTCAGACGAGAACTGACTTCTGGGTTTTGGTATCAGACGGGAACTGATTTCTGGTTTGCCAGACGAGAACTGGACTTTAAAACTGTATTAGCCAGACGAGGACTAGTTAAACAGTAGGTTAAAGAAAAGGGTGACCAGATGGGAACTGGTTACCGGTTTTCTAGACGAGAACTGGGCTTTGGAGGTTTGCCAGACGAGAACTGGGCTTTAAAACTGCGTTAGCCAGACGAGAACTGGTTAAACAGTAGGTCGAGGAAAAGGTGACCAAACGGGAACTGGTTTAAAAGCTGACATGCACCAGACAAGAACTGGTGTTTACTGAAAGGTTGACCAGACGAGAACTGGTTTTGGATATTTGCCAGACGAGAACTGGGCTTTGGAAATGATTTCGGATTACAAGGTTTTGACAAGTAACAGGTTTAGGCTGTGGGATGACAATCCAATGACAGCAAGGCCTTTTCGGAAGGTTAAGGTTATTTGATTAGGGTAATGACACGATTCCCTGACACTCAACTCTTGCTAGGAAGAGAAAACTAGCTTGAACAACTTGCCTCAATGTAGTTCAACTTGCCCCAGTCCGACTCTTTGGGAAAGTTGACTTCCTTCAGAAAGTAGCTTGCCATGAGACGACCTTGAGATGGCTTGCCCCAGAATCCGTATCACAGAAGGATTCATCCTTAGTTAACCAACTCTCAGCATGGTTGGTTTCAACATACTCTTGAAGTATCTTGCCCCTGAATGAGTGTTGAAGCGACTTAACCTGATCTGATTGAATACCAGAGGGATCTGCCCTCAACTTACAAAAACTCTGGGCCATTGCCCCTGATTAGGTCTCGAGATGATTCACTGCTGATCAACTGCTTCTTGAATAAATTATCGCATACTCAACCGACGCTTCGGGACTTGACCTCAGACTAACTGATTCCAAACTCACTTGAAGTCAATGCCCCAGATTCACGGGGTTTCAAATTATACACAAATCGGATCCAGACAGCTGAACGATCTAGTCCTGTTCGATTATTCCCTGTTGGAATTTCCTCCATGTCAACTACTGACCAACAATTAAAATTGTTTGTTCACGAATGGTAATTTTAATGCGGTGTTTATGTAGATTTTTAAAGAGATGTCACTTATTAGGTGTCGTGATAGTGAGTGACGAATGAACCAAAAGTCCAAATGCAATGCTGATTTGATTAGTACGAGATACAACAAGGATATGATTAGCAAATCATGTAGGAGTCAGGTTACTCAACCTTATCGTAATGCGCTTTCAGATTAAACCCCACCTGAGTTAGGTCTTTTAAGGGTTGTATCGTGGTCGAGTTCACGGTTCGTGAAACAAAGGATATTAGGCTCAAAGTATGATTTGTACCCACCCTTTCTACGTGATGATCTCCAATACTAAGTTAAGTTAACTCGGCACAAGCGCTCACCTCTCAAAAGGCTTAATGAATGGTAGGAGTGATGGTTATGGAATCACAAGGTTTCCGGAGTGACAGTAACTCCTCTTCGTCTTCGGTGTCTGTATCCACACGAATTTGCCCCTGTTTGAGGATTTTTCTTTTGAGATCCTTTCATTTTCATTCTTTTGATTCCCTAATTTTTTCCTGGACTGAATCTTTTGAGTTCTCGTCGATTTTGAAGTCCAGCGGGATGCCCTGATTTTTGCCTAAGTATTTGCTTTCCAGCTTTTCTTTTCTTTTTTACTTAGTGGGCTTTCTTCTTTTTTTTTTTCTTCTTGAAACAAGTCGTGTGACACTGGCTGTCTTGATTTATCCAAAGGAATTATAACTGTTTAACCATTGCAGCTGATGAGGTACGGCCTTTTGAGAGGGATAAGATGTGATTGATCCTTGAAAGGAAACACTCCTCTATAAGATTTGAACACTCCGTCAAGCTAACTGACAACTACCCTGCCCCGGGTTAAGATTTGAGGGTTGAAAAGTCCAAAAGAAACTCCTACTTCTCAGCTTGAAGTGGTTAACTAGGGACTAACTCCTTATATCTCCAGTGTTTAGGGGATTTGAAACAATGTCTGTATATCATAGGCAAGATTTTATCCGAAAGCATACGATCATCAATTATGAGTATTTAGTTTCGTCATCCTCTCTCCAATCTTTGCTAATCACAGTGATAAATTGGAGTGGATAAAAAGTGCATGTGTCTGTGTTGTGCAATAACTGAGCGAAAGCGACATGATTAGTTCATAAAAATGCATAATCACTTCATTAATATTACCATTCAAAACACAAATTTAACAACAAGTAGCAACTAACATAAAAGAAACTACAAATGCAAATGATAAAAAGTCTGAGGACTGCCAATGCAGAGGACGCCTACCTGTCTGGACCACTGGCTTTTAGAAATAAAACTTTGAATCTGCAAGCTCAAACAGCTGAGAGGTTGACATGAACAACCAAAACTCCTTCTGGAAAGGAAATGCACCCTTTGTCGGTCAACTGCTGCACTTTTGCCTGAAAGGCCTTGCAATCCTCGGTCGAATTCCCCATGGATCCTCCATGATATCCATACTGAGCACGGGGATTGTACCCTGGAGGGTAAGGTTCTGGCACTGGCTTAAGAGCTTTAGGTTCCACCAAATAATTCTGAATCAAATGTGGAAAAAGCTGGCTATACGGCACAGGAACTGGATGAAAAGGAGCATTCCTTTGTTCAAAATTGTTACGAGGCCTGTTCTGATTCTGACGTTGATTATGATAACCTCGGCCACGGGCTCAGTGATTTGCATGAGGAGCGACCCGAAGTTTCTGATGTGGTGCCCTATGCACAGTTGTCTGTCCAGAATAACGAGACACAAAAGATACTGACCGCTGAGAAGATGAAGAACCAAAAGATTTCACCGATTCATCTTGAGAATACCCAACATCTGTCATGACTGCATTGACCACAGTTTCGTCTTCAGCTTGAAAGCTACAGAGATATTCAGTTTCACCAGCCTGGCCGCTTGAAACATCCTGATTTCTTCCAGTTTGAAAGCTGCAGAGAGATTCGGTTTCACCAGCCTGGCCGCTTGAAACATTCTGAATTCTTCCAGTTTTTACACCATACTCAATACATTCTCCTGCTCTTACCAATTCAGAGGAATTTGGTGCAATCCCAAGCATTCTTTCGAAGTACGGGCTCTGCAAGGAGTTTACGAACATGTCTGTTAACTCTCGATCTAAAAGCGGTGGTTGCACTCTGGAAGCAAATTTTCTCCATCTCTGAACATACTTCCTGAAAGTTTCATTGTTCTTTTGAGACAATTCTTGCATTTGCATGCGACTGGGAGCCATGTCCAGATTATAGTCATACTGTTTCAGAAAATCTTTGGCTAAATTCCCCCATGATCGGATCTGATTACTCTCTAACTGCATATACCAACTCAGAGATGCCCCAATCAGACTGTCCTGAAAACAGTGAATCATCAACTTGTCGTCGTGCACAAACGAAGTCATTCTTCTGCAGAACATCACCAAATGTTACCTCGGGCAGCTATCCCCTTTGTACTTTTCAAACCTCGGTGCTTTGAAATTCTGAGGTAACACTAGGCCGGAAACCAGACACATATCTGAAGCATTAAGACCAACAACATCTTTGACTTCCAAGGCTTTGAATCTTTCCTCTAATGCATGAAACCTTTTGGCATATACGAGAGCTCTCAGGTCTTCAGTCTTCACTACCGGAACTTCTCTTCTGGCAATCAACACAGAGGAAACAGCATCATGATAATCTGAGGTATCAAGAGAAGAAGAACGTTCACTTCGAGCAACAGACTGTTCATGCTGATCTTGGTTCTCAACAGAAGGCTGCACAGGCTGAGCTTCAGTCAGGTTGTTCACTTGCGGAAAATCTTCATCGAGCAAAGAACCATACAGAGGATTGGTCGTTACAGTAAAACCTGACAAGGTATCAACAATATGGAAGCCGTTCCTTGACATATCTACCGACAACTTTCAACTGACTACACTGCTTGACACTGCTCGATTCTGCTTCACTGCTTAGACCAACCACCGGAGAATCACCTTCTGAAGCAAAACAAAGGCTGGATAAGAGCTATGGCTAGCTGGAGAAATGATATGAAAAATGATGCAAAGATGCTTATGCAAATGCAATGCAAGATGCAGCAAACACGGGATCACAGCCCCCACAAAGCTCTGAATACTGCTGTGCTGCTGACTGAGTAAGTTCGCTCTGAAGAGAAAACCAAAATACCGAGTTGGTCGGAAGTCAAGTTTCCTGCAAAAACCCTCCCACTCACAGGTATGGACCTAAACTGACAAGGTACATCATCCTATGCGTTCGTCAGCATCACAGGCTTTTAAGAAATGATGATACATTTCCATTTCTGGTTTGGCATCATAATCTCCTGAAGAGGCCTCACTTAGCTGACTCACAAATGATCGGTCCCTAGAGTCAACAACTCTTAAATCCAAAATCCAGTCGGATCCTAAGGATCGGAAAGGAAATCATCAAAGAGAATCTCGTCTGAGCGTGAATTTCATGGGGATCTGTGTCTGCTAAGCAAACAGGTTCACCCACTAATCTCGACAACAAATGCTAGGTGTGTACTCAAGCCTGGGTTTTGCCTTATCTCTCAGAGGAACAACCACCCAACATCTCAACAGCAACAGATATTAATATAGTGCGGAAAATGTAAATACAGCAAAATACAAAATACAACACACAAATATACACACCCAAAGACAAGCAAACAAGCGCTAGGATGGACTCACATAGGGGATATTCTTATCCCCAGCAGAGTCGCCAGCTGTCGCTACTGCAAAAAACAACCGGCAAAAAAAACAGAAGAGTCTCCACTTTCGTTATTCATCCCAAAGAGAGGGAAAGGAAACGATCGAAAAAAACTGGCGGAAAAGGGAAAGACAAGGTCATCGCAACCATGTCTGGATTCGGGAGTCGGTTACGCAAGGGGAAGGTATGAGCATCCCTCACATCCGTCGTACTCGACGGGATCCAGGAATTGGGTTGTCTAGTCTATGGGTGAAAAACAATCTAATCTACGGCTGCTAAAGCTAAACGGAAAGAACTGACTCGATAGAGTATCGCCGCTCTACGCCTACGTATTCCCTCGTGCAATGGGAAAGTCAGAGTCAACATAGTTCGGGAGACTATGGGGGAGGTTGCTCGACAAGACGTTGCATCTTGTGCCTACGTATTCACATCTAGCATGAGAAATCAAAGCAAAACGTAGTTCAGGCTAACTACGGGTAAACAGGGTGTTCTCGACCACACGGGGGTGAGAGAAGAGATTGACGATACTAACATGTGCATTCTAGCAGTTAGGTGTATGTTGTTCGACCATTGGAGACTTAGGCATTACCTGTTTGCGGTAGAACGGACGTAGTATGTCGGGGTTTAAAGGAACGGGAACCTACGGGAACTAAAACTACGGTCTGGTCTCGATTGCACTAGGGCAAGAGAAAGGGAAGATTAGTCGTTAGCGGGAAAGTCTCGATCGCACGGCAGCGAGAGAAAACAGGAGTTAGTTGTTAGTGTGCTCGCTAGGATATCACATCCTATGCCTACATATTCTCGTCTGGTACGAGAAATCAGAGCAGCTGTAGTTCAGCCAACTACGGAAAAACGGTCTCGATTGGACAGGGGCAAGAGAAGGGATCTCGATCGCCAAGATGCGAGAGAAAAGAGGGTCTCAATCGCCAGGATGCGAGAGAAAAGGTTCGAAACAGGACGCACATACGAAGTCCTAAGACGTAGGAGCGAATGCGTCGCATATCGTCCTAAGGATGTATACTAAACACTCTAGACGAGGGAGAGGAAACCACTCACTCATCATTTCCCACGTATCTAACGATCTCGCAACACTCGACGGTTGAAAAGAGGAGATGAAAGAAGTGAAATAAAAACAATGTTACCAAACGGAGTGGTTCCATTGACCCTTGACTTTTGCGTGCAAATTCCATTTCCAAGCTCTACTCTTTTATCCTTGATGATGACATTTCGAATCAAAACCAATGTGACGTTGAACCATCATAATTCGACTTATAAATGAAGTCAAATCCCAAGAGGCAGCGTATTGATATTCGTGTCAAAGACAAGATAGAGAAATGATATTGAGAATCATTCTCCAATTGAATCATGTCACACGGACAACACAACAGAAAATCAAAATAAAAATCAGAAGAAGAAGAGAAAAGATGAGGAGAGAAAAAGCTGTCTCGGATCCTACATCATCCATCAACAAGTTGATTTATAATGGTTTACGGAAGTCTCGTCATTGACCTACAAAAAAAACATGGTGAGAAAAATCCAATAACAAAAGGAGATAAGAACTCAACTTCAACAATTAATAAACTTCTAAAAAGAAAATAAATTCTAAAAGAAATAAAGGTCTAAAAGAAATTTATATAGAAAAATATAGAAAATAGAATATAAACTCTATAAGAAAGTATATGCATATAAAATATTATAAAAGAAATATAAAATTATAATATAAGTTTCTAAAAAGAAAATAGTAAAGTTGTATTTATACATAATATACAAGTTTAATACAAAACAATTATGGAAAAAATAATAATAAAACAGGGGGGGTGCAGTGGCAGCAACAGGGGTACAACAAGTGAAAAACGCAGTTGGGCTTTGAGGTCCAAAATCAGCAACAAAAACTGTCCAACAGATGGGGGTGTGTGACTGGATAAGAGAGTAAAGTCAGCAAATCTGGTTGGGCTTGACCCACCTCCACATCAAACAAAAAAAGAGCAAGCCAACGGGGGTGCATAAGGAAAAACGGGGGTGCATATCCAAATGAAAAGACTGGGCCGAAGCCCACTAACCAAACTTGGGTAATTATCCACAAAATAACTCATCATCTTCTTCAATTGCAAACCCTAGCTCCTATTCATGGTCGTCGTCGTTCTCCTTCGTCTCTCTCCGTTCGCTCCTCCATTCTTTCCTGCTTTTTTCTATCCAAATCAAACTATAGGACAAATAGTCAAAAGCCAAAACCAAACATAGAAATCCAAACATCCTTCTAACTCTTGCTGACGGTGTGATTTTCGGTGAAAAATGAGAAAGCTGCGAAGATGATCTTTGAGTGTGGGTTCCGATTTGACGCATGAAGGAGATGAAGCTTTGAAGTTGCATGCAATCCGATTGTTGAATCCGGGTAGTTGTTCATGAAGTTGGGAGTTAACAGAGGGTTTTAGTTGCGGTGGAGTTTGAAGTGTTTTGTTGAGATTGTTGATAAGTTGTTCGTGAAATCATCAATGGATGAAAGTGATGGTTTGATGATTGTGAGTTCAGATCATGATTTGTGTTTGGATCTGAAGTTTATTGAAGAATCTGGGGATGACTCATGGCTTTATGGAAAATGTTCACGATGATGATTGTTTGTTCATGGCGGATGCGGGTTTGAGCTAAGATCTAGGTTTTGGTGTATGAAGATCTAGGTTTAGATCATGAAATTAGTGGATCTAGGTTTTGATTGTGAGCTTGTGTTTGTAGATCTGGATATGAAGATCTTATTGTTGGAATGATGAACACGGATCAATATTCAAGGAAATCTGGAAAAGAGGATGAATGTGTTTGAAGGTTTATGGAAAAAATGTTTGAAGATTGGATGAGTTTCGAAGGATTTCTGGGAAAAGATGGATGAGTCGTATGAAGATCATGGAGGATCTGAGAAAATATCGATGAACATGATGAAGGTTCTTGGGGAAATCTGGAAACGTGATGAAAGTTCCTGGAAAACGAGCATGAACATGATGAACATGCATGCGTTTTCCGGTGAGTGGATGGAGCTTCCGGTGTGTTCCCCGGCAAGGGTTTTGGCCGTGTGATTTGTCCGGTGGGGTTTTCCGGTGTTTTTCCTTGGGACGCATGCCAAGAATTTAATGAGCACTGTGCACAGACTATTTATAGTCTGACACTTGTCACGTGAAAGGACCAATTGACCTGCAAAATCCTGATTAGTGACAGATTAATTAATTGAAAAAAATAGTTAGTGAATAAAGCTGAATGATTAAGGCTACTAATATCAAATGCAAGTGTTGACCAAAATTAATGATTTTAATTAAAACTGACTTAACAATAAAAGTCTGAAGATTAAAAAACTAATTAAAGCTAAACTAATAAAAGAAAATAAAAGAATTAATAAAATCTAAAAGCAATAATAAAACTCTAATATTAAAACTATTAATATCTAGAAAACTCTAAAAAGAAATTAACTATTTAAAAACCAAATAAAATCTTAATAACTCCTAGAAAAACATTTAAATCTAGAAAAACAATTAAATATATTAAAATCTAAGAAAAACATAACATAGAAAATAGAAGATAAAACTATCAATTTAAAATCTATGCTAAAATTAATCTAGAAAATTAAAACAGTGAACGAAAAATGCGAGAATGCAACAAAATAAACGGTAATAAAACCGGACCCCGAAATACCACCGAAACCAACAGTGTAGACTGAATCACCGGGCATAGCGCAAATTCCACAATAAATCTCCATATCTGAAATTGTTTCAATTATCTGAAACACGATAAAAAAAGCTGTAATCCCGATTAAATCAATCCGGCTGCAAAAATGCACAGTATGCGATATGCATATGCAAATGCAAATGGAACGAAACATAAGCCAAATAACGAGAAATGGTTGGTTAAATTTTGGGGTACAACAATATCCTCGTACTACCAAGCAAAGATGCCACTATACTCTCGAAGTATCTCAATCAGTCTTTGCTTGATGTCACTCTGTAGCGCAGCCCCTATCCGAACATTTCTGACAACTTCTTCAGAACCCAGATTAATAACCTCAATTTCCTCCTGATGAGGTAGAATGATCTTCTCTTCTTGTTTTAAAAGTCTAGCTAACTCTTCAGGCAGGTCTTCATCCTCATCAATCTCTTCTTGAACTTGATATATCGGTTGATCGAAGTCGAAGCGAGTCATAGGAGGTTCTGAATCGGTGTCATCTGCAATAGGAGTCCTACAATGAAAATGGTTAAATGTTTCAAGTATAAACCACATTGCCATTTCATTGTGAAAAATAAAAAAATAAGAAAAACAGAGATCACAAAATTTGAATAACAAAACGCCCTTTGATTAATTGATAAATAATGCTCAGACATAAACAAATAAGGCCCTGAAATAAAATACCACTATGCTCTGGGTAGAACATTGGGTAATACAATAATTGGAAAAATAAAGCATTACTGTTCTGTCGTCACTTGAATGAATTCTTCAATTGACCAGTTGCGCAGGCTCTGTCCCGGAATACATGGCTTGATCCAGGCATCCATATCGCAGTCATTGTCTCCGTCTTCATCAGATACAACATTGATTCTCTCAAAGATGACTCCCCCCTTGGTGAATTGCACGGGCCCTTTATAGCGCAGCGCGCTCTGCGAGGCTGAAGGAGAGGAGAATGACGGTCGATACCATAAACCAAATTTGTCTTGTTTGTGGGGAATCTCCAATACTTGGCCCCATCCCTGTACTGCCCCAGTCTGTACCACTGCTTGAGCTTCTTTAAATGAGGACATAGCCACTTCTGGCACCTTACTCACAACAGGAGACTTGTCATTAATCTTGACTTCTTCGAAAGCCTGACAGAGGGTTTCATGGATCTCTTCATCCACTTCAACATACTTAAAGGATGATAAATGGCTTACCATGATATCCTCCTCCGTGCATACCATAACAACGCTACCGCCAACCATGTATTTCAGCTTTTGATGCAGCGTAGAGGTTACAGCTCCCGCTGAATGACTCCATGGGCAGCCTAGTAAACAACTGTAGGCCGGCTAGATATCCATGATGTAAAACACTGCATCAAAGACTTCAGGTTCCACCTGAATATGAAAAGTTAACTCCCCAAACACAGATCTTCGGGTTCCATCAACCGCACGCACCACCAAATCACTTGGTGTGCAAATCAACCCCTGCATATCTAACTTCATTAAGGCCTTATCCGGAAGTACGTTTAAGGACGATCCTGTATCCACCAGCACGTGAGACATGACAACCCCTCATCATTCTAAAGATATGTGCAGCGCACAATTATGATTTCTGCCTCTTGGCATCAAATCCAGGTCCGTAAAGCCTAAGCCATTTCCTGGGTTTACGTGCGCCACAACTCCCTCGAGTTGATTGACTGAAATTTCTTGTGGCACGTAAGCAGTGTTTAATATTCTCCGCAATGCATTCCTATGCACCTCTGAGTAAAGTAGCAACGACAAGATAAATATTTTGGAAGGAGTTTGCTGCAAATAATCGACTATCTTGTAGTTGCTTTTCCGAATCAGCCTCATAAACTCCTCCGTGTCTTTCAACAAAGACTCCTGCTCCCCAGATTGAGAAGTCTCCTCCACTACCGGTCTTTTTTCCTTGTCCACCTTATCAACAGTCACTTCAGGCGACGAAAAGACACGGCCACTGCGAGTAATACATCTTTCTCCCACGAGATTATCAACTGAATTTGCAGGGGGATCATTCAAGTTTATCTTCTGTCCATTGTAGTACACTTCGGCTCCGTAGTTCCACGGAATACCCTTAGTGCTTTCAAACGACACAAGACCCGCTTTTGTGATAGTTATCGTTGGTGGTTTTGGTGCATAAATAGTAACAGTCTTGCATGGGATGGAGATTGTCGCAATCTCATCCTTTTCTTCAGCCACCAAATCCTCAGACTCTCTTCCAATAGAACGGTCAAATTGTAAAACTCCGTTTTCCATCATCTCCTGAACACATTTTTCAACAATCTACATCCTCTCTCAGGATTAGCAAGACACTCAATACAGTCCTCAACACAACCCGAGAAAACACCCCCCTTTAGCAATCTGGCTTTCACAAAGCTTAAGGGTGACTTCAGTTCATCAACATCGGTCACCAAATTCAACACCTCCTCCTCGATAACTTCATTAACCCCAGCCTGCCCATGATTCGGCATGGGATTTTGCACCACATTGAGAACATCATTGGAAAAATTAATTGCCTTATTGTCAATCATGTCTTGCACCTTATCCTTTAAGGCCTTGCAATTGTCAATATTGTGCCCCGGGGCACCCGAATGGAACTCACAGTGGGCATTTGCATCGTACCCAGGTGGAGGTGGTCCAGTCAAAGGAGCCATAGTCCTATTTTGAATCAATTATAGTTGTAGCAAAGCTTGCAATAACTGGGAATATGGCATGGGAAGGGCATCAAAATGTCTGTTCACTGCCGCCCGGCCTCTATCCTGGTATTTTCTGTACCCCTGTTGATTTTGTTGCGGTCGTTGTTATTGTTGTTGTGGTTGTTGAATTACTGGAATGGTAATGCTGGCAATCTGCTGATGCTGCCGATTCTGACTGATAACACGAAATCATATAGATATTTTCATGCATAATTCAACTAAAGTCTAACCGTTTTCGATCCGATTTCGGGTTATTTCCGTGTATTTGTCTGATGTTTTTGCAGGTATTCAACGATCACGTCTAAACAAGGCAACATGAAGAAAAGAAGCAATCCCAGATGAAATATGGACGAAAAAGGAGTGAAAACACAATGAAAAGCGCAGCAGACAGTTTTTGCTGATGTGACGACCGTCACAGATGCATGACGACCGTCACACCTTGTGACGACCGTCATGCAGGCAAAAACGCCCCACTCAGATTACACGTTAAAAGAGCAGTTCCAATTCCCATTAAATGGTCCACTACTCCCTAAATTATCTGCCTCAAGTCCCATCATCCTCAGAGATAACCGTTGGGATTCCACTTCTATAAAAAGGGAAGCAGGGGACTTCAAAAAGGGAGCTGCATTCATACCACGAAGTGCTGCCAAATTTAATTTCCAGAGCAAATTTACTTTCCAGTTTTTATTTGTATCCATTTCTCCAGTTTTTAATTTGTATTCCTTTCCTTTATTTCCCTGCCATTTCCTCATTCCCATTTCCGCTCTTCTGTAATACTTACTGCACTGTACGATCTATTTGGAACTAAAGACAGAATCCTGCCAACATCTGTGGAGGATCTGCCCAAAGGCCAATTGGCATTATTTACAGGTTTTCATTTTGATCGACTTCTGTTTTTATTATAATGCAATTTATTATTTATTATTATTATTTATGTTTTATTCTTCCAAATTCCATGTCTAGCTAAACTTAGGCAATCGATATGTAGTAATAATTCGAATGGGATTTGATAACTCTTGTTTGAAAACTTTCTTTTCAAAAAAATAACCTATGGTCTAAGTGTTTAAAATTGATTCACGAAATAAACTTCGTCGCGAAAGCGAGAACTTATTTAAAAGTAGTTTTGCCACGAAAGTGGGAAATTAATTAAGATACGAACCAACAAGCGAAAGCTGCGGTAAGGTCAGATAGTAAACACTAGGCATTTGTTTTAATAACAGCGAAAGCACTTTAAAACGAATTAGAACTTAGAGATTTCCAAAAAATAGTTTTAACCCCGAACGGGATACGAAAGTGTACGTTTGGCCCTTAGGATTATGATTAGCGTCAATAACCATCGTGAGACGAGAGTCTTCAAATCTCCATTTTTTGCTTAAATAAACTGTGAAAACTATTTCATACACCAGTAACTTATCAAATCCCTGAAGAACATAATTACTACGTATCGATTCAATTAATTAAAATCTAAATAGTAATCTTAGTTCCCTCTTTTAGTGACAATCTTATCCCCTTAAAACATATTCTACCTGGCTAAACATAGTAACTTCCGAGAACATTAGTTTGATTACGAGTCCCTGTGGGATCGATATCTTTTATTACTACGCGATAGACTGTGCACTTGCAGTTAGTTGTATTAGACATAGAAAGTCGCGATCAAGTTTTTGGCGCCGTTGTCGGGGACCCGTTTAGTCAATAGTATAACCTTCTGTTACGCCGTATAGACTAGGTAAACAATTTTCATTTTTTCCTTTACTAGTGCTGTCGATTGTATGCCAAGTGATCGCCCACAAAGCGATATCTTGAAACCTTCAGTCGCAGAACTAGAGCGCTTCTTACATCTAAGAAGCCGAATCATTGAGTACCAACTCAAACATAACATTCCCGATCCTCTCACTCCCATTCCCAAATCCGAAGAAGAACCGACGATGGCTGAAGGACCTCCGAACAAACCGCTGAAGGCATACGCTACACCATCTCAGATGGAGCCTAGAAGTAGCATTTCTGCCCCAGCTATTACCCGAAATGATTTTGAGCTGAAACCATCATTGTTGTCGGCTGTACAACAAAACCAATTCTCAGGAAACGCAACTGAGGATCCGAACGAACATCTAACAAAGTTTGTACAATACGCAGACACAGTGAAAGCAAATGGAGTAACTCCAGACGCGATAGGACTTCGTCTTTTCCCATTCTCTCTTAGAGACAGAGCGTGGACATGGTTACAATCGTTACCATCCAACTCCGTTATGACGTGGGAGCAATTGAAGAACGTCTTCTTGGCGAGATATTTTCCACCAAGCAAAACTGCTATGCTTAGAGCTCAAATCAACGGATTTCGACAGAAAGATACTGAATCTCTCTACGAAGCATGGGAACGATTCAAAGATATGATGAGAACATGTCCTCACCACGGTCTAGAAGACTGGGTGACAATCCATACTTTCTATAATGGGCTTCTATACAATACTAGATTGACAATAGACGCTGCCGCGGGCGGTGCACTTATGGATAAGCCATACGATGAAGCCTATCAATTAATAGAAAACATGTCACAAAACCATTGCCAATGGGGAGGTGAACGCACTCCAAATGAGAAAACCTCAGCGAAAGGTGGGATGTACGAAATCAGCAGCCTTGAAAAGTTCAATGCTAAAGTAGATGCTCTAGCATAAAAGATCGATAGTCTGACCGTTAACCCCACTGCAACAGTCGCTGCAGTAACTCCAAATTGCGAGTTATGCGGAAGCACCACTCATAATGCACCCGAATGCCCATTGCTAGCCGGAATCCCGCCAGACCAGGTAAATTATGCTCAAGGAAATCCCTACGCAAATACCTACAACCCAGGCTGGCAAAATCATCCAAACTTTTCTTACAAAAGCGAAAATGCATTGCAAATGCCTACTGCTCCGCAAGGATATCAAAAACCAGCTGCTCAGAATGCACCTAGGAAGTCAAACCTCGAATTGATGATGGAAAAATTCATAGCTACTCAAGCTCAAACGAACAAAGAGTTCCTGAATCAAAACATACACACTAGCGAGCAAATTAAACAATTGACAGGAAAAGTAGACGCTCTAGCCACCCACAACAAAATGTTAGAAACTCAGATATCACAAGTGGCTCAACAGCAAGCATCTGCTGCCGCACCTGATGGCACATTTCCTGGACAACCCGAACAGAATCCCAAAGGCCAAGCAAATGCTGTGATACTAAGAAGTGGAAAAGAATTGGACGAACCGATCGATCCGAGGACCGAAAACTCAGCCATGCAACAGAAACCAACTGAACAAGCAGAAAAGGAATCTGAGTTAGAGAAGAAAGAGGACAACGAGAAGGAGGATACCGCAAGTGAAAAAACTCAAGCACCTCCAGCGCCATATAAACCACCTATTCCTTATCCGCAAAGACTAATAAACTCTAAAACTTCAGGACAGTTTAAGAAATTTGTAGAACTCCTTAAACAGTTAAATATTACTATTCCTTTTACAGAAGCGATAACTCAAATGTCGTCATACGCCAAATTTCTCAAAGAGATCCTGTCGAATAAGAGAAAAATTGAGGATAACGAAACAGTTACACTTACTGCAGAGTGTAGCGCCATTATTCAGAACCGCATGCCTCCTAAATTAAAAGACCCAGGTAGTTTCTCCATACCCTGCGTCATAGGAAAGTTCGTAATAGATAAAGCTCTATGCGATTTAGGAGCCAGTATCAGTGTTATGCCCTTATCTATATGCAAAAAGCTGAATATGGGAGACCTCAGGCCGACCAAAATGTCCGTACAATTAGCTGACAGATCAGTAAAATACCCAGTCGGAATACTGGAAAACGTTCCAGTACGCATAGGACAATTCTACATTCCAACCGACTTCATAATCATGGACATCAAGGAGGACACTGTAACCCCAATTATCCTAGGAAGACCGTTCCTAGCTACAGCCGGAGCGATTATAGACGTAAAGAAAGGAAGGCTAACATTCGAAGTAGGAGAAGAAAAGATAGAGTTCATTCTCACCAAGTTCTTACAAGCACCAGCAATAGACGATACCTGCTATTTAGTAGACGAAATTGACGAATGCATAAGAGAACTTGAAAATGAAGAGACCACGTATTCAGAAATAATAAAGATTCAAATACCCGACATTTCTGAAGACGACAATTGGCGTAAACCGTATAAAGACGACAGCCTAAGCGAAAGCTTAGCACTGACACCAAACCATATGCCAGGTCCGAAGAACCCATCTTTAGAACTTAAAACACTACCCAAAAACCTCAGATATGAATTTCTAGACGATGAACTAAAAAGACCAGTGATAGTCAACGCCGACTTAGGACAACCGGAAACCGAAAAGTTATTAGAAGTCCTAAAGAAGTACCCCACTGTGTTAGGCTATAACATAAGCGATCTAAAAGGTATAAGCCCTTCGATCTGTATGCATCGAATTACAATAGAGGAAGACTCTAAAACTTCTCGAGAGCATCAGAGAAGACTAAACCCCATCCTGAGCACTGTAGTCAGAGATGAAGTAAAGAAATTACTAGATGCAGGAATCATCTATCCGATCTCCAATAGTGAATGGGTTAGCCCAGTTCATGTCGTACCAAAGAAAGGAGGAGTCACAGTAGTTAAAAACGAAAAAGAAGAATCGATCACAAAAAGAGTCATGACTGGAAGTAGGATGTGTATTGATTATAGAAAGCTTAACAAGGCTACGCGCAAAGATCACTTCCCGCTACCCTTCATAGACCAAATGTTGGAAAGACTAGCCAAACATTCATATTTCTGCTATCTAGATGGCTACTCAGGATTCTTCCAAATTCCCATCCATCCTGATGACCAAGAAAAGACTACATTCACCTGTCCTTATGGTACTTTTGCTTACCGCCGAATGCCGTTCGGACTCTGTAACGCTCCAGCAACCTTCCAAAGATGCATGATGGCAATCTTTGCAGATTTCATAGACGACATTATGGAGGTGTTTATGGACGATTTCTCGGTATGTGGACAAAGTTTCGAAGGATGCTTACAAAACTTAGAAATGGTACTAGAACGTTGCATAAAAGTAAACCTCGTCCTAAATTGGGAGAAATGCCATTTTATGGTCCGACAAGGAATAGTTCTAGGACATGTCATATCAGATAGAGGGATTGAGGTAAACAAAGCTAAAATAGAGATTATAAAAGATCTCCAACCTCCAAAATCCGTACGAGAAATACGGAGTTTTCTAGGACATGCCGGTTTCTACAGAAGATTTATAAAAGATTTTTCGAAAATCACAAAACCTCTGACCGGCCTGTTAATGAAAGATGTTGAGTTCGTCTTCGACGATGACTGTTTAAAAGCATTCGAAACATTAAAATCAGCCCTTATCACCGCACCAATCATGCAACCACCAGATTGGAGACTACCGTCCGAAATCATGTGCGACGCGAGTGATTACGCTGTAGGCGCAGTTCTAGGACAAAGGAAGGACAAGAAACTCCATGCTATCTACTACGCCAGTAGAACCTTATATCCTGCCCAAATGAACTACGCTACCACAGAAAAGGAACTTCTAGCAGTTATATTTGCGCTTGACAAATTCCGTTCTTACTTAGTAGGAGCAAAAATTATCATATACACAGACCACGCTGCCATAAGGTACCTAATAAGCAAAAAGGATGCCAAACCAAGACTATTGAGATGGATCCTGTTATTACAATTTGACTTAGAAATCAAAGATAAGAAAGGAACCGAGAACGTTGTTGCGGATCACTTATCCCGAATAGAAGGCATCAGACACGAACCAGTACCGATAAATGACGATTTCCCGTACGAACGTCTGATAGCCAAATTAGAAAGTGACACACCCAATGCAATCTCGGAAGATCCAGAATTCGAAAAAGACGTAGAAGCCGTCTATGCCCAAGTCACATTACCTTGGTATGCTGACATCGTTAATTACCTCGTTGCGGGCGTGCTTCCACCGGATCTTACTTATCAGCAAAAGAAGAAATTCTTCCACGATCTGAAACACTATTATTGGGACGAACCCCTACTCTTCAAGAGAGGGGCCGACAACATATATCGTCGTTGTGTCCCAGAGGAAGAAATAGAAAATATTATTTCCCAATGCCACTCAGCACCATACGGTGGTCATGCTAGTACGTCCAAGACGTGCGCTAAGATTCTCCAAGCCGGCCTATTCTGGCCTAATCTCTGGAAAGACGTTCACATCGCTGTGCAAAAATGCGATAGATGCCAACGAACTGGCAACATCTCACACGCGATGAAATGCCTCAGAAAGGAATCTTAGAGGTAGAAATCTTCGACGTCTGGGGAATAGATTTCATGGGACCTTTCCCTCCTTCTTTTGGTAATAATTACATACTCGTCGCTGTCGATTACGTGTCTAAATGGATAGAAGCCATAGCTGCTCCAACAAACGACGCACGAGTAGTAATCAAACTCTTCAAGAACACAATCTTTCCTAGATTCGGTGTACCCAGACTCGTCATTAGTGACGGAGGATCTCACTTCACATCACGAATATTCGATAAACTTCTCTCTAGATATGGAGTCAGGCACCGAGTAGCTACACCCTATCATCCGCAAACTAGCGGACAAGTAGAGGTATCAAACAGAGAAATAAAACAGATCTTGGAAAAGACTGTCGCTACCTCGAGAAAAGATTGGTCATCAAAGCTACAAGAAGCTTTATGGGCCTATAGGACCGCATTTAAGACACCAATAGGTACTACCCCCTATAAATTAGTTTACGGTAAATCCTGCCATCTCCCTGTAGAGTTAGAGCACAAGGCCTTTTGGGCCATTAAGACACTCAACTTCAACTACACCGAGGCAGGAGAAAAGCGAATCTTGAACTTACACGAGTTGGAAGAACTTCGATTAGACGCTTACGAAAATGCCCGTATCTACAAAGAACGAACTAAAAAGTGGCATGATAAACGTTCAATCAGGAAACAATTCAGTGTGGGAGACATCGTATTGCTCTTCAATTCACGATTAAAACTCTTCCCAGGAAAACTAAAATCTAGGTGGTCTGGACCCTATGAAGTGACTAAAGCACTTCAGAGTGGAGCTGTTGAAATTACCGACAAGACGAATGCACCGTTTATCGTGAACGGGCAACGTCTAAAACATTACAATAAGAACGACAACAGTCCTCAAATTAGCAATATAACATTGCTTGAGCTTCCAGCTCAGACACCAGAATAGCTTCTCACCAAGCTATCGTCAGGCTTTAGACGTTAAAAACAGCGCTTATTGGGAGGCAACCCAAATTCCCCTCGTTATTGCATTTCATTTTTCTTTAAAATTCTACTTTGAAAAATCCAACAAAAATCCTTAAATTACTACTACTTTCTACTCTCGTTCATTTTCGTACTTTTATTCTTATTTTATTTTTTCTCTTTTGTCTTTTGTTTCTACCACTTTTCGTTTCTAAAAATCCTGACTTCAATTTCTTGTTTTAAGCTTTTCAAGATTTTTAAAGCCTTCAAAACATTCCTTCTGTTTTCTCCAAATTACCTGCGAATATGGCCGAGTACGATTTCACAAAGGTTCACTTCAGAGGACTCGCTCAAAAGGCAAGATTTGCAGCACTGACCGAAAGAGAATTCGCCTTGACGCTGTATTATGACAAGGCTACTATGGATAAACTAGGGATCACATATAGCATTCAATACCTGTTCAATCAACTGGGTTGGGAGAACACTGCTCTGAAAACACGCTTCGCTACCTACAAAGATCTTACCTACGAATTCCTTAGTTCCTTCAGATATACCCCCAACTATAGTTTTGGATCCAGCACAGAGTTGATCACCTTCCGATTGTTTGGAATGGACCAAACCCACAGCAGGATGTCACTAGCTAACCTCCTAGGATTCCCTAGCGGACCGCATGTGTTCATCAGTGCAGACGATGACGATATCGATTTGCAACTCGATCACTTCTGGGGTAGAATTACAGGCGACTATCACCCTGAACCAGACAAAATGTACAATGATGACATTCATAACCCCGCCTTCAGATACTTCCACAAGATACTAGCTCACACCTTGTTTGGAAAAGAAGAAAATATTACCACAGTGTCTAAGGAAGAGTTATTCATCATGTTCTGTGCTTCTCAGGGACGAACAGTAAACGCAGTGCCTTTCATGATGAGATCCTTCAAACGCCTCACGCTGGAACCTCAGACACCTATTCTTATAGGAGAACTAGTAACAATGATTGCCCACGAGCTTGGCCTTAGATTCCATTTAAATGCCAGCACTCGTTTTGGTAACATCAGACCCATGAACATACAATTCTGCTTTAACAGGCGCATCTTAGAGACTATGGGACCTGGATCGTATGAGTACCTTATTAACGAAAAACCAGTACAGCTATTCACACTGCCTGATCATGTGATGACAAGCATCCACAACAAGGATAACTGGCTCTACGAATTGGATGAGCCTATGGGACATCCTTCACCACAGTCAACACCCCAGGACTATATGTATGACAGTGACCACATCTCTGAGGCACACGACTACATGTACTATGAGGACGCCGCCTCTGAAATTGAAGTAGACCCTATGACTCCTCCACACTACACTACATACCCTGAGCCTATCCCTGAGGAAACCACCGACAAAATGGATGTCGTGTTACTCAGATTGGACGACGTTGATAAAGCTCTGACTAATGTAAAAGCTGATATCGCAGGCATGCACAGCGAACTGGTAGGCTTCATGGATCTAGTCTGCGACCAACTCGATCACTATTCACAGAAATTCGATGAGTTGAAGGCACGAAAAGATTAGTTATTAGCTCGTAACAGTAGTTTCAGTTTAGTCTAGTTTAGTTTAGTTTCATTTCATCATTTAAATTTTTCGCATTGTTAGTTTCCATTATGTACTACATACAATTGTTTCCATTTTATGTTATTTCAATTCTAGTTTTATTCAATTATTCTGTTTTCGCATTATTTGTTGTTGGTTGGCTGTTATATTACGTCACCGTATCAATACTAAGCTTTAAAATCACCACGAGTACGCCCTCAGAGCAAAATTCTGCGTTCTGCAGATTTTGCTGCTGTGACGACTGTCACAGCCCCATGACGAGCGTCACGCGGGTGACGACCGTCACACCTTTGTGACGACCGTCACGCAGCCCAGAACTGCTATCTGATAAACAGGGTTCGTGTTGCCCTCCGCTCCCCCCATTATCACTTTCAAACTTCCAAAATTCATACCCCACTACGATTTTCGTCCTCCCCATATGAACTATAAACCTCAACTCCAAATTCAACCTCCAAACCACCATTCTGTCATTTTTCCCTCTCCGCCGAAAAACCCCAAAACCTCCGAAACCTCTCCTTCTTCAACAATGGCCGGAAACGCAGATGTCAGCAACATTTCCTTCCCTGAAGGCGAGCTAGGCGACAGACAACGCGCACAGTACATTGCATTTCATCAGAGGTCACTCCAGCCAACTCACTACCCGCACCTTCCATCGCTTACGGAGCTCGGACTCCTTGAAGGTGTAACCTGGATGCTTCAACGAGCGGGCATCTGGAACCTCTGCTCCAACCCCCAGCCGACCTACGAACAACTCACTCTTGAGTTCTTGAGTTCGTTCACATACGTCACCAGCAGCGGTGAACTCAACCAGCACACAGGTGCCGCTTGTTTCCGATTGTTTGGAATCAACTACCAGGTGAATCAGAATCAGATCGCCAGCATCCTACAGCTACCCCGAGGTGACAACGCTCATCGCCGTATAACTGATCAGTTCCAGCACGAAGCCTTCGCGCTGTGGTATCAGTTGACCGGCCTAAATGCCGATGGTTGGGACTCCCTACACGCCACTCACATCCATAACCCCGCCATCCGGTACTTCCACAGAGCGTTGAGTAACACCATCTTCGCCAGAGACAGCAACCACAAAGTGAACTCCAAGGAGCTCTTCTTTCTGCATTGCGTCTTCAACAATGAACCTGTCAACGCTGCCCCGTTCCTGCTGGCTCACATTCAGGCCAACTGCAACCGTGGCTCGAAGCCATTCTACTTTGGCGGGATTGTCACGGCTATTGCACTTGGGCTGAACCTTGGCGACCGCCTCCAGCACCTCCAGTCCATCCCCTCGGTGTTCCTTGAAACCGACCACTGCAGGGCCTCCCATCTCATCCGCTCCCGAGCTGATGGGAAATACCATCCGGTTGTGCGTGGCAAGACCGTCAGAAGCATCATCCTTCCGTCCCGCACCCGCATCCATCCAGAGGACCGTACCAACTGGTTGTTCGACCTCACTGCCCCTCCTGCTGCCGCTGTTCCTACTCAGGATCCCACTCATGATTCCGACGATGAAATCCAAGCTGAGTTGGACAGGTCCGAGCAGCCAGAGGCATCGCAGCCTCCTCCTCCAGTAGGTACATCTTCTCGCCGCCGCCGTCACCATCCCGTGCCCGACTACACCGAAGAGGACCTCCGTCGCTCCCTAGACCAGCATGCACAGATCCTTACAATGCTGCAGCAGCAGAACCAGCGAGCTGACCAGTTCGAAGCTTGGCACCGGACTCAAATGCAACAACTTCACACCGGCCAAGCTACGATCACTGAGAGTCTAGCGAATTTGACCCTGCAGGTCGAAGGACTCCGAGACACCGTCTACCACACCGGAGCCATGAGCTATGAGGATAGAGTAGCCATTGCTAGAGCCAGAGGACGCCAGCATGGACGTGACAGACCCCGAGACTAGATTTTCA
This sequence comes from Lathyrus sativus, assembly GCA_963859935.3. Classification (NCBI taxonomy): domain Eukaryota; kingdom Viridiplantae; phylum Streptophyta; class Magnoliopsida; order Fabales; family Fabaceae; genus Lathyrus; species Lathyrus sativus. The sequence goes on from OZ012735.1 coordinate 319,770,002, forward strand.
TTTTTTTCCTTCATTGTTTACTATATTTCAGTTCTTTGTATTTTCATTTTCAGTTGTATCTCCCTCTCGCATGCTTCAAGAATCAGTGAGGACACTGATCGAGATAGTGTGGGAGCGGAGCCTTATTTCCACTGTATTCTGAACTTCCCTTATTTCCTTTATTTCCATTTCACTGCACTTTGAATTTTAGTAAGTTCTATTTTACGCTTTCTATTTCTAGCAAATAAAGCTCTTCTATATATTTTTCACGTTAAGCAAACAATCCCCACATTATTCAACGAAAACAAAAACTTTCATTTGTTCCTCAAAAGCAAAAGCATCACGAGAATGCACCTGAGTTCAAACCAAGTTTTGAAACTCCGAGGAAACGACAGTTCTAACAAAACCAGTATCGTCCAGACACCTTAGATCTCTAGTTTATACGAGTCGGTTTCACCACCTACGTGTACCAAAGTCTCAAGTGTCTACGCAAACTCAACCCCAAGTAGTTTATACTAGCAGTCAGCACCATCCTAAAAACGCTTCTAAGCGAGCGACCGATGCAAATAAGTGTATGATCTCCAAAAAGATGAAAAATCATGAAAAGAGAGCTAAAAAGCCCAAGAATATAAGATACGTTTCCTTCTAAGTTAGGTGCTCCTCACCCGAGCATTTAGCCCAACGGCACGAAAAACTCATTGAAAAATCAATGACACCAAATTACGATCAATTAAGAAGATCAAAAACAAAAACGAGATCATATTCACTAACAGGTCGACTTGCCATGAAAGTGTGCGGACAACGGGCTTAATGTGATTGCGCTAGAACAAACAAGGTGAACTTGCCACGAGAACCTTGACACCAAGATACGGTAGCATGACTGAGACCGATTTGCATAAAAAGGAGACCTCCGGAGACTCGTAGTCCAGTGTCGTCATGATACTCGTCTTGTTCCTACCAAGAATCCCGGTTTTTCCAAACTCTGCGAACGAAGGAGCAGCCTCGTGATTGCCGACCTTTCCACGTTTTACTTGAGGACAAGCAAAGATTCAAGCTTAGGGGAGTTTGATAACACGAAATCATATAGATATTTTCATGCATAATTCAACTAAAGTCTAACCGTTTTCGATCCGATTTCGGGTTATTTCCGTGTATTTGTCTGATGTTTTTGCAGGTATTCAACGATCACGTCTAAACAAGGCAACATGAAGAAAAGAAGCAATCCCAGATGAAATATGGACGAAAAAGGAGTGAAAACACAATGAAAAGCGCAGCAGACAGTTTTTGCTGATGTGACGACCGTCACAGATGCATGACGACCGTCACACCTTGTGACGACCGTCATGCAGGCAAAAACGCCCCACTCAGATTACACGTTAAAAGAGCAGTTCCAATTCCCATTAAATGGTCCACTACTCCCTAAATTATCTGCCTCAAGTCCCATCATCCTCAGAGATAACCGTTGGGATTCCACTTCTATAAAAAGGGAAGCAGGGGACTTCAAAAAGGGAGCTGCATTCATACCACGAAGTGCTGCCAAATTTAATTTCCAGAGCAAATTTACTTTCCAGTTTTTATTTGTATCCATTTCTCCAGTTTTTAATTTGTATTCCTTTCCTTTATTTCCCTGCCATTTCCTCATTCCCATTTCCGCTCTTCTGTAATACTTACTGCACTGTACGATCTATTTGGAACTAAAGACAGAATCCTGCCAACATCTGTGGAGGATCTGCCCAAAGGCCAATTGGCATTATTTACAGGTTTTCATTTTGATCGACTTCTGTTTTTATTATAATGCAATTTATTATTTATTATTATTATTTATGTTTTATTCTTCCAAATTCCATGTCTAGCTAAACTTAGGCAATCGATATGTAGTAATAATTCGAATGGGATTTGATAACTCTTGTTTGAAAACTTTCTTTTCAAAAAAATAACCTATGGTCTAAGTGTTTAAAATTGATTCACGAAATAAACTTCGTCGCGAAAGCGAGAACTTATTTAAAAGTAGTTTTGCCACGAAAGTGGGAAATTAATTAAGATACGAACCAACAAGCGAAAGCTGCGGTAAGGTCAGATAGTAAACACTAGGCATTTGTTTTAATAACAGCGAAAGCACTTTAAAACGAATTAGAACTTAGAGATTTCCAAAAAATAGTTTTAACCCCGAACGGGATACGAAAGTGTACGTTTGGCCCTTAGGATTATGATTAGCGTCAATAACCATCGTGAGACGAGAGTCTTCAAATCTCCATTTTCTGCTTAAATAAACTGTGAAAACTATTTCATACACCAATAACTTATCAAATCCCTGAAGAACACAATTACTACGTATCGATTCAATTAATTAAAATCTAAATAGTAATCTTAGTTCCCTCTTTTAGTGACAATCTTATCCCCTTAAAACATATTCTACCTAGCTAAACATAGTAACTTCCGAGAACACTAGTTTGATTACGAGTCCCTGTGGGATCGATATCTTTTATTACTACGCGATAGACTGTGCACTTGCAGTTAGTTGTATTAGACATAGAAAGTCGCGATCACTGACCTCTATTTCTTCCCCGTGAACTGGATACAACGTTAGTATCTCCCTCTTGCCTTTTGTTTCCGAACACCTTCTTGCTCCCTCCAGCCGAGGGAATCTCACCAGCATTGATCTTTCCTAACTTAATTCCATTCTCCACCCTCTCTCCGGTGATTATTAAGTCAGAAAAGCTGACTGACTTGATGTTGATGTGCTTTTCATAATAAACGCATGGCAAGGTAGCGACAAACATATCCACAAGTTCCCGCTCTACCATTGGTGGCTGTACCCTAGCTGCCAATTCTCGCCATCTTTGAGCATATTCCTTGAAGCATTCATTGCTCTTCTGTGAGAGGTTTTGAAGTTGGACCCTGTTGGGAGCAAGGTCACTATTATATTGATAATGTCTCACAAATGCTTCGGCTAGATCCTTACAACTACGGACATTTGCGGGCTCCAAGCTCATGTACCATTCCAGCGAGGGACCGGATAGACTATCTTGGAAGAAATGCATAAGCAGTTTCTCGTCATCGGAATGCACAGACATCTTGCGATAATAAGACCTCAGATGAACCCTAGGGCAAGTGGTACCCTTGTATTTATCAAAATCTGGGACTTTGAACTTTGGTGGAACTCTCAATCCCGGGATTAGCCCCAGGTTTGACATATCCAGCCCCATAGAGTTTTGGTATTCAAGAGACCTCATCTTCTCTTCAATCATCTTAATCCTCCTATCAACCTCGGAGGGTAATTCAGCAGCTACAACTCTTGGTGAGAACACATCCTCTTGCCTATCCTCATTCCATATATGGTCCATATTACCGTGTATGGCACACGTGGTGTCGAGGCCATAGTCGTTTCCATTACCATTACCACCATTAGCAAAACCAGCATGATTAAAACCTGCCACATTTCCGCACCAGCAGCGTGACCACTCCCTCCAGCAGTAGGGATGACTAAGGTTGGCATAGAATTGTATGCACGAGGAGTCTCAATATGAGGAGGGTTAGCAGCAGTCCCGTCGTGTAACACACCATCACTATCAACTCGTGCAATCAAAGGTTGCACTAAAGTCTGAAGTTGCGCCTGGCCACTAGCAACCCCTTGCATGACCTCCATCAGTTGTGCCATCCGATCTCTCATCTCTTGCATTTCTGCCTGCATCTAATCCATCAGTCTTTTCTGGTTTCTTCTGGTACCGTACCGGTGAGTTGTTAAGTCAGCAATCCTGAAACACTAGTAAACCACAGGAGAAATAAGGTTAACAGTTCCGGTGCACCTGCAAATGCGAGAAAAATGCTAAAATGCAGACATGTATTTATGCAACAGGGAAATTTCCCCCTCGGTTCTAGTTTCCAGAAAAACATAACAATGGAGAGCCCTACGGACAAGCATAGAATGCAAACTCCTCTTATATAAATCAAAGGCCAGCAGGCATTATACAAGCTACAACTGAGTACAATAAGGAAAAGACCTCAACCAACAAGCCTCGTGATGGTCAAATACAACAAATAAGCAGCCAAAACTACAACAGAAATAAACAAGATGGTCAAGCAGGATGACGTGATCGCAAGTCCTCTAACAGCTTCAGTGTCTCAGGATGATTCGGCCTAGTAAGTATTCCCTGAATAAGCAAATCCTGCTGGCTAACAGTATGTTGTAGACTATCAACATGATCTTCCAAAGCTTCTTCCCTGAAACATGACTCAAGCCTGCATCTCTTGGAGTCAGCTCTCAACCTGAGATCCTTCAAGTTCGTGATCGCTTCATTCAACCTGTACTTTTTGTCTCGTCTAAGTTATGCTTCTGCTACAATCTCCCCATCTTTGGCATTGAGTTGCGCCTTCAACTTGTTGATCTGACGTTTTAACTTGTCTTCGCGCTCTTTGTTGTTAGTGAGTGTGGCATTCCATACTGATTCAAACTTAGAGATCCTCAGGTAAGCCCTATTCCACTCTTCCTTCTTAGTGGCAAGAAAACTGTGGACGATGTTCAAGTCTCAGCCTGTGCGTTCTCTATCGCTGGTCTCCTTAGTCAGATCCGTACCCAGTTTGTTGACAAGCTCGGTTTGTCTCTTGAAGGAATGAACTGCATCGATCTTCTCACTTCGAAGCTGGATGATCTCTTTCTCCAATTCTTCATTAGCTTTTCTCAGCTCTTCCTTCTCCAACAATACTTGATTGTATTTCTGGATATCTACGGTAGTGGGTTCCTCTATCATGAGAGGATACAGAGGTGCAACTGAAGGATATGGCATCAGAAACTTCACAGCTCTATCACGTATCCAAGTCAGGTAAGGGTCATATGCTCGACTGTTACTCTTTCCCAAAGCTAATTTCCCTTTCCGATGAATGTTATTCCACGCATGCTCAAGTCTTCCCAGAGCCTCACCCTCCAATAAACCAGTAAGATACAGAGATTCCTGTATCTCCACTTCTCTAGGAGGCTCCCTTAGCGCGTACCCGAACTATCTGACCAATAGAGAAGGGTTATAATTGATGCAACCTTTCCTACTGACCAAAGGGAAATTAGGAAAACCACCACAACTATAAACAATATCTTTACCAAGAAAGTCCCGGTCAAACCAAATAATGTTCTCTACAGATAGCCCCATCAACCTTTCCAACCACTCTGAAGTACTGGCAGAGGCAACAAACGGACCCGTCTTGGGCAGATGACTAATAAACTATGCATACAACAAAGGAACACAACAAGCTACGTTCTTTCCCCTTCATTTCTCATTCTTGTAGTGCACAGAATGATAAACACCTCTAAGAAGGGTGGGCACTCGGTTGCCTAAAGCTAGGATATGGAACGCATCTACATCCACAAATTCTGGAAGATTAGGAAACAAAACAATTCCATCCTTAGCGCACTGCTGAGCTTTCTCAATGAAGCAAGGCAAAGGAAAACCATACATCCCAAGTCTCCGGATCATCTTCCCATCTAACTCTAAAGCCTCAAGATGCAAAATAGCCGCGAGCTCGGCCAGATCAGGCTTAGTATCAACATGGACAAACGACATCTGGTTCCAAATGGGTACCCCTAACAACTCAGAATATTCCTTTAGGGTAGGAGCCAGGACATAGTCAGGAAAGACGAAGCATCTCAATTGGGCATCATAAAACTGTAGGAGAGCATAAATACCACTGATCTCATATTCAGAGGGCTTACGGACATATCTCAATAACCTCCCATAAGACTTCCTGAAATCTTCCATTACTGCTTTTTCACCCAAGGCAGTCAAACTCAACAAAGTACTAACGTCCGGAACTGGAAACCTGTAGGCCACTATACTCTTCAAGGGCTCCATAGCGAGATCACTAGAATCAGGAGGGAAATATGCACCTGCAACAAAAATACATGTCAATGAAATGAAGATGAAAATGCGAATGCAAATGCAAACAAGGGATCAACAATGTTGTGTCGTTGGTCGAGAAAAACCAGAGCTTCGCCTTAACAAGAACAAAGTACCGACAGTAGAACCCACTGATATCAGGAACACAGATTCACACCTGTAAAGAACTGGGTAATCTGAAAGCTAAGGTTTCCTGCACAACCCAATCCCTCTCACAGGTGTGGACCTATCCACTGACAAGGTTCGGCATCCTATGCGTTCATCAGTGTCACAGACTTTCTAGAAATGATGATACGTTCACCATTTCTAGTTTGGCATCATCATCTCCTGAAGAGGCCTCACTTAGCTGGCTCACAAATGATCGGTTCCCAGAGTCGACAATTCTCAAATCCAAAATCCCAACCGATCCTAAGGATCTGAAGGAAAATCATCAAAGAGAATCTCATCCGAGTGTGAATTTCATGGGGAACTGTATCTGCTAAGCAAACAGGCCCCCCACTAGTCTCCACTACTAATACTAGGTTTGTACTCAAGCCCGGGTCCGACTTATCACTCAATGGAAATTCCCTCCCCACAGCACAGCAGTAAAGATATATGATGCTAAAAATAAATGCGCGAAAGATAAATAAAGCACATATATACAACACCCAAAGGTAAACACACAAGCGCTAGCATTGACTCGCATGGGGAACCAGAGATCCCCAGCAGAGTCGCCAGCTGTCGCAACTGCGAAAAACAACCGGCGAAAAAATAGAAGAGTCGCCACTTTTGTTATTTATCCCACAGAGAAGGAAAGGAAACGATCAGAAAAACCTGACGGAAAAGGGAAAGACAAGGTCATCGCAACCATGTCTGGATTCGGGAGTCGGTTACGCAAGGGGAAGGTATTAGTACCCCTCACGTCCGTCGTACTCGACGGGATCCGCACATTGTTGTCTATATAAAAGGGTGTGTTGAAACTATCTATCTAAAGGCTCAGGGACAAAATAAAAAAGAAAGGAGAAGTGACTCGGCAGAGCATCGCCGCTCTGTGCCTACGTACTCCCTCGTGCAATGGGAAAGTCAGAGTCAACGTAGTTTGACCAACTACGGGTGAAGGGGGAAGGTTGCTCGCCAAGACGTCGCGTCTTGTGCCTACATACTTTCATCTGGTATGAAAGATCAGAGCAGACGTAGTTCAGGCTAAAAGGAACACCGGCCGGTTCAAAAATTTTTTAGGCCCGAGTAGGGTTAACAATCAGTTCTAGCAGTTTGGTGTATCCAGCTCGACCATTGGAGACTTAGGCGTTACCCTCTGCGATAGAGCTAAGAGTTAACAATACTCTTTTTCTAAAAAGATTTTCCTGATTAGAATCCCGAAGGATGAAAAAGGTTTGAAGTGTTTTTGAGTTTTTTAGAGAAGTGTTTTGAATTTGAATGTTTATAATGTATGTTGTACTAAAGTCTAAAACATAGAATCGAATGCGTCGCATATCGTCCTAAGGACGTATACTAAACACTCTAGGCAATTGAGAGGTGGCCCCTCAATCACCATTTCCCTAGTATAAGGCTCATGGCACAACATTAATTATCCTTATTAAGTATGTTAAGATTGTATGAAGATGAGAAGAGAAGAAAGGACACTAATGGGAGACTAATCATTCCTAAGAGTTATCATGCAAAGTGGACTTAAAGTTTGGATTCAAAAGGGAGCTACCTAATGTTATCATGCATGTTTAGAACCCTAATGTCTATCATAACCTCTCTTGAACAAGAGAGGTTAGAAATCCTAAGGGAAGAAAGACAAAAGAAGAAGAGGAAACAACAAAAGAAACATGCAAATGAAAGAATGCACACATTGAATGCACAAGTAGAATGAAAGTGGGAGGAAAATAGTGTGGGGCAGTAGCCTCCACAAGCTCATCTCAACCAAGCATGCATATGAGAAATGCAAAGAAGAAAAAAGAAGAAGAAATGCACAAGAGGAAATCACACAAAGAGAGAAATCACACAAACAAAGCAAACATGTCACATATGGAAACCCTAAATAGAGGCAACAAAAGAAACACACAAATGAACAAGAAATGAACATAATTTTGACCTAAAAATGAACATACAGCAAGCTCAACATGTCTAATATGTGAAACAAGAAGAGTTGAGAGCTCAATGGATCCACAAAGGTCATTTCCAATTCAAACTAGGTCATGCACTTGTATGAACCTTCCTTGGAGGTAACTTGACTTGCAAGTTGCCTCAAAATTAGGAAAATAATTCAAAAATTAACAAATAAAATGCACAAGGAAGCTAAACATGTTGGCAACCAGAGGCCAAAATCTCAAAGAAAATATCCCCTCAAAGAATCATCAAAAGAAAATAATATTCAATATGTACCACTTTGAAATGGGAGAAAAAAATGTCAAAAGAAAATCCACAAAAGTCAACCCTAAAGTCAACCAACCAGGGGAAAAATGGTCCTAAAAAATTGTTCAACTCACCATGGGTATGAGGATCAATTTTCATTCATTGGATCCAAAAGGAAATGCAAAAACAAAATCAAAAACAAAACAATGTCAAGATTGAACTCACTTAAAACACTTCCAATATTCAATTCCATTTTAATTGAAAAAATAAATCAAAAAATATAATAAAAATGTCTAAAAATAATAGACATCTCAAAGTGTCTAAAAAGTATTTTTGTCGATTTTTTGGATAATTGGAAATATGTATAATGAATTAAATCTTGACAGAATTAAATAAAAAAATAAAAAAAATAGAAATAAAAAGAAAATAAAAAGATCAGCGGTGCAAAGAGCAAGCAAGTCATGTTCAAATCCATACTGGGCCCAAAAGGGGGGCGTGAAAAGCAATGTCAGCCCAGGTCCATGGGCGAATAAGACAAAAACAAAATAAATCTGATGATTGTGTGAAGTGGTCAACAAGAACACACGGTGGAAAGCAGTCTGAAACGCTTGATCAGAAAGTATGACAATCCAATGGTTCACAGCATGACAACTCAATTAATGAAATTTGAACATGATTATGTGCGCGCAGGTCAACATGAGTGTATCATGTTTCTTAATCATGGCCGTGTGTGTGAAAAGTAATCAAATCCAGTGAACAAGAACGTGCCACGTAATCATCCTCAACCTTCAAAATAGGGAGGGAAACTAGACGGCCGGAAAATGCCTCCGGTCGTCTTCTCAAAACATCCGGCCACCGTAACAGTAGCGCAACAACACACAGTCAGCTACACTGAACCAAATCAAGCAAAATTTATATGCAAATTCATCTACTCATCATGAGGAATCCAAATCCATGGTCCATTTCCATGAATTGTGCACAACCAGAGCAATTCGAAGCAAAACAGTTTGGATCCATAAAATCAAAATTTCACAAACATCATTCAATTTTGTCCAGAAATCATCTACATGTTGCATGGATCATAAATCAAGCAAACTTGGAGCATGAAAGCTCAAGAATAGATCACATCAAGCCAAAACAGTTTGGCGCTCACAACATCAACCATCACAAATGCCAGTCCGTTTTAGTTATTAATGATCTACATGTTTCCTAGGTCTCAAATATGCGAAAATGGCAAAAAAATCATGGCTAATGAGAGAGATAAGTTGAATTGTAAATACCTAGTGGAGAACTTCCATTGAGCCTTCAACTCTTGATGAAGCTTAAGGAAACCTATCCAGAAACGTTCCACAAACTTCAGAGAAGCTTTTGCAATCCTCAATTTTGCTTGAAATAAAGTAGATCTCAGAATTCGAATTTCAAATTTCCTTCACTTTTTCAAAGTTGTTTTTGCTCCAATTCTTCACCAAAACGAGTTTTGAGCATTTGTGAATGATGAAAATGCTTTATATGTTGGATTGTGATAGAAAGAAAGCCCAATGGCAGTCCCTAAAGCCCAAATTAAAATCCATGAAATTTGAGTTTTGGAGCTTGTGAATATGCACGAATTCTGCTCCAACTTGCCTCCAAAATGCCTCAAATCACTTGCTGATAATGTGAGGAGTGTGAATGGCTGTGATTTAATCCTTGTTTGTAATCAATGGTGAATATTGCAAGTGTAACTTAAGCTTGAAGTAATCTTGGAAATGGCACATCAAAACTCACCAAATTCAAATTCTAAAAATTCCATTGTGTTTGAAATATGTTTTGCACTCAAAATATGTACAAACTTGCACAAAAATGATCCAAAATGAATTAAGTTTGATTTTTTCATTTTAAGGCTTTTTCCATGAAAATCACTTTAGGAATTCACCATTCCAAGCCAAATTCATGACTTCGTAAAGCTTGATTGAACAATTGACACCATTTAGAGCATATTTGATGTTGGAAAAATATCCATTTGAGGTGTGCAAGTTGGTGAAATGGACCTATAATCTCACTTTCCCAAAATACCCCTGACTTGCAAGTCTCATAACTTGAGTTCTAGAAATCAGATGAAAGACTTTTAGTACTCTTTGGAAAGCTAAGACCATGAGGAACAACTTTTATGTTCATCAAAAGTTGAGGAGAAACATCCTTCTATCTCAAAAATGGCTTGGAAGTTGGTTGACTTTTGTTGACCAAAATCACATTCATCTGAGGACCTGTAACTTGTCAGCATCATAATTTGAGTTCTAAAAATCAGATGAATGACTTCTAGTACTCAAATGAAAGCTAAGAACATGCTCTACAGGTTTCATGTTGGTCAAAAATTGAAACGAGACTTGTATCTTGAGAAAGGAGGTCTTGAAGTTGGGGACTAAACAAGGGATTTTACACTGAGAATCCTAATTTAGTAACTTCTCACACTCTTGATTCTTGATGAATTGATCTTGAAATTATATATTAGACATCTCAACACAACATCCCATGACCATAGAGACTTGGAATGGAGTTTTAATCTCCTTCAATTTCACAATTGACTGAGGATTTACCAGATGAAAACTCTAGATGCAACATTCTTGACTATGGCTTCTTTCACATCACACAACAACTTGAATAAGCTCCAACATGGTTCTCAAAGCACCCAATGAGGTCTCTCAACATCCACCATCCATAATCATGAATTCACAATCCTCTGATGATCTTTAACTGGCCTCCAAGTTAGGAGCTGACCCACATACATCTATCAATCCTTTCAAAGAATATTGACCACTTCTAGATGACCTGATGACCATTCAAACTTGAGTAACACCCCTTGCTTAGCTCAACATTCTGAGTAGACTCCTCTTGCTATGCACAACCTCTTGATCCCCTGTTCAATGAAAATGCTATGCAATGCAAATGCTAGAAAGAAATGAAATGAAACATAAATCAAGTTAAGAAAAGGTTGGGCAAATTTTGGGGTGCAACACCCATGACACGACTGTCACGATTTCCAACAAAAAGAAAATCAAAAGCATGCTAAGTCAAACACCTCAAAGGGGACTTAGGCAAAATCAAGGCAATCCCGATGGATCTGATAAGCAAAATCAGTCCATGCAAAAGTTAGGGATCGAAAACAAAATCAAAAGAGGTCCGTAAATCCTCAGCAAAAACAAAATAAGATTCAGTGACCACCAAGTCAATAGAGTCACCGATATCCTTCAAATCAAAATAAGGTGACTGCCATTTCAAACAAACCTTGAACCATCAAACTTACACCGTCAAGTCCGTAAATGCAGAATTAACAGAACGTAGGTTTGGAGATCATCGTGAAGATGGGATGGGTTAAAATCAAGTTTGAGCCTAATATCCTTTGTTTCATAACCGTGAACCAAGGCACGTTACAACCCTTGAAAGACCTAATTAAGGCGAGGTTTATTCTGAAAGCATGTTATTGCAAGGTTGCGTAAACTGACTCGTCACATATTTGCTGATCATCAACGTTGGTGTCAATATCCTTGCTATGTCTTTTACACCAATCAAGTTAGCACGACGTTTGGACTAACGGTCCATTAGTATCACTCTCACGACACTTAATAAATGATATTTCTTTCAAAACTTGTATGAACTTCGCATTAAAATTTACCATTCGTGAACAAAAAATTTTAATCACAAGTCAGTAGTTGGCATCGAGGAAATTCCAACAGAGAGCAATCAAACAGGACTGGATCATTCAGCAGCCTGGATCAAAATCAAGTATACTTGGTAACCCTATGGATCTGGGGCATTTCCATCCCACGAACTCAGAATCAGTCAGTCTGAGGCAAATCCCCAAGCATCGGTTGATTATGGGGTAAATCATTCAAGAAGCAGTTGATCAGAAGTGAATCATCTCGAGACTCCACCAATCAGGGGCAGGCCACCCATAGTTTCTTTGATTTGAGGATAGATCCCTCCAATATTCAATCAGGATGAGTTAAGTCGCTTCAACGCTCACTTAGGGGCAAGCTACTCCAAGAGTATATTGAAGTCAACTACCATGAGAATCGGTTAAACAATGATGAATCCTTTTGTGGTACAAACTCTGGGGAAAGCTATCTCGAGGTCGTCTCATGGCAAGTTACTCAAGAAAGTTCATCCACATCAGCAACTGTTGAGTTCAAAATGAGTGTCGGGGAATCGTATCGTCACCTCACCCAAATAACCTTAACCTTCCGAAAAGGCCTTGCTATCACTGGATTCTTCATCCCACAACCTAAACCAGTTGCCTGTCAAAACTGTGTAACCAAAACCACTTCCAAAGTCCAGTTCTTGTCTAGCAAACCAAAACCTCCAAAGTCCAGTTCTTGTCTGGAAAATCTTCAAACCAGTCCTCGTCTGGTCAACCCTTCACTAAATACCAATTCCCGTCTGATACATGTCATCTTTTAAACTAGTTCCCATCTGGTCACCCTTCCTTTAGCCTACCATTTAACTAGTTCTTGTCTGGTAAATCTCGTTCCAAAGTCCAGCTCTCATCTGGCAAACCACAAAGTCAGTCCACGTTTGACAACTTAACCTTTTGCCACCAGTTCTTGTCTGGTGGTCTACCCTTCGAATACCAGTCTTCGTCTGGTACTTCCCTCCCAAAGTCTAATCCTCATTGTAAGCTACCAAAGTCCGCCATGTTAGCACCTGCATTTCCAAATACCCGTCAGCAATCATATACACCATATGCATCGCATTTGACATCATAAGCATCTTGCATCATATGCATATCTAGAATCATATCATACTTCCCCAGCTTTTGCATCTCCGCGTGTTAGCATTTACATTTGCGTTTCCATTTGTTATGGAACATCATTATCATCAAGCATTCACATATGCGAACTCAGGTCCAAGATCAATCACAAAGATTTCCAAGACCATATGCAGCCCAGTCAGGGGCATCCTCTGCAAGACCGTGGGTGTTCCCCACGAAGTTGGGCAAAATTTTGTTGGGCAAATTTAAGAGCTTCAATGCAATCATCAGCCTAGTCAGGGGCATTATCTGCAAACACCGTGGGTCCCTCCCCCCCCCCCCCCCCCACGAAATTCAAGAACATCAAGGCAAAATTCAGCCCAGTCAAGGGCATCTTTTCAAGACCATGGGTATTTCCCATGACGTATTTCGACGTCGTGGCTGATCAGATATTCAAATCAACATACAACACATCCATTGGCATATCATTCAGGGCCATGGGCATTCCTCATGGGATTTATTATCATCCTTTTAGTGGTAGTAGCTTATAAGTTTCACTCCATCATCCTTTTGGTGATGGGTCTGACATACTTTTGGTGTCATTACTAGTGTTTGTTCTCCATTATTATTTTGGTAATGGATCCCCTACATCCTTTTGGTGTCAGGGTTGTGCTTGTTTCGCTCCATCATCCTTTTGGTAATGGGTCTGACATCCTTTTGGTGTCATGACTAGCATTTGTTCTCCATTATCCTTATGGTAACAGATCCTCTACATCCTTTTGGTGTCACGATTGTGCTTGTTTCGCTCCATAATCCTTTTGGTAGTGGGTCTGAAATTCTTTTGGTGTCATGACTAGCGTTTGTTCTCCATTATCCTTATGGTAATGGATCGCCTACATCCTTTTGGTGTTAGGGTTGTGCTTGTTTCTCTCCATCATCCTTTTGGTGATGGGTATGACATCTTTTTGGTGTCAGGACTAGCTTTTTTTCTACATTATCCTTTTGGTAATCAATCCCCTACATTCTTTTGGTGTCAGGGTTGCTTGTGTTTTGCTCCATTATCCTTTTGGTAATGGGTCTGACATCTTTTTGGTGTCATGACTAGCGTATATTCTCCTTTATCCTTTAGGTAATGGATCCCCTACATCCTTTTGGTGTTAGGGTTGATTGTGGTTCGCTCCATTATCCTTTTGGTGATGGGTCTGACATCCTTTTGGTGTCATGACTAGCGTATGTTCTCCATTATCCATTTGGTAATGGATCCCCGGCATCCTTTTGGTGTTAGGGTTGATTATGGTTTGCTCCATCATCCTTTTGGTGATGGGTATGACATCCTTTTGGTGTCATGACTAGCGTTTGTTCTCCATTATCCTATTGGCAATGAATCTCGTACATTCTTTTGGTGTTAGGGTTGCCTTGTTTCGCTCCATCGTCCTTTCAGTGATTAGTCGGACATCCTTTTGGTGTCATGACTAACGTTTATCTCCATTATCCTTTTGGTAAAGGATCCCCTACATCCTTTTGGTGTCATGGTTGTGCTTGTTTCGCTCCATCATCCTTTTGGTGATGGGTCTGACATCCTTTTGGTGTCATGACTAGCGTTTGTCTCCATTATCCTTATGGTAATGGATCCTCTAAATCCTTTTGGTGTCATGGTTGTGCTTGTTTTGCTCCATAATCCTTTTGGTGTCATGACTAGCATTTGTTCTCCATTATCCTTTTGGTGATGGATTGCCTACATCCTTTTGGTGTTAGGGTTGTGCTTATTTCGCTCCATCATCCTTTTGGTGATGGGTATGACATCTTTTTGGTGTCATGACTAGCGTCTGTTCTACATTATCCTTTTGGTAATAAATCCCCTACATGCATTTGGTGTCAGGGTTGCTTGTGTTATGCTCCATCATCCTTTTGGTAATGGGTCTGACATCCTTTTATTGTCATGACTAGCGTATACTCTCCTTTATCCTTTAGGTAATGGATCCCCTACATCCTTTTGGTGTTAGGGTTGATTGTGGTTCGCTCCATTATCCTTTTGGTGATGGGTCTGACATCCTTTTGGTGTCATGACTAGCGTATGTTCTCCATTATCCATTTGGTAATGGATCTCCTGCATCGTTTTGGTGTTATGGTGGATTATGGTTTGCTCCATCATCCTTTTGGTGATGGGTATGACATCCTTTTGGTGTCATGACTAGTGTTTGTTCTCCATTATCCTATTGGTAATGGATCCCGTACATCCTTTTGGAGTTAGGGTTGCCTTTTTTCGCTCCATCGTCCTTTTCGTGATTAGTCGAACATCCTTTTGGTGTCATGACTAGCGTTTGTCTCCATTATCCTTTTGGTAATGGATCCCCTACATCCTTTTGGTATCAGGGTTGTGCTTGTTTTGCTCCATCATCCTTTTGGTGATGGGTCTGACATCCTTTTGGTGTAATGACTAGCGTTTATTCTCCATTATCATTTTGGTAATGGACCCCCTACATTCTTTTGGTGTCAGGGTTGTGCTTGTTTCGCCAAATCATCCTTTTGGTGATGGGTCTGACATCCTTTTGGTGTCATGACTAGTGCCTGTTCTCCATTATCCTTCTGGTAATGGATCCCCTACATCCTTTTGGTGTTAGGGTTGTGCTTATTTCACTCCATCATCCTTTTGGTGATGGGCTGACATCCTTTTGGTGTCAGGACTAGCGTTTGTTGTCTATTATCCTTTTGGTAATGGATCCCTGACTTCCTTTATGTGTCAGGGTTGCTTGTGTTTCTCTCCATCATCCTTTTGGTGTTGGGTCTAACGTCCTTTTAGTGTCATGACTAGCGTATGTTCTCCATTATCCTTTTGGTAATGAATCCCCTATATCCTTTTTGTGTTAGGGTTGAATGTGGTTCGCCCCATCATCCTTTTGGTGATGGGTTTGACATCCTTTTGATGTCATGACTTGTGTATGTTCTTCGTTATCGTTTTGGTAATCGATCCCCTACATCCTTTGGTGTTAGGGTTGATTGTGGTTCTTTCCATCATCCTTTTGGTGATGGTTCTGACATCCTTTTGGTGTCATGACTAGTGTATGTTCACCATCATGTTGTTGCTAATGGATCCCCTACATCCTTTTGATGTCAGGGCAATATGTGTTAGTGTACTATCATCCTTTTGGTGATAGGCTTGTCATTATTTTGGTGTCAAGTTTTCTCTGTTATCATCCTTTTGGTGATAATGACCTTTGCAAGATATCTAGTATTTCAATTCCCAAGTATTTTCTTTCTTTTGGGACAAATTCAGTGTCTTTTATATCTAATCATCTTCTACCTCGAAAGGATGAATGCCATAGCATTTCGTCTTACTAGGTTTAAGCCGATTAGATAGGGGCATCTGTCACACCCTAAATTTGTCCTCCCATTTTTTTTCAAATATTTTCGCATTTTCGATTCTATTTTTGTTTTTCATTTTTCGCTTATTTTCATGCCATTTAGACACGTGTCCACCCACGATTGGGCATTTTTCAAATTTCTGTTATTTCGCCCATTGAGGGTGTGACACGTGGCCTAAGGAGGTTGTTTTTGTAAATATTGATTTCATTTTTAATTTCCCTTTTGTTTTAAAAAAACATTAATATTTTTGTACATACTTTGTTTATATATTTTTATATAGAAAATTTAAAATGTTTTTTTTGGTTAATTAGATTTTTTAGATTTATAATTATTTAGTTTTTAATTTAGAATTATAATTAATTAGTTTTATTAGGATATTAGATTTTTTTATTAGAATTTAGAATTTAGCGTTTTTAGAAATAGGAATATTAATTTAGAGAATTTCTGCTTAGATTTAATAGATTAGATTAGAATTAATTTTTGATTAAGGTTTAGAATTTAATTAGTTTAGAAATAGATTTAATTATTTTTTTAACTAGATTGGTTTAGAGATTAATTAGATATTAGAATAGAATCATTTTAGAATATTAGAAAAAAAGTTTTTAGAATTTTTGTTTAGGAAATAGTTTTAGACTTAGAATTTTTATTTAAATTTATTTAGATTAAGTTTTTCTTATTAGATATAAAATTATTAGTTAATTAGATTAGTTAATTAGAAAATAGTTCTTTAATCAGATTAGAATTAATTAAGAATTAGTTTATGATTTAGTTAGTAAGTTAGTTTCAATTAGATTTATTAGATTAATAGTACAGTTTTAACTAAATAATTAATTAAAAAATGATAAAAAATTAGCTAACATGGACAACACGTGTCCAATATATATAACCCCAATTCACTATTTATCATCTCCCACCTTTGGAAACCCTAGCTACAGCCGCCTCCTTCAACATCTTCATCATTCTCAGACCTAAAAAATTCGGCCGCCCTGGACCCCCTTTCTCTTCCATCGTGAAACCCCACCATCGTAACCTATCTATCCTCAACTCTCCTCACCTTCCTCACCAACAAAACCCATTTTCAGACCCAACCTTGTCATCTTCTCCTTCCCTCTTCAAATCTGTGGTCGGACTAATCTTCAAAGCCACCGCGACCCCCTCTGTCACAATTGTTCTTCCATCATCAACCTCAAAAAACCTCGTCGAGAATCCATCCCATGAAGGTCTAGATTCCTCCCCTGGTCGCTACTGCTTCCGTCTCAACAAGAACGAGATATACTACTGCAGCGAGTCGCTCGTCAAACGAGCCACTAACATCACCACCAAGTGGATTCTCGTCACTGCCTTTTCTATGCCATAATCGATACGAACTGATATCACATTCTGCTTATGTTCGGCGAAGATATGAAACCCAGTCGGATCGGAGTAGAACGAAGAAGAAGTTTGGAGATTAAACAATTTTCTGGATCCAGTTTGTTTTATGCGTTTCAATTTCAAGGCAATGGCTTGAGCCCAGATATTTTCGCTGATACCACCGATTTTGGGAAAAGGAGGATGATATTGCTCTTATTTGTGCTAACATTCCACTCTTCAAACTATTTCGAAAAAAATCGATCTGGTTTTCATATTGCAGCTAAAAAGAGAGGGCACGTTGAAGTGGGTGGAGTGGTTCTAAAAACAAAACAGTTTTAATTTGTAAATATTTTTTTAATAAACTATTTGTTTAGATTTATAAATATTTTTTTTAATAATAAAATAATTTTTTAGATTTGTATATTTCAAAAACTAATTTTTAGATTTTTATAATAATTTTTAGAAGTTTTTGTATAATTATTTTCTAGATAGTTTTTTTAGAATTATAAATATACTTTTCTAACTAAGTTCTTTAAAGTTTTGTTTGTATACATTTTTTTTCTAATTTAATTTCTTAGAATTTGTATATATATTTCTCTGAAAAATAGATCTTGGTTTTCTCATTTATTTTTCGATATTTTCACTTCATTTTCATTCTCGACTTTTTATTCATCTTCATTTATTTTTGTCGCTTTTCGGTCGATGACGACACCTCTAAAACCATCATCGGTAAAATTATTGATAGATGGAGGTTTGCCCGAGACCACCTTCTTTCTCTCCTCATTTCTTCTTCACTTTCGATTTTATTTCAATATCCTTGATCGAAGAAGTCTTTTATTCGTAAGCGTCGCGTATCGAAGTCGATAACCTTCTAGATTTCAAATATACGGAAAATGACCATTTGGGTCATTTTCTCTAGTTTGGGATCGTGATAGGCTACCTTCGATTAATCGACATAATGTTTGCGATTAAGACGAGATCCCCACTTTTTTGGTTTGTGCGACAAGATTTAATCGGAGAATGATCCTCAATATCATTTATCTATCCTGTTTTTTGCACGGATATCAATTATGCGACCTCCTATAGTTCGACTTCCATCATAGGTCGAGGTATGACAATTTAGCATTACACTTCGTCCCAATTCAATTCACTAACAAACTAACCACTAACTTTACCTGCCAAATATTAACTGTTTTCAATTCAGTCATTATATTCTTATATATATTATTATTCTGTTATATTGTTATATTATGTATATTATTCGTATCTTGTAAATATTCAAATTGACTTGTACATACTTTCAAAACACTTAATCAATATCGAAACCATAAAATCTAAATTGGTGGACTACTGGTTATCTGTAACCTGTATATATTCGTATCCATCTCTTATTTCTTTCGCATCTTCTCAAAAACATCTTTAATAAAATGATAAAGTTCTCTTTGTATTGAATAATCAGGATACTCACTGTAGAGTGTGTGGTCTCGATACTCATCTTTCAATACGAAGACGCGATTGTATTTGCCACAACTTTTTCTCCTAAAAACCTCGGTCCCGTACCGAGTGTATTTTCAAAATTCTTTTCACAACAAAACTTGAATGGTCGTGGAGTGGTTAGGCGTAGGCCTTCTCCTATCCCGAGTGCTGACATTATCGTAGGGTTCACTGTCGCAAAGCACTTACCATTCAAGACCAAAAACATCTTTAATAAGAGAATTAACTTCTCTTTGTATTGAATTAAAGAGAGAGGATTGAGTGTAGACTTCTTCCTCTCCGAGTGTCAGGATACTCACTGTAGAGTGTGTGGTCTCGATACTTGTCTTTCAATACGAAGACGCTTGTATTCATGACAACTTTTCATAACAAAACTTTGAGATAAATAATTAGGTACTACCCACAAGGGGTTACTATCCGAGGACCTATTTCATCCCTAAAAAACAACTCCATAAATCAAATGTGACATCTTGCCTCGCATGGCGAAAATTCTATCTTTTCAAAAAGGATATGTTACGTCCGTTCTACCGCAAACAGGTGATGCCTAAGTCTCCAACGAGCGAACAACAATACACCTAAACTGCTAGAATGCGCATGATAAGATCATCCACAAAAACACCGGTTACCCGTTTCACGAACTAAGTCGCTCTGATTTCTCATGCATGTTGAGAATACGTAGGCACAAGACGACGATGTCTTGGCAATCACCCTTTTCTCTTTTCCACCCTTTTCCCAAAAGGACATGCTACGTCCGTTCTACCGCAAATAGGTAACGCCTAAGTCTCCAACAAGCGAGCAGCAATACACCTAAATTGCTAGAATGCGCATGATATCATCATCTACCAGAACTTCCCAGCAAACCGTAGGCCAAACTACGGCTTCTTTGATTCTTTACCTCTTGCAAGTAAAGATATGTAGGCACAAGGGCCAGAATCCTTGCCGAGCACATTCCCCCTATATCTGTAGTTCCTCAAACTATGTTAACTCTGACTTTCTCATATCTGTTGAGAATACGTAGGCCTAGGACCGCGAAGTCCTACTAAGTCTGTTCTTTCTTCTTTCTTTTATCCCTCATTTCTCCGTTTCTAACCCTTCTCTTTATCCTTTGGAACACTCATAGAAAGCAATATATTTTAGTAGATATCATCACACATACAACAAACAAATGGTTCCCATCGAGTACGATGGATGCGAGGGGTGCTAATACCTTCCCTTTGCATAATCGGCTTCCGAACCCGTTCTTGGTTGCGAGACCATCTTATCCGTTTCTTTCTTAAGGTTTTCTCGATGTTTTCCTTTACCCTCATGGGATAAATAAAGTTTGGTTGCATCTCTTATGTCTTTCTTTTCGCCTCCCCATCGTTGCATTTTTCGAGTAGCGACACCTTTGGACTAGCTTTGTTTAGATCCCTATAGTCTACGCACATTCTGACTTTGCCATCTTTCTCTAGGACTGACACAATGTTGGCTACCCATTCTGGATATTTTGATACTGCTAAAAAGCCTGTGTCAATTTGCTTCTTGACTTTGTCTCTGATTTTAAGAGCCATGTCTGGTCTTGATCTTCGAAGCTTCTGCTTGACTGGAGGACATTCTGGCTTCAAAGGGAGCTTGTGTATAACAATGTTGATGTCCAACCCTGACATATCTTGATAAGACCAAGCGAATATGTTGACATAATCTTTGAGGAGTGTTGTCAGCTTACTTTTGACTTCTCGTGCAATGGGAAAGTCGAAGTCAACGTAGTTTGGAAAACTACGGGTGAAGGTGGGGGAAGGTTGCTCACCAAGACATCATCGTCTTGTGCCTATTTATCCTCGTATGGTACGAGAAATCAGAGCAAACGTAGTTCGGGCTGACACAACCACAGATTGGTTCAAGTGTTTTACCTGAGTAGGGTAAAACCTTCGTTCTAGTAGTTAGGGACAATGCGAGTTTGCGATAGAACCAAGAGTTAACAACACTCTCTTTGAAAATGATTTTCAATTAATCCCGAAGGATAAAAAGTTTTGATGTTTGGTTTTGAGTCTTTTAAGAAGAAGAAGTGAATTGAATTGTGTTTGTAACTCATGTTGCACTAAAGACTGACTTAGGAGCGAATGCGTCGCATATCGTCCAAAGGACATACGCTAAACACTCTAGACGGTATAAGAGGAGGCCCCCAATCATCATTTCCCAAATTCTTAAGGCTCGTAGCGTACAACACTTGTTATCCTTTATTAGATGTTTTGAAGAAGTTTTGAGTTGAGAAGAGAGAAGACACAACTAAGGGGAAACTAACTCAACTCTAATGTTATCATGCAATGTGCTCTTAAGATTGAGATTGAAAAGGGAAATACTATCCTAATGTTATCATGCTTGGATTAAACACTTAATGTCTCTGAATCCTAAGGGATCATGGCAAAGAAAACCAAGTAAACACAAGATAAATCAATCACAAGTGAGATGAAATGCAACACAAAGAAAAGAGGGAGGAAAAAAGTGTGGGGCAGCAACCACCACAAGCACATCTCAACCTCTTGAAAACAAACAAAGGATGCAAAATAAAAAAATAAAATCAAGCAAAAATATGCGAGGATGAGATGAAATGGGAGAAGCGAACTCCTACAGCCATCGACCATCAATCATCGAAGAAAAGTGGGAGGAAAAAAAGTGTGGGACAGCAGCCACTACAAGCACATCTCAACCACGTCATTCTTCATACTCAAGCAAAGCAAAAAGATGAACACTCATCACTTTGAACAACATCTATAAAAGTATCCATTCAAGTGGAAATCAAACAACGTGTGTCGAAGAATCATGATTAAACAATCAAGAACATCAACACAATATCCAAAACATCTCACTCAAATGTCTCATACTGATCCATGAAGATTCAAAGTGAAATGATACCCAAAACAAGCTCAAAAACAACAAACATGACATTCTGGTTCAGTGTTAATCGGTGAACACATACGGTTAACCGATTAACCAGTTAAAAATGTTTGAAAATTTGAAAATTCGCACTAGTTAATGGATTAACCAGTTTGCACTGCAACTGGTTAACCGATTAACACTGTACCAGAGGCAGAAAACAGCAGCTCAAAATCACTTTCAACAATTAATCACTTCTCCAATAATCCAGATGATCATATATTCAATTATGCACGAATTTAAACCAGAAAACAGTAATCCAATCAGCATGTAAACACATTCAAACAGCAAGATCTCAAATCACATAAATCAAAATCAACAAAATCAATCAAAAATGAAGATCCACATCGAATATGCAAATAAGCTCAAAAAATAGAATCGGATCTAGAATTTCCAACCTACAAAGCGGAGATTTGCTTTGGTAAATGTTGATTCAACTTCAATTGAGCAGATCCAAGCAAGAAATCTGGAAATCCTTCAAGACCCAAGTGTGTTCTCGTAGTAACAATGAAGATCCACCAAAATTAAGCCAAAATAATCCAAATAAGCTCTTCTAGATCCACTTCAAAATTTAGATCCACACTAGCAAAAAAATTGAATGGAGAAATGGAGACAATAAGAATGAAGGATGAAGGTTTAGCTCTAGAATTCAATGATTCCAATGGAGAATCAAAGAATTCAAGGTGAGAGCTCTAATGGAGTTTAGGAGATGAAAAAGTTGAGAGAAAATTGAGAGAATTGGAGTTAATTCTGAAAATGAAATGAAATTATGAGGATTGATTGTGTGAGGTTTGGAGCAAATCATTTAAATATGCTCTAGGGTAGGAGTAGAATGGCGGTTTGGAGGGTGGTTATGAATATTGGAATGGGATTAGGAGTGGGAAATTGGAGGGAACTTGAATTAATTTGAAAACTAATCAAAATTCAAAGTGGTTCTAGATCCTTCTTCTGGTGTAAAAACTATTTCTCAAGTGATCAAAATGGACCCCAAAAGTGGCTGCCTTTGAAAACTCACGTGCAGAGGAAAAAATTTCCTTGGTTAATCTGTTAACCATTTAGGTTAATCGGTTAACACCTTTAAAAATTCAAATTTGCCCTGGTTTTGCTTTGCTTAATCGGTTAACCAATAGTGTTAACCGATTAACACCTTAAAAATTTAAATTTTGGCGCCTTTTGGAGGGAAATTTGCACATTGGTCCGTTTTCTTCCGTTCTGAGCTCTGTTAAGCCTTTGAAACTTTCTTTTGCATATCAAAACTGTGAGAGTGCCTGAGATAGCTTGAATGTTGCCTCCTGAGCTACAAATTATCCTGCAAAATAAAAATAAAATTGGCCGCTCGATCGCCGGGCAAAATAAATGCCAGAGCTCCTGATGCTCGCTGTTTGTACTCTTTCACCAAAGAAAACCCTAAGCCACACGAAAACCATGATCCCTTGCTCAAGAACAAATGCTATGACTGCAAAAAAGCAAAATGAAAAGAAAACAAAAGGCAAGTATAAGAAAAGGTTGGTCAAATTTTGGGGTACAACAGCTGCCCCTATTCAAGCGACTTGGACTTGAAGGGATAAAAAGCGAACGACTTTCAAACATTCAAGGTAGAGGACGGTTGAATACCAAAGAACCCGAAAATTTGCCAACCACAGAAATAGAACTACAAACCTATTATTGGGAACAAAAATCTCCTGAAATAACGTATCTGATAGTTGTAATGGCAATAAGCTAACTAATTACCAAACCAGAAAATCTCGACACGTAGTCCAAAGAAACATCTGCAAACGCGCAGGCAACGACAATAAGTCAGAAAGATCATCTTATATCACCATCATGCATCTGTTTGAACAAAACAGACATCGAACCCGAAGGTCGGCTCAACATGAAGTTGAGAAGAACATCTGACATCGCAGCTATGCATCTGTTAAACAAACAGGCATCGAACCCTAAGGCCGGCTCAACACGAAGTTGATAACATCTGATAACTAGCAGGCATTTGCTAAATAAAAGCGAGCATCGAACCTGAAGGCCAGCTCAGCACAAAGTTAAGAACATCTGCTAACTAGTGGGAATTTGCTAAATAAAGCGAGCATCGAACTCGAAGGCCGGCTCAACACGAAGTTGAGAACATCTACTAATCCAGCAGGCATTCACTAAATAAAAGCGAGCATCAAACTCGAAGGCTGGATCAACACGCAGTTGATAAGTCAATTTGACAATAATTCACAAGAAAACTCTGCTGGGAAAAGAGACACTTATACAAGCAACTCTGTTGGGGAACAAATGGTAAGATAAACACATTTGTCGAGAGATTTTGCCATGGTGTGGATACCACAAGGGCTCAAGAATTAACTGATAATATGTCGGGTCTGGATATCGCGCGCTACAGGGATATAACATCATTTGTCGGGGTCTGAATACCACGCGAACAAAGTAAAATCAACCGCCTGCTGAAGATATACCTGAAAACAAAGAGGTAACAACCTGGCTTATATTTCAAATGCATATGTTTCAACATGGCGTAATTCTCCATACGAAATGGAAATGCTACGCGTTTCTGAGGATGCTATGCACAAAGGCAAAATGCAAAGGAACCAAATCAGCAAAATAAATGTTGAAGAGACAAGGCCAACTCCACCGGGGAGAGATAGGATATGCCAATTACGATTGGAATTAAGCTGGGAAAATCAAACCCTGGATGACCTCCAGAAAAAGAACTTTCATGGGTAACACTGTTCTAATGAGAACACAATCCACTCGGCTGGGAATCAAAATCAAAACCTGCTGAAGAAAACGCCCTGGATGGCCTTCCAGAATACCACTCTTCTGGGGAACAAGTTGTTGTACCCCAAAATTTGACCAACCTTTTTCTTAACTTGGTTTATGTTTCATTTCATTTTCATACTGTTGCATTTCTGCATTGCATATCATTTGTCCTTGAAGCAGGGGATCAAGGCTTCCCATGTCTCAGGTTTCATTCCAGTGCAAACAACGGAACCGCAAACAGCAGTAGTTAGCATTTATTTTTCCCGATCGAGCGGTCGATTTTATTTTATTTTTGCAGGTTAATTTCCAGCATTCAGGCTACTTCAAGCAGTTTCACAGTCAGGATGATCGGAAACAAGTTCCAGAGGCTTAACAGATGTCCAAACAGCAAGAAACGGGAAAACAGACGGATTTCCCTCCAAAAGGCGCAAATTTCAAAATTTTGAAGGTGTTAATCAGTTAACACATATGGTTAACCGATTAACACAATCAAAATCAGGCTAATTTTGCAAGTTTTCACAGTGTTAACCAGTTAACCATATGCGTTAACCGATTAACCTGTGTATTTTTTACCCTGTACGTGAATTTTCAAGTCCAACCACTCTTGGAGTCCCATTTTGATCATTTGAATTTCATTTTTACACTTGGGAAGGATCTAGAACCTCATTTGAAATTTGTTCAATTTCAATTTCCCACCAAATGCCCATTCCACATTCCATACCACATTTTCCCACCTAAATTCCAAACCTTGCATTGGATCCAAACCTAATTGATATTTAAATGATTCACTCCAAACCTCACCATCTAATCTCTCATAATTCAATTCATTTTTCAGAATTCACTCTTAAGCTCTCAATTCTCTCTGAACTTCCACATTTCCAAAACCCTCACTCAAAGCTCTTTTTCATTGGAATTCTTGATTCTTCATTGGAATCAATGGATTCTTGAGCATAAACCTCCATTTACCATCATCATTGGATCAATTCTCATCATCAATTTTCGTGCAAGCTTGGATCTGAATCTAGAGTTGGATCTAGAAGTGATTATTTGAAGCTTTTTGACTCAAATTTGGTGGATCTTCATTCATACAACCACAATCGTTGTGGATCTTGAAGTTTTCTGGATAATCTTGTTTGGATCTGCTCAAATTAAGTTGATCAACACTTACCGAAGCAAATCTCCGCTTCAAAGGTTGGAATTCTCAATCCGAGTTAATTTTTGAGCTTATCATGTTAATATTCATATTTGATTAAATTTTGTGTGATTTCGATCCGTTTGAATTGTGATTGTGCTGTGTAGACATGTTTGCATGTCTAATGGTTTTTTGTTTGCAAGTGTAATTTCGTGCTTATTTGATAAGCTGATCTTTTGGATCATTTGATTAAGTGATTTTGTGCTGAAGTGCTTTTTTCTGCTGCTGTTTTTGGCCTCTGTTATAGTGTTAATCGTTTAACGCATATGGTTAACCGATTAACCATTTCAAACTTTTAAATTTTTCAAACGTTAATAGTGTTAATGGGTTAACGCATATGGTTAACCGATTAAACTGTTCAAAAATCCAGATTTTCTAAACTTTTTAAGGTGTTAACCGATTAACCCAAGGGGTTAACCGGTTAACACTGTAACATAGGGCCTATTTTGTTGTTTTACAAGGTGTTTTTGCATGTCGTTCCACTTCGAATCATCATAGATTAGTGTGATGCATTAGGAGTGTGATGTTTGGTATATATGTCACTGTTCTTAATCGTTTGATCATGATTTTGTCGACTCGTTTTGTTTGTTTCCCACTTGAATGCGTATTTCCGATATGCGTCATTCAAAGTGATGTTTCTTTTGTTTTAGTTTGAGTGTTTGAGTCAAGTGGTCGAGATGCGCCTGTGGTGGCTGCTGCCCCACACTTCTTTTCCTCCCATTTGTCTCCGATGATCGATAGCTGACGGTTGTAGAGGCTTGTCTTCTCCCGTTATGTCTCATCCGCTCATTTTGTTCCTGTGCTTGCTTGTTTATTTACTTGCCTTCTTTTTGCATGTCGGTTTTGTTGCATTGCATTCTTGTATGTCCCAAAGAGTTCCGAAGTTTGACTGACCAAAGCTGCATGTCGCTTGTGGCGGCCGCTGCCCCACACTTCCTTTCCTCCCTCTTTGCATGTTTGTGTTCTATGTGTGCATCTTACTTGTGTTTGCTTCTTCCTTTCTTTTGTCTTCTTTTGCCATGTTCCCCTTAGGACTTCCAATTCTTCTTGTTCAAGTTGGATGGTGATAAACCTTAATTTCAAACCATGCATGCTAACATTAGGTAGTTCCCTTTTGTATCCTAACTTTAAGTCCACTTTGCATGATAACTTTTAGGATTGATTAGTCTCCCATTAGTGGTCCTTTCGTCTCTTCTCATCTTCATACAATCTTAACACACTTAATAAAGATAATGGATGTTGTGCCATGAGCCTTGTACTTGGGAAATGGTGAATGAGCGGTTACCTCTCAATTGCCTAGAGTTTTTAGTATACGTCCTTAGGACGATATGTGACGCATTCGATCCTAGGTTTTAGACTTTAGTACAACATACATTATAAACACTCAAATTCAAAACACTTCTTCTCTAAAAAACATAAAAACACTTCAAACCTTTTTCATCCTTCGGGATTCTAATCAGGAAAATATTTTCATAAAAAGAGTGTTGTTAACTTTTAATTCTACCGCAAACGGTAACGCCTAAGTCTCCAATGGTCGAGCTGCATACACCAACTGCTAGAACTACTTGTTAACCCTACTCGGGCCTAAAAACTTTTGAACCAACCTGTGGTCTTTTTAGCCCGAACTACGTTTTCTCTGATCTTTCATACCAGATGAAAGTACGTAGGCACAAGACGCGATGTCTTGGTGCGCAACCTTCCCACTTTCACCCGCAGTTAGCCGAACTACGTTGACTCTGACTTTCCCATTGCACGAGGGAGTACGTAGGCACAGAGCAGCGATGCTCTACCGAGTCACTTCTCCTTTCTTTTTCTTTGGTCCCTTGGCCTTTAGCTAGATAAATTAATCACCCTCTTAGATAGACAACAAGCGTGGATCCCGTCGAGTACGACGGACGTGAGGGGTGCCTATACCTTCCCCTTACGTAACCGACTCCCAAATCCAGGACTTGGTTGCGATGACCTTGTCTTTCCTTTTTTTTGTTAGGTTTTTCCGATCGTTTCCTTTACCTCTCTTTGGGATAAATTACGAAAGGTGGCGACTCTTCTGTTTTCCGCTGGGTGTTTTTCACAGTTGCGACACAAACGACCTGGCAAGGGACAGACAACCAACCGTTGGAATCAAAGCCAACCTACTGGGGAAATCAACGATCCTGCAAGGGATAGACAAACATCCATTGAGATTAGCCTACGCTCTGATGGGGAAAATAACCCTGAATGGCCTCCTAGAACACCGAAACCTTCTAGGGTATAAAACAAACATCTAGGGATAAACCCATTCCACTAGAAATCCAAATCCACCCTGTCGGGGACTACTCTGTTGGAAATCAACATCAAAATACATCCCAACTGCTAGGGATGCACCAATAAACTTTCTCAGAAACGCTTCCAACCCGCGGGGATGAACCTACTCTGTTGAGGAAAGGTATACTCTGCCGACTTTGCTGGGGGAATAAGAAATAAGGGAAACGACATCAACCTTTACTTGGGAATCGAATCAGCAATCAAATCCTGAGGCGATACAAGGTCAAACATACTTGGACTCTTTGGGGAAACAAAATTCTGACTTTGTTTCGCTGCTTGGAAAAAGTTCCACATCTGCCTGGTGGAAAGAAATCTGGTATTGACTCTCCGGGGCGTAAGTGCATATCTATAATCTGCTGGGTTTGCACACACACTTGACCTGCATGGGGGATATCAATCTCGACCCTCTGGGGATGACTTTATTCTACCGAACCAATCAAACCTGAACCGCTGAGGAATAAGTGCATACAGACAAACTGCTGGCGAGAAGTGTTACCACTCAACCTCACACCTGCATACCCTTTCTTGTAGAAGCAGACTTTTTCTAGGGACAAGGTGCATCAGGCCCGTTGCTGGAGATGAATGAGTTTCAACTACATACCTTCTTTCTATGGGGATGGTGATCTTACCGGGGACGCGCCTCTGAAAAACTTGCCCCAAGGGTAACGACCTTGCACATGAACAAACGACAAGATATCCTGCACAATGGGAATTATCTCGGTCATCATCTGCGACATTGTTCGAATAAATCAAAGTTTTAATGATTATTGGCAAAGCCTGCAAGTTTATGTATGCAAAGTTTTATCAAAACATCGAGCGTTTTTTCGCAAACAAAATAGTAAAGCCAAAGCAAGAACAACAATTTACTGAATAGTATATGTTTTATTGACAAAAGGCCTGTAAATAGGCAGATTTTACAACAAATGCAACCCCTGAAAAGAGAAAGCTGCGCAAAAAAAAAATACAGAAATGCACAGAAATATACAAAATGTCGGTAATTTGGCACAAACAAACACCATGAGCTGACCCATCTATGACTCACCTGACATCGATGCTTCTCCGATGCTTCATCCTCTGCAGAGATTGATTTGGATAAACGGCCCTCAGGTCCTCCCTCGATCCACTATGCTCTAAAGATCAAATACTCAGACCGCAGTCATTTGCTTTTCAAAATCCCTAACTTTTGCCTGAATCGCCCTTTCGAGTTTTCAATTCACCGGGATACCCATTTTTTCCAAAGTCGCCTTTTCAAGTTTTCAACTTTGCGGGTTTACATCTTTTTCTTTTATCCCTAACTTTTGCCTGAACCCATTATTTTTATGGTTCGTCGGGATGCCCCATTTTTGCCTGGCTATTATTTTTCTTTCCAGCGGGTCTCTTTAAGCAAAGTATTTTTTAACTGCGTCTGCGTTCACAGGGGATGTGAAATTTTCACCATCCATGGTTGATAACAGCAAGGCTCCTCCAGAGAAAACCTTTCGCACAACATATGGACCTTCATAGTTGGGAGTCCATTTGCCCCTGTGATCTGTTTGTGGATGCAAAATCTTCTTCAACACCAACTCACCTGCCTGAAAGCTCTGAGTATGCACCATCTTATCGAAAGCTTTCTTCATCCGGCTCTGATATAAACGACCATACGCAATGGACGCTAACCTTTTCTAGTCCATCAGACTGAGTTTTTTTAATCTGTTTCTTACCCATTATGCCTTATCAAGCTTAACGTCAACCAAAACACTCAAAGAAGGAATCTCGACTTCTAACGGTAGGACAACTTCCATACCATACACTAGGGAGAAAGGAGTTACCCCAGTTGAAGTACACATTGTAGTACGATATCCATGCAAAGCAAACGACAACATTTCATGCCAATCCTTATAGGTTACAACCATCTTCTGCACTATCTTATTTATATTCTTGTTGGCCACCTCAACAACGCCATTCATCTTCAGACGATAGGGAGAAGAGTTGTGATGCTCAATTTTGAAACTCTGGCATAGTTCCTTCATCATCTTGTTATTCAAGTTCGAACCAGTATCAGTAATGATTCTCTCAGGCACTTTGTAACGACAGATGATGTCCTTTTTGATAAACCGGGCTACAACTTGTTTGGTGACATTCACATAGGAAGCTGCTTCGACCCACTTGGTGAAATAATTAATTGCTACCAAGATGAAGCGATGTCCGTTGGATGCGGTTGGCTCAATCTTGCCAATCATATCAATGCCCCACATGGAAAAGGGCCAAAGCGATGCCATGAAGTTCAGAAGACTCGGCGGCACATGAATCTTATTAGCATAAATCTGGCATTTATGACATTTCTTGGCATACTTGAAGCAATTAGACTCCATAGTCAACCAATAATACCCTGCTTGTAACAGCTTTCGAGACATGGCATGCCCGCCGGCGTGCATGCCAAAGGCACCTTCGTGGACCTCCTCCATAAGTAGACCTGCTTCTTTCTCGTCCACGCATGTCAACAGTACCAAGTCAAAATTCCTCCTGTAGAGTACACCATCTTGGTCCAGATAGAAGTTTCCAGACAACCTCCTCAAGGTCTTCTTATCCCGGGCCGAAGCCCCAGGCGGATACTCTTGATTCTTGAGAAAATTTTGAATGTCATAATACCATGGCTTGCCATCAGAAGCTTCTTCTATCACAAAATGATGGCCTATCAAGGCGCGATATGACTATTCTTGGAACATCATTCCAAAAATTCACCTTATACATTGAGGATAAAGTAGCCAGAGCGTCTGCCATTTGATTCTCTACTCTTGGCACGTGATGAAACTCCACCCTGTCAAAGAAGGGTAACAACCTCCTTGCATAGTTCATATAAGGGACTAGATTAGGCTGTTGAGTCTCCCATTTTTCTTTGATTTGATTGACAACTAGCGCTGAATTGCCATACACATCTAGATTCTTGATCCTCAGATCAATGGCTTCTTTCAACCTGTCATACCCTAAATTTGTCCTACCCATTTTCTCATTGTTGCTCTTATTTCAATTTTTCATTGTTTGTTTAATTTCTTGATTATTTAGACAAGTGTCCGCTCGCAATTGGTTGCTTTTTTTAGAACTTTATCTTTTTGACCAATTAAGGTGTGACACGTGACCTAAGAACATTTTGTGAATATTATTTTCTTAAACTTTTTCTTTTTAAATGTTACTAACAATATTTTTTTTAGTTATTATTTTTCGTTTTTATAAATTTTAGTTTGTTTTTATAATTTGTTAATATTTATTTAATGATTATTGTTAATATTTATGAATTAAATAGTTGTTAATATATCAATTTAGTTATCAGTTATTATATTTATTAATGTTTAGTAGTAATTATTAATTAGGATTAGTAAAAATTTGTTAAAAAAAAAAAGAAGGAGAAACGGCCCATTTGGTGAAGCCCATTGAGGGGAGGAGGTTACCACACTATAAGAGGAAAAGGGTTTCAGATTTAAAGAAAAACCTAAGTCTACTGTTCATCTCCCCTTTCATCACCAGAAACGACGCCCCAATTTCCTAGAAACCCTAACGGCGCAGGGAAACATTGATCCCCTCTGAAACCTAACTTCATCTGTCACCCTCCTCATTTCGCTTTCACCATCATCATTCAGCTCAAAAACCCACACGAACCACCATATCCACCACCATTAAAACCCATAACCTTCGCCGCTAGCCTCGTAAAACTCATCATCTCCTTTCCTCACATCACCACCACCTTCGATCTACCCAAATTCGTCCATCCTCTTTCTCAAAATAACCCCTCAAACTCATCTTCGCTCCGGTTCCGCCACAGACTCAACAACAAAGCCATCAATCACACCATTCACCGATGTCAGCTATTACTCCTAGCTACTATTAGAAGTTTGTTGTGTTTTGTCCTCTTTTTGACAGGTTTGGATAATCCTGTCAAATTCGTTGTCACAAGCCAATAAACGGATTAATGACCAGCTGTGAGATTAGAATTTCGTGGTCATGCCGAGCCAAGGAAGGATGACAACAACAAATCTAAGCAGTAGCAGTTATTGGCAATAGCAGTTCTAGTAGTGACTCATGAACCTTGTTGCAACATCGCAAGCGGTCGAAGCCAGCAACATTTAAACTCTGCAATGGAAAGTTGATTAGCAGCAAGATGATGATATAACTCATGTCTTAGATTCAACTCTATTTTCATCTATTATTATTTCTCTAAAAGTTGTTATTCTGTTTGGGCTGGCTGTTGATTTTGTGTCGGTCGCGGCATCGCTGAATCATCGATTATGCAGCAACAGATTGAAGCATCATTGTACGCATAGGCTCCGCCACTTTCAGTTTCCGATGTTGGCATCAACAACATAACTCCCCAACGGCTTTGCAACGACAAAGTTGCAACAACGACGACATCGGTGACACGACAACATCAACATTGGTGAATTATTGCTCGATTTCACCCTGCTGTTTCACAATAAATCCGACAAGACAAGGCTGGTTTCAAGTTCGACATCAACAATGATGCCCTTTCCGCACTAGCACGAAGAGCATGTCCATAATTGCAATTTCGTTGATGGTTGGTTTAGTTCTTTCCCTGTTAAATCATCATTTTGTTTGATCATTATTAGTGATTTTCTGCTGCATTTTTTTTCTTCAAGGACAGGGCTGATTTATGGGTTGAAGTTCATATTTTCAAATTTAATAATATATTGGCTTGTAAATACTCAAAAAATGTCATGTGTTGTTTGCGCCATTCTTACCACATTTTACTGTAAATATTGAATGTTTATTTCAACTCTGTTTGGATGAAACTTTGACAGTACTGGTGTACTGTTATAGTTTCTGTTACAAGCATCAGTATGGCTTGGAGTTGGCTAGATGGTATTCATTTGCGATACAAGGTAGGTTACGACAACATTGCCTTCGTCACATATTCGACTTCTGCCCAATCCATTTACACTGCACTCTTTTGGCACTGTGTAATAGTTGCTTATGTGGTACTAGTAACTTAACCAATAACGGATTCCACGATTGCTCTGTTTGATCTAGTAAACTTGTTGGTCCTATAGAAAAAAGCAACAACCATGACCCTGTGTTGGCGGCTCGAGGCGAACGGCTTGATCCTCACGAAAACTCAACAAATATTTCTGCCATGACTAAGATGGGAGTGTGATTGGAGTGTGTTATCAAGTGCACATAGTGGTTTTATTAATTAATTTTGCTAATTATTTTTTTAATTAACTTAATTATTCGGTTTAGTTGGATAATTTTGATAATTAAGTTTAATTAGCCTAATTAATCGATCAATCTAATTTTAATTATTTAGTTTTATTAATCAATTTTAATTAATTTAATTATTTGATTTATTCAAATAATTTTAATTATTATTTTGGATTAACATAATTAAATGATTTAACAAACTTTGATCCACTTGATTTTCTTGGATAAGTTTGGGTTAGGATCAAGAGACTCTAAAATTCGATTCGCTCTATTTCATTCCCATTCAATAACAAGGTACCCCTCCCTCTCCAAGTGTAATAGTTGTTATCACTTTTTCCTTAATTATTATTGAATGCCTCAAAGCAATTTTCAAAACAATAAACTCTCGATTTATCGAGTCATTTTCACGCGTGTAAGTTGAGTGCTTTCAAAGCCTCGCCATCGACCTTTGATCACCATACACAACATTTTAAAGCTTAATCCTGGGCTTTCTTACAGTGACACCTATTTGATCAATTATTTCTAATTGATCACTTAGAAGACTAGCCCA
Organism: Lathyrus sativus; assembly: GCA_963859935.3. Taxonomy (NCBI): domain Eukaryota; kingdom Viridiplantae; phylum Streptophyta; class Magnoliopsida; order Fabales; family Fabaceae; genus Lathyrus; species Lathyrus sativus. The sequence goes on from OZ012735.1 coordinate 319,804,042, forward strand.
CTTTGCTAGTCCACACGCTTAAAATTTAAATTCAAACCTCGACTCACCTCGAGTACTTTTTCAAAGAAAATTAAATTCTTGAAGTCTAACACTTATTGGATTTTTGGACGATTGTTATTGAGGCGTACGCCTTAAGTAATGTATTGTTCGATATTTTAGTACACTCCTTTGGACAAAGAAATATCATAGGAATCTAGAATTCCGTGTGACATTTCCGTTGTTCATTCAAACATCTAGTCAAATGGAAAAGGTATCGTCGAGATCTCGCATCTCGATAATACCCCGATTAATTGGTTGTGAAGCCGATGTCTCATTAACCAAATAATCGTCATTTCTCCTATTTTTTTCCAAATCCAACCTCGTATTATCGCCTCTCATACCTCGAACTCTTTTCATATCCTCGATTCAATCCAAATCATTTTCTCAACATTTTTTCCGATTCAAACTTCGAAAGAAGGAGGTTCTTGGAATCTAGTATTCTTTGAATCTTCGAGTGAATAATTCTCGAGGCACGCCCTTCAGTTATTATTCACTCAATCTTTTGACTTTTTCAAACCATATCATTTTCAAACGTTCTCCTAAGTCGATTGCTCGTACGCATTCGCAACCGTCGACATTTCTCATAGTCGAACTATGACGCTCTGATTTCTCGTTTTTATCCGAATGAGTATACGTAGGCACAAGGGCCCCATCATTTATCATAGTCGAACTACGATGCTCTGATTTCTCATTCTCGTGGGAATGAGTATACGTAGGCACAAGGGCCCCATCATTTATCATAGTCGAACTACGATGCTCTGATTTCTCATTCTCGTGGGAATGAGTATACGTAGGCACAAGGGCCCCAATCCTTGGTGAGCACCCTATTCTCTAACCACCAATCTCTCCTTTGTGTCTTTAACCTTTTACCCTACCAATTCTACCTTTATCAACGAGAATAAAAAACAATCAAACCTAGACAACGCTCACCACAAAGTACCCTAAGAGGTTCCCGTTGAGTACAACAGACGTGAGGGGTGCTAATACCTTCCCCTTGCGTAACCGACTCCCGAACCCGGAACATGGTTGCGACAACCCTGTTCTTATCCTTTCGTTTTTAAGAGGTTTTCTCGATATTTTCCTCTCCCGTTTATTCGGGATAAATAAATTTTGGTGGCGACTATGTTGAACCGCATTTCTGCGCCTTTCACACGAAGGTCGTTTCTCTGAAATGTCTCAGTGATTTTTCAAGGTGCGACACAACCTCATAATGCACGCTTCGTATTCGGCTTCGTTGTTGGTGCAGGGAAATGTCAACCTGGTAGTGAATGGTATATGGGAACCATAGGGAGTCGTGATAATTGCTCCAATTCTGCTACCATAGGAGTTAACTGCACCGTCAAAAATCATTTGCCACTGGGAACTTCTCTCAGGACCTTCATCGCGGAATGGCTCATCGCAGTCTTTCATTTTCAAGAACATGATGTCTTCATCGGGAAATTTAAATTTCATCGGTTGATAGTCATCAATCGGTTGCTCTGCAAGATACTCTGACAGAACACTCCCCTTAATAGCCTTCTGGGAGACATATTGAATGTCGTACTCTGTTAAGACCATCTGCCACCTGGAAATCCTTCCCGAAAGTGCTTGCTTTTCAAAGACGTACTTGACCAGATCCATCTTCGAAATTAACATGGTTGTGCAATTTAGCATATACTGTCTCAGGCGTTTGGCATCCCAGGCGAGTGCGCAACACGTCTTTTCCAACATTGAGTACCTGGACTCACAATCTGTGATCTTTTTACTCAATTAGTATATGACATGCTCTTTTCTTCCAGTATCGTCATGCTGACCGAGAACACAACCCATGTTGTTCTCAAGAATCGTTAGATACATTATCAATGGTCTTCCAGCTACTGGAGTTATTAGTATCGGAGGTTCCTGTAAATACTCTTTTATTTTCTCAAATGCCATTTGGCAATTTTTATTCCAGACGACCGCCTGATATTTCTTTAACAATTTGAACATGGGTTCACATGTGGCTGTGAGATGAGATATGAACCTAGCAATGTAATTCAATCTACCCAAGAAACCACGAATCTCTTTCTTTGTTTTCGGCGCTGGCATTTCTTGAATTGCTTTTATCTTTGCAGGATCGACCTCGATTCCTTTTTCACTGACAATGAACCCCAACAACTTTCCGAACCGTACACCAAAAGTGCACTTGTTCGGATTCAACCTCAATCTGAATTTCCTTAGCCTCTCAAACAACTTCAAAAGGTTTACCAGATGTTCCTCCTCCGTCTATGACTTCGCAATCATGTCATCAACATAGACTTTGGTCTCGTGATGAATCATATCATGAAAGAACGTCACCATTGCCCGCTGATAGGTTGCCCCTGCATTCTTCAACCCAAAAGGCATTACCTTATATTAAAAGGTCCCCCATGGTATGATAAAATTTGTTTTCTCCATATCCTCTGGTGCCATTTTAATCTGATTATATCCGGAAAAACCGTCCATGAAGGAAAACATTGAATACTGCCCGGTATTATCAACAAGTACATCAATGTGGGGGAACAGGAAATCATCCTTCGGGCTCGCTTTGTTCAAGTCTCTATAATCAACACACATCCTTACCTTACTGTCCTTGTTAGGCACAAGTACAATGTTAGCGGCCCGCAGAGGGTAGTTTGTCACGGCGAGAAATCCTACATCTAATTGCTTCTGGACGTCTTCTTTGATTATTAATGCCATGTCTGGTCTGGTTCTCCTGAGTTTCTACTTGACAGGTGGACACTCTTCATGCAAAGGCAAGTGATGAACCACAATATCTGTGTCAAGACCGGGCATATCTTCGTATGACCAAGCAAAGATATCACTATACTCTCGGAGCATTTCAACCAATCTTAGCTTGACATCACTCTGCAATGCAGCCCCTATCTTGACTTCCTTTATGGCTTCCTCAGTACCCAAGTTGACGACCTCAATTTCCTCCTGATGAGGCAGAATGACTTTCTCTTCTTGTTTCATTAGCCTGGCTAACTCTTAAGGTAGGTCTTCATCTTCCTCAATCTCTTTTTCGACTTGAAAGATCAGATTATCTAAGTCAAAGTGAGTCATAGACAGTTCTGAAGCGGTGTCATCTGCAATGTGAAACCTGCAATGATGATGATGTAATGCTTAAAATGATATGCAAACAAGCACAAACCACATTTCCATTTCATTTTTAAAAACAAAAACAAGAAAAACAGAGATCATAATATTTGAATGCAAGAAAAATGCCCTTTGATTAATTGATAAAACGATTGACTTCCTGGATGGTCCAATTGTTTAGGTTCTGACCAGGAGTGCATGGTTGAATCCATGAATCCATTTCGCAGTCACTATCCCCTTCTTCATCAAACACAACATTGATCTGCTCAAAGATCACCCCACCGCTGGTGAACTGGACGAGTCCCTTATAGCGCGACGCGCTTTGCGAGGAGGGAGATGAGTTGTATCCCAATCCGAATTTGTCTTGCTTGTTGGGGATGTTTGGAACTTGGCCCAAACCCTGAGATGCCCCAACTTTCACCACGACTTGTGCTTCTTTAAAAGATGACATGGCAACCTCAGGTACTTTGGCCACGACTAGTGTTTTCTCCTTGATCTGCACAGTCTCGAAAGCCTGACATAAAGTCTCATGGATCTCACCGTCAACCGCGATGAATTTGAACAAAGAAAAATGACTTATCATAATATCTTCTTCCCCACAAACAATAAAAACACTGCCACCCACCATATATTTCAACTTCTGGTGCAGAGTTGATGTAACAGCGCCTGCTGAATGGATCCAGGGTCGTCCTAACAGACAGCTATACGCTGGCTGAATATCCATGATATAAAACACGGCCTCAAAAGCTTTTAGACCAACCTGGATCAGGAGCGTCAGTTCCCCAAACACGAACCTTCTAGTCCCATCGAAAGCTCGAACTACCAAGTCGCTTGGGGTGCACATTATCCCTCGGGTATCTAGCTTCATTAAAGCCTTCTTGGGTAACACATTTAGTGATGACCCAGTGTCTACCAGCACGTGTGACATTACAGACCCTCTGCATTCCATAGATATATGCAGCGCCAGATTATGATTCCTTCATTTGGGCGTCAAATCCAAATCGGTAAAGCCCAGCCTGTTACCAGCATTGATGTGTGCCACCATTCCTTCGAGATGATTCACCGATATCTCCTGTGGCATGTATGTTGTATCCAAGATTCTTAAGAGAGCATTTATGTGTGCCTCTGAACGCAACAAAAATTACAGAATGGGGATCTTTGATGGAGTTTGCTGTAAGTGATCTACAATCTTATAGTCACTCTTCCTTATCAACCGCATAAACTCTTCCGCCTCCTTCAACAATGACTCTTTCTCACCAGCCTGAGAACTCTCTTCAACCACCACTTTACCTTTACCCTTATCGAATTTCTCAGCACTCACTTCGAGAGGTGAAAATACTCTTCCGCTTCGGGTTATCCCACTGACACCTACCAGATTGTCAACAGAATCCAACGGTGAACCTTTCAGTTCCTGCTTCTGACCATTACAATAAACTTCGGCTCAGTAATTCCATGGAATAGCATTAGTACCCTCGTAGGGTATGGGTCCAGCTTTGGTAATTATAACAATGGGCGACCTTGGAGGCACAGAAATAGTGATTGTCTTGTAAGGAATCAAAATTGTCGCAACTTCATTCTTCTCTTCATCAATTATTTCCTCATCTTTCTTCTCAGACACTCTGTCAAATTGTATAATACCATCGTTCATCAGCTTCTGAACATGACTCTTCAAATTCTCGCATCCCTCAGGATGGATCAAACACTCTGCACACGCTCGTCCGCAACCAGGAAATACCCCTCAACTCAACAGTTTGTCTTTTACAAAACTCGACGGAGTCTTCAAATCTTCAACATCAGCTACTAAGTTCAAACCCTCATCCTCAACAATGGCATTAACCCCGGCTGCCAAATGATTAGGCATGGGATTCTGCACGACATTGGATGCATCGTAAGAAAAGTGGATGGCTTTGCTGTCTATAAGGTCTTTCACCTTATGCTTAAATGCTTTACAATTGTCGATGTTGTGTCCAAGAGCACCGAAATGAAAATCACATCTAGGATTAGCATCATATTCGGGTGGTGGTGCACCAGTCAAAGGAGCCAGAGTCCTTTTCTGAATCAATTGTAATTGCATCAAGTGTTGAAGCAATTGCAAATATGGCATCGACGACGCATCAAACTGCCTATTTACTGTTCTTCCCCGATCCTGAAATATGCGAGGAGCATAATTTTGTTGTTACTGCTGTGGTTGTTGTGGTTGTGGTACTGCAGGAATCATAATGCTTGCAACCTGAGATTTCTGTTGACGGTACTACTGACTTGTACCCTTGTTTCTGTGTCGGGAACCCGAGACTCCATTGGTTTCTCCCTCTCTTCTTTTGTTACGGCCGCATCACTGCGAAGAGGGGCCGGAAAAGACAGAAGAATCGCCACCGTTTGTTATTTATCCCAAAAGAGGGAAAGGGAACAATTAGAGAAAACCTATGGAAAATGGAGAAGACAGGTCATCGCAACCAAATCTTGGGTTCGGGAGTCAGTTACGCAAGGGGAAGGTATTAGCACTCCTCACGTCCATCGTACTCGACGGGATCCATGCTTGTTATCTATCTAAAAGGGTCAACGTAGTTCAGAAAACTAAAGGTGAAGGTGGGGAAGGTTGCTCACCAAGACATTGTCGTCTTGTGCCTACGTATCCTCGTCTAGTACGAGAAATAAGAGAAAACGTAGTTCGGGCTAACGAGACCACATGTTGGTTCAAATGTTTTACCCGAGTAGGGTTAAAACTTAGTTCTAGCAGTTAGGTGTATGTAGCTTGACCATTAGAGACTTAGGCGTTACCTGTTTGCGATAGAACCAATAATTAACAAAATTATCCTTATGAAAATGATTTCCAAATAATCCCGAAGGATAAAAAGGATTTGATGTTTGTTTTTGATTCTTTTATGAATAAGTGAATTGATTTGTGTTTGTAATTCATGTTGCACTAAAGACTATGACTTAGGAGTGAATGCGTCACATATCGTCCAAAGGACATACGCTAAATACTCTAGACCGTCGAGAGGGGGCCCCCCAATCATCATTTCCCAAATGCTTAAGAATCATAGAATACAACATTCATTATCCATTATTAAGTGTCTTGAAGAAGTTTGAAGATGAGAAGAGAAAGACACACTAAAAGGGAGACTAAACTCAACCTAAGGTTCTCATGCAAAGTGCACCCATGATTGGGATGAAAAGGGAAAGCTACCCTAATGTTATCATGCATGGGTTCAAACCTAATGTCTATCATAATCAATCTTGAGCAAGAAAGTTTAGATGTCCTAAGGGAACATGGCAAAGAAGAAAGAAGAAGAATGTATAAGTGAAAGAAGAAAGAAGATGCAAACATGCAATGCAAAACAAAGATGAAGAAAGAGGGAGGAACAAAGTGTGGGGCAGTATCCACCACAAGCACATCTCAACCTCTTAAATGAAAAAAAGAGATGCAAAACAAAGAAGAAGAGCAAACCAAAGAACTTAAACAAGTTCAAGCCAAAAGTGAGACGAAGTGGGAGAAATAGAATTCCTACAACCACTTGTACATCAATCACTAACCAAGGCAAAGAAAACAAGAAGAAGAATAAGGCATGATAAATGTGAGGATGGGAGATAAGGCTTGGGCAACAAGCAACACAAAATGAAACTCAACCAGAGGCATCGCCATGATCATGCAAGAAAAGAACAAAAGAAGTACTCAAAATGGCCTCTCATCCAAGTCAAACTCAAAGTGCAACCAAAAGGCACCAAATCAACTTGGATGAGTGCCTAAGGTCCTAGGACAGAAGTGAGAACAAGAGAAGAGGATAGGCAATCCAAATAAGAAAGAAAGCAAAAGCAAATTGCAAGATGAGGCCTGGTAAATAACCTAGGTTCTAAACACTTTCAACACTCAACACCAAATGGAAAGCCTTAAACAAAATGCAACTTGAGACATGAACAAAGCAAGTGTAAGACCTAAAAGATTGCAACCATCAACTTCAACATGTTAGAAATGTGAATCAAAAATAGTTGGAAGCATATGGGATCCACAAGGGTCATTTGCCATCAAAACTAGGTCAAGTATGTGTGTGAATCATCCTTAGGAGTAGCTTGAATTGCAAGGCACTCCAAAAATAGGAAAATAGTTCAAATAAATCCAAATAAAACATACAAAGATCTTAAAGATATTGGCAACCAGAGGCCAAAACACCACAACCAAAGTCCATTCAAAACATCACCAAAGGAATTGATCCACTAGGGTGCCCCATTTTGAAGGAGGGTTGTCGAGGGTCAAACAAATGAACACAAAATTCAACCTAAAAAGGTCAAACAAAGACCAAAAACATGCTCTAAGACCCTTCAACTCATCATCAACATGAGGAAGAAGTCTCATTCATTGGAGGTATCAATTGGTCAACAAAATCAAACAAGATAAAAAAAGAACAAAAGAAAACCATTTAAAAACCCTTCCAATAATTTAATTTCAATTTAATTGAAAAATAAAAGAAAAATGAAATTAAAAATTATCAAAAATTAAATAACACATTATAGTGTCAGAAAATACATTTGGTGGAATTTTTAACTGATTGAAGTATTTTTAAAAAATTAAAATCCAAACAGAAATAAATAGAAAATAAAATAAAACAAATAAATGGAAAGTGGTGCAGATAGCAACAATACACGTTCAAAACAATGGGCTGCATAAAGGAGGGTGTGTGAATAGCATATGAGGCCCAAATCAACACAACTCAGCCAAAACATAAAAACGCATTGTATCATTAAATGACATGGCAGGTCAATCTCCACGCATGCACAGTCAAACAGATCACAACCACACATCTCAACCTGTCAACAATTCAGCCATGGACAACTCAGCTGACCTGAGCTTTGAACCAGAAGCCGGAGCCCTAGCTCCGGTCGTCTTCTCCGGTGAGGTGGTCGGAGTTCAGGTTCCCAAACTTCACCAAAACTTGCAAAATTTTATACCAAAATGAAGGTCTAGTCATGTACAATCCAAATCCAGGCTCATTTGTTTTAATCATGGATAAATAGTGAGAATCGGATGGTGAATGTTTTGAGCACACAACTGAAAATATCATCAAACATCACAATCAAGCTATCAAACATTGCCTACATGGTGTAGGGCTTCAGATGCAACCACAATGATCCTAAAAGAATGCCTAACATGAAAGAAATTCGGAAGAGAAGATTAGCTAACGGAGACACTCCATTGGTGCTTCAATTGAGTGTTAGCTTGGTTGCAAACGTGCAGATCTATTCCAATTCACTTGAGGAAGATGATACTTGCTTCAATTTGAGTTGAAATGCCTTGGATTTGAATTCACGATTTTGAATTTTGCTCTCACTTTCCAAAACTGAATTTTGAGCTATCTCCACGAATTTGCAATTCTGAGCTCTCAAAATGAACTTGGAGCTTATATATTATGGATTTGGATGGAAGAGAAAGGCCCATGACGCCTTGTTGTGGTGTAATTTTTAAAATGCCCAATGATGGAAATTCCTCATGCACACGTGATTATGGATGCCTACACACATGGAGTTCTTTTAGTTTTGCAGCTGGGAATGTGAATCTTGCATTAGGATTGGAATGGGCCTTGGAATTGATCCAATTATGGAGTTTGGATGTGAATCTTCTTTGTGAAGAAAGCTTCATTTCCACATGATTTTGATAACATGGACCATAATAAATTTGTTCCTTTTGTACATGAGCATAATATGAACCAAATTTGATCAAAAGGAAGCATGTAAATGGCCTATAACCAATCCAATTTGAATCACCTTTTAAAGTCCAAATTTCACTTGAATTTCTTCACCAATGTCCACAACCATGCATAATTCATGCCACTATTGAGTTTCATGATGGAATTGAAGTCATTTGGGACAACTTTCATGTTGGTTGAAGTTCCATTTGAAGTGCACAAGTGTATGTAAATGACCCATAACCAAAATGACCTATAATCAAAGTTTCCCAAAATACCCCTGCCTTGCAAGCTTCATAACTTGAGTTCTAAAAATGATATGGAGGACTTATAGGACTTTTTGGAAATAAAAGATCATGAGGAATAACTTTCATGTTCATCAAAAGTTGAGAAGAAACATGATTCTAGGTCAAAAGTGCCTTGGAAGTGAGTTGACTTTTGTTGACTGAAAAATATGTTCATCTGAGACGCATAACTTGATGGCATCATAACTTGAGTTCCACAAACCCAATGGATTAGTTCTAGTACTAAAAAGAAAGCTTAGAACATGACCTACAATTATCATTTTTATAATAAAATGAGATTGAACTTGTATCTTGAGGTAAATGGTCCTTGAAGTTGGGCACTAAAGAAAGGGATTTTACACTGAGATCCTCTAAAACCCTAATTTAGTAACTCCTCAAACTCTTGATTCTTCTTGATTTGAACTTGAAATAAAATCCTAGATGTCTCAACACAACTTCCCATGACTCCAATGACTTGGAGCTAAGTCTCAATCTCCTTCAAGCCAACAGTTGACTTTGCACTAAGCAGATGAAACCCTAGGTGCACAAACTTTGACTGCAACGTCTTGCAAATGATATGGCCACTTAGATAAACTCCACAATGACTTCAAAAGCACTCAAAGAGCCTTCCAAACATTTACTATCCATAACCATGGCCTTGTGGACCCCTGATGATCTTTAGTTGCCTTCCAAGATAGGAAGTAAGCAACACTTGCCTATCCTCTTTCTTAAAGAACTTTGACCACTTCTTGATGGTTGTAAGCATTGGATGACTTGAGTAACCACTCTTGGTTGAGCTTGATACCCTTAATAACCTTCTCTTGGATGACACACCTCCCTTGATCCCCTGTAAAAGACAATTCTATGCAGATGCCAGATGCTAAAATGCAAAAGAAACATAAGCCAAGTAAAGAAAAAGGTTGGGCAAATTTTGGGGTACAACAATTACCAAAACTTTTCTTAACTCCTCTAGCTGAGGATCCTTCATCGGCTTGAATTTTACCTAACTTAATTATGTTCTCAACTCTTTAACCTGTAATGATTAGATCTAAAAAACTCCCCGACATGCTGCCGACCAGCTTCTCGTAATACACCCCTGGTAACGTGGCAACGAACATGTCTATCAACTCCCTCTCCACCATAGGAGGTTGTACTCTAGCGGCCAATTCACGCCATCTATGGGTGTACTCTTTGAAGCATTCATTACTTCTCTGAGATAAACTTTGTAACTGGACCCTGTTCGGTGCTAGATCACTGTTTTACTGGTAATGCTTAACAAACGCCTCAGCTAAATCCCTCTAGCTTCGGATGTTAACTGACTCTAGCCCTATATACCATTCCAGAGACGGACCTGAAAGATTGTCCTGGAAAAAGTGCATAAGCAACTTCTCATCGTCAAAATAGGCGGACATCTTGCAGTAGTAAGAGGGAAGATGAACCCTCAGATAGGTTGTCCCCTTATACTTATCAAAGTCCGGGACTTTGAACTTCAGAGGAACCTTCAAATCTGGAATCAACCCCAAATTTGACATATCCAACCCCATAGAATTCTGATTATCATAACTCTTCATATTTTCCTCGAGCAGCTTAAACCTCCTATCTGCGTCAGATAGCATACCATCACCAACATCCCTCATAGAGAACACATCCTCTTGATCATCTTCCTCCCACTAAGGGGCAGTATTCCCATGCAAAGCACACGTAGGTCCGGGAATATGAACTCCTGTCTGATTTCCTCCGCCCGAAGGGATAACCACTGTAGGACCAGTATTAGCATGTGGGGTGACATTGTCAGCAGTAGGAGGTATATCAGCATTTCCTCCATGAATCACACCACTCCCGTCAACCCTAGCAATTAACGGTTGCACCAAAGTTCTCAGCTGTTCTTGGCCATTGGCGACTCCTTGCATCATATCCATGAACTGGGCCATCCTGTCACGAAATTCCTGAAGCTCAGCCTGAATCTGATCCATAATCCTGCGTTGATTTCCCCGAGTAGCATAGTGATGAGTCGCTTGGTTGTCAATCCTGAAACAAGCTACAAACCACAGAGATAAGGTTAACAGTTCCGAAGCATCTGCGATGCAAAATGAGAAATGATGCAGTATGCAGACATGTAAATATGCATTAGGGAAATTTTCCCCTCGATTCTAGTTCCCCTAGAACAGCAAGACAATGGAAAGCCAACAGATAAGCATTGAAAACTCCTCATAAATAAAATGGGAGCCAAGAGTCAATGTACAACACAACACTAAATACAACGGAATCAAAATGACCTCATCCAACAGATATGGTAATGGTCAAGATACATCATAATAACAAACTACAAAGAGATAAAAACATCAAATACAATGGCGAGCCTAGAAATCCTCCAACAACTCTCTCGTATCTGAATGATCTGGCCTGACTACCAACCCCTGGATGAGCAACTCTCTCTGGCTAATGACGCTCTGCAAGCTCTGAACATAATCCTCCCAAGCGCCATCACCAAATGCCTCCTCAAGCTTAGATCTCTTCACATCTGCTCTTGACTTATAGTCTTCCAATGTTGCAAGAGCTTCATTCAATCTACAATCACTTTCACGTCGGTGCGAGGATTGAGCTATAACCTTCTCATCTTTCACCTGGATCTGAGCCTTCAACTTAGCAATCGTTGTCGCAGTCCGTCTTCTTGCTCCTTGTTGTTAGTCAGAATTGCGTTCCATTGGTCATTCAACTTTGAGATCTCTACATATGCTCTGTCCAGCTCTTTCTTCTTGGAACTAAGAACATCACTGACGCTCTTCAAATCTAAGCCCACACGCTCTCAAGCGAGAATCTCTGCAGTTAGCTCTCTACCCAGTTTATTCACCAGCTCTATTTGTTTCATAAATGAAAAAGTGGCTTGATTTCTCTCGCTTCTGAGCTGAATGATCTCCTTCTCCAATTCTTCATTAACCTTTCGTAGCTCCTCTTTTTTGATCCATAGCTGATTATATTTCTGGATATCAACTGTCATTGGTTCTTCGACTACCACGGGGTACAAAGGTTCTCTAATTGGAAAGGGTAACAATAGTTTGTCAACTCTCTCTTGGATCCATTCCATGTATGGTCCATATGCTCTGCAATCACCCTTGCCTATAGAAAGCTTCCCTCTCCGACGAATGCTACTCCAAGCCTGTTGCAAATTAAATAGAGTAGCAGTATCAGCTAAAACCGTGAAATATAGGGATTCTTGTACTTCATTCTTCTTCAAAGGTTCTCTTAAAGCATAACCAAATTGCCTGACAGCACGAGTGGGATTGTAGTTAATGCCACCTTTTCTCCCAATTAGAGGAACATTGGGAAAATCTCCACAGCTGTAAATAATGTCCCTACCCAGGAGGTCTCTGATGAACCACACAATATCTTCCGAGGTCAAATCCATGAGGCTCTCTGGCCAACCAATTGTATTGGTTGCATCAATAAAAGGTCCAGACTTGGACATATGCAAAATAAACCATCTGTAAAGTAGTATAGTTCCACAAGAAACGTTCCTCCCTTGCATGTTATCATTCTTGTAGTGTGTAGAATGATAGATATCGCCTAGAAGGGTTGGCACAGGGTTCTTGGAAGCAAAGATGTGGAAAGCATCCAAATCAACAAAATCAGGTACATTGGGAAACAACATTATCCCATAGATGCAGAGCGCCAAGACTGCATTAAAGATAACCTAACATCCTTCCTTTGCAAAGTGCTGAGCTTTTCCTATTAAGAATGGCAGAGGGAAACCAGGCACCCCGCTCCTTCGTATCATCTTTCCTTCTTGTTCAGAAACATCCAAGTGCAGAGCATTGGCTAGCTTGGATAAGTTAGGCTCACCTTCAGAATGCACAAAAGGCATTTCTTCTAAGACCGGGATTCCCAACAACTGAACAAATTCCTCCGAGGTAGGAAATAGAATATATCCAGGGAATGTGAAACAACGCAGTTGAGGATCATAAAATTGCAGCAATGCGTGGATACCTTCCAACTCAAATTTAGAGATCTTGCAGACAAGGCTTAAAATCCTCCCATATTCCTTTTTGAAATCATCCATAATTCCACGCTCAACCATAAAAATGAGGCTCATTAGAGGTTCTATGTCTGACATTGGGAACTTGTAGATAACAGCTTTCTTGAAACCACGCTCCATGAGGATAGTGGATCAGATTTCTAAAATCAAGGAGAAAATATACACCTGCAACATAAATACATGTCAATGTTAATATGCAAATGAAAATTCAAATGCAACAGGGTATCAAGATTGTTGTACTGTTGACTGAGAAGAACTAGCGCTTCGCTTTGGCGAGAAAATACCAAAAGACCAAAGTATAGTAACCTCATAGTATCAAAAATCAAAAGTCCGCACTAACGAGAAACCCGGGCAGGTTGAAGGTTAAGGTTTCCTGCATAACCCTCCCAACTCACAGGTATGAACCTCGTCTGAACGCGAATTTCATGAAGACTATTGCACACCTAGCGTGCAGATCCTCACTACTTTCCACTCTAATGCTATGGTTATACTCAAGCCTGGGTTTTGGCTTATCACACAATGGAACCCCACCCAAAAGCACAACAATAACATGATACAATGCGGGAAAGTAAAATGCCAATGCGATAAAATGCAGATACAACACAAGAGCACATACATACACACCCAAAGATAAAACACACAAGCGTTAGGATTGACTCGCATAAGGGATGGGAAAGTCGCCAGTTGTCGCATCGCTGCGAAGAGAGGACCGGCAAGGACGGAAGAGTCGCCACCGTACGTTATTTATCCCAAACAGAAGGAAAGGAAACGATCAGAGAAAACCTACAAAAAGGGAAAAGACAAGTCATCGCAACCAAATCTTGGGTTCGGGAGTCGGTTACGCTAGGGGAAGGTATGAGCACCCCTCACGTCCGTCGTACTCAATGGGATCCATGCTTGTTATCTATCTAAAGGGTGTTAATTTATCTAAGCTACAGGCCACAGGGAAAAAAGAAAACAAAAGAGACTCGATAGAGCATCGCCGCTCTATGCCTATGTATCCCCTCGTGCAATGGGAAAGTCAGAGTCAACGTAGTTCGGAAAACTACGAGGGAAGGTGGGGGAAGGTTGCTCACCAAGACATCGCAGTCTTGTGCCTAGGTATCCTCGTCTGGTACGAGAAATCAGAGCAAACGTAGTTCGGACTGACACGACCATAGATTGGTTCAAGTGTTTTACCCGAGTAGGGTTAAACCTTCGTTCTATCAGTTAGGGATGATGCCTTTTTGCGGTAGAACCAAGAGTTAACAACACTCTCTTTGAAAATGATTTTCAATTAATCCCGAAGGATAAAAAGATTTGATGTTTGCTTTTGAGTCTTTTAAGAAGAAGAAGTGAATTGAATTGTGTTTGTAACTCATGTTGCACTAAAGACTATGACTTAAGAGCGAATGCGTCGCATATTTTCCAAAGGACATACGCTAAACACTCTAGACGGTATGAGAGGAGACCCCCCAATCATCATTTCCCAAATGCTTAAGGCTCGTAACGTACAACACTTGTTATCCTTTATTAGAAGTTTTGAGATGAGAAGAGAGAAGGACAACTACGACCATCAACCATCAATCATCAAAGAAAAGTGGGAGGAAAAAAAGTGTAGGACAAAAGCCACCACAAGCACATCTCAACCACGTCATTCTTCATACTCAAGCAAAGAAAAAAGATGAACACTCATCACTTTGAACAACATCTAAAAAAGTATGCATTCAACTAGAAATCGAATAACGCGTGTCGAAGAATCATGATTAAAGAATCAAGAACATCAACATAATATCCAAAACATCTCACTCAAATGCCTCATACTGATCCATGAAGATTCAAAGTGAAGTGATACCCAAAACAAGCTCAAAAACAACAAACATGACATTCTGGTTCAGTGTTAATCGGTTAACACATATGGTTAACCGATTAACTAGTTAAAAATGTTTCAAAATTTGAATGTTCGCACTGGTTAATCGATTAACCAGTTTGCACTGCAACTGGTTAATCGATTAACACTGTACCAGAGGCAGAAAACAGCAGCTCAAAAGCACTTTCATCAATTAATCACTTCTCCAACAATCTAGATGATCATATAATCAATTATGCACGAATTTAAACCAAAAAACATTGATCCAATCAACATGTAAACACATTCAAACAGCAAGATCTCAAATCACATAAATCAAAATCGACAAAATCAATCAAAAATGAAGATCCACAACGAATATGCAAATAAGCTCAAAAAACAAAATCGGATATAGAATTTCCAACCTACAAAGCAAAGATTTGCTTTGGTAAATTTTGATTCAACATCAATTGAGAAGATCCAAGCAAGAAATCTGGAAATCCTTCAAGACCCAAGTGTGTTCTCATAGTAATAATGAAGGTCCACCAAAATTAAGCCAACATAATCTAAATAAGCTCTTCTAGATCCACTTCAAAATTTAGATCCACACTAGCACACAAATTGAATGGAGAAATGGAGACAATAAGAATAAAGGATGAAGGTTTAGCTCTAGAATTCAATGATTCCAATGGAGAATCAAAGAATTCAAGGTGAGAGCTCTAATGGAGTTTGGGGGATGGAAAAGTTGAGAGGAAATTGAGAGAATTGGAATGAATTCTCAAAATGAAATGAAATTATGAGGATTGATTGTGTGAGGTTTGGAGAAAATCATTTAAATATGCTCTAGGGTAGGAGTAGAATGGTGGTTTGGAATGTGGTTATGAAAATTGGAATGGGATTAGTAGTGGGAAATTGAAGGGAACTTGAATTAATTTGAAAACTAATCAAAATTCAAAGTGGTTCTAGATGCTTCTTCTGGTGTAAAAACAATTTCTCAAGTGATCAAAGTGGACCCCAAAAGTGGCTGCCTTTGAAAACTCACGTGCAGAGGAAAAAATTTCCTTGGTTAATCGGTTAACCATTTGGGTTAATCGATTAACACCTTTAAAAATTCAAATTTGCCCTGATTTTGCTTTGGTTAATCGATTAACCAATAGTGTTAATCGATTAACACCTTAACAATTTGAATTTCGGCGCCTTTTGGAGGGAAATTTGCACATTGGTCCGTTTTCATCCGTTCTGAGCTCTATTAAGCCTTTGAAACTTAATTTCGCATAACTGTGAGAGTGCCTGAGATAGCTTGAATGTTGCCTCCTGAGCTACAAATTATCCTGCAAAATAAAAATAAAATTGGCCGCTTGATCGCCGAGCAAAATAAATGTCGGAGCTCCTGATGCTCACTGTTTGAACTCTTGCACCAAAGAAAACCCTGAGCCACATAAAAACCTTGATCCCTGGCTCAAGAACAAATGCTATGACATGCAAACATGCAAAATGAAAAGAAAACATAAGCCAAGTACAAGAAAAGGTTGGTCAAATTTTGGGGTACAACAGTAGGTTGGATTAATCTCCATTACCTGAAAAGTGATTTCAAAGATCTGAGGACCTATTATGATTGGTAGATCAACTTCTCCTATCACGGTCCTTCTTGAACCATCAAAAGCTTTTACCACTAGAGATGTAGGTCTCATTTTAGCTCCTTGGTAAGCTAGTTTAGCTAGAGTCCTTTTAGGCATCGTATTAAGTGTAGATCCAGTGTCAACAAGTAATTTAGCTAGTGTATCCTCTTTGCATTTGATTGATACGTGCAAGGCATGGTTGTGCTTGCGCTTCTTAGTTGTCATATCATTATCATCAAAGCTCAAGGTATTGCATGTTGTGATGTTGGCAACGACTGAATCAAATTGTCCTACTGTAATTTCCTTCGTCACATGAGTTTGCGTCAATATTTTCAACAAAGTTTGGCAATGTGCAGGGGAGTTTAGTAGTAGCGACATGATGGAAATATTATACGGTGTTTGATTTAGTTGATCTATCACTCGGTAGTCACTTCGGCGAATAATTCTTAGGATTTCTTCCTCATCGTCTTTAAGGGACTCTTTTCCTTTGTCAGTAGGTTCCTTAGCAACTGTTTCTTTCTAAATGGCTTCCTTAGCAGCGGCGACAACAACTTTAGGAATGGGAACCGTTGACTGAGAGGTGGCGGGATTTGCTCGAGGTTGATACACACGACCGCTTTGGGTCATTCTGCTTGCCCCGACAATATTGGCGACATTTCCCTGTCTCCTCTCCTTTAAAATTTTGTCACACCATGATTAATCGTCCTTTGGTGTTATGACCCTCGGGTGAGGTCTAGACCCCCTCCTTGGCTCGAACCTAGGTTGGTCTCTCCCAAATTTGGGTGCCACATCATCACGGAAAACTGGTCGGACGGTTTTGCTTCTGGTTGTATTGTTATTGCTGAAGACAACCCTCTTGCTGGGTTCTTCGAGTATATTGAACACGGGTTCAATTACCGCTACATCCTCCTTTTTCTTCTTTCTACTAATCTCTAGCATTCCTTAATGAATTAGGGCTCGAACATCTCTTTGCACAAGGTCACAACCCTGCGAATTCAGCATACATTGCTCACAGTTCTCATGGGAACTATTGAGCACCCATGCTTGAGCAAGCCTTTTGTGCAGCTCTACCCATGGCACTTTGACTTCATCGATAGTGGTGACAATATTTATCATAGATCCCTCCCCTTCTTCAGTGATGACGTTCACTCCACCATTGTTTGGTAGAGGGTTGTCCTTCACATTTCGGTGATTATCTTCAAATGACAGAATCTCCTTTTCGATCAACTCTCGAACAACGTGTTGGAGCGCGAAACAATCCTCCAAATCATGCCCGGGGGTGTTTTCATGGAAAGGACAATGTGCACTGGCATTGTAGTAGTGTGGCAGAGGGTTAGGCGAAGCACCTAACTTCCTCGTTCTGACAAGTTCTGTTTCCATCAGCATAGGGAACAATTTGGTGTAGCTCATAGGAATAGGTTGTATCCTTGGCTTATTACTTCAGTAATTTGTTCTCGACCCTTGAGCCTGAGGCTGTTGCACTTGCTGGTGGTAATGCTGATGTTGATTGGGTGCCCTTTGCTGAGGACCCTGATGAACTTGTTATTGAAAAACAGGCGTCACTGCCGCTACATAGGGTGGTTGTTGATATTGTTGTTGTTGATTCTTTGGATTTTGTGCCCTTCTCCCATATGTCACGCACTTACTTTGCTTTCTTTCTTTTTGTGGAAGTTGCTGGTCGGCTTTTTGGTAGCACTGGTGCTATAACTAGCAGTTGAATTCGTCACCTTGCCACTTTTCAGCTCTGCTTCAACTTTTACTCCTACAACGACAATGTCAGAGAAATTGGTTGTGACACTGCTGATTAGCCTTTCGTAGAACTCTGTCCTAACTGTGTCTACAAACTAGTCAACTAGTTATTTTTCGGTGAGGGGTGGCTCAACTTGAGCTGCAGTTCCGCGCCATCTTTGCGCATACTCTTTAAAAGATTTAGTACTCTTCTGAGTCATTCTAAGAAGCTGACGACAATTCGGTGCCAGATCCATGTTGTATTTGTACTGCTGGATAAAAGCGTCTGATAAGTCTTGAAACCCATGGATCTTTGCCTGATCTAAGCTAAAGTACCATTTGGCAGATGCTCCTTTGAGGCTATCTTGGAAGCAATGTACCAACAGCTTGTCGTTTTCAATATGCGGAGCCATCCTCCTGCAATACATGATTAAGTGAACTTTGGGACAAGTAGTACCCTCATATTTGTCAAACATAGGCATTTTGGACTTTGGTGGAAATATCAGTCCTGATACCAGACACATGTCTTTGGCGTCTGACCCAAAGACATTACTCCCTTCAATAGCTCAAATTCTTTTAGCCGTAATGTCCATTTCTACCCTTAGCTTTTCGTGCTTCTCGTCTTCGATTTCAAAACCATCAGGTATATCGAAGTTTGGATGGTGATTATTAAAAACAGGTCGAACATGAGTCGGCCCTCCTGCCTGGGTGAAGAGAGGATTTGTCGTCATTGGAATGACTTGTGGTTGAAAGCTGAACGGTTGAGGATTGCTGAGCGACGGTAGAAAATCCCTGGACATGCCAAATGGAAATTCAGTTGTCGTAGTTGTAGCTGTTGGAAGGTTTACTGCTACTGTAGCGACTTCAGAAACCACTATAATCTGTGTATCCATCTTTGCTTTTATCACGTTAAGAACCTCCATAATCTGACTGACATTGTCTTTAATCCCTTCGACGTCGTTGTCTATTTGGTCAATATTATGATCGTTGCCTGCCATCCTTCTTTAAGCTTGAGCTCGGGTGTTGTATCCGTGAGAACTCAGCGTGACTCCCTCTTTCTAGCGGATAAGAAAAACAGATGAGTTGCGGAACCCAATGCAAGACCAATGTAGAATGATATGCTAAATGCAAATGCAAAACCAACCATTCAAGGAAAAGCAACAATTTTATTTACAAACAAAATTAGGAACGCACATAACCACGTGCTTTAAAAGCAAATTTTCATTGATAAATTAAGATCTATTACAATAGATGGCTCTTGCTAACAAGCAAGACCATTCTTACAACAAAAGCAAACATAACATAAGATTAAAATCTTAAAGAAAGCAGGAAATGGTGAAGTATCGGTCGTTCTAACTAGACGATCCTTCTCCTTCTTAAGACCTGGGATGAGCTTGATTCTGACGAATAATCTCCCATAGCTCTTCATTCTCACGTTGAGCTTTGAATAAAGCATACCTCATCTCCTCCCTAGGTATATGAACCTCGGGCTCCATCGTGATCTCGTAGTCATGAGTGTAGAACATTGATAAAGCTATCTCATTTGACCAAAGTAGATAAGCTCTAGTAGTTAGATAGCTTATATTTTCTTCTGCAGTCATCCCCTCCATGTGAGGAAGCCACCAGGAAAAGCTAGCTCGGGTTTTCAGTTCTTCATTGTTACCTTTTTCACAAAAAACAAGCTTTTAGAATCACTGTCTCTGGATCCGACCCGGTTGAATATCCATGCTGGCGGCGAGCAAGGATTGGGTTATATCTGATAACTCCTCTTGTACCAATGAGAGGTATGTTTGGGAAGTCCCCACAACTTTGGATTATGGCTACACCACTAATTTTGGTATTGTACCAATTGACATCATAGTGCTTGAGAGTTGTTAATTTTTCAACCCATGCTTCCTTATTGGGGAGGCTCCAAAGAACATGAGTCTTGAGCAAGTGAGAAGTAAACCACTTGCTAAGCAAAGCTGTACAACACGAGAACTGTCCAAGATTGCAAAAATTCCGGCGGTGGATGATGATGTAGGTGTCCTCTAGCAATGTATTCACGGGATTTTTGATGATGAAGAGTCGTATGGCCTCCTCACTAATGAATTCATTACATCATGGAAAGAGGCACAAACCATAGATCAAGAACGCCAGGATTGCCTCAAATATACCCAAGTTTCTATTGTTGTAATGGAATTCAACCATCTCCATAAATGGTCTCACCTCCATTCTACGGAAACCACTCATAGCTACCAAATCAGCAGGAAATTCAGCTGGCCTAATGAGTAATGCCTTGGCAAGGTCTCTTCTTCTCATTTTCCCATAAGGAGCCTTGAAAGTTAGAGGAAGATTTAGGTAAGCAGAATATTCTTCTATAATGGGAAGCAACTAGAAGTCTGGATAGACGAAGCAATGATATACTGGATGGTAAAACTTGACGAGTGCCTGCAACATGTTTTTCGTTCATTCGATTGTTAAGTAATGGCAGAAGATCTCCATACTTTACGATGAAAGCGACGGGATTCCTAACAAGGCCTGCCAAAATCCTGAGGTTGTCCAATTTCAAATCTGGAAATAGGACATGTTTCGTCGTTCCACGTTGATGTCTGCAAAGAAAAAATTTGAATTTCCTTGAATGGCTAGTACAATGCAAAGATTCAATGCAAATGCGACTGATTTTACAAAACTCAAAGGATCAATTGTGCTAAACCCTCATTTTATTCATCGTTGGTAAAAGTTACAACTTTTGAAATACAATACAAGAAGTCTAAGTTACATTAAGAGACTAAGTTCCATATTCTAAACTGAAAACTTCAGACACGAGGCCTCTTCAATTTCTTCAGGATTGCATTCTCCATTACCAATTTATCCACTATCCCTTTTCAGGCTCTAAAGGTTGGAGGGATATTTGAGTACTCATGGTTGCTTGGAGTGGGCTTGACACTAGAGAAAAATAAATTCTCCTTTGTTGCTTCCCCATCAATTACTCTTCGTTCGAGCCAATCTATCAATTCATCTTTTTCTTGCACCTCCCTAATGAACCGTGCTATTTCGGAAGAAAGCGCATGATATTTTCATTCCCAAGTGTCTCTCTTAAGTTGCACTCTTGCAACTAGCTCTTGGTATTCCTCCATCTTCTCAATAGGAATGGCAGAAGATGACGACACGATGACAATCTGCGTGCTCTTTTTTGGGAGATACGACATCTTCAAATCTTTTGCTCTAGACTAGACCCATTGAGTGAATGGTTCTAAAGCTATGCAATTTCTTTTCCCCAGGTCTGCTTTTGTCTTTTTTTGGATGTTCTCCCAAGCATCAATTATACTGTTTCTCGTATTTTCTGCCACTTCAGCATTGAGATAAAAGAAACCGGATAAGAGCATATTGTTGGGTTTATCCTTCATTGGAAAACCAAATTGTCGTCTAGCCAAGGCTGGATTGTAATTGATCCCTCCTCTTACTCCAACGAGTGGTATATTTGGGAAACTTCCACAATGATCAAAGTAAACTCCTCGGTCATATGCAGGATTGTACCAATGAATATCAGCTTGTTATAAGGAGATTATCCTTGGAGACCACCTCCATCCATTGGGATTCTCCTTGAAAGCGTCGTTTTTTGGCAAATGGTTAACGAACTATTTGTACAACAGAGGTGCACAACAAAGAATAGCTCTCTTTCCTTGAAATGTTCGATGATGAATTTAATGATACACATCTCCTAACAAGGTAGGCACAGGGTTTCCACTTAAAAATATGGTAATAGAAGGGAAATTAATGAATTCCTCTACCTCGGAAAACAATATTAGTCCATAGATTAACATAGCTAATACTACTTAAAATGCATCCATGCTCCTTTCTTTGGCAAGATAGGCAGCTTTCTTGACTAAGAAATCTGAATGAAAACCTGCTACTCCTTCTTTGGTTGCACGGTGAGCTTTAATTTCAGATGCCTCAAGGTGAAGAACATCTGCTATTTCTTTCGACGAAGGTAAGTTTTCCAATCCGCTATATGGTTTTTTATCCCTCACAGGGACTCCCACATAATAGGCATACTCTTCCAAAGTCGGCATCAACTGATAGTCGGGAAAAGTAAAGCAATGATACAATGGATCATATAACTGAACCAAAGTATTGAGGATCCCTTCTTCCATTCCTATCCTGACTAGGCTCAAAATATTTCCATATCTTTTTCCAAACTCTTCTGACACCATGGTTCCTAGCTTTCTTAACTCGGATGTATTAGGCTTCTTGAAAATGTATCTCTTGATGTTTCTTATTCCAATATCCATGATATATCTAGGATTTTGCACAAAGAAATCAATTGAGTTTCGCGAAACTAGTCGCAATATGAAATGCTATGATGAGATGATGCACACACAACACAAAGGCAAGTATTCACAAATACAATGCACATGCACACACAAGGCTCCTTAGGCTCAAGTTCAAAGAATGGAGTCAAACGTCTACCCATCCAAAAGGATTTGTATTATAAGTTATTTTGTACTTGCCAAACAAGTTCTATCAAAGTTCCCAGAGTCATAGTAAATCCTTCGGATATTGCCAACTAACGCAACTACTTACGTGAGTCAACAATATTCTCAAGATAAACTCGTCTGAGTGTAGCATTACGCTAAGTCCTAAAAAGGCCAAGTGGGGTAAAAGTATCACTAATGGTCCTCAGCTTCACAGACTCTCAGGTTGAAACAATTAGTGAATACACGACTACTCGTGCATTACTAACCATCTCAAGGAGGTCTCCACTGAGGGTGATTACATCATATGTCAGACATATTGGGACTACTCCCAATATCCTAACTATTGATCCTATCACAATCCTATCTCATGTGTCATTCAAATCCGGGTTAGGATTTATCTCACCACTCAAAGCATCCAATGTCATACAAAATAGATATATTGACAAATATACATGTAAGCAAATATTCACAAATATAGCATACAAACATACAAAATAGGCTAAACCCTCATTTTAAGTTATTCCCCAGTGAATTCGCCATTTCTGTTGCGGTGAGAATCGTGATACCAAGCTATTGATAAACTTGAATCTTAATTCATTAAATTCACAACCGAACTTTGATTTATCCAAAGAAAAGGTTAAACAAAGAAAAACCTTTTTGCACGATGTAACAACAACACTAAGGGATCGGGGGTTGGTTATGCCTAGGGTAGGTATTTCACATCCTAAACATCTATAGTACTCTACAGGAACCTTTTGTATGGTTGTATGCTAAGTTGCTAAATGTTTGCTATGGTTTGGCATTGGGTAAAAAGGTGAAGTTATTGGTAAAGACCTAAGGATAGTTTCTAAGTTTGCTCGCAATGATATCGCATCCTCTGCCTACGTATCCTAACTAGGATAGAATCAGAGCAACCGTAGTTCACCTCACTTGGGATGAATAAACACCTGATTATGATCAAGGTTCAAGGGGAACAAACATAACCATGCTTGCATAGAGCTTAACAAAAGTCTTTATTTCTAAGTTATACACTCAAAAGACATTGACTTTTACAAAAGCCAAGGGGGAAGGTAAAAAATCATCACCATGATTATTACATAGAGTTAACAAACTCTATCTTTAAGTTCTAGTTGAAAGATCTTCCTAACAAGGGGTACGTCTTTTAGACTTAAAGCAAAAGTCTAATGGCTATGGGTTCTAACTTAACTAAGTTAGGGTTCAAAGTGACTTAACAAAGTCAGAGAAGGGTAATAAGCTGTCTATGACCCAAGGGTCAATAGAGAGACTTTCCTTTAGAAGGGGAAAAGATGAAGCAACTGGATGAGAACTAACAAGTTGCATCAACTAGGGAATAACTTGAAAAGTTTGAAGAGATAAAGCAAGAACATGTAAAAACATGTAAACAATAATCAAGATCAACATTTAACATCTTAACAAAGATCAAAAGAAAAGAGGTAACAATCATCAATGCAAGCAAAGAGGTAAAAATCATCAATGCAAGCAAAGAACATGTGTCACAACAACAAGTTCATCTAAAACATTCAAATAAGATTGATGCAAACAAGTTACAACTTGAAGCAAGCATTTTATAAAAATAACATGAAATCAAATGTAACAACATAATACCAACAAAGACATGTGTTGATGACAATCAAGTACATAAGCAAACAAGAAGTGTTACAACAGTTCAAGCAAGACATTCAAAGTTTCAATGAGGAAACATACAAGTTTAAGGTAACAACCATAAATGAAACAAAACCTATCATATTATAGTTCTAACAAGACTTTTAGATAGATGGGCGAAACACATGAAAAGTATACTTAAGAAGTTACAACATCTAGAGGTAACATGGTTTTCAAACATAAAATACAAAGGTAATCATCTAAATGCTTACAAGCAAAGATTGAAATGTAAAGAGGCTTTGGTTCAATCAAAACTCAAACACACAAAAGAGTTAACAAACATGTACATAACAAGTGAAAATCAATCTCATGAATTTGAATCAAAAGATTTGTTGAAAAAGAATGAAATAGAGGAGGGTAACAACCCTAAAACAGTGCAAGATTTTCACATGACATAAAGTGTTTCTATAATGTAAGTCTTTTGAATTCTTTAGTCACCATATGAAAATAGGCAAGATTAAGAACAAATTGCAAAAAGAATCACTCAAAAATGATAATAAATGACAAAGTTATACTATTTTGAAATTTTGAAGAAAATCATGAAGAAACTAGTATTAAAAAAGAAGGGAATATCCCCACCAAGTGTTGAACTCGTGACTTAGGGGTCACAGGTTAAAACTTCTACCAGCCAGGCCACAACGCGTAGGTGAAAACTTATGGAGTAGGGAGTTTAAGTACAAAAACATGATTAAAAAAAAACACAAAAGAGTTGTCCCGCTGGGATCGAACTCAGGATGGCAAGGATAGAAAGTACATGAATACACAGGCATAACCACTGGGGTGGCGATACATCTATTGTATCAAGCCACCCCAATAATATATGAATTTACAAGGCCAAATATCTGGGCAAGCAACAAGGCAACTTCAAGGCAAGCAACGTGAAACGAATCGCATTCAAACTTGATCAAATCATCATCAAATTTAACAAAATTTGATTCTAACCTGCTTGAATTTTGATGAGAATACGATGGTAACAAGAGTTTTTCAAAACAATGCACATGGATTAAAACATGATAGTAAATGCAGATGAGGGTTTGAAGATGCTATTTCAAAGTCATGGCTCAAACCAAACAGATTTACACCATAAGATCAGTTTGCACAAACTCTAATCATGTAGTTCATGGATTCCAGATTAAAAAAGAACTCAAAAACACGTCAAAACAGAAATTGGCATGTAGACTGTAGTTGTTGATCAAAAAAGTTTGAAATGGTATTTTTAGAAAAGAATAACATTTCTATGATGTAGTATTCAAATGATCAAACATGCTTCATGACATCAACACGCATCCATTAATTCACACTTCATCAAGACATGAACTCAAACACATATAGATTGCAAAAATCTCAAATGAGTTTTGATAGCACAAGAGGTTAACAAACCTCAAAACAAAAACTGACAGCCAACTTTTGTTCACTAAATCAAAGTTTTAAACAACAATTCATAATGAATCCTACAACAGTGATGCCTTCACAAAAGCAGTACACACATACATAATTTCACACCAACTTATCCTGATCTAACCAGACAGCCTAAAAAACTTGTTCTCATGAGTTAGAAATTCTAAACACATAGCAGACCTAAAAAGGCTTACCACAAAAACTCCAATCATAACAACAACAGTTTTGACATCACAATGCCGATGTCAAACAATGTATATTTCAAACATGAGAGTTATAACTCATACCAACAAGCAAAAACCAAGTACAACATAAAATCAGTTCAAACAGAAATAATTTAACATGACAATGTAAAAACATCCAACATCAATTCATCCATCGGTTTCACATGATGGTCACAACTTCAATGACAGCAAACACAGACCAAACTTATCATATTCTAATGATTCAAGGCATTTCAACTCATGCATAACAATGAGAGAGTTTGAAATCACATACCTCTTGTAGACTTCCAAAATGAGCTAGCTGCTTTGATTGAGAATCCTTTTGAGCAAGATGTCCTCCTTGGATGCAAGCCTTGAAGTTACTTCCTCTTGAAGTAATGAGTTATCCTTGATGACAGTTGTAGCAAATGATGTTCCAGCTGCTTTTCAATGATTTAGACAGTTGGTACAACATAAATATGTGGTGTTCAAAGTGTCAAAGAGATCAAAAACTGGTCTAGGCAGTGTGTTTCATTATCTTATGCAGAAAAGTCAACATTTAAGGTGTGAGAGGTTGACTTTTGGTATTGTGGCATTTTTGGCCAAACTAATGGTTGGAACACCTTCTAAGAGTGACTTTGAGATTGTGTGGATTGTTTTTAGGGTGATTAAATGGTTGGAGAGGATGCTGGTGTGAAGTTTGAACAAGACAATTTTTTTATGGTTTTGAATGGTTTACCTCACTTTTAAGTAAGAGCAAAATGCAAGATGAGAGCTTAGTTTTCTCTTGAGATCTAGAGTGCTCTGGTGTGCCTTTAACATAGAGGGAACCTCTATTTATAGGCAAGACAAGAATGAGGGTAGACTTGGCATTTTTGTTTGCAACTTAAATTTTGGATGGAAGATCTTGATAAAATCCAAAGGTGATGCTTCTCTGCAGATTGTGCTTGTTTTCAAGGGTCCTTAGCCTCTAAAACCATCTATTATTGAGTTGTTAAGAAGTGACTAAAAGAGGTAGCAAGGACAAACCTCACATGCTGCAGCCACAAACCATCTCTCTCCTATTGTACTTTTGTACTTTTCTCCAATAAACAATGATCTTTTAGGACAAAACCTTGGCCATGCTTGTAAGTTCCTCTGAATTAGTTCATTATACACTCTTAAACATCATATAAGATGTAAATCCATGGTTACAAATCAAGTGGATAGTTGGGAAATAAGTTTGTGATGAGTTTGGACATGGTGCATACACAAATGCTATGGAGGAGTTCTTGTACCTTTTGAAAAACCCTCATTATGCTCTACAACTTTAATATTTTGGGAATTTTTAAATTCCAAGTGGAACTAGGTTAAAAATCCTCTTGAAGTTGGCTGAAAACATGACTAAAAAGTGCTAAAAAATATAGAATTACACTAAGTGTTTTCCCTCTTGTAATGATTTTGACTATAACTCCAAATCTACTCATTTTTTGAAAATGGACCACTATGAAACTTTTGTAGGACTTGCCAAGACCTTTCTAACAAACTTTGAACCACCTCATTTGGATGTGTGGTTTAAAAGTTATGGTGTTGTCCTTTTCAAAACCCTAATTCCTGACTTTTTCTATTACTCCTCAATCCTTGATCCAATGGTCACAAAAATTCATGAATATATGTAATATGACATTAGTAAAATATTTGCTTTCAACTTTGGGATCAAAATCCTTTTGGTCAATGAGTTGACATTTCAGTCAAACGAACTGATCGATCGAAAAAACCTGAACCGATTGTCAGTGCTCTGGGTCCTCTGAGCCTTTGAAACTTCTTGGGTCGACTTCACTAAGTCATATAAGCTTCATGGACCATGATTCCATCATTGGAATATCATTTGAATCAAAAGTCAAACCACAATCGACTTTTCTTAATCAAGAACCCTAACCGGGAGTCCTGGACTGCACTGTTCTTGATATTTGGGTGACAACCTCAAATTGGATTCATACTTGATCCAATGTAGTATATTTGATGATGTTGGGACTTGTTTCATGGAGAATCAATCCAAGATATTGACGGATCAAACCATCGAAACCTCGATTCCTGACTGTATGGAACCCTAATCCACATGTATCTTGACAAAGACAAACTTGAAACAGGTTAAGGTTAGATAAACAATGATGATGCTCCTAGAATGATGATGAAGACCTAAGGGTCAAAATTTGGGGTTCAACAGTATTCTCTAGTAGGGTGAAGTTTTACAAGGAGAGCCATCTAGGGCGTATTCCCCAGCAGGGTGAAAATTTTCAAGTAGAACCATCCAGGGCGTATTCCCTAGCAGGGTGAATTTTTTCCAGGAAGGCCATCCAGGGCATATTCCTCAGTAGGGTTGATTTGTTGGTCTTCTCAGCACTCCTCCGGTTTGTGTTCCTTTGCATTTGCATTTTCATATCATCCTCCTAAATGCGTAGCATTTCCATTTAATATGTAGCATTGCAGCATTTTCAAACATATGAATCTGAAGCATAATCCATGTTTGATACCTTTGGTGCCATTTGTTTCTTCAGCAGATGATGGTTTTAATTTAGGAGATTTTCGTGTTATCCCCATCGGGGTGGATCTTTTGGTTGTTCATCTTATTTGGGTTCTTCCCGGAAGCGTTGTTTGTTTAAACGTCTTTTCCTCAACAGAGTTATTTGTTTAACTTCTCTTTCCTCAGCTGATTCATTTGTTTAGACGTCATTTTCTTCGACAGAGTCGTTTGTTTAAACTTTTTTTTTCCCGTAGGAGCATCCTTTGCAAGTTATGAGTCGGTTGATTCTATTTCTTGCCTATTCTGTGTGTTTCACTCCAACTCTTGGTTGGTAATCCCTAGTTTAATCTGAAGCTTTATTGCTGTTATTCCAACTCTTGGTTGGTAATCTTCATTTCTTGAGTGTTATTCCAACTTTTGGTTGGTAACCTTTACTTCATTCCAACTTTTGGTTCGTAGTTCATTGGCGATTGGATGTTATCTCAAATTTTGGTTGATAGTCCTCTTCTATTCCTCGGCGGAGTCGTTATTCCAACTTTTGGTTGGTAATCCGTCGCTTGTTGGACGTTATTCCAACTTTTGGTGGGTAATCCCCAGTTGAGTCCAAAGCTATGTTGACGGTATTTCGACTTTTGGTTGGTAGTCTGCCTTTCTTGGTTGTT
Source organism: Lathyrus sativus (assembly GCA_963859935.3). Taxonomy (NCBI): domain Eukaryota; kingdom Viridiplantae; phylum Streptophyta; class Magnoliopsida; order Fabales; family Fabaceae; genus Lathyrus; species Lathyrus sativus. Next base: position 319,833,256 of record OZ012735.1, read on the forward strand.
ATTCCAACTTTTAGTTGGTATTCTTTATTGTGGTGAGTTCACCTTCGTTTGGCGTTCTGATGCTATTTCAACTCTTGGTTGATAATCTTCATTTTGTGGGAGTTATCCCAACTTTTGGTTGGTAACCTTTGCCTCGATCCCGACCTTTGGTTGGTAATCCATCAGTGAGGTCTTTTTCCCTGGAAAAATTGTTATTCTGACTTTTGGTTGGTAGTCTTCATCTTTTAGGTGTGATCTCAACTTTTAGTTGGTAGCCTTTGTTTGATTCCAACTTTTGGTTGGTAGTCATTGGTTTCCCCTGCGGAGCCTGTTATTCCAATTTTTGGTTGGTAGTCATCATTGTGGTCAGTTTGCCCTCGATTGTTGTTCCGACGAATCTAACTTTTTGTTGGTAGCCTTTGCTGGATTCCAACTCTTGGTTGGTAATCCCCAGCTTAGTTGTCTTGTTGACATTTTGGTTGGTAACCTTTGTTTCCTGGTTGATGATCCCAACTTTTGGTTGGTAGTCTTTGTTTTGGGTTGTTGTTACCAACTTTTGGTTGGTAGCCTTCCTATGTTGGTTCAACTGTTGGGGTTGGTGTCTTTCTCCCTCATAGTTCGCCTTCGGTCGACGTTCTAGTTATTGTAACTTTTGGTTAGTAGCCTTGTTCTTCAGGTTTTAGGCTAAAGGTTATCCCTTGCAGATCGGAACTGATTCTGACTTTTGGTTGGCTTGTGTTGCTTCACCCGGTGATTTCAACTTTTGGTTGGTAGCTTGTGTTCAACTTTGTTTTATATTTCAATGATTCCAACTTTTGGTTGGTAGCTTGTGTTTATTACCTTTCATTGTATTCCAACTTTTGGTTAGTGTATTCCCCTGTGAGATTGTTGTTTTCATGATGTTATTCCTCGTCTCTTCGGCTTCGGTCGGTGTTGCGGTGATTCCAGCTTTTGGTTAGTAGCCTTTGTTAATCCAACTCTTGGTTGGTATTGTTTTGTTTTTATCCCCAAGTGTTGCACCTTAAAATTTGCCCAACATTTTTCTATAACTGACTTTTGTTTCATTTTGTTTCATTGCACTAGCATTGCACTCACAACGTTAACATCTTGCATACCATTGTCCATTTACAGGGGATTAAGCGAGGTGTTCTCATCAAGAAGAGTTTATCAAAGGTCTAAGCCTAATCAAGAGGTTGTATTCAAGCTATTCAAGATCTTATCACCATCAGAAAGGTCAAAGAGTTGAATGTGGTTCATCTCCTATCTTGGAGGCCATTGTGAAGATTACCAGATGATAGTGTTTCCATGGGTATCAATAGAAGCTATTGTGAAAGCTCATTGGATACCTTGAGGGTCATTGTGGAGCTTATTCAAGTCATTATTCAAAGTGCAAGAAGCCACAGCCAAAGGTGGTGCAGTTAGGGTTTTCATCTGGTCTACCCCAAGTCAACTGTGTAATTGAAGGAGATTAAGACTCAATTCCAAGCAACTTTGATCATGGAATATCGTGTTTAGACACTTAAGAGATTGTTCCAAGATCAATTAATCAATATTCAAGAGTGTTAGAAGTTGCTAAGCTAGGGTTTCTAAGCTTGATAGTGTAAAATCCCCTATTTAGTGCCCAACTTCAAGACCACATAACTCAAGATACAAGTTTCATATCATCTTTACTCCAACATGATACTTGTAGAGCATGTTCGTAGCTTTATTTTGAGTACTAGAAGTCCCCCGTTGGATTTATAGAACTCAAGATATGAAGCAGACAAGTTATAGGACATCAGATGAATGTGATTTTGGTAATTGAAAGTCAACCAACTTCCAAGACATTTTTTACCTAGAAGGATGTCTTTCCTCATCTTGACCCGAACATGAAAGTTCTTCCTTATGATCTTAGCTCTCTAAAAAGTACTAGAAGTCCTCATTTGGATTTGTAGAGCTCGAGATATGAAGCTTGCAAGGCAGGGGTATTTTGGGAAACTTTGATTATAGGTCACTTTTGATCAAAGGTCAATTTCACCACTTTGCATAACTCAAATGGAAATCTTTCCAAGTTGAAACTTGCTCCAAATGGGGTCAATTGCTCAACCAAACCTCAAGGAACCATTGAATTGGCTTCGATGGGAGATTGAATGAAGGAATTTCCATGAAAAAGTCATTAAAAGCCAAAAATCAAATTAATTCATAATGGACCAACTTTGTGCAAATTTGTGCATATTATGAGTGCATTACATATTCTAAGCACAATTGAATTTTTAGATTTGCAACTTGAGGTTCAAAACCATAGAATTGTACATGTTTCTTCATCTTGAAGTAACACATTCCAAATCAACCATTGATTCCATTTCAAGGGTCTAATCTCCACCATTGGATTCATTGCATCATAAGCAACGTGAATGAACAAAGTTACAAGAGTCCAAGCTCTGTTTTCATGAGTTTCAAAAAGCTTCAAGTGAAGATTTTTGGATTTTGGAAAGGATCAAGTTGGGCTTCAATTGGGCTTCAAAAGGATCAGAATCCATCCTATATAAACTCATGATCATCTACAACCAAAAAGAATTGAATTTGGATCAAGAAATAACAGAAAATAGTTGAGAAAAAAGAGGATGAAAAGTGAAAGTCGATTTTGAAGAATCCTCAATCTCCAGGCCAAATTAAGCATTCAAAGACATTAATTGAAGTTCATGGAGCATTTCTAGACGGTTTAACAAGAGAATCAATGCAAGAACAAGGCTCAGTGGAAGCTATCCACTAGGTAAGCTTCCAATCAAAATTGCTCTCTGAATAGGAAGTAATAGGTTGCCATTGATGTACATCCATGTTCCCTTATTCATAAAGAATGTTTCTATATAGGTTGTAGGCTAGTTTGTAATGATTTTTGAAACACCATGGAAACTTGTTGCTTTCGGTTTGCACGATTTAGAGACATTTAGGTCAAAAGAATCATGGATTAGTAACCTAGGCAGTGAGACGAAGAGGTTGGAATAAAAAATTATTAGTTTTGGTGAACTTTTGGAATTGGCCACTGTGCATAGTAAACGGAGAAGACGACGGGAGGTTTCTCTGGCCACCGTCTGGTTCTCCCTCCTAATTTCATGTTTAAATCCAGGCGCACGTATGTCAGTTTGAGAGCCCTTGGATCTTGTTGACTGAAGTGATTTGGATGGCTATGATTTTCCCTCCATTTATGTTTAAACCTCTTCCTAGCCACGTGTGCTCATTGGTTGCTAGTAGATTTAATGACCAAATAATCATGAGGCCATGAGCGCGTTCCATCATGCACATGCTTTGACCTAATTCCATAGGATTCACTAAAACAATGCGTTTCATTAAACGCTGATTTGGTTTGGGCCCTTAGATGCTAGCGACACCTCCCATACGCTCTGGCCCAACATTTACACGTGAAGCACTTACTTTCTGCACCACAAACTTTTCCATTTCCATTTATTTTCCTTATTCTTCCATTTTTAATGTTGTTTGTATTTTAATTCTTTAAAAATACTTAATGCATCCTAAAAATCATGAAAAATATGTTTTGTATACTTTAACATGTAATTGAATTTTACGTATTTTCTTTAATTTATTTTTTATTCATTTTCCATTTAATTGTGTATTTTCTTTTTAGTATGCTTTTGTAAATGTGAAAAATGGCATATCTTCTTGCTTGATTTTCTTTCTTGCTCAAAACTTCAAATAAATTCATGATATTTTTTGTGCTTATTCTTGATACTTCAATTAACATTGTGAAATTTTTCTCATTATTTTTAGGTATCATTCGATTAGGCTTTAGATAGTGCCTGTAAAACCTTCTCTTTTTGCCTTGTCCATAGAGCACCCTAGTCTTTTGCCTTCTGTTGGCATACCTAGACTTAGAAATTACTTCTCAAATTTGGGCCCTTGGTTCCTTACACCAAGGAAGTATCCTTGGAATTTTCTTAGTTTTTTTAGGTTCATTTTACTATTTTTGGTAGATTTTCATTATGGCCTACATTTGTATGTGTCGCTACTGCGATAATCGGCGCCGGCTATGACAGAAGAGTCGCCACCGTGCGTTATTTATCCCACAAGAGGGAAAGGAAACGCTCAGAGTAAACCTAATGCAAAGAGGGAAAGGAATGGTCATCGCAACCAAATCCTGGATTCGGGAGTCGGTTATGCAAGGGGAAGGTATTAGCACCCCTCACGTCCGTTGTACTCGATGGGATCCACGCTTATTTTCTATCTAAGGGTGTGTTTATCTATCTACTCTAAAGGTCTGGTCTAAAAAGAAAAGAAAATGACTCGGCAAAATATCGCACTTTATGCCTATGTATTCCCGTCTGGAACGAGAAATCAGAGGCAATGTAGTTCGCCTAACTACGGGTTAAAGGGGGTAGGTTGCTCGCCGAGATGTCACATCTCGTGCCTACGTACTTTCATACGGCATGAAAGTTCAGAGCAAACGTAGTTCGGGCTACGGAAGACACAAGTTTGTCTGACAGTTTTTTATCTCCTTATGAAAGGGTTTTCCTGATTAAGGGTCCAAGAGGACAAAAACAGAGTTTGAATGTTTGTTTGAGTTTTTTACGAAAGAACTATTTTTTAGGATGTTTGCAATCTCAGTCGCACTAGAGACTATGACCCAGGAGTGAATGCTTCATATGTCACCCAAAGGGTACCACACTAACATCCAGATTACTAGAGAGAGACCCTCCACCAACCTTTTCCCAGATAGCTTAAGGCTCGTAACGTACGACCTCAATTAACCTTATTACTGTGCTTTTGAATTGTTTTGAGATGAGAAGAGAAAGACACCCTAAAACTATGGTTGAAAGGGAATCTACCTACAGTTATCATGCATGGGTCAAAACCTAATGTCTATCATAATTCCCTCTTGCACAGAGGAAATCAGAGATCCTAGGGGAAAACAGCAAAAGAAAGCAAGCAGTAAACAGTAAACAGTAAAATGCATGCTATGCAACAGTACAAGCGAGGCAAGGGAGTCCGGCTCAACCTCAAACCTAAGAAACAAAAGGCAAGGGGAGACAAGCTCCACCTCAAACCTAAAGGTAAACAACACAAGAAAACAGACAATACAACAAAAGAAAAACAGAAGAAGCAGCCCAAGCAGCAGCAACAATCTTCTACAGACAGAAACTTCAACCTTCAACAGCAGCTCTGGTCCGCAAAGTTGAATTGACAGCAAAGTTGACAGCAAAGAGTATTCATCTTCAAGCTAGCTACTATCTTCAAGCTTCTTCAACTCTTCGTCTTCAAGCTCTAGCAAGCTCCACAAGAAGAGAAATCACCATTGAGATCTAGTTACAATGTTAGGAAAACCTAATGAAAACCAAAGGAATTCATCAGGAACCAGCATGAAAGAAAGTGCATCCTCAAAAGTTCTACTCAATAAGGCATACCACTCATCCCTCCAAAGGAGAGATGGAGCTTCATTAAGAGGACTTTGCATCATAGGATGAGGATAAAAGCAAACAATGTATTCTATGTTTGATGAAAGAAGAAAGACTAGTTCTAATGGCTCTTCCTAAAACCCTAATTCCATAAGCTCCTAGAAAAGCTCCTAAAAGAGGAAGAAGAAACCGCTCCAAGCTCTACAAGCCAAGCTACATCAGCTACAAGATGTCCAGAAGCCCCTCCAAAAAGGAATCCAAGCACTTCAAGCCCCAAAGTCACCAACAAGACCAAACAAAGCAAGGCACCAAAGAAAGAACACCACAAGCACAAGTAACTTGCAAAATACAATTAAAATAGAAAACAAAGTTTTAAAATTCTAATAAATTTCCTAGGGGAGCATACATGTTTTAAAATTATAGGGTTAAAATATTCAAGCCTAATTCAACTTCTAAGTTATCTAAACAATTCCTAAGTTGAAGGGTATCAAGGTGATCCACAAGTTTGGGGAGGCTCTAAACTTAACACCTAAAACAGAAGCTACAGTTGTTTTAAAATTCTAACAAAAATTCTAACGGATCATGAATATCTACCATAAAACATACTAAAATATCTCAGCCAGAATCAATACCAATTGGAAGAACAAAAATCAACAAAACAGATGAACAATTATGCAAATATTGAAAAACTACATAAAATGAGAAAAATCAAATTAAATTGAAAAATTCATGAAAATGCATTTTATTGATTCCAAAAAATCACAAATTCTCTCAAGATCATGGAGGTATTTTTAAAATAATTTTTGGATCAAGAATGAATTTAATATGAATTTTGGAATCAATAAAGCATTAAAATAAAACAAATGGAATAAAAATAAATCAAATGTTGAAAATAAACCAAAGTCGTTGGATGCGTTGAAAAGTCAAGGATCTGGACGCGTGAGAGCTTGCCAACACATTAATTGAAACACTGCGTTTTGGCTTCAGAAAAATCAAATGCAACTTTAAGTCGTGGCCATTGGATGATGGTGGAGGTCAAGGTCAAACTCAAGATCTGATGGCTCAGCACTCGTCTTCCTCACTATTCAGCTTGGCCTGAGTGGAGATCAGGGACGGTGGATCATGGTGGCCGGAGAAGACTCCGGTTGTCTTCTCCGGCGAGGTGCAACTTACAGTCACCCAAAACAAGCAAACTCTATATCATTCTCACTCAGTTTTCAACAAGGATTTCAAATCTCCAATCCATTTAATCCAACTCTCAACAGGTAGTAAAACACGAAGGAAAGTTCAGACATGGCATCCAAATCAATTATCACCAATTGCAAATATAAGTGCACAGAAATCATCCTTACACTTCCTACTTCACTAATATCTAATCATCTTGCTCTAACTACTCATGAATCAAGATATTCGAATCCAAACAGAATTGCTATGTCATGATCAACTATCATCAAATGCTTCCAAACTGATCCTAAAACGATCTACATTGCACCTAGATCCTAACCACAGGTTCAAATCTAACTACATCACGCTAATTCATGTGGAACTTTGAATGTTACTAACTTGTTGTAGATCTAGTAACAGATGCACTTGGAGCACGATTCTTGCTTCAAAATTCTCCAGATATCTTCAATAATCCAAGAGAAAGAGTCTGCAACCTTCAATTTGCCTTGAACATGCTCCAAACTGAAAATCCGATTTGAGTTTGCTCCTCTAAAATTTCACTTGCTACTTCCGGTTTCTGCGTGCAATGAACACCAACCTTGCTCTAGAATCACTCCAATGAATATATAGAACCTTTCCATGGGCTTTTGAATTCAATATGAGGCCCAAATCCAATGATTCAATTTTCTGGTTTTTGCTTGCAACTTCAATGCAACAGTCGTGTAATGCAAGCTTGTTTCTTGTTCTAGAAGGTTCTATCAGCTTGCAAATTGATTTTGGAGCGAAATTGAATTGATAGCACAACCTGAATTGCATTGTGGAATGAATTGGCTATGTAACTTGCATTTGAAGTAACCATATGACAACTCATAAAACTTGGCCTGAACTCAAAATTCTGCTAATGCCAAAGTGCTTAGAATTCAATTTCCATTCAAAAAATGTAGCTACTTGACATGTTTTGGTCCTTTAACTCAAAAAGTCAATTTTCCCTTCTTAATCCATTTGAAAATTTCCCTTTTTAGGCCATTTTAAGTGACTTTTTGCTATGAGCCAAACCAATTCCATATGACCACTTGGTTGCACTTAAAATCATGTTTTGAGCAAGTTCCATGTTGAACAAAAATCCATTTGACAAGTGCAAGTTGGAGATTTTGACCTATGATTGAAAATGGCCTATAATCTCACTTTCCCAAAATACCCCTGACTTGTAAACCTCATAACTTGAGTTCTACAAATCAGATGGAAGACTTCTAGAACTATATAGAAAGCTAATATTATGAGGAACAACTTTCATGTTGGCAAAAAGTTCAGGTGAAACCTCCTTCTAGGTCAAAAATAGCTTTGAAGTCAGATGATTTTCACAGACAAATTTTAGAAGCATCTGAGGACTTGTAACTTGTCTGGACCATAACTTGAATTATATAAATCCCCTTGAGGACTTATAGTACTCAAATTAAAGATATTGAGATTATATAAAAGTTTCATGTTGGCCAAAGATCCATTTGAAACTTGTATCTTGACTTAGGTGGTCTTGAAGTTAGGCACTAAACAGGGAATTTTGCACTGAAACCCTAATTTAGCAATTTCCCACACTCTTGACTCTTCTTGATTTGATCTTGGAACAACACCACAAATGTCTCAACATATCATTCCATGAACTCCATGACCTAAAAGTAGGCTTTGATACCCTTCAATTGCACAGTTGACCTAGGATTGACCCAGATGAAACCCTAATTGCTTATACTTCAACTATGGCTCTTGCATTTGACACAATGACTTGATTAAACTCTCCCATGGCCCTCTAGGCATTCTATGAGCTCCATACACATCCTCTTCTCATATTCAAAACCTCACAACCCTCTGATGGTCTTCAATTGATCCTCAAGTTAGGAGAAAAACTTCATGCAAACATCTAAACCCTTAGGCACTCAAACCACCTCCTGATGACTTTGACAACTTATCAATCTTGAGTAAGACCTCTGGCTAGGCTCCTCTTGATAAGAATCACACTTTATCCCCTTCTATATGAATGATATCATGATATGCAAATGATATAACTATGCAAATGTTAATGCAAATGAAACATAAACCAGGTAAGAAAAGGTTGAGCAAATTTTGGGGTGCAACAGCTGCCCCTATTCAAACGGCTTAGACCCGACTGGGTGAAGAGCGAACGGCCTTCAAACAATCGAGGTAGAAGACGGTTGAATACCAAGAAACCCGTAAATTTGCCAACCACAGAAATAAGTTGCGAAAACTGCTTGTAGGAACAACATCCACTACACTGAGCCCAGTTGTTACGGCAACAACTGATCAATCATCTGATAAAACTTTGGACTTCAACATCAACCCCCTGTGTGACGCCACAGGCATCAAATTAACTTTGCAAGAAACAACTCCGTCCACAACTGGACTAAATTCGTCAACACGAGGAGAGACTCCATCATCATGGGTACAACTCCGTCCACAACTGGAATAACGATCTCTGTCAATCACAAGTAATGACTCCGTCAACGCGGACAATAACCACTAGCGACCTCACTAGGAACAACTCCGTCAATCACGGGTAACGACTCCGTCAACACGGATAATAATCACTGTCAACACAGGTACAATTTCGCCAACACGGATAACCATCACCATCAACACGGGTAACAATCACTGTCAACACAGGCACAATCTCTGTCAATCACAGGTAACAATTCTGTCAATATGGATAACAAACTCTGTCAGCCACAGGTACCATTCCATCAACATGAATAACAATCTCTGTCAACACAGGTGACAATTCCGTCAACACGGATAACAATCTCTGTCAACCACAGGTACCATTCCGTCAACACGGATAACAATCACCGTCAGCACGGGTAACAATCACTGTCAACACATGCAACAATCACTGTCAACACAGGTAACAATCTCTGTCAATCACAGGTACAAATTCACTGTCAACATAGATAACAATCACCATCAGCACAGGTAACAATCACCGTCAGCACGGGCAACAATCACTGTCAACACAGGTAATAATCTCTGCCAGTACAGGTAACTTCCTCAAGACTTTCAAAACTGTTGTACGACAATCTGAAGAAAACTTTGCTGGGGAATAGGAGAAACTTAACCCAACCACTCCATGGGGAGAAAATTCACCGGGGTAATCACTAGCGATAACTCCGAAAGTTTAAAGCCATGAAATCTTTTAATGCTGACGTAACAGCAACCTGAGAAGAATCCCGTTGGAGACGAAGAGAAACTTAACCAAGCAACTCTGTTAGGGGACGAACGTTATCATCACCTATCTCACGCTGAGAATTTGAATATCTAGAAATCCTTCTGAGCAAGAATCTCACTCCTCTGCAAGGGATAACACCTGAAACCAAAGAGGTAACCAACCTGGCTTATGTTTCAAAATGCGTATGTTTGACAATGGCGTAATGCTCCATACGACAGGGAAATGCTACGCGTTTGGGTAGATGCAAATATGATGATATATGCAAAATGCAAAGATTCCAAGAGGCACTTCAGCAAAATAAATGCCGAAGACAAGACCCAATCCACTGGGGATGAACTGGTATCTCAAAGCATTTCAGCAAAATAAATGCTGGACATGTGAAACCAACTCCGCTGGGGATAACCATTCTGTCGGGGAATGGCTCACAAGCTTGAAATTACGAACTCTGTTGAGGATGTTCGTCCTTTCGGAGGAAAAACAACCTGCTGGGGAGAAGGAAAAATAGTCTCTCACGGGGATAATCCTTTTGAACCAAAGACGGCTTGGTTATATTCTGCGGGAATTACCCATGCTGGGGATTGATTGTGTACATACTCACTGCTGGGAATGCACCTTCTGTTGGGGACATCCAGATCCACTGAGGATACTCTCTTGGCAGCTTTCCTGGGGAATATTCTTTTGGGGAAGACAAAACCACATCCAGTAAGGGTAATTACCATCTCAACTCTCTCTGGGATAAGCTGTGACTTCCATCTGCTGAGGAGTGATACCATCACTATGTCACAGGACTCCGGCTGGGGAAACGCAAATTCCCTGACTGTTTGCTTCAAAGGTGAGAACCCTGCAAAACACAAACGAGACAAAACAAATCTATACAACAAGATCTATCCCGGTTAGTATCCGTGACATTCGTTCAGTCAATTCAAAGTTTTAGCAATTATTGGCAAGGGCCAACAAGTTTATGTACATGCAAGTTCATCAAAACATCGGCGTTTTTCACAAGCAAAATAGTAAAGAACAAGCATCAAATACTGAATAATATGCTTTATTGATAACGGGCCTATAAATAGGCAAAATGTTGTACACTGGATGCAACTCCTAAAAATAGGAAGTTACACACAAACAAAATACAAATATATAGAAGCACAAAGAAAATTTGTATACATGTCGGCAACATGGTACAGACGAACACCATGAGTTGATCCTCCTATGACTCGCCTGACTCCAACGCTTTCCCGATACTCGATCTTCGGAAGAGATTGTTTTGGATACACGACCCTCAGGTACTCCCAAACCACTAAGCAATGTAGTATCAAACTCGGACCGCAGTCATTTGCTTTTTTAAATCCCTAACTTTTGCGTGAACCGCCCTTTGCGGGTTTTCAATTCACCGGGATACCCTTTTTTGCCGAAATCGCCCTTTTCAGGTTTTTAACTTCGCGGGTGTACATCTTTTTCATTTTATCCCTAACTTTTGCCCGAACCTTTTATTCCTTTTTTATGGTTCGTCGAGATGCCCCATTTTTGCCTGGACTCTCTTTTTTCTGTCCAGCGGGTCTCTTTAAGCAAAGTATTTTTTAACTGCGTCTGAGTTCACAGGGGATGTAAAATCCTCACCATCCATGGTGGACAACAGTAAGCCTCCTCCAGAGAAAACCTTTCTAACGATATATGGACCTTCATAGTTGGGAGTCCACTTGCCCCTGTGATCTGATTGTGGTGGTAGAATCTTTTTCAGCACAAGATCTCCCGTCTGAAAGCTTCAAGGACACACCTTCTTATCATAAGCTTTCATCCGGCTTTGGTACAGCCGACCATATGCTAGAAAAGCCAGTCTCTTCTCATCCATTAAACTGAGATGATTCAATCTATCTTTCACCCATTCTGCCTCATCAAGTTGGACATCACGCAAAACCCTCAGAGAAGGAATCTCAACCTCCAATGGTAGGACAACCTCCATACCATATACCAGTGAAAAAGGAGTTGCCCCGGTTGATGTGTGTACCGTCGTACGATAACCGTGCAAGGAAAAAGGCAACATTTCATGTCAGTCCTTGTAGGTCACAACCATCTTCTGAACGATATTCTTTATGTTTTTATTGGCCTCTTCAACAGCGCCATTCATTTTGGGCCGATAAGGAGAAAAGTTGTGATGTTCAATTTTGAAATTCTGGCACAATTCCTTCATCATCTTGTTATTCAAATTCGAACCGTTGTCAGTGATAATCCGCTCCGGGATTCCATATCTGTAGATAATATCCTTCTTGATAAATCTGGCTACCACCTGCTTGGTAACATTAGCATACGATGCCGCTTCAACTCATTTGGTGAAGTAATCAATAGCTACCAAGATAAAATGATGTCCGTTGGATGCCGTGGGCTCAATCTTTCCAATCACATCAATTCCCCACATGGAAAAAGGCCAAGGTGACGACATAACGTTCAGAGGGCTCGGAGGCACATGAATCTTGTCCACATAAATCTGACATTTATGACACTTCTTCGCGAACTTGAAACAATCTGTTTCCATTGTCAGCCAATAGTACCCGTCTCGTAATAACTTTCTCGTCATTGCATGTCCGCCGACATGTGTGCCAAATGTACCTTCGTGGATTTCTTCCATGAGAAACTTAGCCTCTTTCTCATCCACACACTGCAACAACACCAATTCGTGGTTTCTCTTGTACAAAACCCCATCCGGATTCAAATAGAAATTGTCAGCCAATCTCCTAAGAGTCTTCTGATCACGACTGGATGCCCCAGCCGGATACTCTTGGTTCTTCAGGAAATTCTGGATATCATAATACCACGGTTTGCCATCGGAAGCTTCCTCAATGGCGAATATGAAAGCAGGCCTATCAAGGCGAGAGATAACTATCCTGGGAGCCTCGTTCTAGAAGTTAACTTTATACATTGAAGACAACGTCACGAGAGCGTCTGCCATCTGATTCTCCGCTCGTGGTACATGGTGCAATTCCACCTTGTAAAAGAAAGGTAACAACCTCCTTGCATAATTGATATAAGGTATCAGATTGGGCTGACGAGTCTCTCATTCTCCCTTGATCTGGTTCACAACTAGAGCAGAGTCTCCGTAAACATCAAGATTTTTAATTCCCAGATCAATAGCTTCTTCGAGCCCCATAATGCATGCTTCATATTCGGCCTCATTGTTGGTAACTGGAAAGGTCAATCTAGCAGTGAATGGGATGTGCGACCCATGAGGAGTAGTAATGATTGCCCCTATTCCACTTCCATATGAATTGACGACACCGTCAAATATCAATTGCCATTTGGAACCCAGCTCTGGACCTTCATCAGGCAACGACTCCTCACAGTCCTTCATTTTTAAGTACATGATATCCTCGTCAGGAAAATCAAAACTCATCGACTGGTAATCATCAATTGGCTGCTCAACTAGGTATTTTGACAAAACACTACCTTTAATAGCCTTTTGAGAAACGTACTGAATATCGTATTATGTCAATACCATCTGCCATCGGGAAATCCTTTCGGAAAGTGCTTGCTTTTCAAACACGTATTTGATTGGATCCATCTTTGAAATTAGCATGGTTGTATGATTTAGCATGTATTGTCTCAGACGTTTGGCAGCCCAGGCTAGCGCACAACACGTCTTTTCAAGCATTGAGTAGCGGGACTCACAATCTGTGAACTTTTTACTCAAGTAATAAATCGCATGCTCTTTACGTCCGGTCTCGTCATGTTGACCGAGAACACAACCCATACTTTTCTCAAGATTTGTCAAATACATAATCAATGGTCTCCCGGCTACTAGGGGTATCAATATTGGAGGTTCCTTCAAATATACTTTTATTTTTTCAAACGCCTTTTGACAATCTTCATTCCAGATCACAGCCTGATTCTTTTTCAACAACATGAATAATGGCTCGCACGTGGTCGTTAGATGAGATATGAACCGAGCAATGTAGTTCAATCTCCCTAAAAAACCACGAACCTCTTTTTCTGTTTTCGGCGTTGGCATTTCTTGTATTTCTTTTATCTTAGCAGGATCAACCTCAATTCCTTTTTCGCTCACAATAAACCCCAATAGCTTACCAGATATCACCCCGAAAGTGCACTTGTTAGGATTCAGCCTCAGCCTGAATTTCCTAAGCCTCTTGAACAATTTCAGAAGATTGACCAGATGCTCCTCCTCCGTCTGGGATTTGGCAATCATAGCGTCAACATAGACTTCGATCTCTTTATGCATCATGTCATGAAAGAGTGTTGACATAGCTCGCTGATATGTTGCCCCGACGTTCTTCAAACCAAAGGGCATCACTTTGTAGCAAAACGTTCCCCACGGGGTAATAAAAGTCGTTTTCTCCATATCCTCCGGCGCCATCTTTATCTGATTATAGCCTAAAAAGTCGTCCATGAAGGAAAACACGGAGAATCGAGCGGTGTTGTCGACCAACACATCAATATGAGGAAGCGGAAAGTCGTCTTTTGGGCTCGCCTTATTCAAATCTCGATAGTCCACGCACATCCGCACCTTACCATCTTTCTTTGGTACAGGTACTATATTAGCGACCCATGAGGGATAAGTTGTAACAGCCAGAAAACCAGCATCCCATTGTTTCTGAACTTCCTCTTTAATTTTCACAGCCATATCTGGTCGAGTTCTTCTGAGTTGTTGCTTAACCGGCGGACATTCCACGCGCAATGGCAAACGGTGAACCACCATATCAGTATCCAAACCAGGCATGTCTTCGTAAGACCAAGCAAAGATATCACTATACCCTCGAAGCATCTCAATAAGCCTTTGCTTGATATCACTTTGCAGTGCAGCCCCACGTTGATAATTTCAATTTCCTCCTGATGAGGCAGAATGATTCTCTCTTCTTGTTTCAAAAGTCGAGTCAGCTCTTCTGATAAGTCGTTATCCTCAATAATCTCTTCTTCTGCTTGAAATATCGGGTGCTCGAAGTCGAAGCGAGTCATAGGAAGTTCGTGATCGGTGTCGTCTGAAATATGAATCCTGCAATGAGAATGGTTAAATGTTTCAAATAATGCAAACAAAGCACATAACCACGTTGCCATTTTATTGTTAAACAAAAACAGGAAAAACAAGGATCACAAAATTTGCATGAGAAAAACGCCTTTATTAATGATTAAACAAAGTACACACATAAGCAGGTAGCCCTAAAAACAAAATCACTATGCCCCGGGTAGGACACAGGATTATACAATAATCGAGAAAACAAATCATTACTGTTTTGTAGTCGCTGGGACAAGTTCCTGGATAGACCAGTTGCACAGATTCTGTCCTGGCACGCCGGGCTTGATCCACGAGTCCATACCGCAGTCACTATCTCCGTCTTCAGCATCGGAAACAACATTAATCGTTTCATAACAGACCCCACCTGGAGTGATCACCACTGGCCCCTTGAACTTTGGCACGCCTGATGCGGAAGATGACGACGTCGGGCGATACCCCAACCCAAACTTGTCCATCTTGATAGGAATTTCCAAGACTTGGCCCCATCCTTTGGTTTCTCCAGCCTGAACCACTGCCTGAGCGTCTTTGTACGAAGACATGGCCACCTCTGGCCCTTTGTTAGTAACATGAGACTTGTCCTTGATCTGCAACCCTTCAAAGGCTTGGCATGGCGTCTCATGGATCACCCCATCCACTTCGACGTACTTGAATGACGAAAGGTGACTAACCAGAATGTCCTCCTCTCCGCAAATAGTAACAACACTGTCACCGACCATGTATTTGAGCTTCTGATGCAGCATGGACGTCACATCCCTTGCAGAATGTATCCATGGTCGCCCAAGTAAACAGCTGTAAGCTGGACGTATGTCCATGATGTAGAACACAGTGTCAAACACTTCCGACCCGACCTGGAGTGGAAATGTTATCGACCCAAACACCGACCTTCTGGTCCCATCAAAAGCCCTCACGACCAAGTCACTTGGCGTGCATATGATTCCTCGGACATCTAGCTTCATCATAGCCTTCTTCGGCAACACATTCAAAGATGATTCGGTGTCTACAAGAACATGCGACATAACAGTGCCCCGACATTCAACTGAAATGTGCAAAGCCATATTATGATCCCGACCTCTAGGCGTCAAATCAAAGTCAGTAAATCCCAGGCTGTGTCCGACATTCACATGCGCCAGTACCCCCTCAAGCTGATTAACAGTTACTTCCTGAGGTACAAAAGACGTGTCCAAGATTTTTAACAAGGCATTCTGATGGGCCTCGAAACAAAGCAACAAAGATAGTATTGAAATTTTGGAGGGCATCTGCTGCAAGTGCTCCACGATCTTATAGTCACTTTTGCGTATTAACCTCATAAACTCTTCTACATCCTTGATCGATGTTTCTTTCTCTTTCGTCTGGGAGAGTCCTCCTTCATTCACTTTGGCCTTGCCTTTAGCAATCCTCTCAGCCTCGATTTCAGATGAAGTGAAAATTCTACCACTGCGGGTCATGCCTCCCGCTTCAACAAGATTGCCCACTGCCCCTGCTGGTTGGCTATCCACCTTAATCTTTTCCCCGTTGCAAAAAGCTTCCAACCCATAATTCCACAGAATGGCTTTCGTACTTTCATAAGGAATGGGCGCTGCTTTCGCTATCGTGATGGTTGGCCGCTTGGCGGGCGCTGATATCGTAATAGTCTTTTGTGGAATTGTAATTGTTGCGACCTCTCCCTGCTTTTCACATGTTACCTCACCAGGTTTCTCAACAGCAGTGCGGTCGAATTGTAAAGTTCCCTCATCAATCATGGTCTGAATACCTCTCCTTAAATCAATACAGCCCTCTGGTCGGGTCCAACAATCCAAACAGTACTCATCACATCCAGGGAAGACCCCTCCTTTCAATAATCTGCTTTTAACATAGCGTAAAGGCATCTTCAGATCATTTACGTCCATAACCAAATCTAAATCCTCTTCTGTCAGAATAGCATTCGCTCCATGATTCGGCATTGGTTTCTGTACAATATTGGGACCATCCTGACTGAAGTTAATGACTTTACTACCAATGAAATCTTGGACTTTATGTTTAAAAGCATGACAACTCTCGATATCATGTCCGGGTGCCCCAGAATGAAATTCACACTGCTTACTAGTATCATACCCGTAAGGAAGCACTCCTGTGGGCGGGTCCAATGTTCTCTTCTCAACCAGATTCAAACTTAACAGCGTCTGAAGCAGTTCTGCATATGTTGACGGAGGTGTATCAAATACCCTCTTTGGCTTCCCATTCTGAATCCTTCTCTGAGCTGGATTATACCTCTGTTGTTGCTGCTGCTGTTGTTGTGGTTGTCGTTGTTGTGGTATAGAGATCGTCACACTAGCAACCTGTTGTTGAATATACTGATTCCTACCTCTACCTCGTCCTCGACCACCATACACTACACTGGCGTTTCCTTGTCTTTTACCACCAAAGACCTTTTTTGCACCTCCAGCTGAGGTCGATTCACTAGCTTGAATCTTACCAATTTTGATGCCATTTTCAATCCGTTCTCCCATGAGTATCATGTCAGAGAAACTACCCATCGAGCAATTGAGCAATTTATCATAATACATTCCATAGAATGTTCCCACAAAAATATCAATCAATTCCCTTTCAACCATAGGTGGGTGGAATCTTGCCACCAGATCATGCCAACGCTGGGCATACTCCTTGAAACTTTCCCCGTTCTTCTGTGAAAGACTTTGAAGCTGAACCCTATTTGGTGCAAGGTCAATGTTGTATTGGTAGTGTCTGACGAAAGCATCAGCCAATTCTTTCCAACATCTGATCTGTGCAGGTTCTAGTCCCATGTACCATTCCAGCGATGATCCTGATAAACTATCTTGAAAAAAATGCATGAGCATCTTCTCATCATCAAAGTAAGTAGACATCCTCTGGTAATATGAACGCACATGAACCCGTGGGCATGTATCCCCTTTATATTTATCGAAAGTGGGAGCTTTGAACTTCAATGGCACTCTCAGCCCAGGAACCAGCCCCATGGTAGCCATGTCCAAACCTGCAGAATTGTGATTGGCTATACCTCTTATCTATTCCTCCAGCATTTTAATCCTCCGATCATTATTAGTGGGACCCTCAAAACCCAAACCTTGCCCAGAAAAGGCATCTTCCTGACGATCTCTATTCCAGTACAGACCCTCATTACCATATCCGTCATAAGCAGCATTACGGCCATGACCATGACCACTTTGGAAAAATCTGGGGTCATACCTCAGATTGCCAAGCTCTTGATTAGCAGCCACTGTCCCAAAGTCAGTATTGAAAGGACCCATCCCAGCACCATTGGTATCCACATTGCCAAACCCAGCATTGCCGTAGCCATTATTACCATAACCTTGATTGTTATCACCAAAACCTCTGTTGCCGAGGCCCTGATTATTGAAGCCATCATTGCCATCCCGATTGCCAAAGCCAAGACCCTGATTGTTGTCACCGAAACCAGTATTGATACCAACATTCCTGTTGGTTTCCACATTCCTATTACCATTATCAGCATTTCTGTTACCAGCGTTGCCGTTGTCGTTGCTGGTACCATTCTCATCAGCATTTGGTTCCCTGCGAGGGGTCTCAACACGAGCAGAGTTATATTTAGTATTACCAGCCGTTCGCGCCAGCAGCGGTTGCACCAGAGTTTGAAGATGTTCCTAGCCTTTGGCCACAACCTCCACTGTCTGTATGAATTGGGTCAATCTATCTCGGATCTCCTGCATCTCAGACTGTACCTGATCCATGATCTTCTTACTATTGCTTCTTGTAGCGTACCGGTGAATTCTCTGTTCGTCAATCTTGAAACAACTTGTAAGACGCATGAGATAAGATTCGAGCTCAAAAAGGTACCTGCCATGCAATATGAAGATGCAAATGCACACATGTAAATATGCAACAGGTTAATTTCCCCTCTGATTCTAGTTCTGGAGAATAAGCCATAACAACAATGGAGTCCCAAGTAAGCAAACGCAGAATCAGAAACCTCATACATAAACAAATGCCAAGAGGCAGAGTACAAAGATACAACTGAATACAACTGAAAAGACCTCGGCCAACAAGCCTGGCGATGGTCAAAATACAAGCACGAATAACAAACTACAAGAGAAAAGCAAAGATAAATCAGGACGGATGGCGCGCCCGAACATCTCCCAATAGCCTCAACTTATTCGAATGACCTGGTCTGGAGATCAGTTCCTGTATCAGTAATGCATGTCGCCTAACAATGGATCTCAGCTTTTTGGCGTCCTCTACACAGGCTCCCTTGCCAAAACACTCATCAAGCATGCATCTCTTGAAGCCAGCCTTCAGCTCACAACCCCTCGTTTCTTTGACCATGTTGCTCACTCTAAACTCAGCGTCACGTCAAAGAGATGCCTCTTCAGCAATCTTTGCATCCTTAGCGCTGAGCTGTTCCTCCAACCGGGAAATCTGCAGCTTCAACTCATCTCCACGCTCCTTCCGGCTAGTAAGCGTGGCATTCCACAAAAATTCCCATTTGGAGAGTCGAGAATAAGCCTTGTTCAGAAGCTCTTTCTTAGTAGCAAGCACACTACTAACACCATTCAAGGCTACTCCCACCTTCTCTCTCCTACTGGTCTCTTCAGTCAAATCTGAACCCAACCTATTAATCATCTCAGTCTGCTTCTTCAAAGTGAAGGTTGCCTCACTCTTCTCATGCCGAAGCTGGAAAATCTCTTTCTCTAACTCTTCATTTGCTCTTTGCAATTCTTCCTTTTCATTTAGTAGCTTGTTCTACTTCTCAATCTCTACTGAAGTAGGTTCCTCAATCACCGGAAGATACAAAGGCTCTACAGCAGGATACGACATCAAAGACTTTTCAACTCTTTCATGGATCCAGAGCCGATAAGGATTATAAGCTCGACTGTCACTCTTGCCAAGCAATGTCTTTCCTCTTCTGTGAATATTACCCCAAGCATGTCTCAATCTGACCAAAACATCTCCATCTAATAAACCCGTGAGATACAGAGATTCCTGTATCTCGTCTTCAACCGGAGAGTCCCTCAAAGCATAGCCAAATTGTCTCACAAGCAGAGAAGGGTTATAGTTAATACAACCTTTCTTTCCAATCAAAGGAACGTTCGGAAAGCCACTGCAACTATATATAATATTCGTTCCGAGTAGGTTCCGATCAAACCAAACAATGTTCTCAGCACACAATCCCATCAATCTGGAAGACCAATCAAAAGTACCAGCAGTATCAATAAAAGGTCCTGTCTTAGGAAGATGTCCTTGAAACCACCTGTATAAAAGAGGTACATAGCAAGAAACATTCTTTCCCCGACGCTTCTCATTCTTATAGTGAATAGAATGATAGACATCACCCAAGAGAGTAGGCACCGGATTCTTCGAGGCAAGAATAAAGAAAGCTTCTGAGTCAACAAAATCAGGCAAGTTGGGGAACAATACAATCCCATAAATGCAAATAGCCAGAATAGCGTTGAAGACAATCCAACATCCATCCTTCGCACATTGCGTAGCCTTCTCAACCAAGCAAGAAAGATGAAAACCATAAAATCCATTCAGCTTGACCAAACCTCCGGGGAACTCAGAAGCATCTAAACTGACAATCTCAGTAAGCTTAGCCAACTCAGGCTCAGTATCCTCGTGAATAAAAGGCATCTGATCTAACACAGGCACTCCTACCATATCAGAATACTCCTCCAAAGTAGGGGCCAAAATAAAATCAGAGAACAAGAAGCATCTCAACTGAGGCTCGTAAAACTGCATCAAGATATACAATCCAGTCATCTCAAACACAGAAGGTCTGCACACCAAACTAAGCAATTTCCCATAAGACTCTCTAAACTCAGCCCTCACTCTCTGATCTGCTAGAGCAACCAACTGCAACAAAGAACTGATATCTGGAGAAGGCAACCTGTAAGCAACTGTTCTCTTCATGGACTCCATGTCTGGCAAGAAGAACACTAGAATATGAAGGGAAAATACACCTGAAACATAAATACACGTTAATGAAATGCAAACATGAAAATGAAAATGCATATGCAAACAGGGGATCAAGTGCAATGCTGAAGAACTGTGTTGTACTGCAACTGCAACTTGAGAACCATCAGATCTTCTCCTCAAACCAAACCAACCACAAAAGAACCCTCACAACCAAATCTCACTGACAGAGACAAACCAGGTATTCTGAGGCCAGAGTTTTCCTGAAAAAAGATCCACCTACCCCTCACAGGTATGTACTTAACTCGCAGACGAGGTACGGCATCCTATGCGGTCATCAACGTCACAGACTTTCAACAGCGATGATACGATACCCAGAATGTGTGGCATCATCATCCCTTGAAGAGGCCTCACTTAGCCGAATCCCAAATGATAGGTTCCCAGAGTCGACAACCCTCAAATCCAACAACCTGTCGAGCCCAAAGGGCCAGGCAAGATGCCATCAAAGAGAATCTCGTCTGAGTGCAGATTTCGTAGCTAGCTGGTGCGAGCAAAGCAAGCAGGCTAACCACTACTCTCTACTTCTAAGTCTATGTGCACTCAAGCCCAAGTCCGGCTTATCTCTCAAACTAACTCTCTACCCACAGCACAACAACAATAATATATAGTACTGAAAGTAAAGACAGAAAGATAAATACATACAAAACCCCAGACGGGAAAACAAGCGCTAGGATTGACTCGCATAGGGAACCGTTGGAGTCCCTAGCAGAGTCGCCAGCTGTCGCTACTGCGAAAATCGGCGCCGGCTATGACAGAAGAGTCGCCACCATGCGTTATTTACCCCACAAGAGGGAAAGGAAACGCTCAGAGTAAACCTAACGCAAAGAGGGAAAGGAATGGTCATCGCAACCAAATCCTGGATTCGGGAGTCGGTTACGCAAGGGGGAGGTATTAGTACCCCTCACTAGAGACTATGACTCAGGAGTGAACGCTTCGTATGTCACCCAAAGGGTACCACACTAACATCCAGATTACTAGAGAGAGACCCTCCACCAACCTTTTCCCATATAGCTTAAGGCTCGTAACGTACGACCTCAATTAACCTTATTACTGTGTTTTTGAATTGTTTTGAGATGAGAAGAGAAAGACACCCTAAAACTATGGTTGAAAGGGAATCTACCTACAGTTATCATGCATGGGTCAAAACCTAATGTCTGTCATAATTCCCTCTTGCACAGAGGAAATCATAGATCCTAGGGGAAAACAGCAAAAGAAAGCAAGCAGTAAACAGTAAACAGTAAAATGCATGCTATGCAACAGTACAAGCGAGGCAAGGGAGTCTGGCTCAACCTCAAACCTAAGAAAACAAAAGGCAAGGGGATACAAGCTCCACCTCAAACCTAAAGGTAAACAACACAAGCAAACAGAGAATACAACAAAAGAAAAACATAAGAAGCAGCCCAAGCAGCAGCAACAATCTTCTACAGACAGCAACTTCAACCTTCAACAACAGCTCTGGTCAGCAAAGTTGAATTGACAGCAAAGTTGACAGCAAAGAGTCTTCATCTTCAAGCTATCTCCTATCTTCAAGCTTCTTCAACTCTTCATCTTCAAGCTCTAGCAAGCTCCACAAGAAGAGAAATCACTATTGAGATCAAGTTACAATGTTAGGAAAACCTAATGAAAACTAAAGGAATTCATCAGGAACCAGCATGAAAGAAAATGCATCCTCAAAAGTTCTACTCATTAAGGCATGCCACTCATCCCTCCAAAGGAGATATGGAGCTTCCTTAAGAGGACTTTGCACCATGGGATGAGGATAGAAGCAAACAATGCATTCTATGTTTGATGAAAGAAGAAAGACTAGTTCTAATGGCTCTTCCTAAAACCCTAATTCCATAAGCTCCTAAAAAAGCTCCTAAAAGAGGAAGAAGAAACCACTCCAAGCTCCACAAGCCAAGATACATCAGCTACAAGATGTCTAGAAGCCCCTCCAAAAAGGAATCCAAGCACTTCAAGGCCCAAAGTCAACAACAAGACCAAACAAAGCAAGGCACCAATGAAAGAACACCACAAGCACAAGTAACTTGCAAAATACAATTAAAATAGAAACCAAAGTTGTAAAATTCTAATAAATTTCCTAGGAGAACATACATGTTTGAACATTCTAGGGTTAAAATATTAAAGTCTAACTCAACTTCTAAGTCATCTAAACAATTCCTAAGTTGAAGGGTATCAAGGTGATCCACAAGTTTGGGGAGGCTCTAAACTTAACACCTAAAATAGAACCTACAGTTGTCTTAAAATTCTAACAAAAATTCTAAGGGATCATGAATATCTACCCTAAAACATACTAAAATATCTCAGCCAGAATCAATACCAATTGGAAGAACAAAAATCAACAAAACAGATGAACAATTATGCAAATATTAAAAAACTACATAAAATGAGAAAAATCAAATTAAATTGAAAAATGCATGAAAATGCATTTTATTGATTGCAAAAAATCACAAATTCTCTCAAGATCATGGAGGTATTTTTAAAATAATTTTTGGATCAAGAATGAATTTAATATGAATTTTTGAATCAATAAAGCATTAAAATAAAACAAATGGAATAAAAATAAATCAAATGCTGAAAATAAACCAAAGCTGTTGGATGCGTTGAAAAGTCAAGGATCTGGATGCGTGAGAGCTTGCCAACAGATTAATTGAAACACTGCATTTTGGCTTCAGAAAAATCAACTGCAAATTTAAGTCGTGGCCATTGGATGATGGTGGAGGTCAAGGTCAAACTCAAGATCTGATGGCTCAGCACTCGCCTTCCTCACTATTCAGCCTGGCCTGAGTGGAGATCAGGGACGGTGGATCGTGGTGGCCGAAGAAGACTCCGGTTGTCTTTTCCGGCGAGGTGCAACTTACAGTCAGCCAAAACAAGCAAACTCTATATCATTCTCACTCAGTTTTCAACAAGGATTTCAAATCTCCAATCCCTTTAATCCAACTCTCAACAGGTAGTAAAACACGAAGGAAAGTTCAAAGATGGAATCCAAATCAATTATCACCAATTGCAAATCTAAGTGCACAGAAATCATCCTCACACTTCCTACATCACTAATATCTATTCATCTTGCTCTAACTACTCATGAATCAAGAGATTTGAATCCAAACAGAATTGTTATGTCATGATCAACTATCATCAAATGCTTCCAAACTGATCCTAAAACGATCTACATTGCACCTAGATCCTAACCACAGGTTCAAATCTAACTACATCACGCTAATTCATGTGGAATTTTGAATTTTACTAACTTGTTGTAGATCTAGTAACAGATGCACTTGGAGCACGATTCTTGCTTCAAAATTCTCCAGATATCTTCAATAATCCAAGAGAAAGAGTCTGCAACCTTCAATTTGCCTTGAACTTGCTCCAAACTAAAAATCCAATTTGAGTTTGCTCCTCTGAAATTTCACTTGCTACTTCCGGTTTCTGCGTGCAATGAACACCAACCTTGCTCTAGAATCACTCCAATGAATATATAGAACCTTTCCATGGGCTTTTGAATTCAATTTGAGGCCCAAATCCAGTGATTCAATTTTCTGGTTTTTGCTTGCAACTTCAATGCAACAGTCATTTAATGCAAGCTTGTTTCTTGTTCCAGAAGGTTCTATCAGCTTGCAAATTGATTTTGGAGCGAAATTGAATTGATAGCACAACCTGAATTGCATTGTGGAATGAATTGGCTATGTAACTTGCATTTGAAGTAACCATATGACAACTCATAAAACTTGGCCTGAACTCAAAATTCTGCTAATTCCAAAATGCTTATAATTCAATTTCCATTCAAAAAATGTAGCTACTTGACATGTTTTGGTCCTTTAACTCAAAAAGTCAATTTTCCCTCCTTAATCCATTTGAAAATTTCCCTTTTTAGGCCATTTTAAGTGACTTTTTGCTATGAGCCAAACCAATTCCACATGACCACTTGGTTGCACTTAAAATCATGTTTTGAGCAAGTTCCATGTTGAACAAAAATCCATTTGACAAGTGCAAGTTGGAGATTTTGACCTATGGTTGAAAATGGCCTATAATCTACCTTTCCCAAAATACCCCTGACTTGTAAACCTCATAACTTGAGTTCTACAAATCAGATGGAAGACTTATAGTACAATTTAGATAGCTAAGATCATGAGGAACAACTTTCATGTTGGCCAAAAGTTCAGGTGAAACCTCCTTCTAGGTCAAAAATAGCTTTGAAGTCAGATAATTTTCACAGACAAATTTCAGAAGCATCTGAGGACTTATAACTTGTCTGGACCATAACTTGAATTCTATAAATACCCTTTAGGACTTCTAGTACTCAAATTAAAGGTATTGAGATGCTCTACAAGTTTCATGTTGGCCAAAGATCCATTTGAAACTTTTTTCTTGACTTAGGTGGTCTTGAAGTTAGGCACTAAATAGGGAATTTTGCACTGAAACCCTAATTTAGCAATTTCCCACACTCTTGACTCTTCTTGATTTGATCTTGGCAAAACACCAAAAATGTCTCAACATATCATTCCATGAACTCCATGACCTAAAAGTAGGCTTTGATACCCTTCAATTTCACAGTTGACCTAGGATTGACCCAGATGAAACCCTAATTGCTTATACTTCAACTGTGGCTCTTGCATTTGACACAATGACTTGATTAAACTCTCCCATGGCCCTCTAGGCATTCTATGAGCTCCATACTCATCCTATTCTCATATTCAAAACCTCACAACCCTCTGATGGTCTTCAATTGATCCTCAAGTTAGGAGAAAAACTTCATGCAAACATCTAAACCCTTAGGCACTCAAACCATCTCCTGATGAATTTGACAACTTCTCAATCTTGAGTAAGACCTATGGCTAGGCTCCTCTTGATAAGAATCACACTTGATCCCCTTCTATATGAATGATTTCATGATATGAAAATGATATAACTATGCAAATGTTAATGCAAATGAAACATAAACCATGTAAGAAAAGGTTGAGCAAATTTTGGGGTACAATAGTATGGTTTCAATCTTACCACTTGCCTAGTTTGCATTTTGTGTTAGCTTTTTGCAATGCTTGTGCATCTAACTCTCTCATATCCATATCCTAGACAATTTAAGTCACTTGTATGTGCAACTTCAAGTCCCAATCTTGTTCATACCTAGTTCATAACTTAGGTTTACTTTAGGACTTTCCCTTTACTCTTTCCCTGTGAATATCCTTGAATGACTTCTACCTTTGCATTATTCCTCCATATTTTTCTTCTAATTCCTCCAAGTCCTATGATATTAGGATCCTTCTTGTGAGAGCCCAGTTCTTCCTTTGGTCGAACTAAGGGCATTCCATAAAGAAGTTGAGCCTTTGATGGACTCTTATGTTTGTACACATATTCTCCTTCTCTATCCTACGATCTTAGGATCCTTCTTGTGAGAGCATAATTCTTCCTTAGGAAGAACTTAGTGCATTCCATAAAGAAGTTAAGCCTCTGATGGACTCATGTGTCTTTATACATGGAACTGGATGAGTTTGGTTCTCATCTTGTTCATCCTCCCCTCTTATTGTTGTTTGATTTGGTGCATTAGGATAGAAGTGTGTGTGTAGGCATTCTTTCTCTTAAGTTCGTGTTTGCATTAAAGGTTGAGTTTTCCTCCCTTTGCTTGATTGTTTCTCTTCCCTTTGTGTTTGCTTGTGTGCATTAAAGGTTGAGGTGTTCTCCCTTTCTTGTACTGTTGCATCAGATGTGCATCCATTCACACTTATATTTCATATGCTTAATGACTTCAGCATTCTGTTTCTTCTTCCCATTGAGGTGTTCCCTTAGGGTTCTCACATCCTTGTTCAAGGATCGTGATGATAGACACTAGGTTCTAACCCTTTGCCTGATAACAAGTAGGATAGAATTCCCTTTTCTAAACTCAACCTTAGGACCATCTTGCATGATAACAGTAGGGTTTTGGTTAGTTCCCCTTAGAGTCCTCTCTTTCTTCTCATCTCAAAACAATAATAAAGTACTTAATAAAGATTAAGGATTATTGTATGCTACAAGCCTTAAGCTACTTGGGAAATGATAATTGAGCGGTCTCCTCTCAATCATCTTGAGTGTTTAGTGTACGTACTTTGGGCGATATGCGACGCATTCGTTCCTAGGACATAGTCTCTAGTGCAATATGAATTACAAACATTCATTCAAAACACTTCTCTAATAAAAGACCAAAACATACATCAAACTTCCTTTTTCCCTTTGAGGCTCTGTTTAATTTGTGGAAAATCTTTTCAGACGAAAGAGTGTTGCTAACTCATAGTTCTACCGCAAATGGTAACGCCTAAGTCTCCAATGGTCGAGCTGCATACACCAACTGCTAGAACTACCTGTTAACCCTACTCGAATATAACAGACGAACAAACTTTTGTTCTCTTTATCCCGAACTACGTTCGCTCTGATCTCTCATACCTGTTGAGAGTACGTAGGCACAAGACGCGATATCTTGGCGAGCAACCTTTCCCCGTTCACCCATATTTAGGCGAACTACGTTGACTCTGACTTTCCCATTGCACGAGGGAATACGTAGGCCCAGAGCTGCGTCACTCTGTCGAGTCCTTTTTTTCCTTTTTCTTTTCTTTTGTCCCAGATCATTAGCTAGATAGATAAACAAACCTTTAGATAAACACATAAGCGTGGATCCCGTTGAGTACAACGGACATGAGGAGTGCTAATACCTTCCCCTTGTGTAACCGACTCCCGAACCCGAGATTTGGTTGCGATGACCGATCTTATCCCTTTTGGCTAGGTTTTTCCTGATCGTTTCCTTTCCCTCCTTTGGGATGAATAACGATAGGTGGCGACTCTTTTGTCATTGCCGACACCTTTTTGCTCAGTAGCGACAGCTGGCGACTCTGCTGGGGACAAGCATATCCCCTATGCGAGTCAAACCTAGCGCTTGTTTTTTTGTCTCTTGGGTGTGCATTTATTTATTGTACTGTACTTTCTAGCATTTACTTTCAGCATGATATCATTAATTTTGTGTTGTTGTGAGGGGGAAGTTCTGCTGAGAGATAAGCCAGACCCAGGCTTGAGTACAAACATAGCACTAGAAGTGGATTAATGGTGAACCTTCTTGTTTTGCTCTCCCAGTTCCCACGTAATCCGCGCTCAGACGAGATTCTCTTTGATGATTTCCTTACCGGTCCTTTGGACTTGAGAGGACTTTGGATCTGAGGATTGTTGACTCTGGGGACCGATCATTTGTGATTCAGTTAAGTGAGGCCTCTTCGGGAGATCATGATACCAAACCAGAAATGGTGAATGTATCATCATTTCTTGAAAGTCTGTGACACTGATGAACGCATAGGATGCCGAACCTTATTAGTGGATAGGTTCATACCTCTGAGAGGGATTGGGTTATGCAGGAAACCTTGACTTTCAAACAACCTGGTTTTTCTTGACAGTATGAATCGGTATTCTTGGTACCAGAGGGTTCCTATTATCAGAGCTATGTTATGTTCTCACCGAAGCAGAACTTTGGTCCTTCAGTCGACAACACAACAATCTTGATCCCTTGTTGCATCTTTGCACTTGCATTTGCATCATCATGACATGTTTGCATTTTGACATACATGTTATGGTATTTCCAAGGATCTTAACTTCGAGACTCGCTGTTGAGCATTAAATCTTTTCCTCGTGGTTCGTCTTTGTAAAACAAGAATCGAAGCAGACAGGTTCCTTGGAAATACTCGAAAATGACATTCGTATTTCATTTGCATAACAGGTGTCCGAGGCTGGGTTGCGTTATCCTGATCTGGTTTTCTCTTCAGAATTTCAGACATCAGGAAGTTGGTCATGGAACAAGTTCACGCAGAGTTGAGGGAAATCCAGGGCTAGATGAGGCAGTTCATGGTGGACATGCAAGCGTTGCACCTGGATTAGGAGATGCTCAGAGAGGAAAACCAGCAGTTGAAGACTCAGGTAGGCTTGATCATGGAAGTGATAAGGAAGGTGCTCAGAAAAGAAGGTGATCAGGTGCCTGAAGCTGCAGCAAAGATGCTCGCTCCGCTTTTGTTTGTGGAACCTACACCAAGGCATGAAAGGCCCAAGAGATCTTCTGCACAACTTAGAGCTCAAGACTTTTCCCGTCAGCAGCTACGTCCTGTCTCCCAGGATAGTCCTAAGGTTAAAAGGTATGCTCAGAGACCGAGGCAGTCTGTCAGAATCTTTGATCAGATACCCATGACCTATGCCCGATTGTTGTAACTACTGCTTCATCTCCGTTTAGTTGAGCTTCAGACCCTGTCTCCGCCTACTAGGGATCTACCACCAGGCTATAATACGAGCGCCCATTGTGATTTCCACTCTGGGGAACTGGGGCATAACATTGAGCACTGTAAAGCTTTTAAGCACAAGGTCCAAGATTTAATTGACTCGAAGACGATCGAATTAACGACGGGAGGCGTAAGCATACCAGGGGGTATTGTTCCACAAGAGGCAGAGACTCTTGTTCGTTCCCCTAAAGTTGCATCGGGTCAGGACTACATATTGCAATCCTTGATTTCTGAATCCCCCGGTCCACAGTTGTTGCCTGTTTCTGGGCCCAACCTAAGAATGAAAGCGCCTGAACATAAGGAATGCCTTAATCAGTGCAACAGTGATCTGCCACCCAACATGTTACAATTGCAAAGCCTTTCACAGAAGAATATTGAGAGCTTGAAGGAGTACGCCCAGAGGTGGCGAGACTTAGCAGCGAGAGTGCAACCTCACATGGCGGAGGGAGAAATGTCTGACGTGTTCATGGCTACACTACCCGGATTGTACTATGAGAAGCTGGTAGGTTGCATGTCCGCAAAATTTTCAGATCTGGTAGCAGCAGGCGAAAGAGTCGAAAGAGGTTTCAAAATGGGAAAGATCCAAAGTACTTTTGATTCTCTTAAAGTTGCAAAGAAGCCCCATGTCGGGAAGGAGAAAGAAACCAATGTTGTATATACTACAATAGCTGTTCAACAGTCAGCCCAGTACCAACAATCTCATACTCCTCGACAGCAAAACAATCAATGTCAGAATCAGAATGGGCCTCGCAACAACCTGGAAAGAAGGAACGCTCCTTTCCATCGGGTACCCATGTCATATAGTCAGCTGTTGCTACATCTGATTCAGAACTCTTTGGTGGAGCCCAAAGCGCTCAAGCCGGTGCCAGAGCCATACCCTCCTGGGTATGATCCTAGTGCTCAATATGGATATCATGGAAGACCCATGTGACACTCAACTGAAGATTGCGAAGCCTTTCAAGAGAAAGTGCAACGGTTGATGGACAAGAGATACATTTCCTTTTCGAAAGGAAAGCTGGTCATACACGTAAATCGCTCAGCTGTTTGATTTTGAAGACTTCAAGGGTCACATCCCCAGCAACAAATCAGTGCGAAAGCCCAGTTCCCAGAAGCCGACAATCTGCACTTTATCATGTTATTTCTTTGCATTTGTAATTTCTTTCCTGTTTAATTACAAATTTCGTTTGTAAAATTTGTTGTTTTTCAATTGATATTGATAATAAAATAAATATGCATCTTTTGAATTAATCCATTCATGTTCACTCTATTGCTTTCATTTATTTCAAACGCTTGTTTAAGTGGAATCCGGGGAGGATGTAGAAATTGAAAGACGCGTAAGCTTCCGACAGCATGCTTTTGAATAAAAACATGTTGATGATGTACATGCATTGTTTCAAATATACAAACACCAGAGATATAAGGAGATAATCCCTTGTTAACCCCTTCGAGTCAGTTGTAGGAGTTTCTTTCTGAAAACGAAAAAACCCTCAATCTTAACCTGGGACAGGGTAGGTGTCAATTAGTTTGACCGAGCGTTCAAATTACAAAAGGAATGGTCCCGTTCAAGGACAAATCACACTTGTATAGGTCGTACCTAAAAAACCACAATGGAGTGAAACAGTCACAAGCTCTTAACAAGTCAGACAAGCCGGTGTCACACGATTTGTTCTGGAAAAAAAAGAGAAGAAAAATCAAAAGAGAGAGCCCGCTAAGTCGAAACTTGAAGACAAGCGACTTAGGCAAAAATTAGGGCACCCCACTGGACTTCAAAATCGAAGAAACTCAAAAGAGTCAGTCCAGGAAAAAATTAGGGGAAAACGAAAAAAACGAAAAGCAAAAAGGATTACGAAAGAAAATCCTCAAACAAGAACAAAGTCGTGTGACTCCAGGAACTAAAAACGAAAGGTGAGTGACTGTCACTCCACAAAACGTGTGGTTTCCTGAACCATCGCTCCTATCATTCAACCTTTGAAAGGTGAGCGCTCGTGTCGAGTTAGCTGAACGTAGGATTGGAGAACATCAAGGAGAATGGGTGGGTTAGGATAGACTTTGAGACTTTATCCTTCCTTTTTACCGTGAACCTGACCACGTTACAACCTGAAAAAGTCCTAATTGAAGCAAGTTTGTTTCGAAAGCATACTTCGGTAAAGATCGCATCGAAACTTACTCCTAAAAAGTATTCCTCTTACTGTGTTGGTGTTAATATTGACATTTTGAATAAGTAATTCATACACTTTATGTCACAAATTTTTTCCAGTGAACAGATTGGAATTTAAAAACTGTCATATGCCTTACATTTAATATATCTTTTATACAGAACAATTTGTTTTACTTGCGAGTAAGCGCTTGACAGCAGGAAAGTTCCATAATGGAAAGTTTGATCAAGATAAAATGCAGGATGCCTGAATACTCCGGTGAACCAGGGCAAGCTATATCAGGTGATCACATCATGGGAGTCATCCATCCAAGAAGTCAGGTAATCTGGGGCAATCAGGATGAGATTCGGTGAATCTCTCGCAGCCAAGGGTACTGCTCCATAAATCTGCCAATTAGGGGCAAAGGCATTGCAAGGCTGGGGCAGACCACCCCGAGAGAACTGAAGTTATCCTTATCCCAAAGACGATTAACTTGAAGCACCTATATGAGGTTCAAAACGCTTAGTTCGTTCATATCAAACCGACAGGGTACAG
Source organism: Lathyrus sativus (assembly GCA_963859935.3). NCBI lineage: Eukaryota > Viridiplantae > Streptophyta > Magnoliopsida > Fabales > Fabaceae > Lathyrus > Lathyrus sativus. The sequence continues at coordinate 319,864,968 of OZ012735.1, forward strand.
AGATTTCAGGTTTCCTTTCAAGAGGATGTTACGAAGATCCCACAGGCTAGGGAAAAATTTGAAAGCAAAGGAATCGTTCCTCTCCATATCTGCAGAGTTTATCAAAAGTTGTTACAGATTCTGGGGCAAGCCATCAAAAGTTGTCCCGGAGATCATTTTGCAAGGTCATAACCCTTGAGGCATCTGTCAGCAATGTATCCTCGTCATATCTTCAGCAGAAGCATATGTGGAGTATTGAGCCTACTCCTCAGCAGATTCAGTTGTGTTTCCTCACAGAGTCTGAATGTGGGACTGTGAGCATTGATTTGTCTCCCAAGCAGAGATAGACTCCCCAACCAGAGTCCAGCAGTGGGAGTTTGCATCTCTATCCCCAATAAAGTTGAGTGTAGGATAAAGGAGCGGCTAAGTGTGTATTCTTATCCCCGACAATTGATCGGTGCACGGTTAATCCCCGCAGGTTACAGGTATGTGCTTACTCCTCAGCGAGTCGGGAGCAGGTTTCTTTCCACCCAGCAGGTGGGGAATCTTCCCCCAGCAGTGGGTCAACACACAGTTTTCTCTAGCAGATCGTCTATAAATTGTCAACTCTCAACAGTTCAGACCGAGGTCTCCTGCAGAGTTTATTTCCCCACAGAGTTGTTTTCTTCCTGACAGGTAAAATTGATTCTAGCGTCTGATTGTCTATCCTCGGCCGAATTTGTAGTTCCCTAAGAGAGTCGTATCCCGGACGACCAGTTGTGGCGTCGTTTCTCTTCAGTAGGTGAGAGTGGCTGTTTGGTAGGTTGTTTTGTCTCCCCAGTAGATTCATGTATTTTCCCAGAAGAATTCGTATTTTGGAAAGTCGTTAATGCATTTTCCCCAGGTGAGTTAGCCATTTTGGCTCGCATCCTCAGCATAATTCCAATTGTTGTTGGTACGTGTAAGCTATCCCCAGCAGGGTCGTTTCTTTCCCCGACGGAGTTGGCTTCGTTTCTCCAGCATTTATTTTGCTGGAACGGTTCCTTTGCATTTTGCATTGTGCATAGCATCTACTCAAATGCGTAGCATTTCCATTTCGTATGGAGCATTACGCCATATTCAAACATATGTATTCTGACATATAGGCCAGGTCGTTACCTCTTTGCTTTAAGGTATATCTCCCACAGGTGTTGGTTGTTCAGGTCGGTGCGGTTTTTAGTCCCGGCAAATGTGATGTGTTTATTTCTCCCTCGGTTTATGTTATTCCCCAGTGGTGTCGCCGGACTTCGATTTGTGATATTTTATTCTCCAAGTCTGTGCAGTTGTTCAGACTTCGGCAAGAGATTTATGATAGACGTGTGTATCTCATCATGTGTCCCCCAACAGAGTTGCTTGTTTAAGCTCCTCTTTGTTCCTCAGCAGAGTGGCCTGGCTAAGTTTCCTCGCACTCCCAAAGCAGAGTTACTTGTTCCCCAGCGGAGTTTCCTTGTGATCATTATCCTCGGACGTTTTCAACTTCGTGTGGATCCGGCCTTCGGGTTCGTTGTTCGCTTCTATTTAGCGGATCTCTGACGGAAATGTCAGACGTTTAACAGCTTCAACAGTTTTCTGGCGGCAATGCCGGATCTTTGTGGTTTTCTGACGGCAATGTCAGATATTTCTTGGTTGTCTGGCGGTGATGTCAGAAGTTCACAGATGGTTGCAGATGATTTGGTTTTCTGACAGCAATGTCAGGTCTGTATGTTCCTTCTGGCGGCAATGTCAGATGATTTAGTTTTCCGGCGGCAATGTCGGGTATTTATGGTTTGTTGGCGGCAATGTTAGATGATTGGTTTATCTAGCGGCAATGTTAGATGTCTTTGTGCTTTTCTGGCAGCAGTGTCAGATGTTTATGATTTTCTAGCGGCAATGTAAAATGTTGTATTTATTTGGAGGCAATGTCGAACGTTCCCTCAACCCAGGGTCATCTAGAGGCAATGTTAGACGTTCGTGTTTTTCTAGCGGCAATGTCGGATGTTTATGGATCTTTTGGGCTTTCTGACAGCTATGTCAGATGTTTGTTGGTTTTCTGGTGGCAATGTCGGATGTTTCTCAACATGGTGTTTGTTTGGCGATAATGTCAACCGTTCTCTCAACCTTGGTTTTCTAGAGGCAATGTTAGATGGGTCGGTTGGTCTGGCGGCAATGTCGAATATTTCTTGATTTTCTGGCAGCAATGTCAGATGATGTGGTGGTTCGGGGGTGATGTCAAACGTTCATCAGTTTTCACCTTCGGGGTATCTAGCGGCAATGTTAGATGTTTTGGTTATCTAGCAGCAACGTTAGATGTTTCAGTTTTCTGGCGGCCAAGTCAGATGTTGACATATCTTTTTCTTTTTTTTCTAGCGGCAATGTTAGAGGTTCCGGTTATTCTAGCGGCAATGTCAGGTGTTTGAGTTTTCGCTGACGGAGAGGTCAGATGTTAACTAGTTTCATGGTTATTTGGCGGCAATGTCAAACGATCATTGACTTCAATGGGATGCCTGACGGCAATGTCAGACAGGTATTATTCTCAGCAAGTAGCCTGGCGGCAATGTCAGACACTTACCAACTTTACGGATACCTAGCGGTGATGTTAGAGGGTTGTGGATTCTGTGAATGCTTGACAACAATGTTAGGTGATTATCAGTTTCTTACATATCCAGTTTCGAGTTCGCTACTCGCTTTTATTTAGCGAAGGCCTGGCGGCAATGTCAGATGTCCTTACCTCCGGATCCAATATTTGTTCGTTTCTCCTACAGATTTTTGACGGCACGATCAGATTCTTTTGCCAACTTCACAGCAATGACCCGACGACGATGTTAGGGTGCTTTTTATTAATGTTGTTGTTGGTCTGATGGCAGTGTCAGATCTTTATCAACTCTATGGTAGTCTGGCAGCGATGTCAGGTGGTTTATTAACTTCGTGGTTATCTGGCGACAATGTTGGAGGTTTAGCAGCCTTTGGGGTGGTCTGGCGGTGATGTTAGAGGTTCATCATGTTTGTGCATGCCTGGAGGGAGTGTCAGAATGTGTTATCCCCTACAGAAGTTTGGCGGAAATGCCAAATGACGTATATCTATCTGGTGGTTATCTGACGACAAGGTCAGAGAATTTTATCCCCCGCGAGTGCCTGGAGGCAATGTCAGATAATGTGTAGTTCTTTGCTAATCCAATTTGTGGAGGGGTGTTGCACCCCAAAATTTGCCTAACCTCTCTTTACCTAGCCTGTGTTTCATTGCATTCGTATTAGCATTATCATCTGCATTGCATTGACATGTGTGCAGGAGATCAAGAGGTATGACTACCAACAAAGGGCTACACAAGGCCATGAAGCTAGCTAAGAGGTTTTTTCAAGTGTTCAAGGGTTGATATCCTCATCAATGAAGTTAAAGATCTTCGGAGAGAGTGGTTGAAGCCAAGTGTGTATGCCTCCTAACTTGAAGGTTGTGGGAAGTCATCAGATGATTCTGAATCCATGGAGTTGGACTTGAAGCCTTGAGAGAGCTCATGAGAAGTATTGAAGTTCATTTTGAAGCCTAGACAGGTCAATATGCAAAGGATGAGAAGCTACTACCAAGATTGGTACAACTAGGGTTTCATCTAGTCAACCCTAGGTCAACTAATGGTTTGAAGAAGGTTGAAACCTAATTTCAAGGCCATGTGATCATGGATTGATGTATTATGATGCCTAAGGGGTGATTCCAAGACTATCTCATCATGAATCAAGAGTGTGAGGAGTTCCTAGGCTAGGGTTGCTATGCTTGACAATGTAAAATCCCCTAGTTTGGTGCCTAACTTCAAGACCACATAACTCAAGATGTGATTTTCATCTCACCTTTACCCTAAAATTATTGTTGTACAACATGATCATAGCTTTAATTTGAGTACTAGAAGTCCTTGATAGGGTTTATAGAACTCAAGTTATGAGTCAGACAAGTTACAGGTCCTCAGATGAATGTGAATTTGGAGATTCAAAGTCAACCAACTTGCATGACACTTTTGACCTAGAAGGATGATTCTCATGAACTTTTGGCCAACATGAATGTTGTTCTTTATCTTCTTAGCTTTCCAGAAAGTACTAGAAGTCCATAATTGGATTTATAGAGCTCCAGTTACAAGCTTTACAAGACAAAGGTATTTTGGGAATTTGGAATTAGAGGTCATTTTTTGGTTATGGGTCAATTTCATCAACTTAGACACCTCAAATGGACTTTTGATCAACTTGAAAGTTGTTCAAAATGGTTTTATTTGTCCAACCATGACCCAAACATTCATTGATATGAATTAAGTTGAGAAATGAATGAAAGAAATACCATGGATGCATAATTAAAGGCATGAAAAGATGAAAATTCTAAAACAATTCATTTTTGTGCAAAACTTTACAAGTTTCTGCATTTTTTGAAAGTAGAAGGCATTTAGAGCACTTTGGAATTGTTACATTTTTGAATTGGAATTGGTTTCGTGGCATAATTCCAAGTTGCTTAAGGTTGAAGTAACATAATCAATGTACACCATAGGATTGAATTGAGGATTCAATCTGGTCCATTCATATTCATGAGGTATTATGCAAGCAATTTAGGTGAGAATGAAGCTAAAACAGAAGAAGAAACATGACTTTCATTAGAGGAAAGTGAGGAAAATCAGAAAATTAGATTGAGTGAATTGGGCCATAACTGGGCCAGGTAATGATCCAAAACTTCTCTATATAAGTTTCTGGATGATTTCAGAGAAAGTTTGGTGATTGGAAAAGCTTGAATGAGGTAAGGAGCACTTGAAAAAGTTAGTTACAAAGTGAAAATCGTTTTCCATCTTGGAGGCCATTGCAGAAGGAATTGAAGCTCCAAGATTCTTCAGCAAGCATCACTGAACGTGTCTGAGCAAGTTTGATCAAGAATTGGAGGTTGTAGCACTCTCTGTGGAAGCTCAAACCAGGATTCTTTCTTTTCATTATTATGCTTTGTTGAGACTGAATTAGGATAGAAATTGTATGCGGTTAGGTAATTCTTGAACCATAGATGGATTTAGGGAAGGTTTGGTAGACATTGATGAGAGTTCTTGATCATGGATGAAATGTTTAGAGGTTCGGTTAGGGCTGTATTTTGATGGATTTCAAAGATTGAACGTGGAATCTTGATTAAGGATGAGTGTAGAAGAGATCTGTGCACTTTTGGTAGAGTTTGGTGATGATTTGCTTAGAGGTGATTTTTCTGTTCACGATCGTATTTGGTTATTCTTTGAGAAGATGGAAAAATGAAGGTTGTCATGATGATCCTCGTGAGAAGACGAGTGGATCTGGAGTTTTTGGTGGAGTTTGGTGATACCTGATGGTTTGGCCACCGTGAACCCGCTGGAGAAGACGAACGGAGTCTTCTCCGGCCGCCCTAACTTTCCCCCCTCTAATCTTTAGTTCAAAAGGTAGGAGATGAAGTGTGAGCCTTTGGATTTCCTTGACTGGCTTGGCTTGGTAAGCAGATCTAACGCATGTGGTTGAGTCTTGAGAGGTTGACCTTTGACCAGCTGGTGTGGCGCATTAATGAGCATTGGATTATCATACTTTTGGTATGAACGTCCCTGATTAGAGACTACCGTGTGCTAAAGTCAAGGGAAGGCACATGATTAGTTAGTGAAGCGCTGTGTTTCATTAAAGAGGGCCCTGAGCTACGTGGCGCACCTTCTCCCATCAGATGCATGGACTGGTCATTTAATCCAACGCATGCGTTTTATTCCCAGTTTTTTAATTCATTTTAATTTCTTTTATTCATTTTATGATTTCTTTTATTGCTTTTATCATTTTTAATTCATTAAAAATATAAATAATTGTCAAAAAAAATGTGAAAAAAATCATGTATGTTCCTTGGATTATTTCTGATTTTTGTATGCCATTTATTTGGAATTTTGGTTAATTTTCCATTTTTGGCTATTTCTTCCATTTTTATTACATGTTTAAAAATGTTCAGATGAGTGATCTCTTTTCTGATTTTAGTACTATTTCTAGGATTGGAATTTGGTGCTGAAATTTTGCATGCTTGTTATAGACTCCTTGATAGGTTTGTGTGATTTTTATTGTATTTTTTAGATGAATCCAAGTTTGAGTTTGAGATAGGGTTTTAGAGCTTCCCTTTTTGGATTCCTTTTAGTACACATTGAGATGTAGAAATTGTTTAGGCCCCTTAGATTTAGGTTTTGATCCTGAATTTTCTACTATAGATTCTTAACCCATTTAGGATCATATAGGATTTTCCTTAGCTTTTTTAGAAGTGATCTTCTATTATTCCCCCATTTTACAAGTTGATTATGGTTTAGGTGACCCTAACTAGGATTACTTCATAGATTAGTCTTTTAAGTGAATATTAGTTGATTCTAAACTTCAAATCCCTTCTTGATAGAATAGAACTTAGATAGATACCTCATTAGAACATTGATTAGGCCTTGATAGAGCTTTTGAATCTTCCTAGTTTAGGTGATCCTTGTAGCTAGTCATTAGGATTTCTTAGAAGTTGTTGTGGTGCCTTCTTTCCCTTATGTGATTTCTTCCCTGGGCTTTGCCCTATACTCTTTATCCATGTCTTGAATAGGAGCCCTCTTGGGAGAGCCTATTCCTTCCCTTGGTTGGATTCTATGCATTCCTCAGGAGGTTGAGCCTTGAATTGACATTCATCAGTATAGTACATTCTTTTGGTCTGTACTATCTTTCTCCTTTAAGTCTTAATGAGGAGCCCTCTTGGGAGAGCCTAATCCTTCCCTTGGTTAGATTCTGTGCATTCCTCAGGAGGTTGAGCCTTGGATTGACATTCTTGGCATGGTATATTCCCTTGGTTTGTATACTATCATCCCTCTCCAAGTCCCTTTCTTAGGATCCCTCTTGGGAGAGCCTAATCCTTCCCTTGGTTGGATTCTGTGCATTCCTCAACAGGTTGAGCCTGAGATAGACATTCTGTGCTAACACACTTTAACCAGATACCTTAGATTGACTTCTAGGACTAATACCCAGTTTTCTGTCCTATTGACATAGGATCCCTCTTGGGAGAGCCTAATCCTTCCCTTAGTTGGATTCTGTGCATTTCTCAAGAGGTTGAGCCCATGATGGACTCTTGTGTTGACACACATCCAACCTGGTGTAGCCTGGGATGACTTCCCTGTTGCTCATTTTGGTTTCTTTTCTCGTCCTTGTTTGACATTGCTTGAGGCATTAGAATAGGTTCATATATAGAATATTTTAGGCTAGGTGCATGACTGCATTAAGAGGTTGAGTGGGTCTCCCTCTGCTTGTTTGCATTAAGGGTTGAGGTGATCCTCCCCTTGCTTGTGTGTTGTTTTTTCTCTTTGAAGCTGATGTGTTTGCATTGAAAGATTGAGCTGGACTCCCTTTGCTTGTCTGTTTTGATTGTTTTATTTGCTTAATTCCTTAGAGGTTGAGTCTCTCCCTCTGCTTGTATTGCTGCATCGCATTTGCATCTTTACTGTTTTCTCTTCTATTTTATCTGCTTTAATGATTTTTGCAGTTATTGTCTGTTTCCCATTGACATGATCCCCTAGGATTCTCACTTCCTTTGATAAGGAAGTGATGATAGAATTTTAGGTTGAAACCTTTGCATGATAACATCTAGGAGTTCCCTATTTCAAACCTTAACCATAGGATGAATCCATGGCATGACAACATTAGGGCTTAATAGTTTCCCTTGTAGAGTTCGTTCTCTTCTCTCTAAAACAACAGTAAAAAACGTAATAAAGGCAAGTTGGTACAGGGCGTTACGAGCCTTAAGCCGCTTGGGAAATGATAATTGAGCGGTCTCCTCTCAATCGTCTAGAGTGTTTAGTATACATCCTTTCGATGATATGCGACGCATTCGCTCGCAAGTCATAGTCTCTAGAACTGTACGAACTACAGACACCCAAAAAAACACTTCTTCCGTAAAAGACAGAAAACAAACTTTAAACCCCTTTTTTGCCCCATGGGCCCATAACTCAAGGAAACATTTTCAGAAAAAGATTGTCGTTAACTCTCAGTTCTACCGCAAATGGTAACACACGAGTCTCTGACGAGCGAGCTGCATACACCAAACTGCTGGAACTGTTTGTTAACCATACTCGGAAAAACAGATGAATCTAAACCCGTAATCCGTAGTATCCCGAACTACGTAAGCTATGATCTCTCACACCTGTTGAGAGTACGTAGGCACAATACTGACGTATTGGCAAGCCACCTTCCCCCATCCTTTTAGACGTAGTTAGCCAAACTACGTTGACTCTGATTTCTCGTTCTCTGACGAGAATACGTAGGCACGAAGCGCGATGCTTTGCCGAGTCAGTTTTCTTTTCTTTTTCAGACCAACCTTGATAGGTAGATAGTTAAACCAACCCGTTAGATAAACACAACAAGCGTGGATCCCATCGAGTACGATGGACATGAGGGGTGCTAATACCTTCCCCTTGCGTAACCGACTCCCGAACCCAGACATGGTTGCGATGACCTTGTCTTATACCTTTTCGTCAGGTTTTTTCGATCGTTTCCTTTCCCTTTCCGTGGGATAAATAACGAAAGGTGGCGACTCTTCTGTTTTACCTGCACCTTATTTTCACGGTAGCGACAAGGGGTTACCTATTTTTATTTAACATGAGCCTGACGGCATGGTCAGAGGTTTTGTCAACCGAGTGTGGATGCCTGGCGGCAATGTCAGATATTCTATTTCATAATTCTGTATTCTTCTTGACATAGCATCATTATCTGCGTGTTGGCAGATGTTTATTCCGGCCCGGGGTCGAGGCTATTGATTGTTAATCATTCAGCTGGTTGTCGTGCAACTGTCGATTCGAGATTTTTCCAGAGATTGTTATCACCTTTTTAGAGTTCGTAGTTTATTTTTGCGGTTGGAAAATTTCTGGGTTTGTTGGTATTCAACCGTCTTTTACCTTGATTGGTTGAGAGTCGTTCACTTCTCACCCAGTCAGGTCCAAGTCGTTTGAATAGGGGCAGCTGTTGCACCCCAAAATTTGCCCAACCTTTTTCTTTAACTGGCTTTTGTTTCAATGCACTCATAGCATTAGCATCTTGCATATCATTGTCCATTTATAAGGGATTAAGGGAGGTGTGCTCATAAAGAAGAGGTTATCAAAGGTCTAAGCCTAATCAAGAGGTTGTATTCAAGTTATTCAAGAGCTTATCACCATCAGAAAGGTCAAAGAGTTGAATGTGGTTCATCTCCAATCTTGGAGGCCATTGTGAAGATTACCATATGATAGTGAGTCCTTGGGTATGGATATAAGCTATTTCGAAAGCTCATTGGATACCTTTAGGGTCATTGTGGAGCTTATTCAAGTCATTATTCAAAGTGCAAGAAGCCACAACCAAAGGTGGTGCAGTTAGGGTTTTCATCTGGTCAACCCCAAGTCAACTGTGTAATTGGAGGAGATTAAGACTCAATTCCAAGAAAATTTGATCATGGAATGTTGTGTTGAGACACTTAAGAGATTGTTCCGAGATCAATTCATCAATATTCAAGAGTGTGAGAAGTTGCTAAGCTAGGGTTTCTAAGCTTGACAGTGTAAAATCCCCTATTTAGTGCCCAACTTCAAGACCACATAACTCAAGATACAAGTTTCATCTCATCTTTACTCCAACATGAGACTTGTAGAGCATGTTCATAGATTTATTTTGAGTACTAGAAGTCCCCAATTGGATTTATAAAACTCAAGATATGAAGCAGACAAGTTACAGGTCATCAGATGAATGTGATTTTTGTCATTGAAAGTCAACCAACTTCCAAGACATTTTTGACCTAGAAGGATGTCTCTCCTCATATTGACACAAACATGAAAGTTCTTCCTTATGATCTTAGCTTTCTAAAAAGTACTAGAAGTCCTCATTTGGATTTGTAGAGCTCAAGATATGAAGCTTGCAACGCAAGGGTATTTTGGGAAACTTTGATTATAGGTCACTTTTGATCAAAGGTCAATTTCACCACTTTGCATAACTCAAATGGAAATCTTTCCAAGTTGAAACTTGCTCCAAATGGGGTCAATTGCTCAACCAAACCTCAAGGAACCATTGAATTGGCTTGTATGGGAGATTGAATGAAGGAATTTCCATGAAAAAGTCATTAAAAGCCAGAAATGAAATTAATTCATAATGGACCAACTTTGTGCATATTTTGAGTGCATTACATATTCTAAGCATAATGGCATTTTTAGATTTGCAACTTGAGGTTCAAAACCATAGCATTTTACATGTTTCTTCATCTTGAAGTAACACATTCCAAATCAACCATTGATTCCATTTCAAGGGTCTAATCTCCACCATTGGATTCATTGCATCATAAGCAACATGAATGAACAAAGTTACAAGAGTCCAAGCTCTGTTTTCATGAGTTTCAAAAAGCTTCAAGTGAAGATTTTTGGATTTTGGAAAGGATCAAGTTGGGCTTCAATTGAGCTTCAAAAGGATCAGAATCCATTCTATATAAACTCATGATCATCTACAACCAAAAAGAACTGAATTTGGATCAAGGAATAACAGAAAAAAGTTTAGAAAAAAGAGGATGAAAAGTGAAAACCGATTTTGAAGAATACTCAATCTCCAGGCCAAATTAAGCATTCAAAGGCATTCATTGAAGTTCATGGAGCATTTCTGGACGGTTTAGCAAGAGAATCAATGCAAGAACAAGGCTCAGTGTAAGCTCTCCACTAGGTAAGCTTCCAATCAAAATTGCTCTATGAATAGGAAGTAATAGGTTTCCATTGATGTACATCCATGTTCCCTTAGTCATAAAGAACGTTTATGTATAGGTTGTAGGCTAGTTTGTGATGATTTTTGAAACACCATGGAAACTTGTTGCTTTCGATTTGCACGATTTAGAGACATTTAGGTCAAAAGAATCATGGATTAGTAACCTAGGCAGTGAGACAAAGAGGTTGGAATAAAAAATTATTAGTTTTCATGAACTTTTGGAATTGGCCGCTGTGCATAGTAAACGGAGAAGACGACCGGAGGTTTCTCCGGCCACCGTCTGGTTCTCCCTCCTAATTTCATGTTTAAATCCAGGCGCACATGTGTCTGTTTGAGAGCCCTTGGATCTTGTTGAATGAAGTGATTTGGATGGCTTTGATTTTCCCTCAGTTTATGTTTAAACCTCTTCCTAGCCACGTGTGCTCATTGGTTGCTAGTAGATTTAATGACCAAATAATCATGAGGCCATGAGCGCCTTCCACCATGCACATGCTTTGTCCTAATTCCATAGGATTCACTAAAACTATGTGTTTCATTAAATGCTGATTTGGTTGGGGCCCTTAGATGCTATCGACACCTCCCATACGCTCTGGCCCAACATTTACACGTGAAGCATTTACTTTATGCACCACAAACTTTTCCATTTCCATTTCTTTTCCTTATTCTTCCATTTTTAATGCTGTTTGTATTTTAATTCTTTAAAAATACTTAATGCATCCTAAAAATCATGAAAAATATGTTTTGCATACTTTAACATGTAATTGAATTTTACATATTTTCTTTAATTTATTTTTCATTCATTTTCCATTAAATTTTGTATTTTATTTTTAGTATGCTTTTGTAAATGTGAAAAATGACATATCTTCTTGCTTGATTTTCTTTCTTGCTCAAAACTTCAAATAAATTCATGATATTTTTTGTGCTTATTCTTGATACTTCAATTGACATTGTGACATTTTTCTCATTATTTTTAGGTATCATTTGATTAGGGTTTAGATAGTTCCTTTAAAACCTTCTCTTTTTGCCTTGTCCATAGAGCACCCTAGGCTTTTGCCTTCTGTTGGCATACCTAGACTTAGAATTTCCTTCTCAAATTTGGACCCTTGGTTCCTTACACCAAGGAGGTCTCCTTGGATTTTTCTTAGTTTTTTTAGGTTAACTTTACTATTTTTGGTAGATTTTTCATTTTGGCCTACATTTGTGTGATTTGAATCTTACCACTTGCCTGGTTTGCATTTTGTGTGAGCTTTTTGCAATGCTTGTGCATCTAACTCTCCCATATCCATATCCTAGACATTTTAAGGCACTTGTATGTGCAACTTCAAGTCCCAATCTTGTTCATACCTAGTTCATAACTTAGGTTTCCATTAGGACTTTCCTTTAGTCTTTCCCTGTGAATATCCTTGAATGACTTCTACCTTTGCATCATTCCTCCACATTTTTATTCTAATTCCTCTAAGTCCTATGATCTTAGGATCTTTCTTGTGAGAGCCCAGTTATTCCTTTGGTCGAACTAAGGGCATTCCATAAAGAATTTGAGCCTTTGAGGACTCAAGTACTTTGTACACTCATTTCTTTGTCCTACAATCTTAGGATCCTTCTTGTGAGAGCCCAGTTTTTCCTTTGGTCGAAATAAGGGCATTCCATAAAGAAGTTGAGCCTTTGATGGACTCTTGTGTTTGTACACATATTCTCCTTCTCTGTCTTACGATCTTAGGATCCTTCTTGTGAGAAACTAATTCTTCCTTAGGAAGAACTTAGTACATTCCATAAAGAAGTTGAGCCTCTGATGGACTCCTGTATCTTCTTGCTTGGTTCTCATCTTATTCATCCTCCCCTCTTCATGTTGTTTGATTTGGTGTATTAGGATAGAAGTGTATGTGTAGGCATTCTTTCTCTTAAGTCCATGTTTGCATTAAAGGTTGAGTTTTCCTCCCTTTGCTTGATTGTTTCTCTTCCCTTTGTGTTTGCTTGTGTGCATTAAAGGTTGAGGTGTTCTCCCTTGCTTGTACTGTTGCATCGCATGTGCATCGATTCACACTTATATTTCATCTGCTTAACGACTTGAGCATTCTGTTTCTTCTTCCAATTGACATGTTCCCTTAGGGTTCTCACATCCTTGTTCAAGGATGGTGATGATAGACACTAGGTTCTAACCCTTTGCATGATAACAAGTAGGATAGAATTCCCTTTTCTAAACTCAACCTTAGGACCATCTTGCATGATAACAGTAGGGTTCTGGTTAGTTCCCCTTAGAGTCCTCTCTTTCTTCTCATCTCAAAACAATAATAAAGTACTTAATAAAGATTAAGGATTATTGTACGCTACGAGCCTTAAGCTACTTGGGAAATGATAATTGAGCGGTCTCCTCTCAATCATCTAGAGTGTTTAGTGTACGTCCTTTGGGTGATATGCGACGCATTTATTCCTAGGTCATTGTCTCTAGTGCAATATGAATTACAAACATTCATTCAAAACACTTCTCTAATAAAATACCAAAACAAACTTCAAACTTCCTTTTTCCCTTTGGGGCTCTGTTTAATCAGTGGAAAATCTTTTCAGACGAAAGAGTGTTGTTAACTCTTCGTTCTACCGCAAACGGTAATGCCTAAGTCTCCAATGGTCGAGCTGCATACACCAACTGCTAGAACTACCTGTTAACCCTACTCAGATAAAACAGATGAACAAACCTGTGTTCTCTTTATCCTGAACTACGTTCGCTCTGATCTCTCATACCTGTTGAGAGTACGTAGGCACAAGACGCGATATCTTTGCGAGCAACCTTTCCCCGTTCACCCGTAGTTAGGCGAACTACATTGACTCTGACTTTCCCATTGCACGAGGGAATACGTAGGCCCAGAGCTGCGACGCTCTGTCGAGTCCCTTTTTCCCTTTTTCTTTTCTTTTGTCCCACACCATTAGCTTGATAGATAAACAACCCTTTAGATAAACACACAAGCGTGGATCTCGTTGAGTACAACGGACGTGAGGGGTGATAATACCTTCCCCTTGCGTAACCAACTCCCGAACCCGAGATTTGGTTGTGATGACTGATCTTATCCCTTTTTGCTAGGTTTTTCCTGATCGTTTCCTTTCCCTCCTTTGGGATGAATAACGATAGATGGCGACTTTTCTGTTATTTCCGACACCTTTTTTTGCAGTAGCGACACCAAAGAGTAACCTTTATCCCATCTTTTGGTTGGTATCCTTTGATTATTATCTTCTGGTGGGCACTTGTTCCCCACAGAGTTGTCTGTTTATGCTTCTCTTCGTCCCCAACGGAGTTATCTTTTCCCTCAGGTTGTAAGTCTATTAATTATACATCTTGCAGGTTCTTGATTTAATTTTTGTTCCCAGAAGGTTACCTTTGGTTGGTATTCTCTTTATCCTAACTCTTGGTTGGTATTCTTTGGTTGTTTATCCTAACTCTTGGTTGATATCCTTTGGCTCGTTATCCAACTCCTGGTTGGTATCTTTTGGTTGTTATCCCAACTCTTGGTTGGTATCCTTTGGTTGTTTATCCCAACTCTTGGTTGGTATCCTTTGGCTCATTATCCCAACTCTTGGTTGGTATCTTTTGGATGTTATTCCAACTCTTGGTTGGTATCCTTTGGTTGTTTATCCCAAATCTTGGTTGGTATCCTTTGATCGTTATCCCAAATCTTGGTTGGTATCTTTTGGTTTCTATCCAACACTTTTGCTCCAATGTTTGGTTGATGTTTTGTTTATCTTGGATTGTTATCCTCAGTGTGTCGCATCCCAATGTTTGGTTGGTATTCGCTATTTTGCATCCCCGCAGGTTGCAAACTTTCGGGTTCTTTTAGTATTCAATCGCCATGCACCTTGAATGTTTGAAAGCCGTTGTTGTCATTCCTTCAGGTTCAAGTTGATTGAATAGGGGAAACTGTAACACCCAAAAATTTGCCTCACTATTTCTTGGTTTACTGGCTTATGTTTCGTTGATAGTTTTGAACACTGCTCTTTTGTTGGACTCTTTCGGTATATTGAATGCTAGTTCAATAACCGCCATATCCTCTTTCCTTTCCTTGTTACTAACCTGTAGAATTCTTTTGTTGATTAGTAATTGAATATTCTTTCGCACAAGGTCACAACCTCGTGGATTTTGGCCGCATTCTTCATAATTTTCATGGGTACTTTTGAACAACCACGCCTGAGCTAGTCTTTTGTGTAACTCCACCAATGGTGTCTAACTTCGGATATTGCAGTGACCGTCTTCATTTCAAAGTCTTCACCCTCTTCAGTTATAGCGTTTACACCACCGTGGTTTGGCAGAGGATTATCTTTTACATTGGGGTGATTGTCCTCGAATGATAGTATCTTCTTTTCTATCAATTCCCTGACAATGTGTTATAGTGAAAACATCCTTCTAATTCATGCCCAGCAGCATTTTTGTGGAAAGGGCAATGTGCGTTGGGATTATAATAAGGAGATAAAGAATTAAGTGGGGCATCCAATTTCCTTGTCTAAATGAGTCCTCTAGCCACCATCATGGGATACAACTCAGTGTATCTCATTGGTATCGGCTGTAATCTGGGTTTCCCGTTCCGGTAGGCTGGCCTAGGAGCTTGAACCCTGGGTTGTTGCACCTACTGATTGTTATAAGGCTGGTGGTTCTATTGCTGATAAATATTCTGCAACCTTAGCTAAGAGTTTTGTTGACTCTGCTGATTTTGGAAAACTGGCGTTACTGCCGCTACGTATTGTGATTGGTGATACCGTTGTCGCGGGACCCTTTGGATTTGTGCCCTTTTTTCATGCATTATTCCGCTGACTTCTCCTTCTTTTTTCTCGTGGAAGCTGTTTGGTTGGCCTCTTTGTTGTACTCGTGCTGGCACTAGTAGCTGAGCTTGATACCTTACCGCTTTTTAAACCCGCCTCAACTTTTACACCTACGGCCACAATATCAAAAAAATTTGTTGTGATATTTCTAATCAACCTTTCGTAGAATTTGGGTCTAACCGTATCTACAAACCAATCAACCAGTTCTTTCTCCGTCAGGGGAGGTTCTACCTGAGCGGCAGTTTCACGCCATCTCTGCGTGTATTCCTTGAAAGATTCTGAACTTTTATGTGTCATGCTAAGGAGATGACGATGATCTGGTTCTAAGTCCATGTTGTACTTGTATTGTTACATGAATGCGTCGGATAAGTCTTGGAAGAAGTGTATCTTTGATTGGTCCAAACTTAAATACTATTTGGCGGAGGCACCCATAAGACTGTCCTGGAAGAAATGTATTAACAATTTGTCATTTTCAGTGTGTGTGGCCATGCGTCGACAGTACATGATTAAGTGAATCTTCAGGCAGGTTTCCCCTTCATATTTTTCGAATGTGCGCATTATGAACTTGGGAGGGAATACCAATCCTGACACTAAGCACATGTCTTTTGCGTCAGAACCAAAGACGTTGTTCACCTCTATGGCCCTCATCCGTCTTGCCATTATGTCCATTTCAACCTTTAATTTCTCATGCTTCTCATCCTCGATTTCAGACTCGTCGAGTATGTCGAATATCTGCTGATGATTATTAAAGATTGGTCTGACCTATGCTTGACCCCCTGCTTGAATATAAATGGGATATGTTGTTAATGGAACAGTTTGTAGCTGTTGGTTGAGTTGTTGGGGATTACTGAATGGTGGCATGAAATCCTTGGTGATATCAAACGGAGGTTCAATTGCTAAGGCTACTATCGGAGGAGAATTTGCCGCTTTCATGTTGATTTCAGATACCACTATAGTTTGTGTATCCATTTTTGCTCTTATTACCTAAAGGATTTCTATAACTTGGCTAACGTTACCTCGTATACCTTCGAGATCATTGTCAATCTGATCGATTCTTTGGTCTTGATCAGCCATTCTTCTCTGAGTGCTGGCTCGGGTATTGTAGTGATGGGGACTCAGTGTGACTTTTCTTTCCTCCCTCTAGTGGAAAAGAACAACATATGAGATGCGGAACCCATGCAACAGTATGCAAAAGATATGCAAATGCAAATGCAAAACTACCCATTCAAGGAAAAGCAAAAATCTTGTTTATAAACAAAATTAATGACACACATGACAACGTGTTTGAAAACCAAAGTTTTATTAATAAGTCAAAGTCTGTTATAATAGATGGCTCTTGTTAACGAACAAGACCTTTCATACAACAAAGTTTTCAACAATTAGCAAGAAATTGGGAAGCCTCGACCATTCTAACAAGACGATCCTTCTCCTTCTTGAGGTCTGGACTGGTGTTGATTCTGGCGGATCAGCTCCCATAACTCTGCATTTTTGCGTTCTGCTTTAACTAATGTGAACTTCAACTCATCTCTAGGCATGAGCATTTCTGGCTCCATAGAGATTTCATAAGTATGACTGTAGAACATTCTTAGAGCTATCTCTTTTTACCAAAGGAGATAAGCTTTTGTGGCTAGGTAGCTCACATTTTCTTCCGCAGTCATTCCTTGCATATGGGGACAATACCAAGCTAAACGGGTCTGGGTTTCAAAGTTTTCATCACTGCCCTTTTTGCAGAAACAAGTCCTTTGTAAGTCTTGGTCTGGCTTCGGTCTGGTTTGATATCCTAACTGACGGCGAGCAAGGATTGTACTATAACTGATGATTCCCTTCGTGCCTATGAGAGGTATGTTTGGAAAGTCTCCACAGCTATAAATCATGGCGATTCCACTATTTTTGACGTAGTACCAGTTGACGTCGTAATGAGTGAGTGATGTTAACTTTTCAATCCAAGCATCCTTGTTAGGGAGATTCCAGAGAATCTGAGTTTTCGGATAGTGTGAAATAAACCACTTGCTGAGAAGCGTTGTGCAGTATAAGAATAGCCCTAAATCATAGATCATCCGACGATGGATAACAAAGTAGGTGTCAGCCAGCAGCGCGGGTATAGGATTTCAGATTATGAAGAGCCTGATGGCCTCTTCACTGATTAACTCATCGCAACTAGGGAAGAGATACATTCCGTAGATTAGAAAAGCCAGGATTGCTTCAAAGATCCCTAAGTCTCTGTTATCATAATGGAATGCTGATCTTTCCATGAACAGTCTTGCTTCCATTCTGGAGAAACCTTCCCTACTTATCAAATGAGCAGGCAGCTTCGTTGGCTCAAGGTGTAGTGCTTTGGCAAGCTCTTTCCTTCTCGGTTTACCATAGGGGGTGTAAAGGTCAAAGGGATCTTCAAATAGGCGGAATACTCTTCCAGAGTTGGGAGTAGCTGGAAATCTGAGAAGATGGAACAATGGTATATTGGGTCGTAGAATTCAACGAGCGCTAGCAACATATCTTCGTTGACCCTTGTATTTAACAGTGGTAGTAGATCTCCATACTTGGCGATGAATGCGGCAGGGTTCCTGACGAGGCCTCCTAAGATCCCAAAATATGCTTCTGCGATCCATAACAATGTCTGCAAAAAGAAATTTTTTGAATTCCTTGAATGGTTAGCAAAAATGCGAAGATGCAAATGCAAAATGCAACTGGTTTTACAAAACTCAGAAAATTAATTAAGTCAAACCCCTTATTTCATTAATTGTTGGAAAAAGTTATAACTTTCAAAATACAATACAAGAAGTCTAAGTTTACATTGGGAAACTAAGTCTTATGGTCCAAGTTTCTAACAAGAACTTCAATTGCGAGACCTTTTCAACTTCTTTAATATTGTATTTTCCATTACCAATTTGTCCACTATGCTTTTCCAAGCTCCAGAGGTAGGTGGGGCGTTTGAATATTCGTGAATGCTTTGAGTAGGCTTAACGCTAGAGAAAAATAAATTCTCTTTTGTTACCTCCCCGTTAATCACATGTTGTTCGAGCCAACCTATCAGTTCATCTTTATCTTGCACTTCTCTTATGAGTTTCGTTGTTTCAGAGAACAGTGCATGATACTTCCCTTCCCAAGTATCTCTCTCATGTTGTGTTCTTTCAAGCATTTCTTGGTATTCCTCCATTTTCTCAATGGGGATGGTAGAAGATGATGACGCGATAAAAATTGGCGCATTCTTTTCTGAGAGATATGACATCTTCAGATCTCGGGCTCGAGATTGTACCCACTGGGTGAATGGCTCAAAGGCTACACAGTTCTTCTTTCCCATATTAGCTTTATTCTTTTTCTGAACATTCTCCCAAGCATCAGTTGTGCTATTTCTCACATTCATCGTTGCTTCTATGTTGAGATAGAAGAATCCTGATAACAACAGATTTGTGGGTTTTCCTTCATTGGAAAACCAAACTGACGTCTGGCCAATGCAGGATTGTAGCTAATTCCACCCCTTACCCCAATGAGTGGTATATTTGGGAAAGTTTCACATCGTTCAAAATAAACTCCTTTGTCATAGGCAGGATTGTGCCAATGAATGTTAGCTTGTGTTAAAGATACTATCCTTTGAGACCATCTCGATCCATTGGGATTTTATTTAAAAGCGTCAGTTGTTGGCAAATGGTTGATGAACCACTTGTATAATAAAGGTGCACAACAAAGAATAGTTCCTATTCCTTGAAGCGTCCGATGATGAATTGAATGGTAACTGTCTCCTAACAAGGTAGGAACTGGGTTTACACTTAGAAAATATGGTGATAGAGGAGGAATTGACAAAATTTTCAACTTCTGGAAACAACATCAATCCATAGATTAGCAGGGAAAGAACCGCTTCAAACGCATCCATACTCCTTTCTTCGAAAAGATAAGTAGCTTTCTTAACTAAGAAATCGGAATAGAAACCTTTGACTCTGCCTTTGGTGGCACGGCTAGCTTTAATCTCTAATAATTCAAGGTGAAGAGCATCTTCTATTTCCTTTGGTGAAGGTAAGCTTTCTAATCCACTGTAAGAAGTTTGGTCTTTTACAGGGACTCCCACGTAGTAAGAATATTCTGCCAAGGTTGGGACCAACTGATAGTTGGGAAAGGTAAAGCAGTGATACAATGAGTTATAGAATTGGACCAAAGTGTTGAGAACTCCTTCTTCCATCCCTGTCTTGACTATACTCATTATCTTCCCATATCTTTTTCCAAAGTCTTCTGATACCATAGTCCCTAGTTTTCTTAACTCGAATGTATCAGGCTTCCTGAAATTGTATTTCTTGGTGTTTCTTGTCCCAATATCCATGATATATCTAGGGTTTCACACAAAGAAATCAACTGAGTTTTGCAAAACCAGTTGCAACATGAGATGCTATGATGCGATGATGAAATGATGCACATATAACACATAGACAAATATTCACAAATACAATGCACATGCACACACAGGGTTTCCCTAAGCTCAAGGTCAAAGCATGGGGTCACAAGGTTTACCCATCCCTAAAGACTTGTACTATAGGTTAATTATACTTGCCGAACGAGTTTTATCAAAGTTCCCAGAGTCATAGTAAATACTTTGGATATTTTCAACCAACATGACTACTCATGTGAGTCAAAAATATTCTCAAGATAAACTCGTCTGAGTGTAGTATCGCATAACAATAACTTCAGGACTACTCCCTAATAGTTTCCGCACTACGTCCTAAAAAGGCTTAGTGGGGTAAAAATGTTACTAAAGGTCCTCAGTTTCATGGACTCTCAGGTTGAAACAATTAATGAAATACATGACTACTCATACATCATCAATTATTTCAAGGTCTCAACTGGGCGTGATTACATCATATGTCAAACTTGCTAGGACTACTCCCAACAGTCAACTATTGATCATATCACATCCTATCATATGTGTCACTCAAGTCCGGGTTAGGACTTATCTCACCAGTCTTGATACCCAATGTCAACAACATACAAAATAGATATATTTACAAATATACATATAAACAAGTATTCACAGATATAGTATACAATCATAATAAATAGGCTAAACCCTCAAGTTTTAAGATCTGATTTCCCCAATGAAGTCGCCATTTCTATTGCGGTGGGAATCGTGATATCAAGCTATTGATTAACTTGAATCTTAATTCATTAAATTCACAACCGGACTTTGATTTATCCAAAGGAAAGGTTAAAGAAAGAAATACCTTTTGCGCGATGTAACAACAATGCTAAGAGATTCGGGGGTTGGGGGTTGGTTATGCCTAGAGTAGGTATTTCACATCCTAAACATTTGTAGTACTCTACAGGAAACTTTTGTGTGTATGTATGATAAACTTGCTAAGGTTATGTTGTGGATTGAGATTAGGGTTTGGGTAAAGTTGTAGGTAAAAACCTAAAGGTAGTTTCTAAGTTTGCTCGCAAATATATCGCATCTTCTGCTTATGTATCCTAACTAGGATATAATCAGAGCAATCTTAGCTCACCTCACTAGGGATGGATGAACACTTGATTATGACCAGGGTTCAAAGGGGAAAAACATGATAATGATTGTGTAGAGTTTGAAAAAACTCTCTAATCTAAGTTGTACACTCAAAGGGATTGACTTTTACAAAAGCCAAGAGGGGAGTAAGTAATCATGACAATGATTCTTACATAGAGTTAACAAACTCTATCTTAAAGTTCTAATTGAAGGATACTCCTAACAAGGGGTAGGTATTTAGACTTAAAGCAAAGTCTAATGGCTAATAGGTTCTAACTTAACTAGGTTAGGGTTCAGGGTGGCTTAAAAAAGTCAAAGGGAGGGTAATGAGCTATCTACGACCCAAGTCAATGGAGATACTTTCCTTTGGAACAAGAGAGAGATAAGGCAACTGGATGAGAACTAACAAGTTCCATCACTAGGGAATAACTTAACAAAATTATAGAAACAAAGCAAGAAAATTTAACAACATGTAAAAATATAATCAAGATCAATATTTTACATCTTTAGCAAAGATGAAGAGCAAAGAGGTAACAACCATCAAGGAAACTAAAGAACATGTGTAACAACAACAAGTTGACTTATAAAATTCAAGCAAGATTAATGCAAACAAGTTACAACTTGAAGCAAGCATGTTATAGGAATCAAATGTGATCAAATGTAACAACATAAGACCAATTAATATGCATTGATGACAATCAAGCAAGCAAGAATACATGAAATGTTAAAACAGTTCAAGTATAAGTTCATAATTTCATGGGGAAAAGTAAACAAGTTTCAGGGTAACAACCAAGACAACAAACAAGTCCTAGAATGTTATGGTTCTAAAAAGACACATAAATAAGTAGAAAGAGGCATGATGAACATATTAAAGAGGTTACAACATTAATAATCATGTTAAAGTTCACAAATGAAGTTCAATAGCTTACTGTCATATACATGCATTCACAAAAGCAAGTATTAAAATGGTAAGGAAATTAATCAAACATCTTTGAGAATTTAAACATGTTAAAAAAACATATATGAATCACACAAGGCAATTCTCAAAAAAAAAAAAAAAAACATAAGTTGAGAAAGTTTAAAAACACATTAAGGTAAAAACCCTAAAAATACATGATTTTTCAAGTGGATCAAAGTCTTTCTAGGATATCAAACCTAGAATTATTTCCTCACTTATTGAAAGTAGGCATGTTGAGGGGCAATTTGCAAAATGAATGGTGCAAAAATGTTAAAAAATAAGAAAGTTGTGATGAACTTAAATTGTGAAGACAAAGTGAGAAAATGGGTGATAAAAAGAATGGAAATGCATCCAAAGGGGTTTGAACCCGCATCCCTAGGGTTACTACCTAAAATTCTGACCATCTGATCCAAGCGTGCCTTGTGAAAAATAAATACATCCATGTAATAAAATAAAATAACAAGCCACTCACATGAAATAAAAAAAAAGGTCTAGGGGGGATCGAACCCCAGAACCTTCGCTCAACACAACACACAAAGCATCCTCCTTGACCAGCGGTGCTACGCTCTCATCCAATACTTATATTCCTAAATAATGTTTTAAAATATGGATGCCTTAAATGGACAACTCAATGCCATGTCAACTCCCACATCAGCTTCATCTTCCTCAAGGTTTCTCTCCCTCGCTCGTGCCCTAAAGTCATTCCATGGCCAGGATTTCTTCAAATCAGAACTCTCTTATCTCTTAACCAAATTCCAAGGTGTAAAGATCACAGTTGGAGTATTTTCCAAGGAGAAATCAAATATGTGGTTTGTTTATACTAACTCTAACAGCATAGATCATTATGAATCCAAAAATAGTGCAACACAACAAGAGCAAAAAATGTCAAAACTTTACATGTGTAACTTGTCGCATCGTTGCAAAGAGGGGCCGACAAGGACAGAAGAGTAGCCAACGTTCATTATTTATCCCAAAGAAAGGGAAAGGAAACGATTAGAGAAAACCTATGAAAAGGGGAAAAGATAGGTCATCGCAACCAAATCTTGGGTTCGGGAGTCGATTACGCAAGGGGAAAGTATGAGAACCCCTCACGTTCGTCGTACTCGACGGGATCCACGCTTGTTATCTATCTAAAGGGTGTTAATCTATCTAAGCTGCAGGCCACAAGGACGAAAGAAAAGAAAAGAGACTCGATACAGTATTACCGCTTTATGCCTACATACTCCCTCGTGCAATGGGAAAGTCAGAATCAACGTAGTTCGGAAAACTACGGGTGAAGGTGGGGGAAGGTTGCTCGCCAAGACATCGTCGTCTTGTGCCTACGTATCCTCAACTGGTACGAGAAATCATAGAAAATGTAGTTCGGGCTGACACGACCACAAATTGGTTCAAGTATTTTAACTGAGTAGGGTTAAACCTTTGTTCTAGCAGTTAGGTGTATTGCTGCTCGACCATTGGAGACTTAGGCATTACATGTTCGCGGTAGAACCAAGAGTTAACAACACTCTCTTTGAAAATGGTTTTCAATTAATCCCGAAGGATAAAAAAGTTTGATGTTTGTTTTTGAGTCTTTTATGAAAAAGAAGTGAATTGAGTTGTGTTTGTAATTCATGTTGCACTAAAGACTATGACTTAGGAGCGAATGCGTCGCATATCGCCCAAAGGGCATACGCTAAGCACTCTAGACAATTGAGAGGAGGCCCCCCAATCATCATTTCCTAAATGCTTAAGGCTTGTAGCGTACAACACTTATTATTCTTTATTAGATGTTTTGAAGAAGTTTTGAGATGAGAAGAGAAAAGACACAACTAAGGGGAAACTAACCCAACCCTAATGTTATCATGCAATGTGCTCCTATGATTGAGATTAAGAAGGGAAAATCTATCCTAATGTTATCATGCTTGGATTGAACACTTAATATCTCTCCTACTCCCAAGGGACTAGGAATCCTAAGGGATCATGGCAATGAAAGCCAAGTAAACACAAGATAAATCAATCACAAGTGAGAAGGAAGAAAGGGATGCAAACATGAAATGCAACACTAAGAAGAGAGGGAGGAAAAAAATATGGGGCAGCAACCACCACAAGCACATCTCAACCTCTTGAAAACAAACAAAGAAATGCAAAGCAAAAAAGAAATGCAAGCAAAAGAACATAAACAAGCCCAAGAAAAAGTGAGATGAAATGGGAGAAGCGAGCTCCTACGACCATCGACCATCAATCACTGAAGAAAAGTGGGAGGAAAAAGTGTGAGACAGCAGCCACCACAAGCACATCTCAACCAAATAATTCTTCAAACTCAAGCAAAACAAAAGAACACTCATCGCTTTGAACAACAACTACAAAAGTATGCATTCAAGTGGAAATCGAAAACGTGTGTCGAAGAAATCATGAGTAAACAATCAAGAACAACAACACAATATCCAAAACATCTCACTCAAATGCATCATACTAATCCATGAAGATTCAAAGTGATATGATACCCAAAACAAGCTCAAAAATAGCAAACAGGACATTTTGGTTCAGTGTTAATCGGTTAACGCATATGGTTAACCGATTAACCAGTTAAAAATGTTTGAAAAATTGAAAGTTCGCACTGGTTAATCGATTAACCAGTTTGTATTACAACTGGTTAACCGATTAACATTGTACCAAAAGCAGAAAACAGCAGCTCAAAAGCACTTTTCAGCAAATAATCACTTCTCCAATAATCTAGATGATCACATAATCAATTATTCACGAAATTAAACCAGAAAACAGTGATCCAATCAACATGTAAACACATTCAAACAGCAAGATCATGAATCACATGGATCAAAAATTAACAAAATAAATCCAAAATGAAGATCAACATGATGATTATGCAAATAAGCTCAAAAACAGAATCAAATCTATAATTCCAACCTACAAAGCGGAGATTTGCTTTAGGAATTGTTGATTCAACTTCAATTGAGCAGATCCAAGCTAGAAATCCAGAAATCCTTCAAGATCCAAGTGAGTTCTTGTAGTAGAAATGAAGATCCACCAAAATTAACCAAGAATTATCCAAATAAGCTCCTCTAGATCAACTTCAAAATTCAGATCCACAATAGCACGAAATTTGAATGGATGGGAGATGGAAAAGTTGAGAGCGAAATTCAAGAGTGAGTGAATTCTGAAAATGAAATGGAATTATGAGGATTGTGTCTATGAGGTTTGGATCCAAATATGCTTTTGAGAGTTGGAATGGGATTAGGAATGGGAAATTGGAGGGAATGTGAATTAATTTGAAAATTAATCAAAATTCAAAGTGGTTCTAGATCCTTCTTCTGGTGTAAAATCAACTTTACAAGTAATCGGTTAACCCTTTGGGTTAATCGATTAACACCCTCAAAAATTTAAATTTGACCTGATTTTGACTTGGTTAACCGGTTAACCAATTGGTTAATCGATTAACGCCTTTAAAATTTGAATTTTGGCGCCTTTTGGAGGGAAAGGTGCATAAGTGCTCGTTTTCATCCGTTCTAAGCCCTGTCCAGCCTCTAAAACTTGCCCTTGAATATTATAACCGTGAGAATACTTGCGACAGCCTGAATGCTGCCTCTTAAGCTGAAAATAACTTTCAAAATAAAATAAAATTGACCGCTCAATCGCCGGGCAAAATAAATGCCAAATCTCCTGATGCTCGCTGTTTGAACTTTTGCACTAAAAAAAAGAACTCTGAGCCACAGGAAAACCTTGATCCCCTATCTCAAGAACAAATTTTATGATATGCAGAAATGCGAAAATCCAAAGAAAACATAAGCCAAGAGAAGAAAAGGGTTGGCCAAATTTTGGGGTACAACAACTGCCCCTATTCAAGCGACTTGGACCTGAAGGGATGAAAAGCGAACGACTTTCAAACATTCAAGGTAAAAGATGGTTGAATACCAAAGAACCCGGAAACTTGCCAACTGCAGAAATAGAACTGCAATCCTATTATTGGGAACAAAAATCTCCGAAAATAACGTATCTGATAGTTACAACGGCAATAAGCTAACTGATTACCGATTAGGAATCAACGACACGTAGTCGAAAGAACCTCTGCTAACACGCAGGCAATGACACTAAGTCGAAAAGATCATCTGATTTCACCATCAGGCATCTGTTTGAACGAAACAGGCATCAAACCCGAAGGCCGGATATGTAACGCCTCATATTGCTTTCAAGATTACCGACTGACCCCATAAACCAACACGGGTCTTTTCAGCATGCTTTTTCCTCACTTACATGCTTTCCGGGAAACTTCCCGGAAGGTCACTCATCCCTAAATTTCTCCAAGTCAAGCATGTTTAACTATGGAGTTCTTATGAATGGGCTACCAAAAAGAAGATGCATCTTGTTGGTATAGGTAGTACCAATTAATCCTTATAAGCCTTCATTCAACTATGCAGTCCCATTTTTTAGGGTACAACAGCTGCCCCTATTCAAGCGACTTGGACCTGAAGGGATGAAAAGTGAATGACTTTCAAACAGTCAAGGTAAAAGACAGTTGAATACCAAAGAACCCAGAAATTTGCCAACTGCAATCCTGTTATTGGGAACAAAAATCTCCGGAAATAACGTATTTGATAGTTACAACGACAATAAGCTAACTGATTACCGATTAGGAATCAACGACACGTAGTCGGAAGAACCTCTGCTAACACGCAGGCAATGACACTAAGTCGAAAGGATCATCTGATTTCACCATCAAGCATCTGTTTGAACGAAACAGGCATCAAACCTGAAGGCCGGATCTGTAACGCCTCATATTGCTTTCAGGATTACCGACTGACCCCACAAACCAACACAGGTCTTTTTAGCATGCTTTTTCCTCACTCAAATGCTTTCCGGAAACTTCCCGGAAGGTCACTCATCCCTAAATTTCTCCAAGTCAAGCACGTTTAACTATGGAGTTCTTATGAATGGGCTACCGAAAAGAAGATGCATCTTATTGGTATAGGTAGTACCAATTAATCCTTATAAGCCTTCATTCAACTATGCAGTCCCATACCTGTATAGCATCAAGATCCCTCTCATTCGGATGTGAATTCGGGTTTTCCCCAAAAGCTAATAGGAGTGTCTCATTGTCATGCCTCATGCACCGACAACCACTCCCTCGCCCACGGGTGTTACATGTAACCACTCTCTACCCTCATTGACCTCGGGTGTTACATTCCCACCAGCTTCCGCTTGGTTCGTCCCCGAACCACATCGTACTGGGAGAGTTCTGTCTCTGATACCATTTGTAACGCCTCATATTGCTTTCAGGATTACCGACTGACCCCACAAACCAACACGGGTCTTTTCAGCATGCTTTTTCCTCACTCGCATGCTTTCTGAGAATCTTCCCAGAAGGTAACCCATCCCTAAATTTCTCCAAGTCAAGCACGCTTAACTATGGAGTTCTTATGAATGGGCTACCGAAAAGAAGATGCATCGTGTTGGTATAGGTAGTACCAATTAATCCTTATAAGACTTCATTCAACTATGCAGTCCCATATCTGCATAGCACCAAGATCCCTCTCATTCGGATGTGAATTCGGGTTTTCCCCAGAAGCTAATAGGAGTGTCTCATTGTCATGCCTCACGCACCGACAACCACTCCCTCGCCCACGGGTGTTACATGTAACCACTCTCTTCCCTCATTGACCTCGGGTGTTACAAAATGCAACTCAAACACAAGAAGCAAACAAGTGTATGACCTAAAAATTGACAACCATCAAGCTCAACATGTTGACAATATGAACCAAGAAGAGTTGAGAGCTCAAAGGATCCACAAGTGTCATTTCCAAATCAAACTAGGTCAAGTACTTGTGTGAACCACCCTTAGAAGTAACTTGACTTGCAAGTTACTTCAAAAATAGGAAAAAGGCTCAAAACCAAATAAAATCTTAAATGAACAACAAAGAGTTGGCAACCAGAGGCCAAAAGAACACAACCAAAGTCACTTCAAAGCATCATCAAAGAATTTGATTCACAAGGATGCTCCACTTTGAAGGAGGGTTGTCAAGGGTCAACAAAAATGAACTAAACCAAGGCAAAAATCATCCTATAAAACTCTTCAACTCATCATTCACATGAGAAAAAGGTCTCAATCATTAGAGAAAAAGATTGGATCAAGAACTAGGCATGAACAAGAAAGAATAATTGAAAATCAATTTAAAAACCACTCCAACCATTAATTCCATTTTTAATTGAAAAATAAATCAAAAATGAAAATATAAAACATAAAAAATTATTTAATACATCAAGGTGTCTTAAAAATATTTTTGTGGAATTTTGTGGTATTAGGAGTTATTTTTAAATGAATTAAAGTAAAACAGAAAAAAGAAATAAAATAAGAACAATTAAACTAAGCCACGGTGCAAATAGAAAATAGAAATAGGAAAAACCAATGGGCCACAATGAAAGGGGGTGAAAAGAGCACCTAAGGCCCAAAACCAAAAAAACTGAATCCAAAGCCAAAACGCAACGTATCATTAATACACGTGGCAAGTCAAACAACACGCCGGCAGGTTAGAACAGATCTCAACCACAAATCTCGCTCACTCAAAATTTCAACGCGTGCCAAGTAAGCTCACCTGAGGAAAAACCAGATGACGGAGCAACAGTCTCGGTCATCTTCTCCGGCAAGGTAGTCGGAGTTGCAGGTGCAAATCTCAACCAAAACGTGCGAAATTATATACCAAATTGAAGCTCATGCTATGTAGAATCCAAATCCACAATCCAATTCATTTATCATACGTAAATAAAGCAAATCGAACGATCAATGTTTCAAGCTCAAAATTGAAATCATCACAATCATCACAATTATCTATCCAGATTTTGCCTGCCAAGTGTAGGTCTTCAGATGCAGCAAAAATGGCATGGAATTGATGCATAACATGTGAGAATTCTTGATTTGAAAATTACCTAACTGAGTCTCTCCGTTGAAGCTTCACACGTGCTTTAGCTTGCTAGTAATTGTGCAAAATCACTCCACTTCACTTGAGGAAGAAGGAGGATGCTTCAATTTTGCTTGAAATTGCTCCAATCTCTGTTCATGATTTTCACTTTTCTCTTGAATTTTCAAACTGTGCTCTGCTCAATTCTCCATGAAAATGACTGAATGAGGGTTCAAATTTCATCTGGAACTTTTATATGATGGATCTAGAATGATTTGGTGGCCCAATGAAGCCTTATTGGAGTGAATTTCAAAAATGCCCAAAGTGGAAATAAAGCTTCATGCACATGTGAAATTAGCTCCAAATTCACTTGAATTTCATTTGAATCAGCTGCTGGCAATGTGTATGGATCATGTGGATTGAAATTTGTCCTTAATTTGATCCAATGGTGGAGATTTGATTTGAAACTTCCTTGTGAAGTAACCTGGATTTGCACGTGTTTTTCACTTCATGCCTCAAATCCAATTTGTGCATTCTACTTGTGGACATGTGTCGCTACTGCGAAAATTGGCGCCGGCTGAACAGAAGAGTCGCCACCGTGCGTTATTCATTCCAAAGGAGGGAAAGGAAACGCTCGAAGTAAACCTACCGCAAAGACGGGAAAAGGTATGGTCGTCGCAACCAAAACCTGGATTCGGGAGTCGGTTACGCAAGGGGAAGGTATTAGCACCCCTCACGTCCATCGTACTCGATGGGATCCACGCTTGCTTGGCTTGTACGGATTACACTTCTATCTAAACTAAAGGATGAGGTCTGAAAAGAAAAGAAAACATGACTCGGCAAAGCATCGCACTTTATGCCTACGTATTCCCGTCTGGAACGAGAAATCAGAGTCAACGTAGTTCGCCTAACTACGGGTGAAGGTGGGGAAGGTTGCTCGCTAGGAAACTGCATCCTATGCCTACGTACTTCCACACTGCATGGAAGATCAGAGCAAACGTAGTTCGGGCTACGCACGACACAAGCTGTTCAAGTGTCTTTTATGAAAAAATCTCACCTTAAACAAGGGTTTTCTTATTTGCAAAAAGGTTGATGTTTGTTCAAATCTTTTGACGGAAGAAGTGAATTGATTTCTGTCATAACCTTTATTAATGTTTTTCTGTTGTTTTGAAGAAAGAAGAGATGACACTCTACAAATCCTAGGGTTAAAAGGGAATAAAATCTACCCTAATGTTATCATGCATGGGTTAGGACCTAATGTCTATCATATTCCTCTCTTGCGCAGAGAGAAACAGAGATCCTAAGGGAATAGACGGAAACAGAAACAACAGATATATACAATAAAGCAGTAAAATGCATGGATGCAACAATACAAGCGAGGCAAGGGAGTCCCACTCAACCTCGAACCTAGAAAACAATAGGCAAAAGTGAACAGAATTCACTTTCAACCCAACAGGTTAAACAGCAAACAATACAGTCCGAGAAATTCACACAATACATCAAGAATTAAACAGCAAAAACTAAACAGCAAAGCAATCTTCATCAGCATCTGGCTTCAAGTCATCACCAACTATCTATAGGCTCCAAGCAAGCATCAGTCTTTGATCTTCAATCTCTCAATGGCTTTTCTTCAAGTCCCAATCTCCAAGCTGAGGAATCAATCACAAGAATGAACTGGGTGTTAAGCAATTAGTTGACCACCAAGGGTGGCAAACAGACTGCTAACAACACATAGAATATTTCTCTCAAGAGTTCTATCTCTTAGACACTATCACCAAGCCTTCCAAAGGAAGGGGGTGAGTGTCTTAGAGAGACTCTGCATCACAGAGAAGGATGGAGGCAATCAAGACCTTCCATGTTTGTGAATCAAGCTTTCTACTCTAGAGCTCTGCCTAATTCCTAAACCTATAACCTTCAACAGCTGCCAGCAAGAAATGCTCCTCATCAACTCTAGAAGTTGGTCTTCATTCTTTAATCTTCAAATGGGCTTCATCAGCACAGTCTTCAGCTCAAACCCCAAGCCTCAAACAAACCCAATACCCCACACAGACAAATAATAACCCTAAAGAGGGCACACCACACAGTCAATCAAACACTAGCAATATACTAATAGCAGTAGGGGAATCCTAATATTTTCTAAGGTATCTATTACCTACCCATAACCCCTATAGTCCCATACCCCAAAATCAAACCAAAATTCCCAAAAGAAATGATCTATCTCACCTATGCTCATTTAAAACCCTAATTTTAACCACTCTAATCTCACCTAATCAAACTACCTAAAAATTAATCCTAAAATTATGAATTAAATCCTATATACAAGTTGAGGGTCTAAGCTAATCAACCTAAAAAGAATGGACCCTAAATCTAAGGGGAACTATTAGAACTAAAATCAACAAAATTAAGTACTAAAATAAACTCATTAAAAAGCTATTTACAAGAAAAATACACAAAAAATATTAAAACAAAATAAAATGCCATTTTTATTATTGGATATTTTTCTTAACAGAATTATTGACCTAATGCAAAAAGAACCAATTAAAAACAAGCTTTTTTCAATTTTATATGGATTTTACAAGATCAAAGAAAATTAAAGAAAATGAAAATAAAAAAAAAATGAATTAAATGGGGAGGGGTGCCAAAAGTAGCCACGCTCAGTTCATTTATTTAGATGGGCCAGGAAGTGGGGCGCGTATAGCAAATGTCTGGGCCCATTATGCATCAGAAAAATGAATGAAAAAAAATAAAAGAAAAAATGACACGCGAGCGGTGCAGGAAGCAACAAGTTCTAGTTAAAATCCATTGGGCTTAGGTTTGGGGGGTGGGGATAGCGTTCTGATCCAAGGCCCACGCGTTTCATTAAGTGAAACGCCTCGTTTCAGCGCTTTGGGTTCCCTCCGCTTCTCAACTTTAAACATAGGCCATTGGATTGGATTAAAAGGTCAAGACTTTGAAACGATCGAACGGACATGCTTCATCTTCTCCAAATGGACCTAGGGTTTCAGTTTTTTACAGCTCCATGCACAAAATTTCAAGCTCATCGTGCTCTCTCAATTCACAATGAAAATCAAAAATTCCAAAGGCAAAAACGTGTCATCTTCTTCCCTGATCACGATGGTACCCATAATTCCTCCTAAAGCTTCCTATAATTCGCAAACAGAGAACCCTAAGATCTTAGTTCCACCATTGTACACTGATATGCATGGTTATTAAACTTGCTCAAACTATACCAGAATGTTCTATGTGTTATGCTAATCACTCTAAACTAAAAAGCTAAGATTATCTTGCCCTAATCCATGAGTTCTTGACTCTAAAAGTTTGACTGCCCTGACATGAATCATCATCAGTGGTGCCCTAAGTTTCTGCACATCATCTTCTAGCTAACCCTAGCAAATCTACCCTAAAGAAACATGCTAACAGGTCATAATTACAGAGATACGAATTGAACTTCATACCTTGAATATTGGTGGAGACAGTTGAGAATTCGTGCAATCCAAGACTTGGCTAGCTCCTCAGATGATCCTTGAGGTGTAAAGATATTTCTGTTTGCAAAGAAAATGGAGGGAAAAGCTTGTATCCTTGGCTGCAACTTTGATGCACAATCTTGAGTTTTGAGAAACAGCTCCTTAAACAGCCATGGATGGACCTTGGAGGATGATATTTCACACTCACAATTCACCACAGATGGAAGATGAATAAAAGCCTTGAACAGAAATGGTGTATTATGATAATTCTCTCACTTACTTGGAATTGAAGAAACTATGGAATTCTCTCTTTTCTCTCCCTCTTTTCACCAACCTTTGGCACTAATGATCCACACTCATTATATAGATGATGATGGACAGATCTAGAAGTTTCTGGATTGATCTTAGATGTTTCTAGAAGCTTTGAGAAAATCTCATGACATGATATTTTGATATCTCATGGTATCTCCTTACAATGCCCTTACAGCCCTTCAAAATCTCCTTACATGCCAAATTGGAATGATATGTAAGCTCTTTGCCTTGAAATTTACCTTGTGCCAAGTTTTCCATACTTGCCTTATTATGCAAGTAACAAAAATACAAAGCAAGTCCAAAATTTAAACCCTAACTCAAAAATGTGGCTGAACCAATGTCTTCAAAATGTTGTTTGGAATCAATTTGTTATATCACATGACCCATTTTGGATTTGTAGATTGCCCAAACCAATTTTTCATGTGAACTTTTTCAAGTTATATGCCATTTTTAAGTCATTTTCCACCAACTTTTATCAAGTCTTGTTCTATGCATTTCCAAACTCTCATGACCTCTTTTCTAGACTTAAAATGACATTTTGAGCAACTTTTATGTTGTGAAGTTTTTCATTTGAAGCTTCCTTGTATGAGTTTTAGGCATAGGCTAAGAATGACCTGTAATTCTCAAATGACCAAAATACCCTTTGCTTGCCAAGACCATAAGTAGAGTTCCACAAATCATATGAAGGCATACCATACCTTTCTATAAAGCTAAGACAATAAGGAGAAATTCTCATGTTGGCCAGAAATCCATTTGAAATCTCCTTGAAGGTCAAAAGTGGCTTGGAAGACAGACAACTTTCACAGACAAATTTCAGTGCCCTCAGATGACCTGTAACTTGCAAGAGCTATAACTTGAGTTCTGTAAATCATCTTGATGACTTCCACCACTCAAATTAAAGCTATGAAGATACTCTACAAGTTACATGTGGGCCAGAAATTCATATGAAGCTTGAATCTTGAGTTACACTACTTTGAAGTTTGACCTAAATCAGGGGATTTTACACTGAAACCCTAATTTGGTAACTCCATTTCTCCTTGATTCCTTCTGATTTTTCTTTAGCACCACACCATATTCATATCCATATAGCAAATAATGAATCCCATATTCTTCAAATGATCCTTGATGCCTTTCCAAAACAAGTCTTTGACCTAGGATTGACCTAGAGTTGACCCAGATAAAACCCTAGTTGACTGACTTCAACTGAGGCTCTTGAAATCATTCCAATGACTTGGTTACTCCTCAAAAATGATCATCTAGACTCTTCATAACATCCCTACACACCTCATGCTCTTGGCTCATGGCTCACACTTCCTCTGATGATCCCCAAACAACCTCAAGATAGGAGAGAACTCACTGATCAACATGTCAACTCTCCAAAGCTCAAATTCTTCCCTGATGACCTGAGTAGTCTTGAATATGAATGAAAACCCTTGGATATGCCTCTTGAGATAAGAATAGCACTTTGATACCCTGATTAAGATAGCTTTCCTATGCTATGCAATGCAGATGAATACACTATGTACATGATGCCAATGCAAATGACTATGCACTTGAAACATAAACCTAGGTTAGAAAAGGTTGGGCAAATTTTGGGGTGCAACAACATGTTGTGAATCAAAATGAGCACAAATATGGCATGTAAATAAATTAAAACCACTTCAATTTAATTCATGACTTCAAGTTCATTTTTTCATTGAATTTTCTCACCAATCTCTCTAAAATTGCCAAATTCATGACAAAATTGTGTTCTAGGATGAAATTGATACCATTTGAAGCAACTTTAATGTTGGAGAAAGTTTCAATTGAAGTGTTTACGATCATGAAAAGGACCTATAATGAAAATGACCTGTAATCTCACTTTCCCAAAATACCTCTGCCTTGTAAGCTTCATAACTTGAGTTCCACAAATTAGATGAAGGACTTCTAGGACTTTTTGGAAAGCTAAGATCATGAGGAACAACTTTAAAGTTCATCAAAAGTTTATGAGAA
This sequence comes from Lathyrus sativus, assembly GCA_963859935.3. NCBI lineage: Eukaryota > Viridiplantae > Streptophyta > Magnoliopsida > Fabales > Fabaceae > Lathyrus > Lathyrus sativus. The sequence goes on from OZ012735.1 coordinate 319,899,564, forward strand.
ACATTATTCTAGGTCAAAAGTGCCTTAGAAGTTTGTTGACTGAAAATATGATTCATCTGAGACCTCTAATTTGCCAGCATCATAACGTGAGTTCTAGAAACCCAATGAATGATATCTAGTACTCAAAATAAGGCTAAGAACATGCTATACAAGTTTCATGCTTATGTCAAAGTGAGATTACACTTTTATCTTGAAGTATGTGGTCTTGAAGTTAGGCACTAAATAGGGGATTTTACACTGACAAACCTCTGAAACCCAAATTTAGTAACTTCTCATACTCTTGATTCTTCTTGAATTGATCTTGAAATAACATCTTAGATGCCCCAAACACAACTATCCATGACTCCAAAGACTTAGATTTGAGTTTTAATCTCCTTCAAATCCACAATGGATCTTGCACTAGGTAGATGAAACCCTATGTGTGCAATCCTTTGACTGCAACCTCTTGCACATGATATAACAACTTGCATAAGCTCCACAATGGCTCTAAAAGCACTCAATGAGCTCCACAACATCTCATATCCATATCCATGAACTTTTGATCCTCAGATGATCCTCAATTGACCTCCAAGATAGGAGATAAGCAATATACATCCATTCACTTTCTCAAAGAGCTCTGACCAGCTTATGATGACTTGACGAGCACTCAAGATTTCTTGGAAATTTTGACAAACCTTCTCTTGCTATGCACACCTCTTGATCCCCTGAAAATGAACAATGATATGCAAATGCAAATGCTAGAACAATGCAGTGAAAACATAAGCCAAGTAAAGAAAAGGTTGGGAAAATTTTGGGGTACAACAATGTTCACCAGATGTTCCTCCTCCGTCTGTGACTTTGCAGTCATGTCATCAACATAGACTTCGATCTCATGATGAATCATATCATGAAAGAGGGTCACCATTGCCCGCTGATAGGTTGCCCCTACGTTCTTCAACCCAAAAGGCATTACCTTATAACAGAAAGTCCCCCACAGTGTGATAAAAGTTGTTTTCTCCATATCCTCCGGCGCCATTTTAATCTGATTATATCCGAAAAAATCGTCCATGAAGGAAAACACTGAATACTACACGGTATTATCAACAAGTACGCCAATGTGGGCGAGCGGGAAATCATCTTTCGGGCTCGCCTTGTTCAAGTCTATATAATCAACACACATCCTTACCTTACCGTCCTTCTTAGGCACAGGTACGATGTTAGCGACCCACGGAGGGTAGTTTGTCACGACGAGAGATCATGCATCCAACTGCTTCGGGACTTCTTCTTTGATTTTTACTGCCATGTCTGGTCTGGTTCTCCTGAGCTTCTGCTTGACAGGTGGACACTCTTCATGGAGAGTGTAACACCCCCTTCTATAACCCCAAAATAATGCAATTAAACACTTAATCACATATAAAAAATTCATCAGAGTATATTTATAACATGGTATAAAGAGAAGCATCACATTATTCACGAAAACAATAACATAATGATAATGTTCATAAAGAGATAAAACAAAAGGGGTAAATCTCAACTAAAAGTAAAGCATAACTCTTAGAGTCTACATATCAATGTTTTGATTAAAGTGGAAGACTAGAACATTGAATTACTTAAGACATGATATAATAGAAGTACGCATCATCAAGTTGTTCATAATATCATTCATATTTTATAAACATCATCAGCTGATACATACACAATGTATCACAAAAGAATACTCTACAAGCCTAGCTACCCGATGTTACATATCAGAGCAACCGACTCAAAAGAATGAAGCTATACTTCACCAAAAGAAAACCTCCAGCAATCCTAATCTGCAATGCCTCATAGAGCATTATAAAACAGCAGAATGGTGAGAAATATTATCATAATAATCAATGCATATAAATTATATATACACACATAACATAAAACACACATACATGACATTTCTCACCACAATTCATTTTAACTCATATACATAGTCCATACGCAATAATATTTCATATAATAATGACATTCAAGCTATGTGACTCAATACGACTCAATGCAAACTTATGCCATGTGGTACCAACACTTGTTATCTTTTTTCGGTTTACATTAAACTGAGTCCACTCTTCTATACCGATAACCACCAAAAGCTCGTCCTCTAAGCTTTCAAACCCACTCTTCTAGGCTTGGGACAAGTCACTAGTCTCCACGAAACTAGCAAGCATTGCCTCTTGACTGAATGATGCATATGCAATCAACAATTAAATGCACTTAAGACCGACATCTTAATCTCATGCATTCAAATAATTCATATCTTCAAGAATTATCAAAATGATTGCACACACAACATATTCATACATATCATCAATATATTAACAAATAATGCACACATATACACCATATGTTCTCATGCATTCTCAATACATTTTTAATCACACTAAACAATGTATAACATTCGTCAAAAGACCATAATTCAATTAATTCAACAATCCAGGATTCACGCCATAAGGCTACCCACAGTATCATATATCCCGGCGTAATCGACGCCTCGAGCATGGAAATAATCAAAGTTAAGTCGGAAATCCGACCTCGGATGGAAACATTAAAGAAAAACACATCCTGTCACGTTCGCTACTCTGCTCGCTTAGCGAGCTCCTAGCGAGTATTCGCTACTTGTTCGCCCAGCGAACAAGCTCGCGAAGGCAAACAGAAGCTTCTGACTTTGTTCGCTACCTAGCTCGCTCATCGAAGGCCTAGCGAACCTTCGCTACCCCTTTCGCTACCAGCGAACACCACAAAATGCATTCTGTTACAACTCTCCCCCACTTTAGGAATTTTCGTCCTCGAAAATGTTACCTGATTCGAACAACTCTGGATAAGATTTCCTCATCTTGCTCTCCAGCTCCCACGTTACATTCCCACCAGCCGGTCCTCCCTAAGCAACCTTCACCAAAGCAATCTCTTTGCCTCGAAGTTGCTTCGAGTTCCGATCCTCTATCCGCATAGGTGATGTCTCCACAGTCAGGTTATCTTTTACTTATACACCATCTACTTGGACTACATGAGACGGATCTTGAATGTATTTCCTCAATTGAGATACATGGAACACATTATGAAGATTAGCAAGAGATGGCGGAAAAGCAACACGATAGATGCCTCTCCTATCTTCTGCAAAATCTGAAAAGGACCAATGAACCACGGCGTCAACTTACGCGACTTCATTGCCCTCCCAACACCATTCGTAGGAGTGACTCGAAGAAACACATGATCCCCCTCTTGAAATTCGATTGCTTTCCTCCTCTTGTCATGATAACTCTTCTGACGACTCTGGGAAATCCTCATCTTCTCTTGGATCATCTTAAACTTGTCGGTAGTATCTTGAACTAACTCGGGTCCAACTACAGAACTCTCTCCCGACTCATACCAACACAATGGCGTCCTACAAAGTATACCATACAAGGCCTCAAAAGGTGCCATACCGATGCTCAAATGAAAACTATTATTGTAAGTAAACTCACTCAAAGGAAAGTAGCTATCCCAAGCTCCTCCCTTCTCAAATACACAAGCTCTCAATATATCTTCAAGCGATTGGATCGTTCTTTCCGTCTGACCATCTGTCTGAGGATGATAAGCTGAACTCAAACGCAACTTCGTACCCAAAGCACTCTGCAGACTCTCCCAAAATCTCGAAGTGAACCTTGGATCTCGATCTGACACAATGCTAGATGGAATACCATGCAAACTGACAATCCTCTCAATGTACAACTTCGCCAATTTCTCCAATGGATAGTCCATGCGCATAGGGATAAAATGAGCATATTTGGTCAGTCTATCCATAATAACACATATGGCTTCAAAATTACTCTGCGTCCTCGGTAAAACGGACACAAAATCCATAGAAATGCTACCCCATTTCCATTCAGGAATAAACAACGGTTGCATCAAACCTGACGGTTTCTGATGTTCAATCTTCAATTTCTGACAAGTCAAACAAGAATACACAAACTCTGCAATATCCTTCTTCATACGAGGCCACCAAAATACTTTCCTCAAATCTTGATACATCTTAGTAGCACCCGGATGAATACTCAATCCACTATGATGCCCTTCCTCAAGAATACTCTTTTTCAGCTCCACAATGTCAGGAATACAAACTCTATCACGATACCTCATAATACCATTCTCATCAATCCGAAAATCACCACCTTGGCCTTGATTGATCAAAGTCAACCGATCAACTAAGCTCAAATCTGATTTTTGTCCTTCTCGGATCTCGTTCAGAATACCACTAGTAAGTTTCAACATACCAAGCTTCACTCCATAAGAAGTCGTTTCACACACCAAACTCAAATCACGAAACTGCTCAATTAATTCCAACTCCTTCACCATCATCATCGACATATGCAATGATTTCCTACTCAATGCATCTGCTACCACATTCGCTTTACTGGTAATTCAAACCAAAGTCATAATCCTTTAGAAATTCTAACCATCTTCTCTGTCTTGCATTCAATTCCTTCTGATCAAAGAGTTACTTCAAACTCTTATGATCACTAAACACCTCAAATCTCGAACCAAATAAATAATGCCTCCAGAGTTTCAACACAAATACAACGGCGGCCAACTCTAAGTCATGTGTCGGATAATTCTTCTCATGCACTATGAGTTGCCTCGAAGCATAAGCTACAACTTGGTTATTCTGCATAAACACACCTCCCAGACCCATTAAAGAAGCATCACAATACACAACAAACGGTTCTTCCGGGTTTGGAAAAATCAAAACAGGGGCCATCGTCAACCTCCTCTTAAGCTCTTGGAAACTTCCTTCACACTTGGCATTCCAAACGAAAGCTTGACCTTTCCGAGTCAACAGCGTCAACGGCGATGATAGCTTAGCAAATCCTTCAATGAACTTCTGGTAATAACCCAAGAAAACTTCTAATCTCAAAAACTGACTTCAGAGTCTCCCATTGCGATACCGCTTCCACTTTCGACGGATCAACCGCAATACCTCTACTTGAAATTACATGCCCAATGAAACTCACTTCCTTCAACCAAAAATCGCACTTAGAAATTTTCGCATTCAGCTGCTTTTCTTTTAACACAGATAACACGACCGTTAGATGCTCGACATGCTCTTCTTCTTTCTTCGAATAGACTAGATTGTCGTCAATGAACAAAATCACAAACTTGTCCAAATAGGGATGAAAAATTATATTCATGTACTCCATAAACACACCTGGTGCATTAGTCACACCAAATGGCATCAAAGAATACTCATAGTGTCCATACCTCGTCCTAAAAGCCGTTTTCGGAATATCCTCAGTCTTCACGCGAATCTGATGATATCCGGATCTCAAATCTATCTTATTGAACACACTTGCACCAACCAACTGATCCATCAAGTCATCAATCCTCAAAAGTGGATACTTATTCTTGATAGTCACCTTATTCAACTGTCTGTAGTCCACACAGAGTCTCATAGAACCTTCTTTCTTCTTAACCAACAGCACTGGTGCACCCCATGGCGACACACTTGGACGAATAAACCTCTTATCAAGCAGATCTTCAATTTGACTCTTCAACTCTTTCAATTCCGATGCGGACATACGATATGGAGTCATTGATATCGGACTAGTTCCAGGAACCAAATCAATTGTAAACTCCACTTCTCGTTCCGGCGGTAAATCTCCTATCTCATCAGGGAAAACTTCCGGAAAATCACGAACAATTAGTAAAATAGCAATTTCTTCACTCTCACCAATACTCAAAGTTGCCAACAACATAAACACCTTTGCACCATCTTGCACCGCCTCCTTCACTTGCTTAGCCGTCATAAACAAATCCCCTTCTTTGTCAGATTCAGGGAAAATAACCGTTTTGTCAAAACAATTAATATAAACACGGTTGAACCTCTACCAATTCATTCCAAGAATGACATCAGTTCGGTCTAAGTGAAGACACACTAAGTCAACTCCAAAATCTTTACCAAAAATACTCAACGGACAATTCAAGCACACATACTGGGTAGTTACCGAACCCATAGCAGGAGTGTCAATAACCATACCGCCACGCATAACAGACAACTTAAGACTTAATGTCTTAATGCAATCCAAATAAATAAAAGAATGCGTAGCTCCGGTATCAATTATAGCAATCAAAGGTATACCATTAATGAAGCACGTACCTCGGATCAGTCGATCATCACTAGCAGTTTCTGATCTTGATAGAGCAAACACTTTTCCGCTCCCTTGCGTCTTCTTCGGCTTATCACACTTTGTACTAATGTTCCCTTGCTCACCACAATTGTAGCAAGTCACATTTGCACCACTTCTGCACTCTATAGCTTTGTGGCCTGGCTTGCCACACTTAAAACACTTCAACCCAACACCTTTGCATTCAGGAGCACGATGTCCCGCTTCACCACAATTGTAACATCTCACTGGAGTAGAGACTCCTCCCCCACTTGGCTTCTTACCTTAATCAGTTCTTTGTTTCCCTTTATCTGTAGGAGTCACATAAGGTTTCCCTTGAAATTGACCCTTTCCCTTCTTATCACCCAAATTCTTGTAGTGGCTAGACCGAGCCCTACTATCCTCATCATAAATCCTACTCTTGTTTACCAACTCAGAAAATCGCCTGATCTCCTGATATCCGACAGCTTGTTTGATCTCCGGCCTCAAACCATTTACAAATTTGAGACACTTAGATCTCTTAGCATTAACGGCGTTGTAGTGGGGACAAAACTTAATCAACTCTTCAAATCTTACCGTATACTCGGCCACAGTAGAGTTACCTTGCTTCAACTCTAGGAACTCGATTTCTTTCTTTGCACGCACATCTTCTGGAAAATACTTCTCCAGAAATGTCTCTTTAAAAAGATCCCAAGTAATTACCATCTCATTCTCTTCAAACCTTTGGCGAGTATTACCCCACCAATCCTCTGCTTCCTCCTCCAGTATATGGGTGCCAAACTGCACCTTCTGAGCATCTGAACAATTCATAACTTGGAAGATCTTTTCTATAGCCTTCAACCAAACCTGTGCTTTATTAGGCTCATGGGTTCCTTTGAACACTGGCGGATTATTCTATTGGAACCTTCCTAAAGCACGAAATTCATCATCTGCTTGATTCCTAACATTCAAATTGGCTTGAGGGTTTTGCTCGATCGCTCCAGCCAATCTAGTCAAAGCCTCCGCAATCGCCTCGTCGTTTCTACCAGCCACCATTATTCTGTATCTCAACAACAGAACTCACAAGGTCAAACAATATCGATAGTGTCACACACAATCAGATATACAAGGGAATAAACAAGTTAATAACTTGGCCAACTGGCCGACCAACTCTGATACCACTTAATGTATCACCCCCTTCTATACCCCCAAAATAATGCAATTAAACACTTAATCACATATACAAAATTCATCAGAGTATATTTATAACATGGTATAAAGAGAAGCATCACATTATTCACGAAAATGACAACATAATGATAATGTTCATAAAGAGATAAAACAAAAGGGGTAAATCTCAACTAAAAGTAAAGCATAACTCTTAGAGTCTACATATCAATGTTTCGATTAAAGCAGAAGACTAGAACATTGAATTACTTAAGACATGATATAATAGAAGTACGCATCATCAAGTTGTTCATAATATCATTCATATTTTACAAACATCATCAGCTGATACATACACAATGTATCACAAAAGAATACTCTACAAGCCTAGCTACCCGATGTTACATATCAGAGCAACCGACTCAAAAGAATGAAGCTATACTTCACCAAAAGAAAACGTCCAGCAATCCTAATCTGCAATGCCTCATAGAGCATTATAAAACAGCAGAAGGGTGAGAAATATTATCATAATAATCAATGCATATAAATTATATGTACACACATAACATAAAACACACATACATGACATTTCTCACCACAATTCATTTTAACTCATATACATAGTCCATACGCAATCATATTTCATATAATAATGACATTCATGTTATGTGACTCAATACGACTCAATGCAAACTTATGCCATGTGGTACCAACACTTGTTATCTTTTTTCGGTTTACATTAAACTGGGTCCACTCTTCTAGACCGATAACCACCAAAAGCCCGTCCTCTAAGCTTTCAAACCCACTCTTCTAGGCTTGGGACAAGTCACTAGTCTCCACGAAACTAGCAAGCATTGCCTCTTGACTGAATGATGCATATGCAATCAACAATTCAATGCACTTAAGACCGACATCTTAATCTCATGCATTCAAATAATTCATATCTTCAAGAATTATCAAAATGATTGCACACACAACATATTCATACATATCATCAATATATTAACAAATAATGCACAGATATACACCATATGTTCTCATGAATTCTCAATACATTTTTAATCACACTAAACAATGTATAACATTTGTCAAAAGACCATAATTCAATTAATTCAACAATCTATGATTCACGCTGTAACACCCTTCTAAACCCCGCAAATAATATATGCATAATCAGAGTAAAAGTTAACATGCATCCATAAAAGGGCATCACACAAAACTTGCACCACATTAAAACAATTTGTCATGCTCATAAACACCTTTCCATTTAGCAGCGGATTCATTAATGAAAATCCTTTAAAAGAAACATTTACTTTCATCATATAAAATCAACATCTCTAGGCACTAAGGCCAACATCTCATTATCTCAATTACTCCAAATATGAAAACATAACTTAGGTTACATAATGTAATCTTAAAACATAAGCAATCGATCCCCGTGTTACACGACCAGAGCATGTCTCGACCCATAAATAATTACTAAACCGCTACACACGCAGCGACCTCGAACTACAAGCAGAACTTCATAAAGGCCTCCAGCAACCTAATCTGCAATGCCTCATAGAGCATTATAAAACAGCAGAAGGGTGAGAAATATTACCATAATAATCAAAGCATAAAATCATGTATACATAGGTATCATATAATTAACTCCCTATTTCTCACCAAAATTCAACTCATAGTCATTTACATCGTCACTTATATATATATATACAACATGAATATTCACCAAGCATTTTACATCATGCATACATCCACAATTCCACAATCTTAACATTCACACGTAAGCATCTCTTCAAGCACGCTTCATAAGTATTCAACAAACATCTCATTCACATGCATACTTCATATATCAATGACATTATACAATGTGACTCAACAACTCAATGCAACTCAATGCAATGCGGTACCGACTTCCGTTATCATTTTTCGGTTTTTACATTAAACCGGGTCCACTCTTCTAGACCGATAACTCGTTATCATTTTTCGGTTTTTACATTAAACTGGGTCCACTCTTCTAGACCGATAATAACAAAGGCCCGTCCTCTAAGCCTTCAAACCCACTCTTCTAGGTTTGGGACAAGCCACTAGTTTCTACGAAACTAACAGACATTGCCTCTTGACTAAATGATGCATGTACAATCAGCCACAACAAATGCACTTAAGACCGACATCTTAATCTCATGCATTCAAATAATTCATCTCTTCAAGAATTACATTATGATTGCACACACAACATATTCACATAACATTCATCGATGTATTCATAATTCAACACTATCACCATATTATCACTCACAATGCACACATATCCACGATATGTTCTCATGCATTCTTCACAGTTATCAAACAATGCACACATATCCACGATATGTTCTCATGCATTATTCACATTTAATCACATACATACAATATGCATTTACAACATCTATCAAGCAATGCACACATATCCATGACATGTTCTCATGCATTCTATTCATACCACCATATACCAACAAAATACATTCACAATTCAATATCATCACCGCATTATCAACAATGCACACATATCCACAATATGTTCTCATGCATTCTCAAGTAATTCATCATACAAGAATTACATCATGCTTACACGCATAACACATTTACCACGCAATGTACATATATTCACGATATATTCTCACGCATTTTTCATACATAATCGCATCCAATCAATACAAACATCATATTTATCAAACGATGCACGCATAGCCATCAATATGCTCTCATGCATTCTTCATGTATCTTAACATACAACCGCATATAAACAATATACATCCACAATACATTTTTGTATTATGTTTACTATTCATCTCATGCCATTTCATACAAGGTATACATGTCACAGTACCAATAATACAATTATAAGCTATGCACACATATATCCACAATGTTCTCATGCATACTTATTACCTAATTGTACACTACATCAAACCTTCACAAACTCATCAAATAATACGCACATTACCATTATTAAATAATACACACATAATCATTATCATGTTCTCATGTATTTATAATCGATCTGATTAATACTCATACCACAAGTCTAGGATTCACGCCCAAAGGCTACCCACAACACATATCATCACCATGGATCACATACTTATTCATATCATAGAGGTATTAACCTATGTGAATCAACCAAATAATCACCACATGAACAACACAATAAAAAAAGAATGCTGTCTGATTCGCCTTCATTCGCCTGGCGAACCCTCGCAGCGAATACTCGCTGGACCTTCGCCCGGCGAACTCCCCAGCGAGCGAAGTCAGTAGCTACTGACTTGGTTCGCCACCATTCACCAGCATGCTCACCCGGCGAACATTCGCCAACAACCCTTCGCCTGGAGAACCCGCCAGCGAAGTCCACTGGGACTTAATCATATTTATTCACCAGCATTCGCTGGGCTTCGCCGGGCGAAGCTTCGCCTTCACTCGCCTGGCGAGAGCCAGCGAACCTGCGCAGAACAGAACCCCATTCTGTCTTCTCCCTTTATCCCACCATCAACCAACCACTTAATCATCAAAATCAGCTCAAACAACATACCCTCATGTTACCCGACTATTCTACGGCATTATTTCCAAGTTTCAACCGATTAAATCATCATGCTACCGATTAATCCAACTTTCCCTAAAATGGAAAGTGATGAAAAACATCCACAAACCCAAACCCAACATACATAATAGCATACAATGATTAAATAGCAATGTTTCTCACCCTTACCTCGATTAATCGGAGCTTCGAAATTGGTTCTTGAAGATTCTCCAAGCTTTTTCCCTTTTTCCTCTTCATTTCTCCTCTTCTTCTTTCTTTCTCTTTTCTTTCTTTCTTTCTATCTTTCTCTTTCTCTCCAATCCCCTTTTTATATCCTTTTATTTCTTCTTTTTTTTTTCCTTCCTCTCTATTATTTTTTTTCCATTCCATTTCTCTCTTCACAATTATCTCATTTTATCATTAATTGGAAAATATCTACTAAGCCCACCTTATTCCACCAAATAGAATAAATTAGTTAAATCCATTAACTCATATTAAATAAATCTCATAACTTATTTAAATCAGATAAACCACCTAAACCAATCCATTAGTACAATTAATCAGTTATCGAAAATTGGGCTGTTACACACGTCATAAGGCTACCCACAGTATCATATATCCCGGCGTAATCGACGCCTCGAGCATGGAAATAATCAAAGTTAAGTCGGAAATCCGACCTCGGATGGAAACATTAAAGAAAAACACATCTTGTCATGTTCGCTACTCTGCTCGCTTAGCGAGCTCCTAGCGAGTATTCGCTACTTGTTCTCCCAGCGAACAAGCTCGCGAAGGCAAACAGAAGCTTCTGACTTCGTTCGCTACCTAGCTCTCTCAGCGAAGCCTAAGCGAACCTTCTCTACTAGCGAACACCACAAAATGCATTATGTCTAAGTCTTGGACCGTTCGCTACTGGCTCGCTACTAGCTCGCTTAGCGAACGTTCACTACCAGCTCGCTCAGCGAACTTGCTAGCGAATGTCTGCGAACTCAAAATTCTCACTGTCCAATTCCCACCAAACTCTCCAAAACCAACCGATTCTCACCGAACAAGTTCCATAACCTTATTCTAACATCCTCCCGACTAAATACTACCACTTATTCTCATTTTCCACCGTGAAAACTCCGATTCTACCTATTAATCCGCTTATGCCCTAAAATGGAAGTTGTAGGAAAAACATCCAATACTCTAACCCAAGCATACATATTCATACACATTACTAAGATGATGATATTTCACACCCTTACCTTGATTAATCCAAAGCTTGAGAGTTGTTCTTGATGATTCCAAGTTCTTCCCTCTTCTTCTTCTCTTTTCTCCTCTTTCTCCTTCTTTCTCTATTCTTTCCTTTTTGTTTCTATCTTTTCCTTTTCTTTCCACTGTCCTCTTTAATATATATTTCTCTCCTAATTATCTTCAACATCTAATAATTCATTTAATTAATTACCCATCAATTAAATAATTCTCATTAACCCATTAATTAATGCAAATAATTAACTAATGAAAAATAGGGCTGTTACAGAGAGGCAATCGATGAACCACAATATTTGTGTCAAGACCGGGCATACCTTCATATGACCAAGCAAAGATATCACTATACAGTCGGAGCATTTCGACCAATCTTTGCTTGACATGACTCTGCAATGCAGCCCCTATCCTGACTTCTTTTTTGGCTTCCTTGGTACCCAAGTTGACGACCTCAATCTCCTCCTGATGAGGCAGAATGACTTTCTCTTCCTGTTTCAGTATCTTGGCTAACTCTTCAGGTAGGTCTTCATCTTCCTCAATCTCTTATTCGGCTTGAAAGATCGGAATATCAAAATAAAAGTGAGTCGTAGACGATTCTGGAGCGGTGTCATCCGCAATGTGAAACCTGCAATGATGATGATTTAATGCTTAAAATGATATGCAAATAAGCACAAACCACATTGCCATTTTATTGTTAAAAATAAAACAAGAAAAACAGAGATCACAATATTTGAATGAAAGAGAAACGCCCTTTGATTAATTGATAAAACGATTGTTCAACATAAAAGATTAGGCCCTGCATACAAAGACCAATATGCTCAGGGTAGAGCACACAGCTACAGATAATCAAGAAAACAAATCATTACTCTTCTTTAGTCACTTGGATCACTTCCTGGATAGTCCAGTTGTTTAGGCTCTGACCCGAAATACATGGTTGGATCCATGAATCCATGTCGCAGTCGCTATCCCCTTCTTCGACAGACACAACATTGATCTGCTCAAAGATCACGCCACCGCTGGAGAATTGGACGGGTCCCTTGTAGCGTGGCGCGCTCTGTGGAGAAGAGGATGGGTTGTACCCCACTCTGAACTTATCTTGTTTGTAAGGGATGCTCAGAACTTGGCCCCAACCCTGAGATGCCCCAGATTTCACCACTGCATGTGCTTCTTTAAAAGATGACATGGCAACCTCAGGTACTTTGTCTACAGCCGGTATTTTCTCCTTAATCTACATAGTCTCGAAAGCCTAACATAACGTCTCGTGGATCTCACTGTCAACTTTGACCTATTTGAACAAATACAAATGACTTATCATAATATCTTCTTCCCTAAAAACAGTAACAACACTGCCACCCACCATATATTTCAACTTCTGGTGCAAAGTTGACGTAACAACGCCTGCCGAATGGATTTAGGGTCGTCCAGACAGACAGCTATATGTTGGCTGAATATCCATGATATAAAACACAACATCAAAAACTTTCGGACCGACCTGGATCAGGAGAGTCAATTCCCAAAACACAGACCTTCTAGTTCCATCAAAAGCTCGAACCACCAAGTCACTTGGGGTGCACATTATCCCTTGGGTGTCTAGCTTCATTAAAGCCTTCTTGGGTAGCACATTCAGTGATGACCCAGTGTCTACCAGCACGTGTGACAACACAGACCCTTTGCACTCAATGGATTATGCAGCGCCAGATTATGATTCCTTCCTTTGGGTGTCAAATCAAGATCAGTAAAGCCCAGGCCGTTACCAGCCTTAATGTGTGCCACTACTCTTTCGAGTTGATTCACAGATATCTCCTGTGGAACGTATGTTGTATTCAATATTCTTAAAAGAGCATTTATGTGTGCTTCAAAACACAACAGCAATGACAGAATGGATATCTTTGATGGCGTTTGTTGTAAGTGATCTACGACCCTGTAGTCAATCTTCTTATCAACCGTATGAACTCTTCTGCTTCCTTCAACAAGGACTCTTTCTCACCAGCCTGAGAACTCTCTTTGACCATCGCTTTTCCTTTACCCTTATCAAATTTCTCAGCACTCGCTTCGGGAGGTGAAAATACTCTTCCACTTCGGGTTATCCCTCCGGTCCCTACCAGATTGTCAACAGAATCCAACGGTGAACCTTTCAATTCCTGCTTTTGACCGTTACAATAGACCTCGGCTCCGTAATTCCATGGAATACCCTTAGTACTCTCATAGCGTATGGGTCGCAACTTCATTCTTCTCTTCATCAACTATTTCCTCATCTTTCTTCTCTGACACTCTGTCAAATTGTAGAATACCATCATTCATCAGCTTCTGAACATGACTCTTCAGCTTCTCGCATCCCTCAGGATGGATCAAACACTCTGCACAAGCTTTATCAGAACCCAGAAATACCCCTCCACTCAGCAATCTGTCCTTTACAAAACTCAACAGAGTCTTCAAATCTTCAACATCGCCTACCAAGTTCAAACCCTCATCCTCAATAATGGCATTAACCCTAGTTGCCCTATGATTAGGCATGGGATTCTGCATGACATTGGGTGCATCATGAGAGAAATTGATGGCTTTGCTGTCTATAAGGTCTTGCACCTTATGCTTGAATGCTTTACAATTGTTGATGTTATATCTGGGAGCACCGGAATGAAAATCACATATAGCATTAGCATCGTAACCGGGTGGTGGTGCACCAGTCAAAGGAGCCAAAGTCCTTTTCTGAATCAATTGTAATTGCAACAAGTGTTGAAGCAACTGCGAGTATGGCATCGGCGGCGCATCAAACTGCTTGTTTACTGCTCTGCCCTGGTCCTGAAATTTGTGAGGAGCATAATTTTGTTGATGCTGCTGTGGTTGTTGTGGTTGTGGTACTGCAGGAATTGTAATGCTAGGAACCTGAGGTAGCTGTTGACGATACTGCTATCCTCTACCCTTGTTTCTGTTTCGGGAAACCGAGACTGCATTGGTTTCCCGCTCTCTCCTTTTATTTCCAAAACTTTTATTAACTCCTCCAGTTGGGGATCCTTCACCGACCTGAATTTTACCCAATTTGATTCTGTTCTCAACTCTTTCTCCTGTAATAATTATATATGAAAAACTTCCCGACATGTTGCCAATTAGCTTCTCGTAATACACCTCCGGTAGTGTGGAAACGAATATGTCTATCAACTCCCTCTCCACCATAGGAGGTTGCACTCTGGCTGCCAATTCAAGCCATCTCTGGGCATACTCTTTAAAACATTAATTATTCCTTTTAGATAAGTTTTGCAATTGGACCCTGTTCCGTGCCAGATCGTTGTTGTATTGGTAATTCTTGACAAAAGCTTCAGCTAAGTCCCTCCAGCTTTATATGTTAACTGGATCTAGCCCCATGTACCCTTCTAGAGATGGACCAGAAAGACTGTCTTGGAAAAAGTGCATAAGCAGCTTCTCATCGTCAGAATAGGCGGACATCTTGCGATAGTAGCAATGAAGATGAACCCTCGGATAGGTTGTCCCCTTATACTTATCAAAGTCCGGGACTTTGAACTTCAGAGGAACCTTCAAATCTGGGATCAGCCCCAAATTTTCCATATCCAACCCCATAGAATTCTGATTCTCATAACTCTTCATCTTTTCGTCGAGAAGCTTAAATCTCCTGTCTGCGTCAGATGGCAGACCGACACCAACATCCTTCATAGAGAACACATCCTCTTGATCATCCTCCTCCCACTGAGGGGAAATATTCCCATGCAAAGCACACGTAGGTCCAGAAATACGAACTCCTGTCTGATTTCCTCCGCCCAGAGGGATAACAACTATAGGACTAGTATTAGCATGAGGGGTGACATTGTCAACAGTAGGAGGTATAGCAGCAATTCCTCCATGAAGCACACCACTCCTGTCAACCCTAGCAATTAATGATTGCACCAAAGTTCACAGCTGCTCTTGGCCATTGGCAACCCCTTGCATCATATCCATGAACTGGGCCATCCTGTCACGGTATTCCTGAAGTTCAGCTTGAATCTGATCTATAATCTTGCGTTGATTTCCCCTAGTAGCGTAGCGATGAGTCGCTTGGTTGTCAATCCTAAAACAAGCTACAAAGTGGATATAAGGTTAACGGTTCTGGAGCACCTGCGATGCAAAATGAGAAATGATGCAGTATGCAGACATGTAAATATGCGTTAGCGAAATTTCCCCCTTGATTCTAGTTCCACGAGAACAACAAGACAATGGGAAGCCAATAGATAAGCATAGCAAACTCCTCATAAAAAAATGAGAGCCAATAGCCAATGTACAGCACAACACTGAATACAACGGAATCAAAACGGCCTCAGCCAACAGATTTGGTGATGGTCAAGATATATCATAACAACAAACTACAAAGAGAGAGAAACATCAAATACGATGGCGAGCCTGGAAATCCTCCAACAACTCTCTTGTATCTGAATGATCTGGCCTGATTACTAACCCCTGGATGAGTAACTCTCTGGCTAATGACGCTCTGCAAGCTCTAAACATAATCCTCCCAAGCACCTTCACCAAATGCTTCCTCAAGCTTAGATCTCTTCACATCTGCTCTTGCCTTATAGTGTTCTAAGGTTGCAAGAGCTTCATTTAGTCTACATTCGCTTTCACGTCGGCACGAGGATTCAGCTATAACCTTCTCATCTCTCACCTGGATCTGAGCCTTCAACTTAGCAATCTATTATTACAGTCAGTCTTCTCGCTCCTTGTTGTTAGTTGGAATGTCATTCCATTGGTAACTAAACTTGGAGATCTCTACATATGCTCTGTCCAGCTCTTTCTTCTTGGAACTAAGAACATCACTTGCGCTCTTCAGATCTAAACCCACACACTCTCGAGCATGAATCTCTGCAGTTAGCTCTCTACCCAGCTTGTTCACCAATTCAGTTTGCTTCTTAGATGAAAAAGTGGCTTGATTTCTCTCGCTTCGAAGCTGAATAATCTCTTTTTCCAATTCCTCGTTTGCCTTACACAATTCCTCATTCTTGAACCATAGCTGATTATATCTCTGGATATCAATAGTAGTCAGCTCCTCAATCATTAAAGAATATAAAGGCTCACAAGCTGGAAATGGCATCAATAATCTCCTAGCTCTCTCCTAAATCCAGACCATATAAGGCTCATAAGCTCTACTGTTGCTCTTACCCAAAGAAACCTTCCCCTTTCGATGAATCTTACCCCAAGCTTTTTCCACTCTAATCAGGGTCTCACTGTCAATCAACCCAGTGAAATACAGAGATTCCTGTATTTCTTCTTCCTTTGGAGGTTCCCTTAGAGCATAACCAAATTGCCTCACTGCAAGAGATGGATTATAGTTAATACCACCCCTTCTTCCAATCAAAGGAACATTGGGGAAACCTCCACAGCTATGAACAACATCTACACCCAAAATATTTCTTTCAAACCACACAATGTTCTCTGATCTTAACCCCATAAGCCTCTCTGGCCAACCAACAGTGTCTGCAAGGTCAACAAAGGGCCCAGACTTTGGCAAATGTGAAATAAACCATCTGTACAACAGTGGGGCGCAACAGGAAACATTCTTGCCTCGCCTGTTGTCATTCTTATAATGAATCGAATGATAAACATCGCCTAGAAGAATGGGCATAGGATTCTTAGAGGTGAAGATACAACAAGCATCTAAGTTAACAAAATCAGGTAAGTTAGGGAACAAGATTATCCCATAGATGCATAAATCCAGAATGGCATTGAAGACCACCCAACATCCCTCCTTAGCGAAATGTTGAGCTTTACCCACCAAAAATGGAAGCGGAAAACCAGGAGTCCCCATTCTGCATACCAGACTGCCTTCCAATTCAGAGACACCAAGATGAAGAGTGCCAACCACTTTAACTAATTCAGACTCTTTTTTAGAATGCACAAAAGGCACTTCTTCCAACACAGAAACCCCTATCAAGTGAGCAAATTATTCCAGAGTTGGCAACAAAACATAATCTGGGAACACAAAGCAACACAACTGAGGATCATAAAATTGCAGCAGTGCATAAATGCCGACTGACTCAAACTTGGAGGCCTTGCAGACAAAACTCAGGATCCTTCCATACTCTTCTCTGAAATCTTCCATCACACCATGGTCAGCAACGAAGATTAGCTTAAGTAGAGGTCCTATTTCTGGAGTCGGGAACTTGTATAGCACACTCTTCTTCAAATCAGGCTCCATAATGACAGTGGATCAGAGGACTAGAATCAAGGAGAAAATATACACCTGCAACATAAATACATGTCAATGTTAATATGCAAATGAAAATGCAAATGCAATAGGGGACCAAGATTGTTGTGCTGTTGACTGAGAAGAAACAGCGCTTCGCTTTGGCGAGAACATAACACAACACTGACATAAGGACCCACTGTATCAAGGCCCAAAAGTTCACACTGATGAGAAAACTGGGTATGTTGAAGGTCAAAGTTTCCTGCATAACCCTACCTACTCACAGGTATGAACCTATTTCTGACAAGGTTTGGCATCCTATACGGTCGTCAGCGTCATAGACTTTCGAGAAACGATGATACGTTCACCATTTCTGGTTTGGCATCATATTCTAACGAAGTGGCCTCACTTAGATGACTCCCAAATGATCGGTCTCCAGAGTCGACAGTTTCCAGATCCAACACCCCCTCCCAACTAATGTACAGGATAGGATGCCTTACGTCGCTACTGCGAAAAAAGGTGCCGGCAATGACAGAAGAGTCGCCACCTATCGTTATTTATCCCAATGGAGGGAAAGGAAACGATCAGGAGAAACCTAGCAAAAAGGGATAAGATCGGTCATTGCAACCAAATCTCGGGTTTGGGAGTCGGTTACACAAGGGAAAGGTATTAGCACCCCTCACGTTCGTCGTACTCGATGGGATCCACGGTTGTTTGTTTATCTGACAGGTTTTTTATCTATCTACCTATCAAGGTCTGGTTCAAAAAAAAGAAAGAGGACTCGACATAGCATCGCTGCTCTAGGCCTATGTATTCCCTTGTGCAATGGGAAAGTCAGAGTCAACGTAGTTCGGCTAACTACGAGTAACGGGGGAAGGTTGCTCGCCGAGACATGGCGTCTTGTGCCTACCTACTCTCAACAGGTATGAGAGATCAGAGCTTACATAGTTCGGGATAAAATGGAAACAGGTTTGTTCAAACATTTTTTACCAGAGTAAGGTTAGCAAGTAGTTCCAGCAGTTAGGGACAAAGCCTGTTTGCGGTAGAACTAAGAGTTAACAACATCTTTTATCTGAAAATATTTTCCTGAATTAAAGGGCCCCAAAGGGCAAAAGGAATTTGATGTTTGTTTTTGTCTTTTATCGGAGAAGTGTTTTGATGAATGTTTGTAATTCATACTGCACTAGAGACTATGACCTAGGAACGAATGCGTCACGCATCGCCCAAAGGACGTATACTAAACACTCTAGATGATTGAGAGGAGACCGCTCAATTATCATTTCCCAAGTAGCTTAAGGCTCGTAACGTACAATACTCATTATCCTTTATTAAGTGTATTACTGTGGTTTGAAGATGAGAAGAGAGAAAGAACTCTACAGGGGGACTAATCAAAACCCTAATGTTATCATGCAAGATGGTCCTAATGTTGCTTTTGAAAGGGAATCTATCCTATATGTTATCATGCAAAGGATTCAACCTAAAGTCTATCATCACTGTCCTTAAACAAGGAAGTGAGAGTCCTAAGGGAACATGCCAAGGGAAGCAAAACCCAACTATCAAGCAGATGAAATATGAAATAACTGGATGCACATGCCATGCAACAGTACAATCAAGGGAGGCAAGCTCAACCTTTAAATGCAGACAGGAGATGCACAGAGTAAGCACACAAGCAAAGGGAGACAAACTCAACCTTTAATGCAAACATGCAAACATAAAAGGAAAAGAAACAGCCAAGCAAAGGGAGGCACACCTCAACCTTAAGATGCAAGCATGAACTTAAGGAAAAAATGACTACACATGCAATTCTATCCTGATGCATCAAAGCAAACAATTAATCATGAAGAAGAGGGGTAAAAAAGATGAGCAACAAGGAAAGCATCAAGTTTAGATGTGTGTCAACACAAGAGTCCATCAAAGGCTCAACCTCTTTATGGAATGCACAGAGTACTTCCTAAGGAAGACTAGGCTCTCACAAGAGGGACCCTAAGATTGTAGGACAGATGAGAAGAGTGAGGTGGAACTTAGTGAAAATCTAGGGTAATAGGTTAATGTGTACCAACACAGGAGTCCTCAAAGGCTCAACCTCTTTATGGAATGCACAGAGTACTTCCTATGGAAGACTAGGCTCTCACAAGAGGGATCCTAAGATAATAGGACAAAGAATTATGGAGTGATGATGGGAAGCATAGTGAGAACCTAAGGAACTCACCATGACACTAAACCAAATTCATCTTAATTCAAGAACAGTCCTTAATGGTTCAACCTCTTTATAGAATACACAGAGTACTTCCTAAGGAAGACTAGGCTCTCACAAGAGTGATCCTAAAATTAAGGACAAAGGAATATGGAAATGGGAAGGATGAGAATGGGAGACATGATGAAAACCTAAGGAATTCAACATGTTACTCAACCAAGATCAAGCATCCAGGAATAGCCTTCAATGGTTCAAATCTCACAAGGAGGATCCAAAAGAAGCCTATGTTGTTGAGATGTAAGGGACAAAGCAAGGCAAAGGAATCACATAAGGAAGAGAAACCAATCACCTAAACTTCTAAGGAAACCTAAATGCAAAGCCCTAAAGGATATCTATCCTAGTCAAGCTATGAACATTATAATGACTTGAAAATTACCCTACAAAGGTCTTAACCTATGTGTTATGGGAACATGCAAGGATTGGGTGCCTAAAGATTGCAAAAAGATCACTTATAATGCAAAACTAGGTGGAAGTTCAATGGGGAACACACTAACAACAGTTAGAATGCAAAATCTATTAAAAATAGTAAAACAATCCTAAAAATTCTAATAAAAATCATAGAGGGTCCTTAGCATGTCTATGGTTAAAATTTGAGGTTAACATTCCAAGCCTAAGGGTGCTATTAGAAAGCAAAACCCTAATGTATTCTATGAACAAGGCAAAGAGAAAGGATACTAAAGATCTACTTCAAACCCTAACCAAATGATATCTAAAAATAAGAACAAAAATACCTACAAATCACTTAAGGTCTCTAGAAACATCACACAAAAAAATTAGAAGTTTATTCTATGCTTGGATAGAAAATGAAATTCTAGAAGTAAACATGTATATTTTCACATTTAAAGAAATAAACAATCATGGAAAATTCATATTAAATTGAAAAATGGTCTAAAAACCAAACTAACAATTTGACAAATCAATTAACATGCTAAGGTACCTTGGGGAAAATTTTCATGAATTTTGGAAGCATTTACTATATTTAATGGATTAAAAATAAACAACCACAAAATAAAAGAAATAAAGAAAAGAAATGAAAAAGAGGAAAAGTGTGGTGTGGAAAGCAATAAATCCACGTTCCTTTCAGATGGGCCACATAGAGGGGGGTACAAAAATCACATTGAGCCCAATCTACCAGCAGCCTGAAACGCTACGTTTCATTAAAGGGCCAAGTCAATGGCTCAGATTGCATCGTGGATGTTCACTCCAACCTTGGTCAACTGATCCAAGGGCTCCATACAAGGACACGTGTGCGACAAAAATTAAACTTAAACGGAGATGAATCGTGGCCTTCCATCCTAAATACAGCCAACACGATCCAACGGTTGCAGGCACACCTGAGTTTGAACACAAAAAGGAGGGAGATACACAGACGGTGGGGGGACGGCGGCCAGACTAGTTCCAGTCGTCTTCTACCTCTAGACGGTGAATAGTGCTAGCTCCAAAAACTCAACAAAACCTATAATTTTTCCTACCAATCGAACCGTCTCCTCACCTGGGTTACTAATCCATGTTTCAATTTCATTTTTAACCTAAAATCAAGCTAAACCGAAAGCTTCAAGAATTGGTGCTCTGTCAAGAATTGTTGTAATCAAGCCTAATAAATATCCTAAATCCATCTACACCTATAAAGGATCATAAATACGTAAAGATGGAGCACTAATTCGTTAAGAATCATGACCAAAGTTGAAAAGTAAGAACCTGGTTAGAAGCTTCCACACAGCCTTCAATGGACACGAGTTCTTCAAGATAACTGCCCAATTGAAGCCCATGGAAGTCCAATTCAAATATCCAAAGTTTTGGTTTGGAGCTTTATGGAACTCATGTAAAACAGAGCTTGAATGCTTGCAACTTTGTTCATATCACTTGCTTGTGGTGTAAGGATCATGAATGGCTGAGATTGGCTCCTCGAAAGTGAATCAATGGTTGATTTTGCATTTGTTACTTTAAGATGAAGTAACCTTGAATTTTGCCATGTAAATGACCTCAGAATTGGTTTATGGTTTTGGCATTGTTCTTAGAACATTCTTTGGACTCAAAAAATGCACCAATATGCCATGAATTGGTTTAAAATGAATTAGATCCAAACTAGGCCTTTTCAAATGTTCTTTCATGGAAATTTCTTCACACATTCTCAATCCAAGCCATATCAATGGTACCTTGAGGTTTGATTAAGAAAATGATCCTATTTTGAGAAACTTTAAATTTGGAAAGATTTTCATTTGAGGTATGCAAAGTGGTGAAATTGACCTATAACCAAAATGGCCTATAATCAAAGTTTCCCAAAATATCCTTGCCTTGCAAGCTTCATATCTTGAGTTCTATAAATCCTATCAAGGACTTATAGTACTCTTTAGAAAGCTAAGATTATGAGGAACAACATTCGTGTTTGGGTCAAGATGAGGAGAGACATCCTTCTGGCTCAAAAATGTCTTGGAAGTTGGTTGACTTTCAAGTACCAAAATCACATTCATCTGATGGCCTGTAACTTGTCTGCTTCATAACTTGGGTTCTAGAAATCATATGAATGACTTCTAGTACTCAAAAGAAAGCTAAGAACATGCTCTACAAGTCTCATGTTGGTGTCAAGATGAGATGAAACTTGTATCTTGAGTTATGTGGTCTTGAAGTTGGGCACTAAACAGGGGATTTTACACTGACAAAGCTTAGAAACCCTAGCTTAGTAACTTCTCACACTCTTGAATATTAATGAATTGATCTTGAAATGATATATGAAATGTCTCAACACAACATTCCATGATCAAAATATTTTGGAATTGAGTCTTAATCTCCTCCAATCTCACAGTTGACTTAGGGTTGACCAAGTGGAAACCCTAATTACACCAATCTTGATTGTGACTTTTTATATCTGGCATAATAGCTTACCCAAGTTCCATAATGACTCTCAAGACATCTCATTAGCTTTCTTAATGCTTTAGGTCCACATCCATGAATCAATAACATCTGGCAATCTTCACTGACCCCCAAGATAGGAGGTATACCAATCTTAACCATCCACCCCTTTAGTGAGCTTTGACATTCTTCTGAGGATAATAAACTCTTGATATCTTGAACACAACCCCTTGATTAGGATTATACCTTGATATCCTTCTCTTGATAAGCACATCCCTCTCAATCCCCTGCAAATGGGCTATGATATGCAAATGCTAATGATAATGCTAATGTTATGAACGCAATGAAACAAAAGCTAGGTACAGAAAAAGGTTGGGCAAATTTTGGGGTGTAACACCTTCAAAGAAAACCTCGTCTGAACGTGAATTTCATGGGGACTAATGCATGCTAAAACATATAGGTCCATCACTAATTTCCACTCTAATGCTATGTGTACACTTAAGCCTGGGTTTTGGCTTATCTTTCAGTGGAACATTCCCACCCAACAGCACATCAATAATGATATATAACAATGTTGAAAATAAAATGCAAATGTAATAAAAGTACAAATGCAACCCATATACACACATGTACACACCCAAAGATAAAAACAAGTGCTAGAATTGACTCGCATAGGGGATGGGAAATTCCCCAGCAGAGTCGCCAGATGTCACATCGCTGCGAAGAGGGGCCGGCAAGGACAGAAGAGTCGCCATCGTTTGTTATTTATCCCAAAGAGAGGAAAGGAAATGATCAGACAAAACCTACGAAAAAGGGAGAAGACAGGTCATCGCAACCATATCTCGGGTTCGAGAGTCGGTTATGCAAGGGGAAGGTATGAGCACCCCTCACGTCCATTGTACTCAACGGGATCCATACTTATTGTCTATCTAAAGGGCGTTAATCTATCTAAGCTATAGGCCACGGGGACGAAAGAAAAAAAAAAGAGACTCGATAGAGCATCGCCGCTCTATGTCTACGTATTCCCTCATGCAATGGGAAAGTCAGAGTCAACGTATTTCGGGAAACTACGGGTAAAGGTGGGGAAGGTTGCTCGCCAAGAAATCTCCGTCTTGTGCCTACGTATCCTTGTCTGGCACGAGAAATCAGAGCAAACGTAGTTTGGGCTGACACGACCACAGATTGGTTCAAGTGTTTTAACCAAGTAGGGTTAAACCTTAGTTCTAGCAGTTAGGTGTATTGCTGCTCGACCATTGGAAACTTAGGCGTTACCTGTTTGCGGTAGAACCAAGAGTTAACAACATTCTCTTTGAAAATGGTTTTCAATTCATCCCGAAGGACAAAAAAGTTTGATGTTTGTTTTTTTAGTTTTTTATGAAGAAGAAGTGAATTGAATTGTGTTTGTAATTCATGTTGCACTAAAGACTATGACTTAGGAGCGAATGTGTTGCCTATCGCCCAAAGGGCATACGCTAAACACTCTAGACAATTGAGAGAAGGCCCCCCAATCATCATTTCCCAAATGCTTAAGGCACGTAGCGTACAACATTTATTATCCATTATTAAGTGTCTTGAAGAAGTTTTGAGATGAGAAGAGAGAAGACACAACTAAGGGGAAACTAACTCAACCCTAATGTTATCATGCAACGTGCTCCTATGATTGAGATTGAAAGGGAAAGATTATCCTAATGTTATCATGCTTGGATTGAACACTTAATGTCTCTCCTACTCCCACCTTAGACAAATGGGACTAGGAATCCTAAGGGATCATGGCAAAGAAAACCAAGTAAACACAAGATAATATCAATCACAAGTGAGATGAAAGAAAGAGATGGAAACGTGAAATGCAACACAAAAGATGAAAGGATGAGATAAAATGGGAGAAGAAACCATTACCATTAATCATCAAAGAAAAGTGGGACGAAAAAAGTGTGGGACAACAGCCACCACAAGCACATCTCAACCAAGCAATTCTTCAAACTCAAACAAAATGCAAAGGATCATCACTTTGAGCCACATCCATAAGAATGCATTCAAGTGGAAATCGAACAACGCGTGTCAAAGAAATCATGGTTAAACAATCAAGAACAACGACATATATCCAAGACAGCTCACTCCAAATGCATCGTATTGATCCATGAATATTCAAAGTGAGAGAGAACCAAAACAAGCTTGAAAAACAACAAATATGTTATTTTGGTTCTGTGTTAATCGGTTAACACATATGGTTAACCGGTTAACAAGTTAAAAATGTTTGAAAATTTGAAAATTCGCACTGGTTAATCGATTAACCAGTTTGCACTACAACTGGTTAACCGATTAACACTGTACCAGAAGCAAAAAATCAGCAACTCAAAAGCACTTATAACAATTAATCCAATGTGCAATCATCCAAATAATCATGTAATCAATTATGCAAGAATTTAAACCAGAAATCAGTGATCCAATCATCACGTAAACACTTTCAAACAGCAAGATCACAAATCACATGAATCAAAATTCACCAAACCAATCAAAAGTGAAGATTAACATGATGATTATGCAAACAAGCTCAAAAACAGAATCGGATCTAGAATTTCCAACCTACAAAGCGGAGATTTGCTTTGGTGAGTGTTGATTTACTCCAAATTAGCAGATCCATGCAAGAAACCCAGAGATTCTTCAAGATCCAAGTGATTGCTTGTGGTAGAAATGAAGATCAACCAAAATTAAGCCAAAATAATCCAAATAAGCTCTTCTAGATCCACTTCAAAGTTCAGATCCACAGTAGCACGAAAATTGAATGAAGAATTCGAGATAATATGGATGAAGGATAAAGGCTTAGCTCTAGAGTTCAATGATTACAATGGAGAATCAAAGAATTCCATGGTGAGAGCTTTAATGGAGTTTGGAGATGGAGGAGTTGAGAGTGAAAATCAAAAGTGAGAGTGAGTTCTGAAAATGAAATGAAATTGTGAGGATTGATTGTGTGAGGTTTGGAGCAAATAATTTAAATATGCTCTAGGTTTGGAGTAGAGTGGTGGTTTGGAGTGTGGTTATGAAAATTGGAATGGGATTAGGAGTGGGAAATTGGAGGGAATTTGATTTAATTTAAAAACTAATCAAAATTCAAAGTGGTTCTAGATCCTTCTTCTGGTGTAAAAATTCAAATTTGACCTGATTAACACCTTTAAAAATTCAAATTTGACCTGATTTTGTCTTGGTTAATCGGTTAACACCTTAAAAATATGAATTTTGGTGCCTTTTGGAGGGAAAAGTGCACATTTGTCTGTTTTCACCGGTCCTAAACCCTGTCCAGCCTTTGAAACTTGCTTTCGAATATCAAAATTGTGAGACTACCTGAGATAGCCTGAATGTTGCCTCCTGAGCTACAAATTATCCTGCAAAATACAAAATAAAATCGGCTGCTTGATCGTCGGGAAAAATAAATGCCGGAACCCTTGATGCTCGCTGTTTAGTCTCTTGCACTAAAAGCGAAATCTGAGCCACAGGAAAACCTTGATCCCATGCCTCGAGAACAAATGCTATGATATGAAGAAATGCGAAAATGCAAAGAAAACATAAGACAAGTACAAGAAAAGGTTGGTCAAATTTTGGGGTACAACAATGAGTATATTATCCAGAAAGCTTTCTTTTCTTGTTTTAGCTTTTACTGTTTTGTTTGCAAAAGACGCCTGGCATTTTGATAAAAATTTGCATACATAAACTTTAGGGGTTTTGCTAATCATAATCGAAACATTGATTTTCTTGAATAATGTCATGGACGATGACCGAAATAGCCTTTATTGCATACATGACACATTGTTTGTTTGTCATTTGCAGGGCTGTCATCATTGAGATTTGTTTTAGAGGTGTATCCCCAATGGAGTCACCATGCCTCTATCCCCACAAGGTGTAGATGTCAGATAAGAAGTATCTTGCCGACAATGATATACAGGTTGAGACTAGTTTCTCCCCAGCAGTTTAAGACTAGTTTCTCCCTAGTAGGTTGAGATTGGACTTATCCCCATCAGGTCGAGATTGAGATTCCTTGGCAGTGGTGTACACCTATCCCTTGGCAGGTATGTTTGGGACCGTTCCCCCTGTAGTGGGACTAATTCAGTGTTGTTTTCCCCACAGAGTCTAAGACTCAATTCCCTAAGAAGAGGTTGATGTTGATTATTCTCATTTCCCCAAGCAGAGGTTGATGTTGTTGAGTTTATTCTCACTTCCCCGAGTAGAGGTTAATGTTGATTCCCTCGATGAGTATTCCCCGGTGAAGACGTTCTCCGCGGCAGAATCCAGTGGTTATTGATTTTCTTTGAAGCGAGATTTTGGAATGATTTTCCAATGTTTATTTCTCTCAATCCCTAGTTGGTCGGGTTTAATCTCTAGTAGAGTGGAAATCTTGGCAGAGTGGAGTTATTCCCAGTAGTTTGCTTTGTTCCCTAGAAGAGTTTTGTTGTTCTAGGAGGCCTTCTAGGGCTGTTTTCTCCCAATCGAGTGGGTTTGTTCCCAAGCCGAAGAAGAGATTGATGAAGATGAAGACTTACCAGAAGAGCTAGCCAGACTCTTGAAACAGGAAGAAAAGGTTATTCTGCCTCATCAGGAGAAAATCGAGATTATCAACTTAGGTTCTAAGGAAGTTGCGAGGAATGTTCGGATAGGGGTTGCGCTGCAGAGTGACATCAAGCAAATATTGGTTGAGATGCTCCGTGAGTATAGTGATATTTTTGCTTGGTCATATGAAGACATGCCCGGGCTTGACACAAACATTGTGTTTCATCGCTTGCTGTTGCATGAAGAGTGTCTGCCGGTCAAGCAGAATCTCAGGCGTACTAGACCAGATATGGCTGTAAAAATCAAGGAAGAAGTCCAGAAACAGCTGGACGTAGGATTTTTAGCCATTACAACTTACCCTCTGTGGGTCGCCAACATCGTGCCTGTGCCTAAGAAGGATGGCAAAGTACGAATGTGTGTTGATTACAGAGATCTGAACAAGGCGAGCCCGAAGGACGATTTCCCGCTCCCTCACATTGACGTATTGGTTGATAATACTGCTCAATATTCCGTGTTTTCCTTCATGAACGGTTTTTCCGGTTATAACCAGATCAAGATGGCACCATAGGATATGGAGAAAACGACATTTATCACGCCATGGGGGACGTTCTGTTATAAGGTAATTCCTTTTGGGTTGAAAAACGCAGGGGCAACCTACCAGCGGGCTATGGTCACTTTGTTTCATGATATGATTCATCATGAGATTGAAGTCTATGTTGATGACATGATAGCAAAGTCACAAACAGAGGAGGAGCATCTGGTCAACTTGTTGAAGCTGTTTGAGAGGCTCAAGAAATTCAAGTTGAGGTTGAATCCTAACAAGTGCACCTTCGGGGTGAGGTCAGGAAAGCTGCTGGGTTTCATTGTCAGTGAAAAAGGAATCGACATCGATCCTGCAAAAATAAAAGCTATTCAAAATATGCCAGCACTGAAAACGAAAAAAGAGGTTTGTATTTTCTTGGGGAGATTGAACTACATTGCTCGGTTCATATCTCATCTCACAGCCACGTGTGAACTTATGTTCGAATTGCTAAAGAAAGATCAGGCGGTCGTCTAGAATGGAAATTGCCAAAGGGCATTTGATAAAATAAAAGAATATTTGCAGGAACCTCCGATATTGATACCCCCAGTCGCTGGAAGACCTTTGATCATGTACTTAACGGTTCTTGAGAATAGTATGGGTTGTGTTCTCGGTTAGCAGGACGAGTTTGGTAGAAAAGAGCACGCTGTTGCACCCCAAAATTTGACCAACCGGGTCTCGCATTTGGCCCGATGTTTCGACGCATAATCGCATTCGCATCTGCATATCGCATACATTGCATTGTTCATTTGTTTTGATTTTATCAGGGATCACAGCTCCCGTCTCGTGTTTCAGGTGTTTTTGATCAGTAGAATCGATTTTTGGGATATTTCGGTGCCCGTTTATTTTTACCGATTATTTTTGTGTCGTTCGGTGCTCATTTTGTCCCTCTGGGAATTATCTTGATTTTTCTGGATTTTATAGGATTTTTTAGGGCTTTAAATAGTTTTTAAATCATTTTCTAGGATTTAATAGAATTTTTTAATAGATTTTAATTCTTTTTAAATCAATTTCTAGCATTTTATAGAATTTAAATTCATTTTAGGATTTAATAGGTTTTAATAGATTTTTAATATTTTTAGATAATATAGTTTTTAGAAATTTTAATATTTTTAAAAGCATTTTTCATTTTAGAATAATATAGGATTTTCTAGAATATTAATATGATTTTTTAAATAGTTTTAATATAGTTTTAATTCTTTTTTCAGAATATTAAATAAATAGGTTTTAATTTTTCTGTTATAGATTTTAATAGAAATTTAACCAAGTTTAGATTTAATAGAAATTTAGATTTAATTTTCTGATTAGTATGTTTGTTAGGGTATTATTAGTTTAGTGGGATTAAGTGTTGATTAGTTGTTTTAAATCATAATCCAGTTTTTGTGCAGATTTTTAAGTCATTATTCGTTGGGCTTAGTCCATTTTTCGCAGGCCCAATCAGTGAAAAAGTCCAAGAGTGATCCAGGTTTTTCCAGCGCCATCTAGATCTTTCCAGAGCAATCCAGATAATGCATCAGTATAAAGGCTTCAGAGCCACACGTGTCCAAAGGGAGAGGCCCCACTTTTCGCGTCCACGCGACGCCACGTATCCTCAGACTTTCTCTCTCTCTCAGCCACGCCTTCTCCACGTGGAAGGCATGCACGCCTCCACACGACTCTCCCTCCACCATCGTCACCACGTGGTGACCATGCAGCGTTCACCGGAGATCTCCACCGGCCGCCGTGCATGTACTCCGGCCACCACCAACCATCGCCGGAGCCCCAAAAATCCAGAAAACGATGAGCGTTCATCTTCTTCCATCGTCCTCCATCATCAACATCCACGAATGTTCATCATCAAGACCAGATTCGTTCAACAATCACCATCACAAGACCTTCAACAAACTCCAGAAACATTCATCTGTTTTACAAATCTCCAGAAGATCTTATCAATCGCGAACGCGTTCATCCATGAACGATCATCAACCATATCTGATTTCCAGAAATGTTCATCCTCACCAAGAACATCCAACAACACGTTCATCAGGTTCATCACACCTTTCCAGAAACGTTTTCAATCGTCATCTTCTTCATCAAACTTTGTCAGATCTAGGTCCAAGAGCTTCATCAAACACGAACAGGACCCACAGATCTTCACGATCCATCAACGTTCATAGAGCTTCGATCGTTTTCTCAGACGTCTTCAATCGGTTTTGCAAGAACGCTCAAGAATCTTCAACTGTTCTTCCAGGGATCCGTACAAGTGCATCAACCTTCAAGAGTGTCCTTCGCAATTCTCCAGAAGCGTTCTCGTTCATACAACAGTTTTCAATCTTCGAGGACTTGTGAAGATCCTTTAGATTCCAGAAATCTCCAACCATGGTCTTCGAGTGTTTTGAAGAAGTTTGGTGTTTATTCGGTGATTAGGCAAATTGTGAGAAGTTAGATGGTGTCGTTGTGAGTGAGCGTGATGATTGGGATGAAGTTTCAGAAGAATAAAGAGAAACGAGGGGGTTCGGAAGAGACGAAGGATGGAGACGGAGGGGATTAAGGTGGTAGCGGCGGCGGCGCTGATGTTAGAGAAGAAGATTAGGGTTTTTCTTCAGTTCTTCAGAAAGGAGAAGGAGGAAGGGATTGGGCCAGGGCCCAGTTCAATTTTTTTGGCACGCAATCCCTCATGTTTTTTGGATATTCTGGGCTTTGGGCCCAATGAGGCCAAATGCTGGCTTACACCACCCAGACTTCACAAGCATACCCCCCTGCTGCGTTTTTTTGAGACTTGGGCTGGGCCCAGTTTAGTTTTTTTATTTTTTCTTACAGCACCCTTGTAATAGTTTAACCCCCCAGCCCCTTTTATTTTCTTTATTCTTTTTAATCTTTACTTGTTACACAAAGAAGAAAAAAGAAGTGAAAAGAGAAAATATATTGAACAAAAAAATAGAAAAAAGTAAGAAGAAATATACTTGAAAAAGAAAATAGAAAAAACAATAAAAAAGAAATAAGAAAAGAAATAAAGAAAAAGAGAAATATTGTGAGAAAAAAAATAAGAGAAATATTGGGAGAAAAAATAGAGAAAAAAAATATGTGGAGAAATAAGAAAAAATATGAGAAAAGGAGAAAAAGAGAAAAAAATATTAAAGTTTCGATTTAATATTTTTAAAGCATTTTCTTTCAGGATACTTTCATAGACTTTATTTCCCGACTTTTAGGATAGAATTAGAGGCCCACTTGTTAGGGGGCTATTTTCATTCGATTTTTCAGGATAGAATAGGATAGCGTTTCCTAGGAGATTTATTTCAGTATGCAACCATTGTAATCATTTTTCAGAGATGAATAAAACGAGATTTGAGCTGTGGTCCCCGAAGGTAGCTGAACTACAGCTGCTCTGATTCTTCGTACCAGACGAAGATATGTAGGCATAGGATGCGATATCCTAGCGAGCACACTAACGACTGACTTTTGTTCTCTCGCGGCTGTGCGATCGAGACTTTCCCGCTGACGATTAATTGAGTAACCCTTTTTCTCTCTTGCCCAAGTGCATTTGAGACTCAGCCATAGTTTTGACCATAGGTTCCCGACCCTGTGAAGCCAGTTGTTTTTCTCACTGCTGTGTGAGAATGTTGTTTAGCCGTAGTTAGTCTGAACTACGCAAGGCTCTGATCTTCCATCCAGTGGAAGTACGTAGGCACAAGACGCGATGTCTTGGCGAGCCAATTTTCCCTGTAGTCCCGAACTACGTTGACTCTGACTTTCTCTCTTGAGAATACGTAGGCATAGAGTGCGACGCTCTATCGAGTCAATTCCCTTCCGTTTAGATTTAGCAGCCGTAGATAGATTGTTTTGCATCCAGTAGACAACCCAAGCAAGCGTGGATCCCGTCGAGTACGACGGACGTGAGGGGTGCTAATACCTTCCCCTTGCGTAACCGACTCCCGAACCCAGGCTATGGTTGCGATGACCATACCTTTTCCCCGTTTTTTGCGAGGTTTACTTCGAGCGTTTCCTTTCCCGCTCTGAGGGATAAATAACGCACGGTGGCGACTCTTCTGTCAGCCGGCGCCGATTTTCGCAGTAGCGACAGCTGGCGACTCTGCTGGGGATCCAACGTCCCCTGGCTGCTAAGGACTGCGATGGTTCTTATGCATGTGGGATCCAACGTCCCCTAAGAGAGAGTCAATCCTAGCGCTTGTTTGCTTGTCTATTTGGGGCTTATTTATCGATATTATCTGTTGCTGTTGGGGTGTTACGGGTGTTCTATGATTGAGATAAGCCGGACCTGGGCTCGAGTATGAGTATACACCTAGATATAGTTGCGGAGAAGTAGTAGACGAACCTGTCTGCTGAGCAGGCGCAGTTCCCTACGAAAATTCGCACTCGGACGAGATTCTTGCAGAGGTGCTCCTTTCCGGTCCTGAGGATCTGAGGGGAGTCCAGACGTGAGGATTGTCGACTCTGGGAACCGATCAATTGGAAGTTAGCTAAGTGAGGCCTCTTCATGAGATGACGATGCCACTCCTTCTGGGAATCGTATCATTCCTCATGAAAGTCTGTGACGCTGACGACCGCATAGGATGCCGTACCTTGTCAGATATAGGTCCACACCTGTGAGTGGGGGGGGTTTTTTGTGCAGGAAACTTGACTTTCAACCTACCCGTTATACTGGTCTTCTTTTCAGAGAACGTCTCCGTCAGCAGCGCAGCAGTATTCAGATTTTGTGTGGGGGCTGTGGTCCCATTGTTTGCTGCATTTTGCATATCATATGCATATCAGTGTTGCATTGCATATCATTCTCCAGCTAGCCAGAGTTCTGATCCAGCCTTTGTTTCCTGAAGGTGATTACCCGGAGTTTGGATTGAGCAGCTTTTGATTGTCAGAGACCTACCTAGGGGTTGAGTAGATTTGAGCAGAATCAAGTGTCGAAGTCAGCTGAAGATTATTGGTAGCCATGTCTGAAGGCAATTTCCAGTCTCCTAACACCCTGACAGGGTTCACTGTGGCGTCCAACCCTCTGTATGATTCCATGGAAGATTCTCCGCAAGTGAACAACGTTGCTGCAGACCAAGTTGTACAGCCTTCTGTTGAGAACCGAGATCGACATGAGCAGTTTGTTGCCCAGAATGAGCGTCCTCCTCCTGTTAACAATCAAGGTGTTGCTTTCCCTGTGATGAATTACCGAAGAGATATTCCAGCAGCTGGGATGGTAGATCCAAAAGCCCTTGACGATGGTAGAAGAGTCCGAGTGTTGGAAGAGCAAATGAAAGCTTTGAAAGCCAAAGATGCTGTCAACCTGGATGCTGTAGGCATGTGTTTGGTTCCTGACCTGGTGTTGCCTTACAAGTTCAAAGTGCCGAAATTTGAGAAGTACACGGGAGATAGCTGTCCAAAGCTGCATTTGATGATGTTCTGTCGAAGAATGACTGCGTTTGCGCGAAATGACAAGTTGATGATCCATTGCTTTCAAGATAGTCTGACTGGGGCATCTTTGAGGTGGTATATGCAGTTAGAGAGGAATCAGATTCAGTCATGGATGGATTTAGCCAGAGCTTTTCTGAAGCAGTACGATTACAACCTAGACATTGCTCCTTATCGCATGCATTTGCAAGAGTTGTCTCAAGAGATCAATGAACCTATCAGGAGATATGCTCAGAGATGGAGAGAATTTGCTGCTAAAGTGCGTCCCCCGCTGTTAGACCAAGAGCTGGCAAGCATGTTTGTGGATTCCCTACAATATCCGTACTTCAAAAGATTGCTCGGAATTCCGGCAAGTTTCTCTGATGTGGTAGCATTAGGAGAACGCCTTGAGTACTCCATAAGAATGGGGAAAATTCATATTACTTCATATGATCAAGCTGGTGAAACTGAATACCCTTGTGACTATCAGAGTGAAGAAGAAGTGGTGATCAACTCAGTCATGCCAAAGGTTGAATATCCTCCAAGCGAATCAGTGAATTTTGTTGGTTCATCATCTTATCAGAGATCAGCACCTCCCGTGGCTTGTTATACTGAACAGACAGCCGTGCCTGGGGCACTCTATCAGGAATCTTATGTCGCTTCCACTGCAAATCAGCGAACTCGGGGCCGAGGTTATCAGAATCAGCGTCAGAACCAGAACAAACCTCGCAACAACTTGGAACGAAGGAAAGCTCCGTTTCACCCAGTGCCGATGCCGTATAGCCAGTTGCTACCGTCTTTGATTCAGAAGTCTTTGGTGGAGCCGAAAGCTCTTAAGCCAGTTCCAGAACCGTACCCTCCTGGGTATAATCCCCACGTTCAGTGTGGTTATCATGGTGGCTCTCCAGGGCATTCAACCGAAGATTGTAAAGCATTTCAGGCGAAGGTACAGCAGTTGATTGACCAGGATCGCATTTCCTTCCGAGAAGGATTTCTGTTTGTTCATCCCTAACCGCTCAGCTGTCTAAGCTCGTAGATTCAGAGGGTCTATTCCCCAGCATAAGCCAGTGGTTCAGACAGGCAGGCGCCTCAGTAGTGGCAGTCCTCAAGCCTTTTATATCATTTGCATCTGTAGTTTCTTTTCTGTTAGTTACTACCTGCTTTTTAACATTGTATGTTTTGAATGGTGATAATAATAAAGTGATTATGCATTTTCTGAATTAGTCATGTCGCTGTCGCTCATTTATTGCATTGCACTGACACTTGCATTCTACTCACTCCATTTTTTCGCTGTGACTAGCAAAGTTAGGAGGGAGGATGACGAAACTGAAACTCATAACCAATCATTGTATGCTTTCAGATAAGACCGTACCGATGACGTACAAGGCATTGTTTCAAATTCCCCAAACACTGGAGATATAAGGAGTTAGTCCCTTGTCAACCACTTCGAGCCAGGAAGTAGAAGTTTTTCGGACTTATAAACCCTCACATCTTAACCCGGGGCAGGGTAGTTGTCAGTTAGCTTGACCGAGCATTCAAGTCTTGCAGAGGAGTGTTGTCTTTCAAGGACCAATCAGTTTATACCTTTCAAAAGGTCAAACCTCACCAATCAGGAGTGAGACAGTTACAATCCTTTCGGAGCAATCAAGACAACCAGTGTCGCACGACTTTGTTCCAAAAGAAAGAAAGAAAGCCCGCTAAGTAAAAGAAAGAAAAGCTGAGAAAGCTAATACTTAGGCAAGAATCAGGGCATCCCGCTGGACTTCAAAAGAAATCGGAAAAAAATCGAAGGAACTCAAAATGAGTCAGTCCAGGCAAAAATTAGGGAATCAAAAGAATGAAAGAGAAGGGATTAAAAAGAAAATTTTCCCCAGCAAATCACAAAGTCGTGTACACAGACACCGAAAGCGAAGAGGGAGTAACTATCACTCTAGGAGAAAAGCATTGTGAATTCCTTAACTGTAGGTCTTACCATTCAACATACTTCTCGAAGAGGCGAGTGCTTGTGCCAGGTTAACTGAACCTTAGGATCGGAGATCATCACGTAGACGGGGTGGGTACAAATCAAAATTTGAGCCGAATATCCTTTGTTTCACGAACCGTGAACCCGACCACGATACAACCCTTAAAAGACCTAATTGAGGTAGGGTTATTCTGAAGCGCATTACGATAAGGTCGAGTAACCTGACTCCTTCTTGACTTGCTAGTCACATCTTGTTGTATTTTCATTGACCACGTAAGCACTGCGTTTGAACTTTGGTTCATTCGTCACTCAATCAGATGCATGTAAATGAGTGACAGCTCAAATTTTTTCAGAATCTGCATGAGCATTGCATTAAGATTACCATTCGTGAACAGACGATTCTAATTGCAGGTTAGTAGTTGGCATGAAAGAAATTCCAGCAGAAAATAATCAAGCAGGACTGAGTAATCCAGCAGTCTGAACCAGAATGGTGTATGTTGTGAAGCCTTGTGAATCAGGGGCATTATCTTCCGGTAAGTTCAGTATCAGTCAGTATGAGGACAAGTCCCGAAGCTCTAGTTGAGCAGGGGCAGTTTGTTTGAGAAACAGTTGATCAGAAGGGAGTCTTCTCGAGAGCCAATCAAGGGCAATCATGCAGAATGCTGAGATTTGAAAGCAGATGCTTCCAATGGATAATCAGATCGGGTTAAGTCGCTAGAACGCTCATTCAGGGGCAAGTCATCGCAGAGAATGTTGAAATCAACTGGGTTGTTAGGTGTTTAATTGGAGATTGAATTCTGTTGTCGTGCAGATGCCGGGGCAAGTATTCTCGAAGTCTTCTCGTAGCAAGCTGTTCAGAGCAATACTCCCAAGAATTAGATTGGGGCAAGGTGCATTGCACTGGGGCAAGTTGTGCAGGCCAGTCTTTTATCCCCCAGCTGAGTATACCAGGGGCAAGTCATTCAAACCCGCTTGTTTATCCCCAGCCAGAGTTGAGTATCGGGGAATCATGTCAATACCCTTATCAAAAACCTTAGCATTTCAAATAAGAAGATCTTGTTGTCGTTGGATCATTAACCTGCAGTTTAAACCTGTTGCGTGTCAGTAACCAGTCGTTTCCAAAGTCCAGATCTCGCCTGGCAAACCGGTAACCAGTTCTCGTCTGGCCCACCATCTGTAAGCATCAGTTCCCGTCCTGGTGCAGTTTATTGTAAGCAGCAGTTCCCGTCCTGGTGCAGTTTATTGGTAACCAATTCTCGTTTGGTCACCGTTTCTTCAAGTGTTGTATCAGTTCTCGCCTGGTACATGTCATCGCGTAATTAGTTCTCGTGTGTTTTACCCTGTGTGTTATACCAGTTCTCGCCTGGTGTACGTTAGCTTTCAGCCAGTTCTCGCCTGGTTGTCTATACCTCAGCCTGTTATCCAGTCAGCTCGTATGATGTTCAAAAACACAAAAAAAAAAAAAACCAATTTTTCTAACCTATTTTCCTATCAGTTCTCGCCTGATAGTCTACCTTTGAATGCTAGTTCTCGTCTAGTATTTCTTATATCTTCCACTGTGTACATAGTCCATGTTTATTCTAAACCAGAAAAGCGAAAAAAAAACCTAAAGGAGATCTGACACCATATTTCCCAATGACTCGCATGTTGTCATGTTCCCCGATACGAAGCTCGATTAATGCCAGTGCTCCGAGTAATGTTTGAATTCCTTGTGGATGTTGTTAAATCAGAATTGCCACCCTTCAGCAGATGAAAGTTGCTTATTATCCCCGGAAGAGTCAAGATGGTATTGTACCCCGTATCAGAGTAGGATCAGAAGGATCCTCAGCAGATTAAGATTGATATCCTTGATAGTAGGAGCATTTCCAGCAGTGTGCTGCGCGTAATCAACCTCAGTTTGGGTCAATCCCCGCAGAGTACAATCAGTTGCCAATGGTTTGAAGAGAGCATTCCCGAGCAGAGTTGTCTTTCTCTCCCCAGTGAAGTCGTCAAGCAGGGCTGCCTTTCCATTTTCTCCAACAGGGCAGTTATCCCCAGCGGATTTGATTTCTCGTTTCCAGCATTTATTTTGCTGAGATGGTTCTGTGACTTCAGGTCATCCCCAGTAGAGTTGGCGTTTCCTTCGGCATTTATTTTGCCAAGTGGTTTTCAGACCTGGTGTTCTCTGGCAGCTCGAACTTGCATTAGCATTTGCATATATAGTCATAGCATTTATACAAGCATATAGCATATCCATGTCGTCTAGGCCTCGCATTTTCAAACAAAACGCATAGCATTTACATATCATATAAGACATTACATCATTTCAAGCATACGCATGTCGAAACATAGACCAAGATGGTTACCTATTGGATTTCGAATTTGTTCACCTGCAGAGTTGTGTGGTTCAGCTTCTCGACTTCCCCAGCGGATTGATTCTTCATTTGATTGTTACGTCAGCATCGGAAAAAAACAACAACAACAACAACAAAGATTGACATATATCAGACTTCTGAAGCTGCCCCCTTTGTCAAAACAGGTGCAAGGCAGTTCTATTCAGAATTCCCCAGGAGAATTGTCCTCAAGTTCGCAATGAACTGTGAGTTGACCAGATTTGATCCCATGAGAGAGATGGGAATCAAGGTGTTTGCTTTATGAAGCATTATTTCAATACTTGTGGCGTCACACAGGTGTTGAAAAAGAGAAGAAAATTTTATCAGAAAATTGACCAGATGTTGCCGTGACAACCAAACTTCAGTTATTGGAAGCTATTCCTCAAGCAGCTTTGCAGTATATTCGTGCGGTTGGCAAATTTCAGGGTTCCATTTGTATTCAACCGTCATCTACCTTGAATGTTTGAAGGCTGAGCGCTCTTCACCCATTCAGGTCGAAGTCGCTTGAATAGGGGCAGCTGTTGCACCCCAAAATTTGACCAACCGGGTCTCGCATTTGGCCCGATGTTTCGACGCATAATCGCATTCGCATCTGCATATCGCATACATTGCATTGTTCATTTGTTTTGATTTTATCAGGGATCACAGCTCCCGTCTCGTGTTTCAGGTGTTTTTGATCAGTAGAATCGATTTTTGGGATATTTCGGTGCCCGTTTATTTTTACCGATTATTTTTGTGTCGTTCGGTGCTCATTTTGTCCCTCTGGGAATTATCTTGATTTTTCTAGATTTTATAGGATTTTTTAGGGCTTTAAATAGTTTTTAAATCATTTTCTAGGATTTAATAGAATTTTTTAATAGATTTTAATTCTTTTTAAATCAATTTCTAGCATTTTATAGAATTTAAATTCATTTTAGGATTTAATAGGTTTTAATAGATTTTTAATATTTTTAGATAATATAGTTTTTAGAAATTTTAATATTTTTAAAAGCATTTTTCATTTTAGAATAATATAGGATTTTCTAGAATATTAATATGATTTTTTAAATAGTTTTAATATAGTTTTAATTCTTTTTTCAGAATATT
Source organism: Lathyrus sativus (assembly GCA_963859935.3). Lineage (NCBI taxonomy): Eukaryota > Viridiplantae > Streptophyta > Magnoliopsida > Fabales > Fabaceae > Lathyrus > Lathyrus sativus. The sequence goes on from OZ012735.1 coordinate 319,938,834, forward strand.
AAATAAATAGGTTTTAATTTTTCTGTTATAGATTTTAATAGAAATTTAACCAAGTTTAGATTTAATAGAAATTTAGATTTAATTTTCTGATTAGTATGTTTGTTAGGGTATTATTAGTTTAGTGGGATTAAGTGTTGATTAGTTGTTTTAAATCATAATCCAGTTTTTGTGCAGATTTTTAAGTCATTATTCGTTGGGCTTAGTCCATTTTTCGCAGGCCCAATCAGTGAAAAAGTCCAAGAGTGATCCAGGTTTTTCCAGCGCCATCTAGATCTTTCCAGAGCAATCCAGATAATGCATCAGTATAAAGGCTTCAGAGCCACACGTGTCCAAAGGGAGAGGCCCCACTTTTCGCGTCCACGCGACGCCACGTATCCTCAGACTTTCTCTCTCTCTCAGCCACGCCTTCTCCACGTGGAAGGCATGCACGCCTCCACACGACTCTCCCTCCACCATCGTCACCACGTGGTGACCATGCAGCGTTCACCGGAGATCTCCACCGGCCGCCGTGCATGTACTCCGGCCACCACCAACCATCGCCGGAGCCCCAAAAATCCAGAAAACGATGAGCGTTCATCTTCTTCCATCGTCCTCCATCATCAACATCCACGAATGTTCATCATCAAGACCAGATTCGTTCAACAATCACCATCACAAGACCTTCAACAAACTCCAGAAACATTCATCTGTTTTACAAATCTCCAGAAGATCTTATCAATCGCGAACGCGTTCATCCATGAACGATCATCAACCATATCTGATTTCCAGAAATGTTCATCCTCACCAAGAACATCCAACAACACGTTCATCAGGTTCATCACACCTTTCCAGAAACGTTTTCAATCGTCATCTTCTTCATCAAACTTTGTCAGATCTAGGTCCAAGAGCTTCATCAAACACGAACAGGACCCACAGATCTTCACGATCCATCAACGTTCATAGAGCTTCGATCGTTTTCTCAGACGTCTTCAATCGGTTTTGCAAGAACGCTCAAGAATCTTCAACTGTTCTTCCAGGGATCCGTACAAGTGCATCAACCTTCAAGAGTGTCCTTCGCAATTCTCCAGAAGCGTTCTCGTTCATACAACAGTTTTCAATCTTCGAGGACTTGTGAAGATCCTTTAGATTCCAGAAATCTCCAACCATGGTCTTCGAGTGTTTTGAAGAAGTTTGGTGTTTATTCGGTGATTAGGCAAATTGTGAGAAGTTAGATGGTGTCGTTGTGAGTGAGCGTGATGATTGGGATGAAGTTTCAGAAGAATAAAGAGAAACGAGGGGGTTCGGAAGAGACGAAGGATGGAGACGGAGGGGATTAAGGTGGTAGCGGCGGCGGCGCTGATGTTAGAGAAGAAGATTAGGGTTTTTCTTCAGTTCTTCAGAAAGGAGAAGGAGGAAGGGATTGGGCCAGGGCCCAGTTCAATTTTTTTGGCACGCAATCCCTCATGTTTTTTGGATATTCTGGGCTTTGGGCCCAATGAGGCCAAATGCTGGCTTACACCACCCAGACTTCACAAGCATACCCCCCTGCTGCGTTTTTTTGAGACTTGGGCTGGGCCCAGTTTAGTTTTTTATTTTTTCTTACAGCACCCTTGTAATAGTTTAACCCCCCAGCCCCTTTTATTTTCTTTATTCTTTTTAATCTTTACTTGTTACACAAAGAAGAAAAAAGAAGTGAAAAGAGAAAATATATTGAACAAAAAAATAGAAAAAAGTAAGAAGAAATATACTTGAAAAAGAAAATAGAAAAAACAATAAAAAAGAAATAAGAAAAGAAATAAAGAAAAAGAGAAATATTGTGAGAAAAAAAATAAGAGAAATATTGGGAGAAAAAATAGAGAAAAAAAATATGTGGAGAAATAAGAAAAAATATGAGAAAAGGAGAAAAAGAGAAAAAAATATTAAAGTTTCGATTTAATATTTTTAAAGCATTTTCTTTCAGGATACTTTCATAGACTTTATTTCCCGACTTTTAGGATAGAATTAGAGGCCCACTTGTTAGGGGGCTATTTTCATTCGATTTTTCAGGATAGAATAGGATAGCGTTTCCTAGGAGATTTATTTCAGTATGCAACCATTGTAATCATTTTTCAGAGATGAATAAAACGAGATTTGAGCTGTGGTCCCCGAAGGTAGCTGAACTACAGCTGCTCTGATTCTTCGTACCAGACGAAGATATGTAGGCATAGGATGCGATATCCTAGCGAGCACACTAACGACTGACTTTTGTTCTCTCGCGGCTGTGCGATCGAGACTTTCCCGCTGACGATTAATTGAGTAACCCTTTTTCTCTCTTGCCCAAGTGCATTTGAGACTCAGCCATAGTTTTGACCATAGGTTCCCGACCCTGTGAAGCCAGTTGTTTTTCTCACTGCTGTGTGAGAATGTTGTTTAGCCGTAGTTAGTCTGAACTACGCAAGGCTCTGATCTTCCATCCAGTGGAAGTACGTAGGCACAAGACGCGATGTCTTGGCGAGCCAATTTTCCCTGTAGTCCCGAACTACGTTGACTCTGACTTTCTCTCTTGAGAATACGTAGGCATAGAGTGCGACGCTCTATCGAGTCAATTCCCTTCCGTTTAGATTTAGCAGCCGTAGATAGATTGTTTTGCATCCAGTAGACAACCCAAGCAAGCGTGGATCCCGTCGAGTACGACGGACGTGAGGGGTGCTAATACCTTCCCCTTGCGTAACCGACTCCCGAACCCAGGCTATGGTTGCGATGACCATACCTTTTCCCCGTTTTTTGCGAGGTTTACTTCGAGCGTTTCCTTTCCCGCTCTGAGGGATAAATAACGCACGGTGGCGACTCTTCTGTCAGCCGGCGCCGATTTTCGCAGTAGCGACACACGCAATATACTATCTGAGTAAAAAGTTCACAAACTGTGAGTCTCGGTACTCGATGTTGGAGAAAACATGTTGCGCACTCGCGTGGGCTGCCAAACGTTTGAGACAGTATATGCTGAATCATACAACTATGCTGATTTCGAAGATGGATCCGATTAAGTATGTCTTTGAAAAACAAGCCCTTTCCAGGAGGATTTCCAGGTGGCAGATGGTACTGACAGAGTACGACATCCAATATGTTTCCCAGAAGGCTATCAAGGGAAGTGTTTTGTCAGAGTACCTTGCTGAACAGCCAATCGAAGACTATCAACCGATGAAATTTTATTTTCCTGACGAAGACATCATGTTCCTAAAGATGAAGGACTGCGATGAGCCATTACCCGACGAAGGTCCGGAGAAGGGTTCTTAGTGGCAGATGATATTTGATGGCACTGTCAACTCCTATGGTAGTGGAATTAGGGCAATTATCACGACTCCTCATGGCACTCATATCCCATTCACTGCCAGGTTGACATTCCCTTACACCAATAATGAAGCCGAGTACAGAGCGTGCATCATAAGGCTGGAAGAAGCCATTGATCTAAGGATCAAGAACTTGGATGTATATGGAGATTCAACGCTGGTTGTTAATCAAATCATAGGAGAATGGGAAACCCGACAGCCTAATCTGATTCCTTACAACGACTATGCAAGGAGGCTGTTACCTTTCTTTGATCGGGTAGAGTTCCATCACGTGCCGAGAGCGGAGAATCACATGGCAGATGCTTTGGCGACGTTGTCTTCGATGTATAAGGTGAACTATTGGAATGATGCTCCAAGAATAATCATATCTCGCCTGGATAGGCCGACATTCGTATTCGCCATTGAAGAAGCCTCTGATGGCAAGCCCTGGTTTCATGATATCCAGAACTTTCTTAAGAACCAAGAGTATCCGTCAGGGGCGTCAACCCAGGATAAGAAGACTCTGAGGAGGTTGTTTGACAACTTTTATCTGAACCAAGATGGTGTACTCTACAGGAGGAATTATGATTTGGTGCTATTGAGATGCGTGGACGAAAAAGAAGCAAAGCTGCTTATGGAAGAAGTCCACGAAGGTGCCTTTGGTATACATGCCGGCGGGCATGCCATGTCTCGAAAGCTGTTGCGAGCAGGGTATTATTGGCTGATGATGGAGTCTGATTGTTTCAAATATGCCAAGAAATGCCATAAATGCCAGATTTATGCAGACAAGATCCATGTGCCGCCGAGTCCATTAAACGTTATGGCATCTCCTTGGCTCTTTGCCATGTGGGGCATTGACATGATTGGCAAGATCGAGCCAACCGCATCCAATGGACATCGTTTCATTTTGGTAGCCATTGACTACTTTACCAAGTGGGTGGAAGCAGCCTCCTATGCGAATGTCACGAAGCAAGTCGTAGCCAGGTTTATCAAGAAGGACATCATCTGTAGATACGGAGTGTCTAAAAGAATCATTACTGACAATGGTTCGAACTTGAACAACAAGATGGTGAAGGAACTATGCCAGAGTTTCAAAATCGAGCATCACAACTCATCGCCCTATCATCCGAAGATGAACGGCGTTGTTGAAGCGGCCAACAAGAATATTAAGAGGATAGTGCAGAATATGGTTGTCACCTACAAGGATTGGCACGAGATGTTACCCTTTGCCTTACACGGTTATCGTACTACGGTGTGCACCTCAACAAGGGCAACTCCTTTCTCGCTAGTATATGGTATGGAAGTTGTCCTACCACTAGAAGTCGAGATTCCTTCTCTGAGAGTTTTGGTCGACGTCAAGCTCGATGAGGCAGAATGGGTAAAGAACAGATTGAATCAGCTTAGCCTAATGGATGAGAAAAGGCTAGCGTCTATTGCATACGGTCGGTTGTATCAGAGCAGGATGAAGAAAGCTTTCGATAAGAAGGTGCACCCTCAAAGCTTTCAGACGGGCGATCTTGTGCTGAAAAAGATCCTCCGTCCACAAATAGATCACATGGGCAAATGGACTCCCAACTATGAAGGTCCATACATCGTGCGAAAGGTCTTCTCCGGAGGAGCCTTGCTGTTATCCACCATAGATGGTGTCGCTACTGCGAAAATCGGCGCCGACTGAACAGAAGAGTCGCCACCGTGCGTTATTTATCCCAAAGGAGGGAAAGGAAACGCTCGAAGTAAACCTAACACAAAGACGGGAAAAGGTATGGTCATCGCAACCAAAACCTGGATTCGGGAGTCGGTTACGCAAGGGGAAGGTATTAGCACCCCTCACGTCCATCGTACTCGATGGGATCCACGCTTGCTTGTTTGTACGAATTGCACTTCTACCTAAACTAAAGGATGAGGTCTGAAAAGAAAAGAAAAGATGACTCGGCAAAGCATCGCACTTTATGCCTACGTATTCCCGTCTGGAACGAGAAATCAGAATCAACGTAGTTCGCCTAACTACGGGTGAAGGTGGGGAAGGTTGCTCGCTAGGATATCGCATCCTATGCCTACGTACTTCCACACAGCATGGAAGATCAGAGCAAACGTAGTTCGGGCTACGCACGACACAAGCTGTTCAAATGTCTTTTATGAAAAATATCACCTTAAACAAGGGTTTTCTTATTATCAGTCCCCGAAGGACAAAAAGGTTGATGTTTGTTCGAATCTTTTGACGGAAGAAATGAATTGATTTTGTTATAACCTTTATTAACGTTTTTCTGTTGTTTCGAAGAAAGAAAAGATGACACTCTAAAATCCTAGGGTTAAAAAGGGAATAAAATCTACCCTAATGTTATCATACATGGATTAGCTCCTAATGTCTATCACATCCTCCCTTGAACAAGGAAGAATGGAAGTCCTACGGGAAAGGAAAGCGAAAGGAAGAAACGGAAATACAAGTAATAACCGCATATAAATGAACATGAATATAGCAATGATAAATGCGATGCAAAGGAGGGAGGACGGTCCGTCTCAACCTCAAGCCCATTCATGGATGGAATAAGAAAATATCAAGTGATCATATGCAAAGAATTGAGTGAGAACTCTGAATGAAACGCGTAATCCACTGTTTGGAATCGCAACGTGCTATTATGCAAACAAGTCGATAATTGGGCAAGCTACACATACAAATAACAGCCACCTAAGGGGTCTTCCAATACCTCTAACCTATCTACAATAAGAAATATAAGCCACGGCGTTCATCACGCAAACACAAAGCGGCCGTTGGAGCCTTAACAAAAATAAAGTCCGTTCGGAAGTCCAAATTACAAGTCCGAATACAAAAATATAAGAAGAATAGCAAAAGGGGCTAAAAAATTCAAATAAAAATCTCCAATGCCCTACATCAAGCCACAAACCAGGGGTGAGAGATACCACAAAAATATCCAAAGATAAATGGTCAAATAAGATGGAAACATTGCAAGATATCTCATGTATACCAAAGGAAAGATTAAAAAGGAGCATGTTAAAGAAAGCATCCAAAACCAATTAAAATGGTACAATAAAATTCCCACAAAAATACATCACAATACCTCATCATGTGTAGAATACCCCTGCAAAAGCTTTGACGTTTAAACAATGTTTTGATAGGTCAAACAAAATTCACAAAATGATAGCACCAGCATTGCTAATTTTTTAACAACTAAAATGTAAAAAAATCTAATAAAATGACGAAAAATGGAAAAAATATGGTTCCAATTCTGTAAAATTCCAGACATCTTGAGGATTACGCAGAAAAAAATGGGGATCAAAAAGACTAATTTTCCTATTTTTTATGGTATTTAGAAGTCAGCATATAAAACAGAAAAAATAAAAGAAACATGGCAATAGGAAAATAAAAGAAAATAACATGAATAAATAAAAGTGGCATGAGGCTTATGTGGCCGATTGCGTGGCGCAGTGAGAGGCGTTGGATGAATGGAAGAAACCTTGACTTGGAAATGCATCCGACGGTGTTAACGCCTTCTTCTCCAAATCAAATTTTTCAACTTTGTGAATAGTAACCCGCAGCTCCATGAACATGAGTTTTTTGCTACTTTGAAGCACCATAACTCCATCAATAATTATCCGTTTCGCACAAAATTTTGGTCAAACTTGAAGGAAAAAAATCAAGGAATCCAATTATGGTCTTAGATTTTCTTGAAACTCTCTCTAACTCCCAAAACGTGGCACCTCAAGAAAAACTCAAGAACCAAAAATTATCATAAAACCCATCTTTTTTGTACTAGAATCCATGTAGGAGATGAGAGCAATGTAATGCAACAACAATAATGCAAGAAAGACTCATAAATCATGAGTTTATGTCGAATTCTTTATACCTCCGAAAAATGGCTTATGGAGCTTCACTCGATCACCAATTCTTTGAGAAAATGATGTGGACACGTCCTATAATTGATGAGGAAGCTGTTTGGATGGAAAGAAAGGAGTGAATTGATGGAAAACAAAAAATCAATTTTCACTTGGAGCTCACTTTAATGGAGTTGTGTAGCTTGGTTCATGCATCAATTATGGCCAAAAAAGTGTTGAATCAATTGTAAGAATGATAAGGAATGTATTTGCAATGGTGGAATGAACCAAAAGTGGGAGAAAAATGGAATTGAGAATTTGAGTTTTCAAGTGTAGAAAAATGTGGGGAAAATGGAAAAATGGTGAAGAGAAAAATAAAGATCCAATATGATTTGCAAATGGAGAAAATGGATTCAACATCAACTATCACCAACCTTTACTCTTAATGATCTCAATCCAATATATAGGAGAGCATGGAAAGATCTAGAGTCTTCTAGATCAATCTAGGATGATTCTAGAAACTTCATGAATTTCTCATGATATGGCATAATCCCTATCTCATGATATCTCCCTTCAATCTAACTTGCATCCCCTTAAACCCTTTTGAAAATCTCATGACATGAGTTATTGAAGAGTGTATGATGCTTACCAAGCTAATCCCTTGCCTTGTGTTGAGTTTCCCATAGTTGCCTTATTATGCAAGTAATGGAATTACAAAGCAAGTCCATTTTTTAACCCTCAAATCAAAATTGTGGTTGAACCAAAGTCTTTAAAATGTTGTTTAGACTCAATTTGATATATCATATGTCCCATTTTGGATTTGTAGATTGCCCATACCAATTTTTCAATTTGAACTTTTTCAACTTATGTCCATTTTTTTAAGTCATTTTCACCAACTTTTGTCAATTCTTGCTACAAGCTTTTCCAACATGCCATGACCTCTTTTCATTTTGAACAACTTTGATTTGAAGCTTCCTTGTATAATTCCACTTTAGGCATACGCTAAGAATGACATATAATTCCACTTTAATTTGAAGCTTCCTTGTATGAGTTTTAGGCATACGCTAAGAATGACATATAATTCCACTTTCCCAAAATACCCCTAACTTGCACAAACTATAACATGAGCTTCACAAATCAGATGAAGGCATACCATACCTTTTTTGAAACGAGAGATCATGAAGAACAACCCTTATGTTTGCCAAGAATTCATTTGAAAACTCCTTGAAGGTCAAAAGTTGCTTGGATGACAGACAACTTTCACAGACAAATTTTAGTGTCCTTAGATGACCTGTAACTTGCAAGAACTATAACTTGAGTTCTATAAATCACCTTGATGACTTCCACCACTCAAATTAAAGCTATGAAGATACTCTACAAGTTTCATGTGGACCAGAAATTCATATGAAGCTTTCATCTTGAGTTACACTGCTTTGAAGTTGGACCCAAATCAGGGGATTTTACACTGAAACCCTAATTTGGTAACTCCTCTTCTCCTTGACTCCTTTTGATTTTTCTTGGGCACAACACCACATCCATATCCATGTAAAAAATAATGAATCCCACATCCTTCAAATGAGCCTTGATACCTTTCAAATCAAGTCCTTGACCTAGGATTGACCTATATAAAACCCTAATTGACTGTCTTCAACTGAGGCTCTTGCAATCATTCCAATGACTTGGCTCTTCTTCAAAATGATCATCTAGACTTTCCATGATATCCATGCACACTCCATGCTCTTGGCTCATAGCTCATATACCCTCTGATGATCCCCAAACAACCTCAAGATAGGAGAGAACCCCATGATTGATCTGTCAACTCTTCAAGACTCACATTCTTCCCTGATGACATGAATAGTCTTGAATATGAATGAAACCCTCTGAATATGCCTCTTGAGACAAGAATGGCACTTGATCCCCCTGATTAAGATAACTTGCTTATGCTATGCTATGCAGATGAATACACTATGTACATGATGCCAATGCAAATGACTATGCAATTAAAACATAAGCCTAGGTTAGAAAAGGTTGAGTAAATTTTGGGGTGCAACAACTGCCCCTATTCAAGCGGCTTGGACCCGACTGGATGAAGAGTGCGCATCCTTCAGACATTCGAGGCACGATACGGTTGAATACGAAAGAACCCGGAAATTTGCCAACCGCAAAATCAACTTGCTAATACGACTACTGCTTGGGGAAAATATCATTCAGAAAACCGAATCCGGTTGTCACGGCAACAACTGATCAATTATCTGATAAGAACTGACTTGATTTCGTCCTCAACCACCTGCGTGACGCCACAGGCCTTGAATCCACAATTAATTCCAAATTTTGCTACAATAAGCATGCATCGAGCCAAAGGACCACGTCGAAAACACAAAAGTCTTGACCTTCGTTGGTAGAGAAACAAACAAAATGCTACGTAAAGCGCGAATCAGGCGTCCGGTGACTTGAACAAGTTACTCTGTGGGATACATCTCCGACGACACAGATACTTAAACAAATAATTCCACAGGGAGCCACTTCGTTAGCACGGGTAATGATTCTGCCAACACCGATAATAATTCCTTTGACAAAAGGTAACAACTCCATCAACCAGGATAACGAACTGCCTCAAACAAGGCATAATAACTCCTCAAACCAAGGTGTAACTCCATCACCCAGGGTGACAACTCCCTCAACCAGGGTAATAACTCCTTCAACCAGGGTATAACTCCTTCAACCAGGGTAATAACTCCTTCAACCAGGGCAACAACTCCCTCAACCAGGGTAATAACTCCTTCAACCAGGGTAATAACTCCTTCAACCAGGGTGTAACTCCTTCAACCAGAGCAACAGCTCCCTCAACCAGGGTATAACTCCTTCAACCAGGGTATATCTCCTTCAACCAGGGTAATAACTCCTTCAACCAGGGTATAACTCCTTCAACCAGGGTAATAACTCCTTCAACCAGGGCAACAGCTCCCTCAACCAGGGTATAACTCCTTCAACCAGGGTATATCTCCTTCAACCAGGGTAATAACTCCTTCAACCAGGGTATAACTCCTTCAACCAGGGTAATAACTCATTCAACCAGGGTAATAAACTGCCTCAAACAAGGTATAACTCCTTCAACCAGGGTATATCTCCTTCAACCAGGGTAATAACTCCTTCAACCAGGATATAACTCCTTCAACCAGGGTAATAACTCCTTCAACCAGGGTATAACTCCTAAGGTTTAATCCACAAGATTCTTGTAACAACAATCCGAAGAAAAACTCTACTGGGGTAATTCTGACGACAGCCGTCAAACACCTACTTCGACGGCAGGTAGTAATTTCAAGATTTTCAATACTGACGTGACAACAGTCTGAAGAAAACTTCGCTGGGGAAGAAGAGTAACTCAACCAAGCAACTCTGATGGGGAAGAAAACTCTACTGGGGAAATCACGGCGATAACTCCAAAAAATCTGAACTATGAAATCTTGTAATGCCGACATAACAGCGACCTGAGAAGGACTCAGCTGGGGAACAGAGAAACTCAACCAAGCAACTCTGCTAGGGTCCACATGATAGGACGAGCACGATCACTGCTCGCCTTGCGCCACAAATCCGACTATCCGAACATCTTCCTGAATCATAATCTCAATTATCTGCAAGGGAAAACAAACATCTGAAACCAATGAGGTAACCAACCTGGTTTATGTTTCTAAATACATATGTTCGATAATGACGTAATGTTTCCATATAGCATGGAAATGCTACGTATTTGGGTTAGATGCAAGTATGATGATACATGCAAATGCAGTGAGGCGCTCCAGCAAAATAAATGCTGAAGACAAAGCTAACTCCGCCGAGGATAACCGGATATCACAGAATTATTCCAGCCAAAATAAATGCTGGAAAAGTGAAACCAACTCCGCTGGGGAATAACATATGCGCCAAGTATGATTGGACTCCTCTGGGGAAAACAGACGGAGTCTTCCTGCGCACTAATGAAGATTGGATTTGAAACTGACGTGCCAACATGGACGGGCCTTACAGTGATCGCCAATAAGAATTGGACTTTTAGGCTATCCGCGATGGGTCAGGTACAACTGACGCTGAACAACATTCTGTCTGAATTCACAGTCCCTGGTTGACGGATCAGAAGATAGTAACATGACTTCCCGACATTCGTCTAACACCTTAAGATTGACTAAATCTGCTCGAATAACTCTGAATAACCCTGATGGTACTGAGAAGAACAATCCCTTTGCTTCTGACATGCCCCAGCCTGCGGGACCTCTGTGGGGATAGTCCTCAAAAGGGAATCTGAACATTTGTACCCCGTTGGTCTGATATGAACTGCCCCAGCATTCTGAACTTCGGAGAAATACTTCACACCAAATGCCCCTCGAGTAAAGAATAACTTTTGCGCTCTTAAGATGGCCTGCCCCTGATTCCAATGACTTTGCCCCTGATTAGCTGATCCAGAGCAGTACCTCCAACCACGAGAGATTTACCGAATCTCGACCTGATTGCCCCAGAGTAACTGACTTTGAATGGCTGACCTGACTGGGGAGCACCTAATGGCTTGCCCCGGCTTGCGGAGCATTCGGGCGCTCTGTATTCTATCCTGACCATACTTTCCACTGTAGGAAACTTTTCTGCTGTCAAGCGCTTACTCGCAAGTAAACAAGTTGTTCTGCGTAAAAGACGTATTAATGCAACACATATGATAGTTTTGACATCCAATCTGTTCACTGGGAGAAAGGAAAAACAGTTTATAGCATATAATGCACAAAACATTTATCAACATCAGTACCAACATGGTAAGAGGAACCCTTTCAGGAGTCAGAATCGACGCGACCTTTACCGAAGTATGCTTTCGAAACAACCTGCTTCAATTAGGACTTTTGAAGGTTATAACGTGGTCAGGTTCACGGTTTTGAAGGAAAGGATAAAGGCTCAAAGTTTATTTTAACCCACCCATTCTCCTTGATGTTCTCCGATCCTATGTTCAGCTAATTCGACCTTAGCACTCACCTCTCAGAGGCTGAAAGATAGGAGTGATAGTTCGAGAAATTATGATTGTTGGGAGTGACAGCCACTCACCTTTCGTCTTTGACACTTGAGGTCACACGACTCGTATTTCATTTGAGGATTTTTCCATCCTTTCATTTTTCATATCCCTAACTTTTTCCTGGACTGACTCTTTTGAGTTCTTTTGGTTTTTTGAGTCCAGCGGGATGCCCTCATTTTTGCCTAAGTCAATTGTTTTCTTTTCTTGACTTAGAGGGCTTTTGATTTCTTTTTTCTCTTTTTTCTTTCGAACAAGTCGTGTGACGCTGGTTGTCTGACTCTTTCGGGAATGATGTGACTGTTTTACTCCTAATGCTGAACCATTGTGGTTTCTTAGGCACGACCTCTAGAGGTGTGGTTGATCCTCGAACGGACACTCCTTTTGCAATTTGGACGCTCGTTCAAATTAGCTAACACCTACCCTGCCCCAGGTTAAGATTGAAGGTTTTTCATTCACAGAAAGAAACTCCTACTACAAGGCTCAAAGGGGTTGACAAGGGATTATCTTCCTTATATCTCCGGTGTTTAGGGATTTGAAACAATGCTTGTACATCATCAGCAGGTTTTGTTTCAAAAAGCATACAATCGGAATTTTGCATGTCGTTCATTTTCGTCATCCTCCCCGGATTCCTCTTAACCAGGCGTTAGACATTTGTAAAAACAATTAGTGAACACGAATGGATTTAATCAAAACATGCATATTTATTTCATTATCATCAATTGAATGGAAACAACAAGTTTTACAAACAAGATTGCATTTTAAACAGGAAAGAAACTACAAACGTAAAGAAATGACAAGATAAAACAAAGAAAAATGCCAGCTTCCGAGAACCGGGCTTTCACATCTGTCCTGCTGCTGAACCAGCTATCTTCACAATCAGTTATTAGAGGCAGCCTGCCACTGTTCTGATCTACTTTTAACGGCCAACCCGAACTATAGAACTCCTCTTTGTCCACCATACTCCAGCCTATTCATGGTTTGGCATTGATTGTTGTGTAATATTGGGCCCTTCCGTACCAAAATTAATAGCAGTGCTATCAAGCAAATCTTGCACTTTATGCTTGAAAGCGTGGCAGTTTTCGATATTATGGCCGGGTGCCCCAGAGTGGAATTCACAATGCTCATTAGCGTTATAACTGGGTGGGGGGATCCCTGTCGGAGGAGCCATCGTTCTTTTCTCGACCAACTGTAACCGTAGCAAATTCTGAAGAAGCTCAGCGTACGATACTGGCGGCGAATCAAATACCCTTTTCGGCTTCCCGTTCTGAATTCTTCGCTGAGCCAGATGTTGTTGCCCCTGCTGCTGCGGCTGTTGCTGATGTTGCGCGGGGATTGTCACACTTGCAACTTGTTGCGGTTGGTATTGCCTCCATCCCTTATTTCTTCCCCGAGAGCTACATACCGAATTGGCATCTTCCTGTTTTCTACCCCCGAAAGCTTTCTTATTGCTTCCAGCTGAAGCAGACTCTCCCGCTTGAATCTTACCGATTTTTATCCCGTTTTCTATACGCTCCCCCATCAGGATCAACTCGGAGAAGGTACTCATTGAGAAGTTGAGCAGCCGATCATAGTACATTCCTGAGAATGTCCCTACGAACAAGTCCATCATTTCACGCTCCACCATAGGAGGTTGTACTCTGGCAGCCAAATTACGCCATCTCTGGGCGTATTCTTTGAAGCTTTCACTGGGCTTCTGAGAGAGGCTTTGCAGCTGAACCCGGTTAGGGGCGAGATCGCTGTTGTATTGGTAATGCTTCACGAAAGCTTCCGCTAGCTCTTTCCAGCTTTTTATCTGTGTTGGCTCTAGGCTCATATACCATTCCAGCGACGGCCCTGACAAGTTGTCCTGGAAGAAATGCATGAGCATCTTTTCATCGTCTGAATACGCGGACATCCTCCTGTAAAATGAACGAACATGTACCCTCGGGCACGTGCCCCCTTTATATTTATCAAAAGATGGCGCTTTGAATTTCAGAGGTACCCTCAGCCCTGGTACCAATCCCATATTGGACATATCCAGCCCAAGAGCATTCTGGCTGGCTAACCCGTTCAATTTCTCTTCTAGCAATCTCATCCGATGGTTGTCATCCCTGGCTCTTTCATAACCCTCGTTCTGACCAAAGAACACATCCTCCTGACGATCCTCCCAGCGAGGTACTACATCGTATCCAACATAATCTGCATCACGGCCCGGACCCGTTTGGAAGTACCTGGGGTCATACCTCAGATTGCCCGTCTCTTGAGCGTTGTATGCACTAGTTCCATATCCACGATTACCATAACCATAGTCACCAAACCCAGCCTTGGTGCCAACAATGTTGCCATACCCCATGTTCACACCATTGAAGCCCTGGTTACCATTAATACCATTCATTCCGACATTCTCAACGCCCCCATTGAAACCCTGATTAACATTACCCACAAATACCCCAGCAGTATCTGTATTGGCATTCATATTACCGGCGTTCCCACCTCCACCTACAGGACTAGTTTCTCCAGCATTCAAACCGGTTACGGGAATAGCATCAGCACTTTGACGATTCTCAACTCGGGGTGAAGCAGCAATATTCTCACCATGCAGTGTCCCGTTGTTTTCAGCCCGTGCGACTATCGGTTGAACCAGATTCTGCAGCTGCTCTTGTCCCTTGGCGATGGTCTCCATGGTTTGCATGAGCAGGGCCATCCTGTCACGCATCTCTTGCATTTCACTCTGCATGTTGTCCATAATCTTCTTCTGATTAGTCCTTGTGGAATAACGATGGATTTGTTGATCTGCAATCCTGAAAGTACCTGTAATGGATGCAGGAGAAAAGATACACGGATCACAAACCTGTAATGCAAATATGAGTATGTATGCAAAATGCAATATGTGTCTGTGCATTGGGGAATATTACTCCCCCCATTCTAGTGCTAATACATTTGATACAAGGTAGCGCCGTGACAGTGCGGTGACAAAAGTTGCAAGAAGTTGAAATTCAATCACAAAAGAGAAAACAACTCATATATTGAACAGGCCTTCAAAGGCAAAAGTATAACTCTTCTTGAAGCTAGCCCTAACCTCATCATCCGCAAGGGCAATCAAACTCAATATAGAATTCACATCCGGAGTGGGCAGCTTATACGCAACTGTCTTCCGCACACTACCCATATCAACAATCAGAAGTCCGTAGCACTAGAACAGGGAAGTATGTAATGCACCTGCAGCACAGACACACGTTAATGAAATGCAATGATAAATGGGTATGCAAACAATGCAATGCAAACAGCTGCAACAGGGGATCAAGTGCCCTGAATAAGAAGCCCAAGTCACACCAAGAACAGGTCTCAGACAGACCCTCTAATACTCATCAAACCCTGGTCTCAGACAGACCTCACAAAGAACTCCAGCCTGGTCTCGGATAGACCCAATAATATAACCCACACCTGGTCTCTGACAGACCTAGTAACAGTCCACAAAATATCCACAATCCTGTATCTCATGAGAAATGAACCGGTAGTCTGAAGGTCAAGTTACCTGCATGCCCCAAGTCCCTCTCACAGGTAGATGTCCCTATAACTGGCACAAGGTACGGCATCCTATGCGGTCGTTGGCGTCACAGACTTTCAGGGTTGATGATACGATTCCCAGAAGGAGTGGCATCATCAAATCCTGAAGAGGCCTCACTTAGCCGACTTCCAAATGATCGGTCCCCGGAGTCGACAATCCAACTAACCAACAGCCCACTGCACCCAAAGGGTGAAACAGGAAGTCAACTAGAAGGACCTCGTCCAAGCGTAGATTTCGCGGGAAGCTAGTACATGCAAAGCATGCACACCTCCACTAATCTCTACTCTAATTCTAGGTGCACTCAAGCCCAGGTCCGGCTTATCTCTCAATCATAGAACCCCCATCAAACCCACAATACAGCAATAATAATGATAATAAAATGCTGAAATATAAATACAGAAATGTAAATCCATACAAAGCCCACGGCGGGAAAATAAGCGCTAGGATTGACTCACGTAGGGAACCCTCATAGTCCCCAGCAGAGTCGCCAGCTGTCGCTACTGCGAAAATCGGCGTCGGCTGAACAGAAGAGTCGCCACCGTGCGTTATTTATCCCAAAGGAGGGAAAGGAAACGCTCGAAGTAAACCTAACGCAAAGACGGGAAAAAGTATGGTCATCGCAACCAAAACCTGGATTTGGGAGTCGGTTACGCAAGGGGAAGGTATTAGCACCCCTCACGTCCATCGTACTCGATGGGATCCACGCTTGCTTGTTTTGTACGGATTGCACTTCTACCTAAACTAAAGGATGAGGTCTGAAAAGAAAAGAAAAGATGACTCGGCAAAGCATCGCACTTTATGCCTACGTATTCCCGTCTGGAACGAGAAATCAGAGTCAACGTAGTTCGCCTAACTACGGGTGAAGGTGGGGAAGGTTGCTCGCTAGGATATCGCATCCTATGCCTACGTACTTCCACACAGCATGGAAGATCAGAGCAAACGTAGTTCGGGCTACGCACGACACAAGCTGTTCAAATGTCTTTTATGAAAAATATCACCTTAAACAAGGGTTTTCTTATTATCAGTCCCCGAAGGACAAAAAGGTTGATGTTTGTTCGAATCTTTTGACGGAAGAAATGAATTGATTTTGTTATAACCTTTATTAACGTTTTTCTGTTGTTTCAAAGAAAGAAAAGATGACACTCTAAAATCCTAGGGTTAAAAAGGGAATAAAATCTACCCTAATGTTATCATACATGGATTAGCTCCTAATGTCTATCACATCCTCCCTTGAACAAGGAAGAATGGAAGTCCTACGGGAAAGGAAAACGAAAGGAAGAAACGGAAATACAAGTAATAACCGCATATAAATGAACATGAATATAGCAATGATAAATGCGATGCAAAGGAGGGAGGACGGTCCGTCTCAACCTCAAGCCCATTCATGGATGGAATAAGAAAATATCAAGTGATCATATGCAAAGAATCGAGTGAGAACTCTGAATGAAACGCGTAATCCACTGTTTGGAATCGCAACGTGCTATCATGCAAACAAGTCGATAATTGGGCAAGCTACACATACAAATAACAGCCACCTAAGGGGTCTTCCAATACCTCTAACCTATCTACAATAAGAAATATAAGCCACGGCGTTCATCACGCAAACACAAAGCGGCCGTTGGAGCCTTAACAAAAATAAAGTCCGTTCGGAAGTCCAAATTACAAGTCCGAATACAAAAATATAAGAAGAATAGCAAAAGGGGCTAAAAAATTCAAATAAAAATCTCCAATGCCCTACATCAAGCCACAAACCAGGGGTGAGAGATACCACAAAAATATCCAAAGATAAATGGTCAAATAAGATGGAAACATTGCAAGATATCTCATGTATACCAAAGGAAAGATTAAAATGGAGCATGTTAAAGAAAGCATCCAAAACCAATTAAAATGGTACAATAAAATTCCCACAAAAATACATCACAATACCTCATCATGTGTAGAATACCCCTGCAAAAGCTTTGACGTTTAAACAATGTTTTGATAGGTCAAAAAAAATTCACAAAATGATAGCACCAGCATTGCTAATTTTTTAACAACTAAAATGTAAAAAAATCTAATAAAATGACGAAAAATGGAAAAAATATGGTTCCAATTCTGTAAAATTCCAGACATCTTGAGGATTACGCAGAAAAAAATGGGGATCAAAAAGACTAATTTTCCTATTTTTTATGGTATTTAGAAGTCAGCATATAAAACAGAAAAAATAAAAGAAACATGGCAATAGGAAAATAAAAGAAAATAACATGAATAAATAAAAGTGGCATGAAGCTTATGTGGCCGATTGCGTGGCGCAGTGAGAGGCGTTGGATGAATGGAAGAAACCTTGACTTGGAAATGCATCCGACGGTGTTAACGCCTTCTTCTCCAAATCAAAATTTTCAACTTTGTGAATAGTAACCCGCAGCTCCATGAACATGAGTTTTTTGCTACTTTGAAGCACCATAACTCCATCAATAATTATCCGTTTCGCACAAAATTTTGGTCAAACTTGAAGGAAAAAAATCAAGGAATCTAATTATGGTCTTAGATTTTCTTGAAACTCTCTCTAACTCCCAAAACGTGGCACCTCAAGAAAAACTCAAGAACCAAAAATTATCATAAAACCCATCTTTTTTGTACTAGAATCCATGTAGGAGATGAGAGCAATGTAATGCAACAACAATAATGCAAGAAAGACTCATAAATCATGAGTTTATGTCGAATTCTTTATACCTCCGAAAAATGGCTTATGGAGCTTCACTCGATCACCAATTCTTTGAGAAAATGATGTGGACACGTCCTATAATTGATGAGGAAGCTGTTTGGATGGAAAGAAAGGAGTGAATTGATGGAAAACAAAAAATCAATTTTCACTTGGAGCTCACTTTAATGGAGTTGTATAGCTTGGTTCATGCATCAATTATGGCCAAAAAAGTGTTGAATCAATTGTAAGAATGATAAGGAATGTATTTGCAATGGTGGAATGAACTAAAAGTGGGAGAAAATGGAATTGAGAATTTGAGTTTTCAAGTGTAGAAAAATGTGGGGAAAATTGAAAAATGGTGAAGAGAAAAATGAAGATTCAATATGATTTGCAAATGGAGAAAATGGATTCAACATCAACTATCACCAACCTTTACTCTTAATGATCTCAATCCAATATATAGGAGAGCATGGAAAGATCTAGAGTCTTCTAGATCAATCTAGGATGATTCTAGAAACTTCATGAATTTCTCATGATATGGCATAATCCCTATCTCATGATATCTCCCTTCAATCTAACTTGAAGCCCCTTAAACCCTTTTGAAAATCTCATGACATGAGTTATTGAAGAGTGTATGATGCTTACTAAGCTAATCCCTTGCCTTGTGTTGAGTTTCCCATAGTTGCCTTATTATGCAAGTAATGGAATTACAAAGCAAGTCCATTTTTTAACCCTCAAATCAAAATTGTGGCTGAACCAAAGTCTTTAAAATGTTGTTTAGACTCAATTTGATATATCATATGCCCCATTTTGGATTTGTAGATTACCCATACCAATTTTTCAATTTGAACTTTTTCAACTTATGTCCATTTTTTTAAGTCATTTTCACCAACTTTTGTCAATTCTTGCTACAAGCTTTTACAACATGCCATGACCTCTTTTCTAGGCTTAAAATGTAATTTTGAACAACTTTTATGTTGTGAAGTTTTTCATTTGAAGCTTCCTTGTATGAGTTTTAGGCATACGCTAAGAATGACATATAATTCCACTTTCCCAAAATACCCCTGACTTGCACAAACTATAACTTGAGCTTCACAAATCAGATGAAGGCATACCATACCTTTTTGGAAAGGGGAGATCATGAAGAACAACCCTTATGTTTGCCAAGAATTCATTTGAAAACTCCTTGAAGGTTAAAAGTTGCTTGGATGACAGACAACTTTCACAGACAAATTTTAGTGTCCTCAGATGACCTGTAACTTGCAAGAACTATAACTTGAGTTCTATAAATCACCTTGATGACTTCGACCGCTCAAATTAAAGCTATGAAGATACTCTACAAGTTTCATGTGGACCATAAATTCATATGAAGCTTGCATCTTGAGTTACACTGCTTTGAAGTTGGACCCAAATCAGGGGATTTTACACTGAAACCCTAATTTGGTAACTCCTCTTCTCCTTGACTCCTTTTGATTTTTCTTGGGCACAACACCACATCCATATCCATGTAGCAAATAATGAATCCCACATCCTTCAAATGAGCCTTGATACCTTTCAAATCAAGTCCTTGACCTAGGATTGACCTAGATAAAACCCTAGTTGACTGTCTTCAACTGAGGCTCTTGCAATCATTCCAATGACTTGGCTCTTCTTCAAAATGATCATCTAGACTTTCCATGATATCCATGCACACTCCATGCTCTTGGCTCATAGCTCATATACCCTCTGATGATCCCCAAACAACCTCAAGATAGGAGAGAACCCCATGATTGATCTGTCAACTCTTTAAGACTCACATCCTTCCCTGATGACATGAATAGTCTTGAATATGAATGAAACCCTCTGAATATGCCTCTTGAGACAAGAATGGCACTTGATCCCCCTGATTAAGATAACTTTCTTATGCTATGCTATGCAGATGAATACACTATGTACATGATGCCAATGCAAATGACTATGCAATTGAAACATAAACCTAGGTTAGAAAAGGTTGAGCAAATTTTGGGGTGCAACAGATGGTGAGGATTTTACATCCCCTGTGAACGCAGACGCGGTTAAAAAATAATTTGCTTAAAAAGACCCGCTGGAAAAAAAAAGAATATCCAGGCAAAAATGGGGCATCCCGGTGAACCATAAAAAGAATGGGTTCGGGCAAAAATTAGGGATATAAGGAAAAGATGTAAACCCGCAAAGTTGAAAACCTGAAAAGGCGACTTTGGCAAAAATGGGTATCCCGGTGAATTGAAAACCCGAAAGGGCAATTCACGTAAAAGTTAGGGATTTGAAAAGCGAATGACTGCGATTTGCGCGTGATCTTCAGAGCTTAGTGGATTACAGGAGGACCTGAGGGCCGTTTATCTGAATCAATCTCTTTTGAGGACGAAGTGTCGGTGAAGCATCGGAGTCACGCGGGTCATAGATGGATCAACCTATGGTGTTCATCTGTGCCATATTGCCGACATTCTGTATATTTTTGTATCTTTTTGCGTAGCTTCCTCTTTTCAGGGGTTGCATCTGTTGTAAAAAACTTGCCTATTTACAGGCTCATCTATCAATAAAACATATATTATTCAATAATTGTTTGTGTTGCTTTAGCCTTACTATTTTGTTTGCCAAAAAACGCCCGATGTTTTTGATAAACTGTGCATACGTAAACTTGCAGGCTTTGCCAATAATCGTTAAAACTTTGAGTTATTTGAACAACGTCATGAATGATTACTGAGATAGTTCCTTTGTTAGGATATTTTGCCTGTTTTTTCATTTTTGCAGGGTCGTTACCCTTGGGGCAGTTTATCAGAGAGGTGTATCTCCGATATGATCACCATTTCCCCCGGCCATTGAAGTTTGAACATCTTTATCCCCGGTAGAGTTGTATAAAGGTGGAGCGAACAGTTAAGTATGCACGCTTATCCCCAGTAGTTGGTTGGTACACATCTAGCTCTTCGCAGTTCGAGACCGAAGTCTTCAGCAGAGTAGGGTTATCCCCCCAGAGGGTCAAGATTGATATTCCCGGCAGATTAAGTGCATCCTCTTATTCCCCATAGTTGGTGTGGAACTTTTACCAACAGTGGGGCAATGTCAGGTGTTGTCTCCCCATAGGGTTTGAACGTACTTTGTATCCCCTCAGAGTTCGAGTTGTTAACTCCTCCCCAAGAAGAGGTCGGTGTTGTTTCCCTCGTTGGACGATCCCCAGTAGAGTTATCTTTTCTCCCTTGCAGGATCGCAGAGTCGTCTCTATCCTCAACAAACTGTTTCCCAGGTAAGTCGTCACTTTCAGGTGAGTATTGGTGAGCCCGTCAGGGCTATTTTCTTCAGCAGGGCGTGTTGTGAATCTTGGTGGTTGATTCCGGATTCCCCGCAGAGTTGTTGATTGCCCAGTAGGATGAATTGGTTTTCAATGTCTGGTTGTCTATTCGGTAGAGTCGTCTTTTCCCCAAAATATTTGTATTACAAAAAGTCGTTCAGTGCATTTTCCTCAGCAAGTCTTTGGTGTGAATCCCCAGATGAGTTTGAACTTCTTGTTCTTGTAAGAACTTTGTCCCCCAGTAAAGGAATCGTCCAGGGCTCGTGTCCCAGCTGAAGTCCAATTGCGATTGGCATGTGTTAACGTTTTCCCCAGCAGGGTGGACTGTGGTTTTCTCCTCAGCATTTATTTTGCTGATTCGGTTCCGTTGCATCTGCATTCGTTGCATAGCATCCTCAAAATACGTAGCATTTCCATTTCGAATGGAGCATTACGCCATTTTCAAACATACGCATGTAAAACATAAGCCAGGTGGTTATCTCTGTGTTTGCAGGTGTATCTCTGACAGATGACTGATATCTTTTTCCCGAACGATGTCCCGACCATGGTAGTTTCCGTTAGCCTGCGTGGTATTCAGACCCTGACCTATGTTTTTCCCCAGCGGCGTCACCGGACTTTAGCGGTAATTATAAGCCCGTATGGTGTCCAGACTATGGTGCAATATTTGAGGGATGTGTTCATCTTATCAGGTGTTTTTCAACAGAGTTACTTGGTTAAGTTCCTCTTCTTTCCCCAGTGGGATCGCCAACAGAGTTATTTGGTTAAATTTCTCAGCAAAGTTACTTGGTTAAGTTTCTTCACACTCCCAAAGCCGATTTATTTGGTTAAATTTCTCTCTTCCTCCCTGCCAGAGTTGCTTGGTTAAGTTTCTCTCTTCCCCAACAGAGTATTCTCAAGATGGATTTATTAGCTTCGGTTGATCCGGCCTTAGGATTCAAGGCTCGCTTTTATTTAGCAAATGTTTGGCGGCGATGTCGGAAGTGCTTATCTTTGGGTTGGATTCTCGCTTTTATTCAGCGAAGGTCTGGTGGCGATGTCAGATGTTATTACCTTCGGGTTCGTTTCTCGCTTTTATCTAGCGAATGTCTAGCGGCGATGTCAGAAGTGCGTATCTTCAGATTTGGTGTTTGTATTTTATCAAGCAAGATACCTGATGGCGATGTCAAATATGTGTGGATACCTAACGGCGAGGTCAGATGTGTTCTCTGGCATGATGCTAATTCCTGACGGCGATGTCAGATATGTGTGGATTTCTGGCGGCGATGTCAGATATTTTACTCCCCATAGATTTCTGGCGACGATGTCAGATGTTTATCAACTTTGTGGTTGTCTGGCGGCGATGTCAGATGTTTATCAACTTTGTGGTTGTCTGGCGGCAATGTCAGATATTTATCAACTTTGTGGTTGTCTGGAGGCGATGTCAGATGTGTGTGGACATCTAGCAGCGATGTCAGAAATTTTTATCCCCTACAGATGCCTGGCGGCAATGTCAGTTGTTTATCAGTCTTGTTGATCCGGTCTTAGAGTTTGATGCTTGCTTTTATTTAGCGAAGGTCTAGCGACGATGTCAGAAGTTTTACTGATTGGATATTGATGGCTGGCGGCAATGTCATATGTTTCTTAACTGCATGAATGCCTAACGGCAAGGTCAGATTGTTTTATCCCTTGCAGATTCCTGGCGGCGATGTCATATGTGTGTAGATTCCTGACGGCGATGTCAGAGGTTTCTCAACTGCATGGATACTTGACGGTGATGTCAGATGTTTATCCCTTGCGGATGTGTATTAGCTTCGTGAATTCCTTGCGGCAATGTCAGATTTCTTCATCAACTCAATAGATGCCTGGCAGCAATGTCAGATGCTCTGTGTTGATCCAATTTTAAGATTTGTTACTCGCTTTTATTTAGCGAAAGCCTGCGGCGATGTCAGGAGTCCTTATCTCAGGATCTGATACCTTTTCTATTTAACGGATGTCTGGCGGCGATGTCAGATGTTTCTTCTCAGCTGCGTGTTAAGCCGATCGGTTTATTGCTTATTGGGTTCATTAGTTCTAACGGCGATGTCAGATGCTTTTACCAACTGGATGTCGAGGCCTGACAGCGATGTCAGATGTTTTACCAGCCTAATGCTGAAGCCTGACGGCGAAGTCAGAGATATCTTCTTTCAAAATTGATGTTATTACCTGACGGCGAGGTCAGATGTTTTCCTAAATTGATGCAGAGGGCTGACGACGAAGTCAGAGGTGCGTTATCAGTTGTATGATAACAAATGATCTTTCCAACTTAGTGTCATTGTTTGGTGGCGATGTCAGATGATTCTTCCGACTGCGTGTCGACGTTGTAACCCTTATTCAGTTATCTCCGGAGATTTTTTATCCCCAATCAGTGTGCAGTTTATTCCTGCGGTTGGCATATTTCTGGGTTTGTTGGTATTCAACCGTCTTTTACCTTGATTTGTTGAAAGCCATTCGCTTTTCAATCATTCAGGTCTAAGTCGCTTGAATAGGGGCAACTGTTGTACCCCAAAATTTTCCCAACCTTTTCTTGGACTTGGCTTATGTTTTCATTGCATTGTTCTAGCAGTTGCATTTGCATATCATTGTTCATTTGCAGGGAATCAAGAGGTGTGCATAGCAAGAGAAGGTTACCAAGGATTCTAAGCCTAATCAAGAGGTTTTATTCAAGTGGTCAAATGCTTATCATCATTAAGAGAAGGTCAAAGCTCTTTGAGAGGGTGGAATGGATAAGTGTGGTTTATCTCCTATCTTGGAGGCCAAATGAAGACCATCAGAGAATCATGAGTCCAGGTTTATGGATATAAGATGTTGTGGAATCTCATTGAGTGCTTGAGAGCCATTGTGTATCTTTTACAAGATGTTACATCATGTGCAAGAGGTGGCAGTCAAAGGATTGTGCACCTAGGGTATCATTTGCCTAGTGCAAGGTCCACTGTGGATTTGAAGGAGATTAAGACTTGTTTATAAGACATTATGATCAGGTAAATTTGTTTTGAAGCATCTAAGATAATATTTCAAGATCACATCAAGAAAAATCAAGAGTGTGAGAAGTTGCTAAGTTAGGGTTTCCAAGCTTGTCTGTGTAAAATCCCTTATTTAGTGCCAAACTTAAAGACCACATATCTCAAGATACAAGTTTCATATCACTTTGGCATAAACATGAGACTTGTAGAGCATGTTCTTAGCTTTCTTTTGAGTACTAGAACTCATTCATTGGATTCCTAGAACTCAAGTTATGATGTTGACAACCTCAGATGAATGTAATTTCAGTCAACAAAAGTCAACCAACTTCCAAGGCAAATTTGACCTAGAATCATGTTTCATCTCACTTTGACCCAAATATGAAAGTTGTTCCTTATAATCTTAGATTTCCAAAAAGTCATAGAAGTCCTTCATCTCATTTGTAGAACTCAAGTTATGAGGCTTGCAAGGCAGGGGTATTTTGGGAAAGTGAGATTATAGGTACTTTTCATTATAGGTCATTTTCATGATTTTGCACACTTCAAACGAAACTTTTCCTAACATGGAACTTACTCCAAATGGTCCCAATTTCATCATAGAACACTCAATTATCATGAATTTTGCTTGGTTATGAAGATTGGTGAGGAAAAACAAATGAAAAAGGACTTTTAAAGGGTGAATTGAATTGAATTGATTTTAATTCCATTTCATGCCATATTTGTGCATATTTTGATTCACAGCATCACACTAAACACAATGCACCAAGAATTTTTGAGTTATGCAAGCTAGAATTCATGGAATTTCAAGTAACTTCAAGCATAAGCCTCACATTCAATTTCAATCATTGGATCAATTCAAGGGATAATTTTCAGCCACAAGATCAATGCCAAGTCTCAGCAAATGATTTGAATCAAAAACAAGGCAATTGGAACCATTTTTGCACGTGAACGTGAAGCTTGAACTTCCAACTTTGGATTTCTCCCATTCACCATAACAGGCTAAATTGAGCCTCCAAATGATCATGGATCCATAATATAAAAGGTTATGATGAAGAATGAAGCTTCATTCATGAAAATTCGTGCACAGAGAGCAAGAACACAGTTGCAAAATTCAAGAACAAAGTGAAATCGTGATTTTGGAATTCAAGCCAATCAAGATCAGCAACCTCTTCCTTGAAGATCATTGAACGTTTCTGCATCATTTTGCGCAAGCTTGAGCATAATTGAAACCCCAACGGAGAGGCTCTGTTAGGTAATTTACTTTTCAAGATTTCTCACTCATTATGCATCCATTCATCACCATTTTTGTTGCATATTGAAGTCCTATGTATGTAGGAAAATGTTGGATAGGTTAGGTTGTTGTTTAATGCAATTCAATTATGATGCCCGTTTCTTTAATGCTTCGATTCTCCTAATTCTTGAGTGATAAATGAAAAGTAAGTGTAGAATCATGATCTACGTTGCGTGAGGATCATTTTCGTATTAAACTTTGCACGATTTGATGAAGTTTTTGATCATCAATTATGGCCAGGGGCGCCGTAGAAGACGATTGGAGCACAGTGCTCCAGCGTCTGGTTTTTGTCCGTTTGGCTCACGTGGATTGCCACTTGTGCAGTTGAATCTTTGACTGATCATGATGAACGGACGAGATTCATTTGACTGGCTTATGTGTAAATTGGACTGCCACGAAACTTAATGAAACGGCGCGTTTCATAGTTGCTGAGTGGTTTGGGCTTAGTTCACTATCCACACCCCCTACCAATTGATCCCAAGGCATTGAACTTCAAAAGTTGCTATTCAGCACGCCTCCTTTTGTTATTTTATTTTCTTTTTTGTTTTCTTTTTCTTTTTTTAATCTGTTTTGATTTTAATTCATTTAAAATGCTTCCAGATGAGATAAAATTCTACAAAAATACTTTTAGGACATTTCAAGATGTCAACTAATTTAAGGAAATTTTTATTTTATTTTTTGGAATATTTTTCAATTAAAAAAGGATTAACCATTTGGAAGTGTTTTAATTGGATTAATTCTTGCTTTTTTATTGTTCTTGATTTGTTTCTTGATCAATGTTCCTCTCCAATTATTGAAATTTTTTCCTCATATCCATGATGAGTTGAAGAATTTTATAGGAAAATTTTACCCCTGGTTTGATGCATTTTGGTTGGACTTTTATGGCATTTTTGTTGACCCCCGATTCTTCCATTTCAAAGTGGTACACCTTAGGGATTTATTTCTTTTGGTGGTGCTTTGATGGAACATTGCCCTTGTGCTTTGGGCCTCTGGTTTCCAACCCATTTGTGATCATTTGAGATTTTATTTGGTTATTTTTTAGCCTTTTCCTATTTTTGAGGTGACTTACAAGTTAGGTTACTTCTAAGGGAGGTTCACACAAGTAATTGACCTAGTTTGATTTGGAAATGACCTTTGTGGATCCATTGAGCTCCTAACTCTTGTTGATTCATATTGTTAACATACTGAGGTGTTTGGATGCTCATTTTTAGGTCATAAATATGCTCATTTCTTGTTGAAGTTTGCATTCTTTTTAGGCTTTCCATTTCTGCTTCAAATGTTGAATGTGTTGAATGACTTAGGTCTTCTTCCATGCCTTTGCTTGCATTCTCTTTTGTGATTTTCTTTCTTTGGATTATGCACATTCTCTTCTCATCCCCACCTATATCCAATGACTTTGGGATCCCATTTGAGATAGCTTAGTCCCTCCTTTAGAGGTACTTGAAGCATGCCCTGAATGATGGTTCTTTGAGGACTTCTTTTGGTGTGCTTTACATCATTGAGATTGCTTATGAGTGAGTTGCCCATGTGAGTTCCTTGTTGTACTCGCATTGCCTCCCATTATCTCATTTGATCTTGGTTTCTTTTCTTTTCATTCGGTTTTCCTTTGGGCATTGTGGTTGATGGTAGTTGGTTGTAGAATTCATTCTCCCATTTTCATCCCACTTTTGTGTGAAATTGTGTGCTTTCTTTTGGATTGCTTTCTTCTTTGCTTTTGCATTTCTTCTTGCATTATAAAGGTTGAGATGTGCTTGTGGAGGTGTTTAACCCACACTTTTTCCTCCCTTTGCTTGTATGTTGCATTGCATATGCATCCTTGCATTTTTCTTATTTCATGCTTTCTTCTTCTTCTTCTTTCTTCTTTGCCATGTTCCCTTAAGATCTCTAATCTTACTTGGTCAAGGTTGATTATGATAGACTTAGGTGTTGAACCCATGTATGAAAACATTAGGTAGCATTCCCTTTCATCCCAATCATAGGTGCATTTTGTATGAGAACACTAGGTTGAGTCTTAGTCTCCCTTTAGAGTGTCTTTCTCTTCTCATCTTCAAATTCTCTTCAAATACTTAAGAAAGGTTAAGGATTGTTGTACGTTACGAGCCTTAAACACTTGGGAAATGGTGATTGGGGGGCCTGCTCTCAATCATCTAGAGTGTTTAGCGTATGTTCTTAGGACGATATGCGACACATTCGCTCCTAGGTCATAGTCTTTAGTGCAACATGAATTACAAACAATAATCAATGCACTTCTTCTCTAAAAAATACAAACAAACTTCAAAACTTTTTATCCTTCGGGATCTTAATTTGGAAAACTTTTTCATAAGGAGAGTTTTGTTAACTCTTGGTTCTACCGCAAACAGGTAACGCCTAAGTCTCCAATGGTCGAGGTGCATACACCTAACTGCTAGAACTAAGTTTTAACCCTACTCGGGTAAAACATTTTGAACCAACCGGTGTTCTTGTTAGCCCGAACTACGTTTGCTCTGATTTCTCATACCAGATGAGAATATGTAGGCACAAGACGCGATGTCTTGGTGAGAAACCTTCCCCCACCTTCACCCGTTGTTAGGCGAACTACATTGACTCTGACTTTCCCATTGCACGAGGGAATACGTAGGCATAGAGCGGTGATGCTCTATCGAGTCTCTTTTCTTTTCTTTTGTCCCTGAGCCATAGCTTAGATAGTAAACACCCTTTTAGATAGATAACAAGTGTGGATCTTGTCGAGTACGACGGACGTGAGGGGTGCTAATACCTTCCCCTTGCGTAACCGACTCCCGAACCCGAGATATGGTTGCAATGACCTCTCTTCTCCCGTTTTCGTCAGGTTTTCTCTGATCGTTTCCTTTCCCTCTTTTGGGATAAATAACGAACGGTGGCGACTCTTCTGTCATTGCCGGCACCTTTTTTTTCACAGTAGCGACACGTACAAGACTACTACTATTTTTGCACCGCCTAAGCCGCCAACGATCATCATTACCAAAGTTGGTCTTGTACCATATGAAAGTTTTAAGGAAATTCCGTGGAACTACGGAGCCGAGGTATACTGCAACGGACAAAAGCAGGAGTTGAAAATCCTACCGGTGGATTCTGTGGACAACTTAGTTAGAGCTGGCGGAATTACTCGGAGTGGAAGGGTATTTTCGTCACCTGAAACGACTGCTGAAAGAGTTGATAAGGGAAAGAAAGTAGTGGTAGAAGAAACTTCTCAAGCTGGTGAGAAGGACTCCTAGGTGAAGGAGGTGGAGAAGTTCATGCGCTTGATAAGAAAGAGTGATTACAAGATTGTTGATCACTTGCAGCAGACTTCGTCCAAGATATCCATTTCGTCCTTGTTGTTGTGTTCGGAAGCACATCGGAACGCTTTGTTGAGAATCCTGAATACCGCTTATGTGCCACAGGAGATTTTTGTGAACCAACTCGAGGGAGTTGTGGCATACGTAAATGCAAGTAATGGGCTGGGATTCACGGATTTGGACTTAACACCAAAGGGGAGGAATCATAACTGTGTGTTGCATATATCTATTGAATGTCGAGGAGCCGTTATGTCACATGTCCTTGTTGATATAGGGTCATCTTTGAATGTACTTATGAAAAAGGCGTTGATGAAGTTAGATACCCGTGGTATATTGTTGACGCCAAGTGACTTGGTAGTACGAGCTTTTGATGGGACTCGGAGGTCCGTATTTGGGGAGTTGACTTTGCCTATCCAGGTTGGTCCTGAGGTGTTCGATGCAGTGTTCTACATTATGGATATTCAGCCAGCTTACAGCTGTTTGCTGGGACGTCCCTGGATACATCCAGCAGGCACCGTAACGTCTACGCTGCACCAAAAATTGAAGTATATGGTGGGTGGCAGTGTTGTCACTGTTTGCAGAGAGGAAGATATAATGATTAGTCATTTATCTTCATTCAAGTATGTCGAGGTTGATGGAGAAATCCATGAGACTTTATGCCAGGCCTTCGAGACTGTGAAAATCAAGGATAAAACACCGGTTGTGAGAAAAGCGTCTGAAGTAGCCATGTCATCCTTCAAGGAAGCCTAGGCGATGGTGAAGGCTAGGGCACCGTAAGGTTGGGGCCAAGTGCTGAATATCCCTAACAAGCAAGACAAATTCGGATTGGGATACAACCCATCTTCTTCCTCCTAGAGTGTGTCGCGCTATAAGGGGCCTGTCAAGTTTACCAGTGGGGGTGTAATATTCGAGCAGGTTAATGCCATATCAGATGAAGGCGGTGACAACGACTATGATATGGACGCGTGGATTCGGCCATGCACTCCAGAACAAAGCCTAAACAACTGGTTTGTCGAAGAAATCATCCAAGTGATGAAAGAAGAGTAATGATTTGTTCTTATGATTATTGTATAGCCCTATGTTCTACCCGGAGCATAGCGATATTTGTCTTCAGGGCCTAATTGCTTATGTTTGAACAATTTTTTATCAATGAATCAAAGGGCGTTTTCTGCATTCAAATATTGTGATCCTTGTTTTTCCTGTTTTTATTTTTAACAATAAAATGGCAATATAGTTTGTTCTTGTTTGCATATCATTTTAAGCATTAAATCATCATCATTGCAGGTTTCACATTGCAAATGACACCGCTCTAGAGCCGCCTATGACTCGCTTTGACTTTGATAATCCGATATTTCAAGCCAAAGAAGAGATTGATGAAAATGAAGACTTTCCAGAAGAGCTAGCCAGACTTTTGAAATAGGAAGAGAAAATCATTCTACCTCATCAGGAGGAAATTGAGGTCGTCAACCTGAGTACTGAGGAAGTCAAAAGAGATGTCAGGATAGGGGCTGCGTTGCAGAGTGATATCAAGCAAAGATTGGTTGAAATGCTCCGAGAGTATAGTGATATCGTTTCTTGGTCATACAAAGACATGCCCGGTCTTGACACAGACATCGTGGTTCATCGCTTGCCTTTGTGTGAAGAGTGTCCGCCAATCAAGCAGAAGCTCAGAAGGACCAGACCAAATATGGCCGTGAAAATCAAGGAAGAAGTCCAGAAGTAGTTGGATGCAGGGTTTCTCGCTGTAACAACTTACCCTCTGTGGGTCACTGACATCATGCCGGTACCAAATAAGGACGGTAAGGTACAGATGTGTGTTGATTATAGGGATTTGAATAAAGCGAGCCCGAAGGATGATTTCCCGCTCCCCCACATTGACGTATTGATGGATAATACTGCGCAATATTCCGTGTTTTCCTTCATGGACGGTTTTTTCGGGTATAATCAAATTAAGATGGCGCCGGAGGATATGGAGAAAACAACGTTCATTACACTGTGGGGGACTTTCTGTTATAAGGTAATGCCTTTTGGGTTGAAAAACGCAGGGGCAACCTATCAGCGGGCTATGGTCACTTTGTTTCATGATATGATTCATCATGAGATTGAAGTCTATGTTGATGACATGATAGCAAAGTCGCAAACGGAGGAGGAACATCTGGTAAACCTTCTGAAGTTGTTTGAAAGGCTAAGGAAATTCAGACTGAGGTTGAATCCGAACAAGTGCACTTTTGGTGTCAGGTCCGGAAAGTTGTTAGGGTTCATGGTCAGTGAAAAAGGAATCGAGGTCGATCCTGCAAAGATAAAATCCATTCAAGATATGCTAGTGCCGAAAACGGAAAAGAGGTTCGTGGTTTCTTGGGTAGATTGAACTACATTGCTAGGTTTATATCTCATCTCACAACCATGTGCGAACCCATGTTCAAATTGCTAAAGAAAGATCAGGCAGTTGTCTGGAACGAAAATTGCCAAAGGGCATTTGATAAAATAAAAGAATATTTGCAGGAGCCTCTGATCCTGATACCTCCAGTAGATGGAAGACCATTGATCATGTATTTAACAGTTCTTGAGAACAACATGGGCTGCCAAACGCCTGAGACAGATTGTGAGTAAAAAGAGCATGTGATATACTACTTGAGTAAAAAGTTCACAAATTGTGAATCCAGGTACTCGATGTTGGAGAAAACGTGTTGTGCACTCGCTTGGGCTGCCAAACGCCTGAGACAGTATATGTTGAATCATACAACCATGCTGATTTTGAAGATTGATCCGATTAAATACGTCTTTGAAAAGCAAGCACTTTCGGGGAGAATTGCCAGGTTGTTTGTGATGTGAATCCCATGTCACAACTTAGTGACGTGATTTTCACGTGGAAAAGCATTCCCACCATTGCTTTTTCG
Source organism: Lathyrus sativus (assembly GCA_963859935.3). Classification (NCBI taxonomy): domain Eukaryota; kingdom Viridiplantae; phylum Streptophyta; class Magnoliopsida; order Fabales; family Fabaceae; genus Lathyrus; species Lathyrus sativus. Next base: position 319,970,986 of record OZ012735.1, read on the forward strand.
ACGTGCTTTACCCACGTACAAATTTTGCTTAGTGAAGTATTTTTTTGCTTAGTGACGTGAAAAACATGTGGGAAAACGCAATGTTTCTTGTAGTGATGGAAGCTGTTTTGATCATTGATTTGGACTAAATTGCTCGGAAATGAGAAATTCAATTTCTTACTCTCTTGGTGTTTTGAATTTTTAGACCAAGGATGAGAAGTGAGAAAACAAGTGGCCATGTTGTTTTGGTGTGATTAAAATGATAAAAAAAATGACTCCTATTTATAGGAGAGCAAGTTTGTTTTGGGAGGAATAATGTTGGATGAGGGATCACTCTATTATCTAGCATAACTTGTATGCTAAGGTACCACAAGTCTCCTCTAGCATAGCTAGGCATTGACTCCAACCAATTTTGCAGGCTTGATAATTTATGGTTCTTGGATATGTCTTGACTGGTTTGTGCTTGATTCATGCCACCTATATACATCACATAAATGCCAAATGCCAAAATTGATATTCAAAGCTTTTGTAATGATGAGTTTGCACATGATATGGATAGAATCATTGACTTATTGGGCTCTGTGTTGTGATTCTTCATCATGATTCTGCAGGAGGTAGGTGCATTGTGTTGCGGTGAGAATCGTGATACCAAGCTCTTGATTAACTTGAATCTTTAATTCTTAAATTCAGAACCGGACTTTAATTTATCCAAAGGAAAGGTCTAAAGAAAGGAAAAAAAACCTTTTCGCGATGTTACAACAATGCTAAGAGATTCGAGGATCGAGGGTTGGTTATGCATAGGGTAGGTATTTTACATCCTAAACATCTGTAGTACTCTACAGGAACCTTTTGTTTATTTGCATGCTAAGTTTGGTAAATGTTTGCTAAGGTTTGGGATTGGGTAAAGGGTGTAGGTCAAAACCTAAAGATAGTTTCTAAGTTTGCTCGCAAAGACGTAGCGTCCTCTGCCTACGTATCCTAACTAGGATAGAATCAGAGCAATCATAGTTCACCTCACTAGGGTTGAAGAAAACTTGATTATGATCAAGGTTCAAAGGGGGAACAAACATAACAATATTTGTATAGAGTTTAACAAAACTCTCTAAATCTATGTTACAACACTCAAGAGGGGAGCAAGTAATCATCTCAATGATTCTTACATAGAGTTTACGAACTCTATCCTAGGGTTCTAGTTGAAGAATCACTCCTAAAAAAGGTGGGCTTTTTTAGACTTAAGGCAAAGTCTAAGGCTTATACTAAGGTTCAAGATGACTTCACAAAGTCAAGGGAGCGGGTAATGAACTATCCATGACACAAGGGTCAATGGAGAGACTTTTCCTTTGGAAGGAGAGGGAGAGGCAACTTGGATGAGAACTAAAAAGTTCCATCACTTGGGAAAAATACTTAACAAAGCAATAAACAATTAAGCAAGATATATGGTTACAACCAAGCAAGCATGCATATCACAATAGGCAAGGATTAAATAGATACAAATGGTTACAACCAAGAATCAAATATCTTAACAAAGATGGAAGTAACAAACCAAGAGACATATTTACAAATATGAAAACAACAGTCATATAAATAAGTCACAATTTAAAATGATCATGTTATAAATTCAAATGTGACGACATTTAGGTATTGATGACAATCAAATCTGCAAGGACTAAACACAACAGTTAAACTCAAGATTTTAGGAAGAGGACAATAATTTCACGGTGACAACCAAAGGAAGATAAACCTAACATGTTAACTAACACGGGAAACACATACCAATAAATCTTACAAGATAAGTAGAGTTTGGTATAAAGAAAAATTCAAACACGACACAAGGTAACGACCTAAGAATGAAACAACTAGCAAGTAGGAAAAAGGGCATTGTAAAAACAAGAAATTTGGAATTTTAATCCATTAAATGAAAATAGACATTACAATGAATCATTTGCAAAAAGAACGGGTTAAAAACAATGAAGAATGAACAAGTTATGAATTATTGAAGTTTCAAAGATTTTAGGTATTGATGACATTTAGGTATTGATGACAATCAAATCCGCAAGGACTAAACACAACAGTTAAACTCAAGATTTTAGGAAGAGGACAATAATTTCACGGTGACAACCAAAGGAAGATAAACCTAACATGTTAACTAACACGGGAAACACATACCAATAAATCTTACAAGATAAGTAGAGTTTGGTATAAAGAAAAATTCAAACACGACACAAGGTAACGACCTAAGAATGAAACAACTAGCAAGTAGGAAAAAGGGCATTGTAAAAACAAGAAATTTGGAATTTTAATCCATTAAATGAAAATAGACATTACAATGAATCATTTGCAAAAAGAACGGGTTAAAAACAATGAAGAATGAACAAGTTATGAATTATTGAAGTTTCAAAGATTTTTATAAAAATAAATAAATGAAACAAACACATAAAGAAAAAAAAAGTGGCATGGGTAGGGATTGAACCCACGCCCTTGTGTTTACAAACACAACACACATCCACTAAGACACAATGCGCACGCATGAATAAGGAAAGGCAAGAAAGAAGAAAAATAATAAACAAGGCGATATGAAAAATAAAACCAAAAGAGTTGATCACCAACGATCGAACTCTGGTCAGGCAAGTGAAAGGTACAAAGCGCGCAAGTTTCTTACCACTGGGGTGGCTATACATCCAAGTATTAAGCCACCCCCATAAATAGATAACACTAGATATGATGGATTTCTGGGCAAAAAGCAAGTCATCAAACCAAAACGTGAAGAATCCAAACTTGGTCAAAACTCAATCTTTTTTTATGAAATTTTAGTCAAACATGACTGTTTTTTAACAAGGATTATGATGGTATCAACAAAATTATGAAATGATGCTTCTAACAAGAAACATGATTGAAGATGCATAATTGGCAAATGAGTTGCATAATGGAAACTAACACCATTTCTGAGTTCATACACATCAAATAAGTATTGCTCACAAGTCATACATATCATAACAGAGATATTAATCACTTAGGGCTCAAGCATAGATCAATAGAATGGAAATTGGCTCATGAATTGCAAATGAAGCATGAAAAAGCAAGCAAACTGCCAAGGATGCAGATGAAAATGTTCAGTTCATACATATACATGGCCTAATAGTTTTTAAACATGTCAATTGATGTTTTCACATGCTTACAAATCAAACACCAATGCTCAGGCAGAAAAAGAAGAAGATAGCATGGCAATATGTGACAACATATTGGTTACTTGAGTGAACTTTGTGAAAAAAGATGAACTTGTTTTCAAACAACAATAATAAATGACCTCACATAAAAACCAAACTACTTAAAACCTGAAGAAAAAAAATAACAGTTACAATCTGTAATACCCTAATTTTTACCCCTAAGATCCCATATTTCATTTGCATATCATTCCACAAACAAGATCATACTTTTGGCTTTCGCACCCTTGTGGGTTTCTTATTTACTTTATGTTTGTTTCTGTTACTAACCTCTAACTAAAATACCAAAAATATTTTTCAATTTGTTTGTTTCTTCTTCTTCTCTGTGTGTTTAGGGTTTTGCAAGGAGATTGATGGCAAAGACATTCATTCAAGTTTAAATCAGATGGACGTTTGACCTCATCTTGGTCAAACTATCAAGAGTTTGCTTCAACTATAAGTTACCCGTGGTAGTGGGTTATTTTCTCAGGAAATGAGATTTGTTCAAGGTCAAATTGTCTTGTATTGAAATCCAGTGGTGTATCAAGCAGTGTTCTATGAGAAGTTTGGTCCATGACTATTATGATCAAGGTTCATCAGTCCAGGTTGTGTTCATCTTTGGATTTATTTTCCCAGGGGTTAATTCAGATAAATTCAAAGAGATTCAGTTTTAACCAAAGATTCAGAGTTTTGTCTGTACAAGTCAAGTTTGGTGGATGTTCGATCAAGATGTTGGTTTTGGGATGCAAGTACAAAGTGTTCATTCAAGTGTGCCATTTCCAAGTGATTCTAAAGCATGATTAAAGGCATTGGTATTTGGGTTCATCATGATATCAATTCCTTAAAGATTTATTTCATCCAAGAATTTGATTCAAATTAAATTTGGAAGAGACATGCATATGGCTTACTTGGAATGCAAGTTACTTGAAAATGTAAGGCATTCATCATCACTAATATTTCCCAAATTCAAAGTTGTCAAGGTTTCATTAAGACAAGACAACTGTCAAAGTTCAAAGTCCAAATACAAATGCACAAATGCAGTACACAGAGGAAAGCGACGGAAAAGTTTCTCAAGAAAGATATCGCTGATCTGTTGGCGAATGGATTAGATGTTAATGCTTATAGAAGAGGGCTGAAGGACTCACTGCAGAGTTGACATTGACATCTTGTTATGATTTTGTTGAGTGGTCCTGTGATTTTGTGTTGAAGCACCTCTCAGTGTTGTAGAAACTGAGTGGATACCCTGAGGAATGCAGGGAAGCTATAGCGTCTATGATTGTTGTTGCCGCAAGATTTTTCTGATCTACCAGAGTTACGTGACATTCGGCAAATATTTCAAGAGAGATACGGAAACTCCCTAGAATGATATGTCAATCGAGAGTTTGCTGCAAAGATGAATTCAAAGTTTTTTACATTGGAGCAGAAGGTTTGGTTGATGCAAGAGACTGCTTCCGAGTTTTCAATAAAATGGGACTCCAAAGCTTTTGAACTAAGGATGTCAAAATCCTCTGCTTTTGCACAGGGCCACAATACTTATAAGCTTGACCATTCAGTTAAAACATCATTACAAGGCAAGCATGAGGTTTTCCTGAAGTGATAGAAGAGTATTTGGAGCTGGAACATGGCATTATGAAATGCATTACTTTCAACCGTCGCGGTGCCCATCTTGCTGCTGGGTGCAATGATGGAAGTTGTTTTATCTGAGATTTTCTAACCAGGGGCGTTGCTAAAAAGCTTCGAGATAATGAATGTTCTTCTTCCATCGCCAGTATTTGTTGGTCAAAATATGGTAACTGAATTCTTGTATCTGCTGTTGACAAGTCATTATCCCTGTGGAATGTTTTGAGTGGTAAGAGGATAAGAAGAATAGTTTTGCAGCAAAACTCCTTTACAAGCTCGTCTTCATCCAGCAGAGTCCTCCAAACCATCTCTCTACTTGGCATGTCCTCTCTCATGTTCTCCGATGATTGTTGACTTAAATACCGAAGAAACAACTTTTCTTAAAGTTTTTGTGTCTGAGAAACCAAGTGGACCAAACCCTGCGTCACGCAGTAAGGGTTCTGATGGAAGCACCTCCTTCGCACCTACTGCAACTGCTGATGGAATGTCGTAAACTATGTGGCGGTGCTACGGTATTTTGAAGAAATTGATCCTTCATTTGTCGACACACGTAACGAAGGCAGGTTACAAGCTTTTAGTGTCTGAATATGTCAGCCATGTCCTTGGTGCTACCACTCTCCAGATGCTGGAAGTTGAACATCCTGCTGCTAAGTTTTTGTTTGAGCTTGCTGAACTTCAAGCTAGAGAAGTTGGAGATGGTACTACTTCTGTCGTCATTATGGATGTGGAGCTTCTTAAAAGAGAAAATGATCTTGTTAGGAATAAGATTCATCCAACTTCATTTATCAGCAGATATAGGCTTGCTATGCGAGAAGCGTGTAAATACATCAATGAAAGTTGGCAGTCATGGTACGAAAGGACTGGTTCTAGACAGTTATTGCGGCAAGAAAGCACAGCTGCATGTATGATAAATGAAATGATATTTGGCCTATCAGATAAAGCAATTAATGATTTTTGCTAGAATATTTCATAGGTCTCCTTTAAGCAGAGAAGTTCTGGTTCAATTATACAAACTTGATTGTGCTGATCATGAATCTTTCTGGAAGATGCCAAAAGATACAGTTGTGAAGAGTTATTTAGTTGATTGCATCAGTGGGATCTTACACGAGTATTTATCTGCTGAGGTGTGGAGTGTTCCTATTGATCGCAGAGTTGCTGACTTGCAGCTGAATGTTTCAGATGAAGATATTAGTCTCTACTTTTTCAACTGCTGCAAAAGATGACGACGGTGTTGATGATAAAAAACGCTGCCACTGCTATGAAGTCTCCAAGTCATGCAGGAATTCATTCCAAGATCAATTTGAATGAGCCATTTGATGTTAATCATGGTGGCCTACCTGTTCTTGATTACTCTCAGAGAAAAGTTCAAAAGGATGAAACTCCTAAGGTAAAGCCCTACTACAGTAATGCTATCCCATCACCTTATGTAAAACATAATTCTAAACTCAAGACCAACACACACAAAACTGATATTTCCTCCATCAAGCCAATGGATTGAAAATTTGATGCAACTTTGTTTGTTCCTTCATTCGGAAGGTTTGAAATTTAGACAAAAAAATGGAAAGATCCCATTCTAGTTTTGTAAAAGTTGTTGGGCCATCCGAAATTGAAAATGCAGTTTGCCATGAGGATGAAGCTCTTTTTGGAGATCTTTTTTCTGAAACAGGGCGGTCTGTTGGATCTACAGATGGATGTGAACAACCGCCGACTGCTGCCTTAGTTTCTAACTCTAGCAATCAGAATATGCCAATTCGGACTGCTATAGAACTTCTGAGCTTTGTTACAACATGCATATTCTCTATTGAATGGCATTCTTCTCTTTTTGTTAATGCTTGCAGCAAACTCAGTAGTAGAGACGTTGATATTGTGCTTTCCCTATTTAATTGTCACAGCTGTTGTTCTGAAGATAATATGTCTGATGGTTGTAACCCTTCAAATGAAGATAGGAAGTTGGACCATCCATAACACTCGCCAGCTTATTCAAGGTTCTAGCATTTGTTGTAGGATCATTTGTTTCTATGCCAGCATACCGTGTTTTCTCGATGATTGCAGCTTTAGCGGTTCTGCTGGACTTCCTTCTACAAATCACTGCTTTTGTGGCTTTGGTTACATTAGACTTTGAGAGAGACAAGGATAACCGGGTTGACTGCTTCCCATGCATTAAGTTGAACCGACACTCAATGGAGCAGACTGAAAACATTATGCAAGAAATTGTAGATGAATCTGCTGATATTGAGATTCGACCTGAATCTCAGCATAATCCAGGTCACCAATCTGATACCGCAGAGTTAATTTACAAGATAAGTTTTGGTCAGATTTATCTGAGTAAGCCTATGATGACAGAATCTGATGGAGAAACTGCCACATTGTTTCCTAAGGCAGCTAGATTAAAGAATCTTACATATTCGGCTCCTTTGTATGTTGATGTTTCTAAGAGGATCATTAAAAAAGGACATGATGGTGAAGAGAGCCATGAGACTAAGGATTTCACTAAAGTTTTCATTGGCAAGGTTCCTATAATGCTCCGGTCTAGTTATTGCACATTGTATCAGAATTCAGAGAAGGATTTGACTGAGCTTGGAGCTATCCGTTCAATGCGACATTCTTATGACGGAAAGTATATGGCTATAGCCGAGCCTGCAGATTTTGTCCATGTATATGACGTGAAAAGCGGGTATGAGAAAGAACAGGAAATTGATTTCTTCGGTGAGATATCCTGCAACTATCAGTCAGCTAACAGCATTATTGACTAGTGATCTACCTGAGTCCAAGGTTTATGTTTTAGATGCTTTGAGAAGTATGCTTTCTGTTGTTTCTCTTAGTGACCTTCTACGTGATAGCAGTGCTGCGAGTGATGCGATCAATACAATAATAAAATTATTAAGCTCCACAAAGGAAGAAACTCAGGCAAAGTCAGCATCAGCTTTGTCAGGATTTTTTGAAACAAGGAAAGATGTGCGCGAAAGCAACATTGCTGTGAAAACTCTTTGGTCAGCCATGAAGTTGCTAATGTTGAATTGTATTACAATGTTGTTCTTATGAATCATCATAATGGTAATGCAAGTGTCTCAGAGCATAGCAGCATTGATTTACGGTCGTTTTTTGGTATGGAAGAGTTGATAGACAAGGAACTAGAGGAAGCTCATGAGCAGGACGTTCTGATGACATTTTTAAGCTACAAATAATCCACGTCATCTCATAATACAGGCTGCAAGAGAAAATTTCAATATGTCACACAAGCTGCAAATGAAGTGGATAAAACGACACTCAGCCACGTCGCCAAAACATTCCAAAATAGCAAAACGACATGAGAAGGTATAACAGCAAGTCACACAAAAAGAAAAGGCAAAAACGCGGCAAACATCAAAATGAAACGCAAGCTTCACGCAGCCCTCACCAATTCTCACTCAAATTTCATTTTTGTTCACTTATAAATACAACCCACCTCTCATTTGTTTTTTCAAGCTTTTCAAGCCAAAAAATCCCTGCTAATTTTCTTCTTCAATTCCTCACTACGAAACCTTTTCGTTCACTTTTTCTTCTCCTATTTCCTTCCACCAAATTCACTCCAATAGAGACAAATTCATCCAGAATCAAAGAAGAAGAAAGAAGAAGAAAGAAGAAGAAAGAAGAAGAGAGTTTCGGTTTCATCATTTACCTGAGTTTGAAGGTAGTTTGAGCTTCACCGTCATTTTCGATTCGTTACTTTTGGTTGCATTTCTTTGAACTGTTGGTACTGTTGTGGAGAGCTTTTGATTACGATCCATTTTGTGTGATTTTCGAGTCCCGCCGCTTTGATTTAAGCAAGCGCTGAAGCATCCATGGTCATGAACAATGTCGCGTGTGAGAGCTAGAGGAAGATGATGTTTCTGTTTATTTTCTCTTTCTCCTTTTCAATTGTTATTTCATTTATTTTCTTTTTTTTTATTATTTTTTTTAAGAACTTGGCCGTGTGGGCCTTTTCTTTTTTTTTTATTGCTATTAGTTTATTTTTTTTTTAAATAATATTCTTGAAAAAAGCACTTAAAAAATTATTTGAAAATATTTTAGTTTTGGATTAATTGTTGTTTTGTTTTGGATCTTGAATTTTGATAAGATCTCATCAATATCAATGGACTTTGAGTGTTGATTTTATCCACTAAAAGAGGTGATTGATATTGATGATGATTTAATCGATTTAAGATTCAAATTGAAATTTCTTTTCATTTTAATTTTCTTTCTTCTTCTTTTTATTTTTGATCGATGAAATCTATGGATCATAGGTTGTTGATTATCAAGGTTGTTTAATCTTCACTATTTCAAATCTATGGATGAATAATCATTGAGATAATTCTCCGTACTTTGGAATAGTGATAGATTACCTTTGATTAATTGATTAAAAATCTTGATTATGATGAGATCACTACCTCTTTTCTTTTTGTGTGGCATGTTTTAGGAGAGTGATTTACATATCACTTCTCTAACATGTATTAACACTAACATTTTATTGACCGGCCTCAGATAGTCGTGGTTTCTACATAAACCCGATTACGATTGCTTAACATAGCGTTAAAGTGTCCCTTAATCGGAAAATGATCATTCGTGGCTCAAACTTATGTTTGAAAGTCCAAGTATGATTAGTTGCTCGTCTTAAGTCCAATACCTATGAAAATCATTGTTAGGAGGATTTGATTCTATCAATCCTCTAATGAGTTTTCATTAACATTGGTCTAAAGTGCAAGAATTAATCATCATTGATCATATGTTCTAACCACTAATTACTAATTCACTAACAATATCCTTGTTTAATTTTGTTTATATTCTCTTCTTACTCCTTATTTCTTACTTTTATGTTTCCATATTATCATTTTCATATCATATCTTTGTTTATGTTTATGTCATTTCTCTTTTGTCCACTTGGACCATACCTTGTTCAAAACACTAATAAAGGATAAAAAATCTCTAAAAAACTTGGTGTTGTTAACTTTGTGGTTATGCTCTTGGACTACTCTTAGACCTTGGACTTCATGGACTTTTGGACTTAGAATTAGGACTCTCATTCCTATGCTTGGAGTATTGTGGATCTTAGCCTTTATTTGGCTCGCTCATTAGCTTATGCTTTAAATCGGATGGAATTCTTTTTTTGCTTGCTATGGAGTGTGCTACAAGTCGGTTAGATCTTTCTTACCTCTAGCTCTTATTTTGGTTTCTAGGATAGTCACTTCATCTCCTCCCCTTCTTAAATTTTCAAAACTTTCTCCCTCTTTCAAAACCTTCTTGGTTTCAAACTTCAAAACCGCTTTCGCAATAAAACCTTGACTTTCATCAAGTGATTTTTAAACTTTTGTTCTTCTTAATAAAAGTCAATCAATGTTAATCATGGTTTGACCAATTTCAAAATACATAAAAAAAAAAAAACTCATCAACTCTTTTTGTGCCTTTATGCACTTTTTCACTTTAAAAACTTTTCATAAAAGTTTAGACATGATTCATTTCTATAGTTGAGATGTAAGTCTCCTATTCCCCATATTATTAAGACTTTGACATTTTCCACGTTGATGTTGAGTGATAGTCTTGTTGATAATCCAAGCAAATCCTCCATCTTTATGTGACGTAGATGTTGTCTTAATACTCGTGGGTGAACAGTCGCAGTTTTCTCCTTAAAATGACGACTTGTCTTTACATCTAAAATCAATCAAAACCAACAAATTTTTGTCATTTGTACCACGAACTACGGGGTTTTGATCCTATATTGCACTTTGTGGGTACGTAGGCATGAGACGATAAGTCTCTCCAAACACAAAAATCTAAAAAATAATTCTCTTCTCATCTCCCCAATCTCTTTTCAAACAAACCATTTTCAAACCAAAAAAACGTAAATATTTCAAAGGGCTCCTATAGAGTACTATAGACGTTTTGGGTGCTAACACCTTCCCATTGCGTAACCAACCCCCTTACCCCAATCTCTGTTTCTTGTTCTTGTTTTAGAACTCTTTGGTTTTGTTCGCTCTTTTTCCCTTCCTTTATTTGGATAAAATAAAAGTGCGGTGGCGACTCTTGTTTTTTTGAGTTAAGTTAATTAATAACTTACGCTCACGATTTTTACCGCTACACAATCATGTGTGGCTGGTCCTATATGTGATCTGAGGGGAAACAAGGATGATGAAAACAAACAGGCAAGCAGCAGGCCAAGGCCAACATGGGCCTGCTGTCCAGAATTTTAACAAAGATCAAAACATAGATGGAAATCCAACATGATCAAAACAGAACAAGAAAGTCTCAAGGTATCTCAACCAAACCAGATAAAATGCAAAGAGGAACATGAGGATAACAATCCAATACCAAAACATATGCACCAACACAGAACTGTCATGTCAAGTAAAATGAAATTGAAAGATGCAAATTGGAGGCCAAGTCATGAAACAAACTCAATCAGGTTGGACAGACCTTGCATATATACCCAAAACATAATATTAAGTGGTCCACACTTCCAAATTAGCCACAAACAACATAGAAATGAAAATCACATACCAACTGCTCACTTAAGCATGAAAATGCATAATTTGAAACCACACATGATTGGAACAGGTTGAGATAAAAAAGATACCACACACAAGTCTCAAATATGTCTAATGGATGATATTACAACCTAAGATTGATCATGAAATGCACATAACACAAATTGGCTATCAAGTTGTAATGGTATCATACATGATGAGTGGAGCTGTCATGACAGGCAGGAGGAAAATGGCAAGGCAAACATAAAAGGGGCCTAGTTCATACACATGCAAACCAAAACATGCTATCTATGCTTATGAAATAAATTCAAAGCTACACAAACAGAAAAAGTGAAGTGTGTGCAGCTGTTGTGGTTTTCAAAACAGTTTGGCAGCAGTGTGGTTACAAGCTGGTCTTAGCAAAAAGTAGGTGGTCTCATGTTAACAAATAGCACATACACCTTGTAAACATAGAAATGAATGAGCTTCAACTCAGAGAACAAACATTTTGCAATTGGAAAAAGATTTGGTATAGTCATGGCATGTTTTGGCTTGAAAAAGCAATTTGAAAGTGAGATGATGAACCAAGTAGGAATAGATCAAACAAGCAACATACACACATCATAATCATGAGGATGGATGAGATCACATTTAAATTTCAAGCATATTTCCAACAGGACAGGATTTAGCAGGTTGATGGTTATGAAGAAAAAGTTGTCTTGAGACAAACTAGTGGTACAGCAGGGCAATTGGCAAGTAATGATGTTCTATGATGAAACAAATGACATACACATACCATATACATGCTAAAAGATGAGATCATGCTTCAAAATCAAATCAAATCCACACCAAACAGAACATGGCATATTGAAACTCATGAAATGCAAAAAAGAAACTCATTCAGGCAGTAGGCAAGTTTATGGCAGTTGGGATGATTTGGCACCACATACAAGCTCAAAATATGTAGAACATTGATTCTATACACATGGTTCAAGTAAAAACAGGTTGAGGCAGAATATGACATGTGATTGGTAACATGAGGTTTTGAAAAATGCAAGTGGAGAATGACAAAACAGTTTTGAACAAGTAGGGCGAGTTTGATCATACAAGTACAACATACATCCTTTAATCATGCTAACAAGTGATTCTTTAACTTAAAATCAAACACAAACTGCTCCAAACCAGAACTGAGATGATGATCTAAACTTTTGACAGCAAAACAACAAAATCTCACAGCAGGCCTCAATGAACAAATCTCATGTTTTTCAATACCTTCAACAAGTCTTAAATGATATAAACATGACCAAAACATCACAAACCAACATTTTAAACATTTTGAGGTGAAACATGGCAAGCACGAGCAGTCTAACACCAAGACTCATGATAATAGTAGCAAAAAGTATCAAATGTCATCACAAGCCAAACTAGACTCAAACATGACCTAGGGGCAGGGGGATCTCATGAAACAACTTACAAGTTATTCAAACATGACCAAAAAACAAAGATTGACAAATCTAGGGCAAGCATATCAACATTTCAATGTTTGGATCCCTAAAACTACCATATAGGAAAAATCTTCAAAACAAGTTATACACAATATCAAAGTTCAATATTGGTAACATATCAACAACACATCATACATGGATAAAATACTTTGACAAAAGCAATACCATAGCCATAAAACATGAGTTCTTGACAAAGAAGCAATATGGGACAGCATGACTATATTTTCACAACAAGCACTTCAAAATGGTAAAACATGACAATGTGTGAATAATAAAGAAGTTGAGCATTACATACCTATTGTAGATAAATCTTGAGTAAGCTAAAAAGCTAAGAAACCCAGAGATCTTCTTCTTTGGAAAAGATTTGGAGCTTTCTTCCTCTTGAAGCAATAAACTACCTTTCAAGACAGTTTGAATTATGAACTTCCCAGCTGGTTTTTGAGACTTTAGACAGTTGAAATATGATATATATGAGGTGTTGGGAGTGTTGAGGTAGTAGGAAAGGCCTTAAGTAAAGACTTGGCTTCCAAAGCGCATGAAAGTCAACATATCAAGGTATGGAGGTTGACTTTTAGAGAAATGATGTTTTTAGGTGGTTTGAGTGTATGAACACCTTCTATACAATGTTTATGGATTGTGTAAATGGTTTTGAGTGGCTTGGAAGTGGTGGAACTGAGTTTGAGCAGAGTTTTGCTCAAGACAGATTTTGGTAAAAAAAACTTGAAGTTTTTGAAAAATGAAGCTTTTGAGAAAATGAATGAGAGTTGAGAGCTGTGATTTCTATTGGTTTTTAAGAGTGCTCTGGTGTGTCTAAAATCATAGAGAATGCCTTTATTTATAGTGAAAATGAGGGTGAGGGCAGATTTGGATTTTTCCATTTTTGGGAAGGAGATTATGAAATCTTGAATGAATCTTGCCAAGATCATTGTGGCAGCTCTACATATCAGCTCCATGGGCAAATGCTGAGGAAAAATAAAGTGAGATGGGAGATATGGGATGGCTGAAGTAAGGCTAGGAAGGTAGGGGACTGCAGTTGCCCAAAAGTTTCTCTTTCATGGCTTTTAATCATTATTATAATGTCCACTTGCTTCAAGTTGCACAAACCCTCCAATTCTTCATTTCTTCTGGTGTTTGCATCATCCAAGCTTCATAATATCAGAAAAGAACAAGATCCAATGGCTGAGGGTAGCCCAAGTTGATGAATTCTGAATTTTGAAAAGTGTTGGATTGGTAATCTCAAGTGTGGCAGCCCTAACTTTCATGACCCATAACTTTCTGCTCACAAGTGCTATTGAGGAGTTCTACCATAATTTAGAAAGCCCTCAAGTATCTCTATAACTTTCATGTTTTTGAGATTTCCAAATTCTAGATGGAACTAGGTTGAAAAGCCCTTCCAAGTTGCTGAAAAAACCTACTTAAAAGGCCAAATTACTTAGAAATTTTCTAAGTTATTTCCCTTCTTGAAATGAATTTTGTCATAACTCCAAATCTATGCATTTTTTGATCATGGACCACTTTGAGACTTTTGTAGGACTTGTCAGGAGCTTTCCAATGAGCTTTCAACCACTTCATTTGGATGTGTGGTTGAGGAGTTATGGTCTTGCCCCTTTCAAAACCCTAATTCCCGATTTTTGCAATTACTTCTTAACCCTTGATCCAATGGTCATGAAATTTTATGGGAAGGTGTAATATGACATAAGGAACATTTTTTATTCACATCTTGAATTCAAATTCCTTATTGTTGAAGAGTTGACTTTTCGGTCAACCGTACGATCAATCGGTGACTACCGAGTCGTCTGTTGATGATCTGGATATTCTGAGGACTCGAAACTCGTTGAATAGACTTTACTAAGCCATAGTAACTTAATGTACCAGGATCCCATCATTGAAACACTTTTTAAATCAAAAGTCAAACTACAGTTGACTTTTCCTTATCGAAAACCCTAATCGGGTGTCTTGAACTGCACTGTTCTCAATTCTTGGGTGACCACCTCAAATTGAATTCATACTTGACCCAATGTAGTATTCTTGATCTTATTTATAGTTTAATCAACCCAAAACATTGATTGATCAAACCATCGAGGCCTCGATTTTGACGGTACGGAACCCTGATTCATCTGCATCTTGACAAAGATAAACTTGGAATGGGTTAAGGTTAGTTAATCAAATGAATATGATCCTGTCGCTACGCGAAAAATGACACAGAGTCGCCACCGGATTTTATTTATCCCACAGGGGGAAAGGGAAATAGCGATAAAACCTTTGGGAAAAGAGCGTGGTCATCGCAACCAAGTCTTACGGTTCGGGAGTCGGTTATGCGAGGGGAAGGTGTTAGCACCCCCTCGCATCCATCGTACTCGATGGGAAGCTCCTAGGTTATTCAACGTGAATAGGTGTTTTATTCTAAAAGTTTGCTTGCTTACAGAAAAGAGGGGTTTGTTTATTTATTTTAATGCTCGCCAAGGATTGTGGCCCTTGTGCCTACGTATCCTCACTTAAAAGAAGTGAAGAATCAGAGCTCCGTAGTTCGGAGGCTTGTGAAATTGTTGTTTGTTGGTTGATTTTATACCTTGAAAAAGGGTTTTTTTGATTGAAGCCCTAAGGCGAAAATAGGTTTGATGAGTTGATGTTATTTTTAAGTTTCTTAAGAGAAATTATTCTTGATTAGGATTATACACAAAAGACTTTAGATAGAAATGAATTTCGGGACATGCCAATAAAAACGGCACAAAGCCATAAATTTCTCATTTTTGCAAATTTTGAAGCCATGAGTCGACCATAGGGTCAGCGCATGACTTTCAGCCTTTTCCCACGGCTCGGCGCATAAACACCATGCGTCGACCATACACTCGGCGCACATTATTTGATAGGCTGACGGGTAAGCGTTCGTCGACCCACGCGTCGACGCATACTGTAAGTTTTTTAATTTGTCTAAAAATGCAGGCTATGCGTCGACGCATAGACTTGCTATGGTCGACCGTTAGCCTGTTAAAACAACCAAAATCCTAACTTTTTCTACGTTTTCTTTCGTTTTCGTGGTTTCTTAAGAACGGTTTCTTGGTCCCTTTGGAACCTTTACATGATATGTACAGTTCAACAACACATAAAAGAGTAAACAAAAATGAGTATAAGAGCAAAAAAATAAAGAGAGAAAAGTTTGAGGAAATGGATACCCAAGAGCTTCTTCTTCTTGCAAGTCCTCCTTGGTTTTGCTTTACTACCCACTCTATGTTGTGAAGGCTCTGCTCTTTAGTGGTTCTCTTGGTTCTATCTCACTCTCTCTTTTCTAGTTTGCAAAGCTTCCTATTTTTCTGGTTTTTTAGGGTATTGTTTGCTCTCTCTATTTTTTGGTTTTGCAAGTGTGTAGAATGGATGAATGTGTAGTGAATGAATCTTTTTTATCCTCTTCTTTACAGCCCCCCCCCCCCCCTCTTATCTCTCCACTCTAGGGTTTTCACTTCTTCCCACACTTCAGATTTTTTCATGGGGCAATGTTTCTTACCACCTTTCCTTTTGTCACTCTCTTTCTTTCCATTTCCATGCAAGGTGCTATGCTGTATTTTTACTGCACTACTCTATGCTGTTTTTCTGCAGCACCTTGTGCCTTGCACCCATTTTGTTGACTTGTGCTTGGACAGCTCTTGGTCAATGCTACTACTCTTTTGACAGCATTTTGAAAATTCTGATGTGTAGAAGCATTGTCACATGTTATGCCTTTGGTCTTGTGACATGTAGATTTTGTGACATGAGGAAATTTGTCACCTTTGCATGGGGCTATTTTGCTTATGACTAACATGCATAATCTTGGTCTTAAAACAATCCAATGTTGATTTAATCCTTACATATTTCTTGGATGTTTGTAAGCATAAGGTGGACTTGGTGTGGCATAAATTTGATTAGGAGCTTGAATGAAGATTAGAAATAAATTCTAATCATTACTTAGAGTTGGATATATTGTAACAAATGACATTCTTGTAATGTCATAAAGTTTTTCTTGGTAATATTCTTGCCTCTAATCTTGAATTCATGATGGATTTTCTTAGAACCATTAAGCTTGAAATGGATGAAGTCTTGAACTATGGACTTGTGATCTTAACTCATGCTTTTGCGAATTTGGACTCCACTTGATCAAGAATTTGAAACAAAATTGGATGAAGCAATCTTGAATTTGGCCTTGAATTTCATGTTCATTAGGAATATATTTTGAATATCCTAATATTTTGCCAAGTAACTTCTTCTTGAAGAAATCCACATGAGTAGACTTTCCAATTTAGATCAAACCTTAGATAATAGACCTTTTCTTCTATGTAGTCTAAGATAGACAAGTTATTTCATGAAAAATGGAAAAATGACAAATCGACCCAATCCGTACCCACATGCTCGATATGCAATAAAATGATGTATGGTATGGCGAATGTAAGGTATAAAGGCTAAAGGCGAAAATGAGGGTGTGACAGATCCTAAAATGATGATGAGGATCTAAGGGGTCAAAATTTGGGGTGCAACAGATGCCCCTATTTAAATATCTTCACTAGATGGCAATGAGAGATGACAATCCTCATAGAATCGCAGTGAAAGGTATTTAGATATAGCAAACCAGAAATTTTGTCCCTTAGATCCGATGGTATGCAAAAGGACAAATGCGAATATGCCATGAATCTAAATGATGCTGGAATGCAAGACAGATGCAGACACACGAGCAAATATAAAAGAACGACAATACAACGAGTAACCACTCACAGGGACCCAACACACTGGGGAAAGATTCAAGGCAAAGTAAGCAAGATAGTTCAATCATGACTAAAGATGTTGTTCAAGGGAATATTTCATACAGGGGACGCAAATTCCACCAGGGAAGACACATCTTCACTGGGGAAAGGAGACACAAACCTCACTAAGGATAGCCAGATGAGGAAGCCCACCGGGGAAGAAGGCAATTCTTCACTGGGAAAACGAAAGAAAAAAAGCGTAAACCTCACTGGGGAAGAAAACCACTGAGGAAAACTTCGTTGGGGAACAATTCCACTGGGGAAGCACGACTTCACCAGGGGAAAAGACAGAACGGAGACATGAACCTCACTTGGGATAACTAGATGAGAAAATTCCTATAACGAAGAGTTCAAACGGGATCTTCAGGAAAAGGTTAGAAACAAGACCGGACGTGTCGGGGAAGCTAGTATCCACTAATTCTCCGAGACTCGACTGGGGAAGCAAAAGCTTCAAAGGGGGATACCGGTGACGACCAGAACAACCAATAGTTTCAACCAGTGTTAGTTTCCACTAGACTTACTGGGGAGGATGGTGACGACCAATCCAACAAACGGTTTCCAAAAAGGTGCTAAATACCACTAGACCTCCTGGGGATATGGTGACGACCAAATCAAAGTTCCAATTACAATTGGGTATTCCAAACCACATTGGTATAACACAAGACTTCTACTGGAGGAATTGGTAACAACCGACTAATAACGATTAGCTTTCAAGCAATGCCAGTAATTATTGGACTTAGAGGGGACTGGTGATGACCAAATCAGGGAATACCAATAACAATTGATTTTGGACAATGCTAGTAACCACTAGATTTAACTGGGAGGATTGGTAACGACCGAGTCCAAGGAGACCAATGACTATTGGATTTTCAAAGAGTTTGGTAACAACCAGACCAAAGTGATGATAACAAACTGATTTAAGCGATGCCAATAACTATTGGACTTAGGCCAACTGGTGACGACCAAATCAAAGCACACCAATAACAATTGGTCCTGGATAATGCTAGTGAAAACTAGATTTTCCAAACAATGCTAGTGACCACTAGACTTAGAAAGACTGGTAATAACCGAATCAAAAGGCACCAATAACAATTGGATCTGAAGGTAATACTAGTAACTACTAGATTTAGAAAGACTGGTAATAACCGAATCAAAAGGCACCAATAACAATTGGATTTGGAGGCGATACTAGTAACTACTAGATTCAAAAAGATCGGTAATAACCAAATCAAAAGGCACTAGTAACAATTGGATTTGGAGGCGATACTAGTAACTACTAGATTCAGAAAGATCGGTAATAACCAAATCAAAAGGCACCAATAACAATTGGATTTGGAGGCGATACTAGTAACTACTAGATTCAGAAAGATCGGTAATAACCAAATCAAAAGGCACTAATAACAACTGGTTCCAGGCGATGCCAATAATTATTGGACTTTTAGGGAATTTTGGTAACAACCATCTCATGTACCAATGACCATTGGTTTTAAGAGGAAAATACTAGTGACCACTAGATTTTAGCAAAGATTGGTAAAAACCGAATCAAAAGGACTCCAATAACGATTGGTTGGCCTTACAACCGAACCAGTGACAACTGGGTTTGGAAAATAGTTGGTGACGACCAAATCGAGACACCAACCATATTCGGTTCCAAACAAATGCTAGTGACTACTAGTCTTCAAAGATTATTGGTGACGACCAAATCAGAGATAAACATTGGTAACAACCACCCATCTGTGTAAATTGGATATTGCTAGTCACCACCAGCTTCCCAGAGAAGATAGGTAATCCCAGGATGTCAACTTTGAAGCAAAACTTGTTGTAAAGGATCAAAGATAGAGGTAACGAACAAAGGATCTCAAAGGCGACAGCCACACAAACAAAGACCAAAACCAAATGCAAACAAATGTGTATGCTGGTATGATGATGTATGTAAAATGCAGACCGACCCGCAGGAACAAAGAAAAGCAAAACAAGGAAAACACATAGGGAACTTGTCACGTTGAGTCTCATTTGCTTCAAGTTAGGCGACATTTCCTTTGGCGTAGATAACAATCTTCCAAGATAGACAATATCCTCGTAATCCTGCAGAGGAGAAGTCTTTGCTAAAAAGCAGGAATTGCTTTCGGACGCATCCAGTTTGGTCAAAGGTGACAACAGATTTTCACAACTTTGAGAACTGAGTAATGTTATCAGATTACCTCTAGAGTTCTTTAATCGTTTTGTCAAATTGTGTTTTCCTTTTAAAACAAAATTTAAGTTTTTCAAAACACTTTGCTTTTCGAAAAAATCTTTATTAACAAATAAGTGAAATTGCATAACAAAAACAGAAGATCATGACAATGATTGGCCAAAATCTGATTTTATTGATAGACAAGAACTTTACAAAGGGTAAAGCCTCGGGAAATTTATACATTTGAGAAAATGGAAAACAGAAAAGGTTACAGAATCCCATAATAATCTGGTCCTTTTAACTGTCAGTTCACTTTCTTCGCTGTTTTTGACAAGAATGACAGACGTTGATCTTTCTTCTAACACCTTGCGCAAGACTTTGCCCCGGCGTTTGCCAGCTTTTAATCATTGGGCTTCCATCTTGTTGAAGCGCTGGAATCTCCTTTCTAGGTTTTATGCTTTAGGCATAGTACTTTCTCACTGCATCTGAGTTGATGGGGTACTTGAGTTATTCGCCATCCATTGTCTCAAGAATTAGAGATCCTCTAGAGAAGACAGTTTTTACACCGAAGGGGCCATCGTAGTTGGGCATCCACTTGCCGTGCATATCCTTTTGAGTTGGTAGGATTTTTCTAAGCACAAGCTCTCCTTCCCTATACTCTTTGGGACGAGCCTTCTTTTTGAACGCTCTTATCATTCTTTGTTGATAGATCTGACTATAACACATGGTCGTCATTCTTTTCTCATCAATGAGGTTCAATGAGTCGAACCTTTCTTTTATCCATTCGTCTTCCTCAAGCTTGGCCTCCATCAAGATCTTAAGAGAAAGTATTTTGACTTCAATGGACAGCACTGCGTCCATCCCATATACTAAGGAAAAGGGAGTTGCCCCTGTTGAAGTTCGCACAGATGTTCGGTATCCATGTAGAGCAAATGGTAACATTTCGTGCAAATCTTTATAGGTTATGACCATCTTCTGCACTATTTTCTTGATATTTTTGTTTGCAGCTTCAACTGCGCCATTCATCTTTGGTTTGTAAGGAGACGAATTGTGATGTTTGATCTTGAAATCGTCACAAAGTTCTTTCATCGTTTTGTTGTTTAGATTTGACCCATTATCAGTAATGATCTGGTTAGGAATACCGTATCGACAGATGATTTCCTTTTTGATGAAGCGAGCAACCACTTGTTTTGTCACGTTTGCATACGACGCTGCTTCCACCCATTTGGTGAAGTAACCAATTGCAACCAGGATGAAGCGATGGCCGTTGGAAGCTTTTGGCTCTATTGCCCCAATCATATCTATGCCCCACAATGCAAAAGGCCATGGTGACATCATCACATTGAGAGGATGTGGAGGGACATGCACTTTGTCGGCATAGACTTGGCATTTATGGCATTTTCGAGCGAACAGTATGCAGTCTGTCTCCAAAGTTAACCAAAAATAGCATGCTCTTAAGATTTTCTTAGCCATGGCATGGCCGTTGGCGTGGGTACCGAACGTTCCCTCGTGAACTTCAATCATTATGAGATTTGCCTCTTTTTCATCGACACATCGAGTAAAACTATGTCGTGGTTTCTTTTGTACAAGGTACCATTGCTGATGAAGAATTTAGCCGATAATCTTCGTATGGCTCTTTTGTCAATTCTGGATGCGTCAGCTGGATATTCTTGATTTTGAAGAAAGTTTTTGATGTCATGGAACCATGGTTTCTCATCCATTTCTTCGTCTATTGTCATAACATATGCAAGAACTGTCCTTCTTTCAATGCGAATCAGAGGCGCCTCGTTAACAAACTGGACCTTCCACATTGATGCCATCATGGCTAATGCATCAGCAATGTGATTTTCTGCTCTCGGTACATGCTTGAAGGTAATTTCATCAAAATATTCAGCCATCTCTAAGATATGAGTTTTGTAAGAGATCAACTTTTCATCCCTGGTTTCCCATTCTCCTTTGAGCTGGTAGATCACCAAAGCAGAATCACCAATCACTTCCAAGATTTTGATGCGAAGATCAATAGCAGCTTCCAACCCTAAGATGCAGGCTTCATACTCGGCTATGTTGTTCGTACACGAGAAACAAAGTCGGGCTGTGACGGCAGTATACCCTCCAGTTGGATTTTTCAAAACAGCTCCAACACCATGTCCGTTCTTGTTTAACGCTCCATCGAACATCATTTCCCAACGAGATCCAGACTCGGGACCTTCTTCCGGACCAGGCTCTGGTTTTGTGCGTTGAATATACATCACATTCTCATCAGGAAACTCAAACTTGAGTGGTTGATAATCTTCCATGGGATGCTCTGTGAGGTGTTCTGACAAGACACTTCCCTTGATAAACTTTTGAGCAACATACTGAATATCGTACTCTGATAAGACCATATGCCATCTGGCCAATCTTCCGGTTTGAGCTAGCTTTTCAAAGATGTATTTAATGGGGTCCATCTTAGAAATCAGCATTGTGGTGTGGCAAATCATGTACTATCTCAGACGCTTGGCAGCCCATGCTAAGGCACAACAGGCTTTTTCCATGGGATAGTAACGACTCTCGCAATCGGTGAACTTCTTGCTTAGATAGTAGATTGCATGTTCCTTCTTTCCTGACTCACCAGTCTGGCCCAAGACACAGCCCATTGAATCTTCTAGTACTGTCATATACATAAACAAAGGTCTTCCAGGCACAGGAGGAATCAACACTGGAGGTTCTTGTAAATACTGCTTGATTTTCTCAAATGCGGCCTGGCAGTTTTCGTTCCATCCTACCGTCTGATCTTTTCGTAACAACTTGAAGATCGGCGTGCAAGTAGGAGTTAGATTGGAGATGAACCTGGAGATATAATTCAAACGCCCGAGGAAACCTCTGACTTGTTTCTCTGTTTTAGGAGCAGGCATCTCTTGGATCGCTTTAACTTTGTCAGGGTCTACTTCAATTCCTCGTTGACTAACGATGAAGCCTAATAATTTGCCTGAGCGAACCCCGAAGGTGCATTTTGCTGGAGTTAACCTTAGTTGATACTTTTGGAGTCTCTCAAATAGCTTCAACAGATGGTCCAAATGGTCTTCTTCGCTTTGAGATTTTGCTATCATATCGTCCACATATACTTCAATTTCTTTGTGCATCATATCGTGGAAGAGTGTGACCATGGCCCTTTGATATGTTGCCCCTGTATTCTTCAAACCGAAAGGCATGACCTTATAACAATAAGTGCCCCAGGGTGTGATGAAGGTAGTCTTCTCCATGTTGGCTAGATCCATTTTTATCTGATTATAACCAGAAAATCCGTCCATGAATGAAAATACTGCGAAGCTTTCCGTATTATCCACCAAAGTATCGATATATGGTAAAGGGAAATCGTCCTTCGGACTTGCTTTGTTTAAATCCCTATAATCGACGCACATTCTGACCTTTCCATCCTTCTTTAGGACTGGTACGATGTTGTCGCTACTGCGAAAATCGGCGCCGGCTGAACAGAAGAGTCGCCACCGTGCGTTATTTATCCCAAAGGAGGGAAAGGAAACGCTCGAAGTAAACCTACCGCAAAACGGGGAAAGGAATGGTCATCGCAACCAAATCCTGGATTCGGGAGTCGGTTACGCAAGGGGAAGGTATTAGCACCCCTCACGTCCGTCGTACTCGACGGGATCCACGCTTGTTTTCTGGTACGGATTGTTATTCTATCTACTCTACAGGTCAGGGGTTAAAAGAAAATAAACTGACTCGGCAAAGCATCGCACTTTATGCCTACGTATTCCCGTCTGAAACGAGAAATCAGAGTCAACGTAGTTCGCCTACCTACGGGAAAGGAGGGGAAGGTTGCTCGCTAGGATATCGCATCTTATGCCTACGTACTTTCATACAGCATGAAAGATCAGAGCAAACGTAGTTCAGGCCACGTATGACACAAGTATGTTTTGATTGCTTTCATCTCCTTCTGAAAAAGGGTTTTTCTGATTACCGGTCCAAGCGGACAAAAATGACGTTTTGATGAGTTCACATTCTTTTACGGAAGAAGTGTCTTTTATCATGTTTGAAATCTTATTGTGTTTTTCTGTTTGTCTTGAGAAAGAAGAGACAGAATTCTAACCTATGGTTGAAAAGGGAATCACACTAACCTAATGTTATCATGCATGGGTTAAGACCTAATGTCTATCATGCTCCTCTCTTGCACAGAGAGAAACAGAGATCCTAAGGGAATAGATGGAAACAGAAACAATAGCATATACAATAAAGCAGTAAAATATGCATGAATGCAGCAATACAAGCGAGGCAAGGGAGTCCCACTCAACCTCGAACCTAGAATACAACAGGCAAAAGCGAACAAAATTCGCTTTCAACCTAACAGGTCAATTAGCAAGCAATACAGTCAGGGAAATTCAGACAATACATCAAAAATTATAAACAGCAAAAATAATCAGCAAAAGCAATCTTCATCAACATCTGTCTTCAAGTCATCTTCAAACAGCTACAGGCTCCAAGCAAGCATCAGTCTTCATCTTCACAGCCTTCAAGCAAGGTCTCTATCTTCAATCTTCAGGCTTTTCTTCCAGTCTCACTCTCCAAGCTGAGGAACCAATCACAAGAATGAACTGGGGGTGTTAAGCAGTTAGTTGACCACCAAAGGTGGCAAACAGACTGCTAACAACACATAGAATGTTTCTCTCAAGAGTTCTATCTCTTAGACACTGTCACCAAGCCTTCCAAAGGAAGGGGGTGAGTGTCCTAGAGAGACTCTGTATCATAGAGAGGGATGGAGGCAAGCAAGACCTTCCATGTTTGTGAATCAAATTTTCTATTCTATAGCTCTGCCTAGTTCCTAGACCCTATAACCTTCAACAGCTGCCAGCAAGATGCTCTTCATCGACTCTGGAAATTGGTCTTCATTCTTTAATCTTCAATGGGCTTCATCAGCACAGCCTTCAGCTCAAACCCAAGCCCCAAACAAGCCCCAATACCCCACACAGTCAAATAATAACCCTAGAGAGGGCACACCACACAATCAAGCCAATACAGGAAATATACTAATAGTAATAGTAGAATAGGGGAAGCCTAACATTTTCTAAGGGATCTATTATTTACCCATAATACCCCTATAGTCCCATACCCCAAAATTCAAACTACAACTCCTAAAAGAAATGATTTATTACACCTATGTTATATCTAAACCCTAGTTTTGATTCTCCTAATCACACCTAAACAAACCATCTAAAATTAGTCCTAAAATCATGAATTAAATCTCATATGAAAATTAAAGTCCTAAGTGAAGTACTCTAAAAAGAGTGGGTCCAAAATATAAAAGGATCTAGCTAAACTAAAATTAACAAGATCAAGTATTAAACTAAACATCATTTAAAACCTATTTAAAAGAAAAATATACTAAAAATGCAACAACAAAATAAAATGCTAATTTTATTATATGACAATTTTCTTAACAGAAATATAAAAAAGATGCAAAAACAACCACTTAAAAATATGGATTTTTCAATTTGTTATGATTTTTCAAACAATTAACAAAAATAAAAGAAATTAAAAATGAATTAAAATGGTTAGGGGTGCAGTTAGTAGTTATTTCAGTTAAAAATAGATGATGGGCCCAGACTGGGGGTGCGCATAGCAAGGCGCGTCTGGGCCCAGTTAAGTCAGAAAAAAACTAAAGAAAAATAAAGCAAAAACGGTGCAAAAAGTAAGTATATTAGTTCAATTGGTTTGGGCCTTGGTGAATGGTGGTGTGAAAAGCAATTGGTTAGGCCCAGTCTGAAGACATAAGTGAAACGGTGCGTTTCACGTTTCAGTCTTCCCTCTCTTTCTCAACTTCAAATCCTGGCCATTGGATGCGTTTCTCAGTCAACCAAGTCTCCTAGATCCAACGGGCATTGACTCATCTTCTTCATTACACTTAGGGTTTGTATGAAAACAGCCATGGAACTCGAGCTTCATCACCATCTTCCATAAATTCGTGCACGCTCAATTCCTCACCAACTTCAATCATGTAAAAAGCAAACTCACTCCAAATTTGTCCAGGAATTCACTCATATCATTGGTTTCAATTAATATCCACTCCTGCTTGAAACACGATCTCCACCTCAAGATTATTCAGAATTTTCATCATCACCAATCCATGATCTAAGTACACTAAACCCTTCATGGCCTTGCACTGATCAATAATCACTATCAACTTAAGATTCTAACAGCCTAATCACCAAGTTATAAGTCTCAACAGAATTTGTGCTCCAATGGTGAACTCCATGAAATGCTCTCAAACTCACTGAAATTGATCATCTACTTATTCCTAACATTTCTAACCTAAAGATTCTCTATCATGCTATCTATTTCTAGCCAATTCGATGGAAATACTAACCTGGTTTAAAGTTGAAAACAGATGGAGGAAATCAACACTTCAAGCTCAGCAATGCTCCAATGGCAATCAATAGACTAAGGTCTTGATTCTGTATGCACTTGTTCTTGCTTAAACACCTTGGATTCTTGAAACCAATTCCTTTTGCAATTTGGATGATACACTTGGTAGCACATGAATTCTGCTTCAATTCAACCAGATCTTGATGGAAACTTGCTCTATGATGAATGTAGATGATGATAGAATCAAGAATTTTGGAGAATGATGAAGACTTGATAGAGTTTGGAATGAATTTGCAAGATTGAGGAATGAGATGCAACTATGAGTTTCAACCAAAATGAATCACCAACCCCTGATTGGATCCACCCTACTCAATATATAGATGCTCATGGAACCCTCTAGAACTTGTTAGAACTTTCTTGCACTCAAATCCCTTCTGTTTTGGCATGTGTAACTTCATATATAAGCAACCAATGATAACTTCCAAACTTTGAACTAAACTCAAAAATCTAATATTTCCAATCATCTCAAAACATTCTTTCCAATCAAAATGACCTATAATTTCATCCCATTTGGACATGGTATGAAAAATCTCATTTTTAGGTCACTTTTATTCATTAAATTCACCTTTTAATTGACCAAATTTGGAACCTTGAGCTATGAGCATTTCTAAACTTTCATGATCACTTTTATAGACTCAAAATGTCATTTGGAGCAAGTTTTATGTTGTTAAGTTTTTCATTTGAAGCTTCCTTGTATGAGTTTTGGGCATAGGCTTGAAATGACCTGTAATCCTCAAATGACCAAAATACCCTTTGCTTGCCAAGGTCATAAGTAGAGTTCCACAAATCAGATGAAGGCATACCATACCTTTCTAGAAATCTAAGACAATGAGGAAAAACTCTCATGTTGACTAGAAATCCATTTGAAAGTTACTTGAGGGGTAAAAGTTGCTTGGAAGACAAGTAACTTTCACAGACAACATTTCAGATACCTCAAATGACCTGTAACTTGCAAGGACCATAACTTGAGTTCTATAAATCTCCTTGATGTCTTCCACCACTCAAATTAAAGGTCTTGAGATCCTCTACAAGTTTCATGTTGGCCAAGGATCCATTTGAAGCTTGCATTTTGAATTATCTTGCTGGGAAGTTTGCCCTAAATCAGGGGATTTTACACAGAAACCCTAATTTAGAAACTCCCCTTCTTCTTGATTTCTCTTGATTTCTCATTGGCACTACACCACATCCATATCTACATGTCAAATGATGAACCCCACATCTCCCAAATAGACCTTGA
This sequence comes from Lathyrus sativus, assembly GCA_963859935.3. Taxonomy (NCBI): domain Eukaryota; kingdom Viridiplantae; phylum Streptophyta; class Magnoliopsida; order Fabales; family Fabaceae; genus Lathyrus; species Lathyrus sativus. The sequence goes on from OZ012735.1 coordinate 319,998,362, forward strand.
TGCCTTTCAATCAATCATTTGACCTAGGGTTGACCTTGGGTTAACCCAGATGAAACCCTAGTTGACTGTCTTCAACTGCAACTCTTGCAATCTCATCAATGACTTGCCTCTCTTTCAAAATGACTCTCTAGGTCTTCCCTGATGTCTGTATACCCTCTATGACCTCAATTCACAGCTCACAACTTCTTTGATGATCTTCAAATACATTCAAGATAGGAGAGAGATCCACTGCTTGATCCACTGACTTCTTAGATTTCAATTTCTTCTTGATGACTTGGATAGGCCTGAATTTGAACAATAACCTCTTGATAGGCTCATAGAGATGAGAATAGTACTTGGTCCTTTGTTGAATGGCTTGATATGCTATGTTATGCAAATGATCAGACTATGTACATGACTTTATATGCAAATGCAATTGAAACATAAACCAAGTGAAGTAGGTTGAGCAAATTTTAGGGTGCAACAGCTGCCCCTATTCAAGCGACTTGGACTCAACTGGGTGAAACGCCCGGAGCCTTCAGACATTCGAGGTACAAGACGGTTGAATACTAAGAACCCGGAAATTTGCCAACCGCAGAAATAAACTGCACCACTGTTTGGGGAACGACATCTACTAACTGAATATGGTTGTTACGGCAACAACTGATTCGACGTCTGATAATTCTGATTTCAACTTCAACCACCTATGTAACGCCACAGGTACCGAACACTTTTCGCAAAACACCTCTGTCTACAACTGGACTAACCTTATCAACACAAGAAGAGGGACAAATTCGTCAACACGAATAGAGATTCTGTTGTCACAGTAGTAACCTTGTCCACATCTGGACCCAAATTTCGCCAAACCACGAATACACAAATCTGTCCACGTCAGGACTCACATCTCAACAACACAGGAATAGAACTTTGTCCATGTTAGGACACCTGTTTCGTCAACAGGAAGAAATCTCAACTAAAACTTGTCCACGTCAGGACTCCACCTGCCGTCAACACGGAAAATCTCGGCGACTTCGCTGGGGATGACTCGTCTACATTTCATCAGCACGAGGGGATCCTATCAACAAAGGAATGAATTGTCCACATCAGGAATAAATCGTCCACGTTAGGAATAAACTTTTCCATGTTAGGAATAAACTTGTCCACGTTAGGAGTAAACTTGTCCACGTTAGGAGTAACCTTTCCACGTTAGGAATACACTTTTCCATGTTAGGAATAAACTTTCCACGTTAGGAATACATCGTCCACGTTAGGACTCACACCTTGTCTTGATTTGTCCACGTCAGGACTCACATCTTCGACCCGCTGAGAAAATAAAACTTGTCCACGTCAGGACTCACGCCTCGCCAACACGAAGAGAGACAAATTTGTCCACGTCAAGACTCGCGCATCTTGACAACACGAAGAACTATAAACTTGTCCACGTCAGGACTTCACATTCCATCAATACCGAGAAATCGAATCCGTCCACGTTAGGACTAGCACATCTCATCAACCCGAGGAAAGAAATCTGTCCACGTTAGGACACCCATTTTTCTAGCACGAAGAAATCCCGTCAATATTGGAATAAATTGTCCACGTCAGGACTCATATTTCGTCAACACGATGAACTCCTATCAATATAGGCAATAAAATTTTGACGACTCCGGGGAACTACTCCTGTCAACCGGGAAGATACTCTGAATACAGTTTCTCTGTTTATCTCCACAGTAACTAACTCCATTGGTCCTAACCCACAAACCTTTTAGCACTGACGTGACAGCGACTTTGAGGCGGACTCTACTGAGGATATTTGGAAACCAAACTATCGGACGCCTGTTCTGATAACCAGCGGCAGCCTCTGAAATTCTGATTCATGAAACCCTTTGATGCTGACGTAACAACAAATTTGAAGAAAATAATCCGCTAGCCGGACTAGAGAAACAAGCAACTCTGGCGGGGAAATTTACACAAATAACTCTGCTCGGGGACAAAGAGAAACTTAACCTAATAACTCTGTGGGGAAAGTAGTAAGATGAACCGTATCATCACACGTCTCACGGCGAGACCTCGAATGTCTGGTCATAGATCTAAGTTAGAACTCCATACTCCTGCTAAGAAAACACACCTGAAAGCAAAAGGTTAACCAACCTGATTTATGTTTCAAAAATGCGTATGTTTGAAAATGGCGTAATGCTCTATACGACATGGAAATGCTACGCGTTTTTTTTTACTATATGTCGATGCAAATGCAGACTCGAACTGCTGGGATACAGAAACCGCTTCAGCAAAATAAATGCTGAAGACAACGCCAATTCCGCTGGGGGTAACCAGGTGCCACAGGATTATTCCAGCAAAATAAATGCTGGAAGAGTGAAGCCAACTTCGCTGAGGGATAATTGAATGCGCCCATCCTGATTGGACTTCTGCTGGGGAGTGAACGGATATCACACGGTATTCCGACAAAATACATGCCAGGGCACACAGCCAACTCTGCCGGGGAGAGTTTTCTTTTTTTTTAATCTTTGAGTTTCACTGGGAGGAAAGATAACACTTGCCGGAAAGAGAACTCCGCTGGGGACGAAACGACTCTCTTGGGGAAAATCAAACTGACTCCGCTGGTGAGAGTAAATGACCCTACGGGGAAGGGTAAACTGTCTGGGTATAGCTCACAAGTTGAAATATTAGTCTTCTGAGGCTAAACCACTCAGCTCGGGATGCACTGTCTGAATACAGCCTTCGATCTAGGAATCGTCAATTCTGCTGAGAGTAAACAACCCTGTTGGAGAATGTCCTTCGGCTAAGCTGCGACTAGCTGGGGAATTCGATCCTTCTTCAGTAAGGAACATTTCATCTCAGAAGCGCGACCTGCGCGGGGATCGAGTCTTTTGTTACGAGCTTCTGGTCCATACTGCAATCTTTTGATCGTCCACTTCATACGGCTACGAACCCTACAACACCACAAACAAGACAAGACAATTCTACGCAACCAAATCTATTCAGGTTAGCATTAGTGACATCATTTTCAGTTAATTCAGAGTTTTAGCAATTATTGGCAAGGACCAGCGACGTTATACACTTGCTAGTTTCATTAAACCTAGGCGTTTATCATGTACAAAACAGTAAAGAACCAGTATCAAATACTGAATAACATGTTTTATTGATTGGGCCCCTAAATGGGCAGAGTTTTGTACACGGGATGTAACTCCTGAAAAGAGGAAGCTACGCACAACGAATATACAAGTATGCACAAGAAGCATAAATATAATGACAAATCAAATTTGTACACATGTCGGCAACGGGATGCAAACGAACACCACGAGCTGATCCTCCTATGACTCGCCCGACTCTAATGCTTTTCTCGGCATTCACACTTCTGAAGAGATTGTATCTGATAATCGACCCCTCAGGTATATTCTCCCGCACCAATGCTCACTGTAGTATCAAATTCGGACCACAGCCATTTGCTTTTCAAATCCCTAACTTTTGCGTGAACCGCCCTTTACGGGTTTTCAGTTCACCGGGATACCCTTTTTTGCCGAAGCCGCCCAGTGTAGGTTTTCAACTTCGCGGGTGTACATTTTTTTTTAATTTTATCCCTAACTTTTGCCCGAACCTTTTATTCTGTTTTTGGTTCGCCAGGATGCCCCATTTTTGCCTGGACTCTCTTTTTTCTGTCCAGCAGGTCAATTTCAAGCAAAGTATTTTTTAACTGCGTCCGAATTCACAGGCGACGCAAAGTCTTCACCGTCCATGGTGGACAACAATAAAGCCCCTCTTGAAAAGACTTTTCTGACAACGTATGGCCCTTCGTAGTTGGGGGTCCATTGCCCCTGTGATCTGCCTGTGGCGGGAGAATCCTTTTCAGCACAAGGTCGCCCGTCTGAAAGCTCCGAGGATGTATCTTCTTATCATATGCTTTCTTCATTCGGCTCTGGTACAAGCAACCGTATGCTAGAGAAGCTAGCCTCTTCTCATCCATTAAACTCAGCTGATTCAACCTGTCTTTCACCCATTCTGCCTCGTCAAGTTGGACATCTCGTAGTACTCTCAGGGAAGGAATCTCAACTTCCAGTGGTAACACTGCTTCCATTCCATATACCAAAGAGAACGGGGTTGCCCCGGTTGATGTGCATACCCTTATAGGTCACCACCATCTTCTGAACGATCTTCTTTATATTCTTATTGGCCGCTTCAACAACGCCATTCATCTTGGGTCGGTAATGGGAGGAGTTGTGATGCTCGATCTTGAAATTCTGACAGAGCTCCTTCATCATTTTGTTATTCAGGTTTGAACCGTTGTCAGTGATTATCCGCTCGGGGATTCCATATCTGCAAATGATATCTCTCTTGATGAATCTGGCCACCACCTGCTTAGTCACATTTGCATAAGACGCCGCTTCTACCCACTTGGTGAAATAATCGATGGCTACTAGAATGAACCGGTGCCCGTTAGAAGCTGTCGGCTCGATCTTTCCAATCATATCGATTCCCCACATCGAGAATGGCCATGGAGATGACATCATATTCAGAGGACTTGGAGGCACATGGATCTTATCTGCATAGATTTGGCACTTGTGGCACTTCCTCGCAAACTTGAAACAATCAGTTTCCATAGTCAGCCAAAAATAACCTGCCCGCAGCAGCTTCCTCGTCATAGCATGCCCACCCGCATGCGTACCAAAGGTACCCTCATGTATTTCCTCCATGAGCAGCTTTGCCTCTTTTTCGTCTACACAACGCAGCAGCACCAAGTCGTGATTTCTTCTGTATAAGACACCATCCGGATTCAAATAGAAATTACCCGCCAATCTCCTGAGAGTCTTCTGATCTTGACTGGATGCCCCAGCCGGATACTCTTTGTTCTTCAGGAAATTAAGGATATCAAAATACCATGGTTTATCATCGGATGCTTCGTCAATGGCAAACACGAAGGCAGGTCTGTCAAGCCGAGAGATAACAATTCTGGGAGCCTCATTCCAGAAGTTGTCTTTGTACATGGAAGACAATGTGGCCAGGGCGTCAGCCATCTGATTTTCTGCTCGCGGTACATGATGCAACTCAACCTTGTCAAAGAAAGGCAACAATCTCCTCACGTAATTCATGTAAGGTATCAAATTGGGCTGACGTGTCTCCCATTCTCCTTTTATTTGATTCACCACCAGAGCTGAGTCTCTGTATACATCTAGATTTTTGATTCGCAAATCAATGGCTTCTTCAAGCCCCATGATACAATCTTCGTATTCGGCTTCATTGTTGGTAACTGGAAAGGTCAATCGAGCAGTAAACGGGATGTGCGACCCGTGTGGAGTAGTGATGATTGCCCCTATTCCGCTACCGTAGGCGTTTACAGCTCCGTCAAAGATCAACTTCCATTTGGAACCCAATTCTGGTCCTTCGTCTGGCAACGGCTCTTCACAATCTTTCATATTTAGGTACATGATATCCTCGTCAGGAAAATCAAACCTCATCGATTGGTAATCCTCAATAGGCTGCTCTGCCAAGTACTCAGACAATACACTCCCTTTTATAGCCTTCTGCGAGACATACTGGATGTCATATTCGGTCAAAACCATCTGCCAACGGGCAATTCTCCCCGATAATGCCTGCTTTTCGAATACATATTTAATAGGATCCATCTTCGAGATGAGCATGGTTGTATGATTCAGCATGTATTGCCTCAAACGCTTGGCGGCCCAGGCTAGCGCGCAACAAGTTTTTTCAAGCATTGAATATCGAGATTCACATTCAGTAAACTTCTTACTCAAGTAATATATTGCATGCTCTTTTCTTCCTGTCTCGTCGTGTTGACCGAGAACACAACCCATACTTCCCTCAAGAACTGTCAAATACATAATCAAGGGTCTCCCTGCCACTGGGGGTATCAAAATAGGAGGCTCCTGCAAATACTGCTTTATCTTATCGAACGCCTTTTGAAAATTTTCATTCAACATCACAACCTGGTCTTTTTTCAACAGCTTGAATAATGGCTCACACGTAGCTGTCAGGTGAGATATGAACCGAGCGATGTAGTTCAACCTCCCTAAAAACCCACGTACCTCTTTTTCTGTTCTAGGCGTCGGCATCTCTTGTATTGCTTTTATTTTTGCCGGATCGACCTCTATTCCTTTTTCGCTCACGATAAACCCCAGCAGTTTACCCGATCTCACCCCGAAGGTGCACTTGTTAGGGTTCAGTCTCAGCCTGAACTTCCTAAGCCTTTTGAATAACTTCAGCAGATTCACCAAATGCTCTTCCTCCGTCTGAGATTTGGCAATCATATCATCGACATAAACTTCGATCTCCTTATGCATCATATCATGGAAAAGAGTCGTCATTGCACGCTGATACGTTGCCCCAGCATTCTTCAATCCGAAGGGCATCACTTTATAACAAAATGTTCCCCAAGGCGTAATGAAGGTAGTCTTCTCCATGTCTTCTGGCGCCATTTTAATCTGATTATAGCCCGAGAAGCCATCCATGAAGGAGAATACGGAGAATTGAGCAGTGTTGTCAACTAGCACACCGATGTGAGGAAGCGGAAAATCATCTTTCGGGCTCGCTTTATTTAAATCACGGTAATCTACGCACATTCTCACTTTACCATCTTTCTTTGGCACTGGTACAATATTAGCGACCCATGAGGGATATTTTGTAACAGCTAGGAAACCGGCATCCCACTGCTTTTGAACCTCCTCCTTAATTTTCACTGCCATATCAGGTCTAGTTTTGCGAAGCTTTTGCTTAACCGACGGGCATTCTTCTTTTAATGGCAGGCGGTGCACAACCATATCTGTATCAAGCCCAGGCATGTCTTCATACGACCAAGCGAACACATCACTATACTCTCTGAGCATTTCAACCAGTCTTCGCTTGACGTCGTTCTGCAGCGCAGCTCCTATACGGATGTTCTTTTCAACCCCTTCCGACCCCAGGTTAATAATTTTGATGACCTCCTCATGAGGCAGAATGACTCGTTCTTCTCGCTTTACCAACCAAGACAATTCTTCGGGAACGTCGCCATCTTCATCATTCTCCTCTTCGGCCTGAAATACCGGGTGCTCAAAGTCGAGACGAGTCATAGGCGGTTCAATGATGTCATCTGAAAATGTTATCCTACAAAAGGAATGGTTAAATGCTTCAAAATACGTATAAAGCGAATAACCACGTTGCCATTTTATTGTAAAACACAAAACAGGAAAAACAGAGATCGCCATATTTGTACATGAGAAAACGCCTTTTATTTAATGATTAAACACGCAATGTTCATAACAACACAGCCCTAAGCAAAATCATGATGCCTCGGGTAAGACACCAGATTGTTCAACAATTAAGAAAACAAAGTATTACTGTTTGTGAGTCACAGGAACAATCTCCTGAATAGACCAATTGCATAATCCTTTTCCTGGCACGCTCGGCTGAATCCAGGCGTCCATGTCGCAATCACTGTCTCCTTCCTCAGACTCTGAAGTAGCGTTGATGGTCTCATGACACACTCCACTAGCGGTGATAGTTATCGGTCCTCTGAAACGGGGTGTCCCCACAGCAGGTGTTGATGACGACGGTTGATATCCCAGCCCAAATCGGTCCATCTTCAAGGGAATATCTAGCACCTTGCCCCAGCCCTTTGTCTCACCAGTCTCTACTAGAGCCTGAGCCTCCTTGTATGACGAGACGGCTACCTCTGACGCTTTACTCGGCCCGGGACCTTTGTCTTTGATGCGCAACCCTTCAAAGGCTTGACAGGGTGTTTCATGAATCTCGCCGTCGACCTCTACATACTTGAATGATGACAGATGGCTGACCAATATATCTTCTTCTCCACAGACTGTGACTACACTGTCCCCTACCATGTATTTCAACTTTTGGTGCAAGGTAGATGTGACTGCCCCAGCACCATGGATCCAGGGTCGTCCGAGAAGGCAGCTGTATGCTGGCTGGATGTCCATAATATAAAATTCAGTCGCGAAAACCTCCGGCCCCACCTGTAGAGGTAATGTTATGGATCCAAAGACTGTTCTTCGTGTACCATCGAATGCCCTGACCACCAAGTCACTAGGCGTACACATGATTCCCCTGACGTCCAGTTTCATCATTGCTTTCTTGGGCAGCACGTTTAAGGAAGATCCGGTATCTACCAGTACATGAGACATGACTGAGCCCCTACACTCAACTGAAACGTGCAACGCCATGTTATGCTCTCTCCCCTTCGGGGTCAAATCAAAGTCTGTAAATCCCAAGCTATGGCCTGCGTTCACATGTGCCAACACCCCCTCCAGCTGATTCACGGAAACATCTTGGGGTACGAAGGAAGTATCCAGAACTTTCAGCAATGCATTTCTGTGAGCTTCAGAACACAATAGCAACGACAGTATGGATATCTTTGACGGCGTCTGTTGAAGGTGTTCAACAATCTTATAATCACTTTTACGAATAAGGCGCATGAACTCTTCCACATCCTTCGATGATGTTTCTTTTTCGTTCCCCTGCACCGGGACATTCTCATTCATCTTTCCTTTTCCTTTCGCCAGTCGTTCAGCCTCTACCTCAGGCGATATGAAGATTCTCCCACTTCTTATCATACCTCTAGTACCGACGACATTGTCTACAACCTCAGCTGGCTGTTTATTAACATCAATTTTCACCCCATCACAGTACACTTCCAACCCATAGGTCCAGGGGACTGCCTTAGTGCTCTCATAAGGGATTGGTCCTGCCTTGGTGATAGTGATCGGCGGTCGCTTGGCCGGCGCTGTTATAGTTATCGTTTTTCGGGGAATCGTCACAGTAGCTACATCACTTTGCTTGTCTGCTAATACCTCTGCAGGTTCTTCAACTGCCGTTCGGTCGAATTGCAATGTGCCTCCATCTATTAAAGTCTGAATACCCTTCTTCAATTCATCACAACCCCCAGCTTGGGTCCAACACTCTAAACAATACTCGTCACAACCTGGATACACACCACCTTGCAATAATCTGCTCTTTATCTCGCACAACAGCGTCTTTAGGTCGTCAACATTCATAATCAAGTTCAAACCCTCCTCAGTTAAAATGGCGTTTGCCCCATGATTGGGCATGGGATTTTGCACTATATTCGGACCTGCCTGTCCAAAATTGATAGCCTTACTATCCAATAGATCCTGCACCACATGCTTGAACGTGTGGCAACCCTCTACATCGTGGCCAGGAGCCCCGGAGTGGAATTCACAGTGCCTGCTTGCATCGTAACCGTATGGAGGAGTGCCTGTTATTGGCGCCAGAGTTCTCTTCTCCACCAAGTTCAAACCTAGTAACGTCTGTAGTAATTCTGCATACGTTGAAGGAGGCGTTTCAAACACCCTCCTTGGTTTGCCCCCCTGGGCTCTGCGCTGGACAGGATGTGCCCCCTGTTGTGGCTGTTGTTGCTGTGGTTGCTGTTGAAATGGAATAGTAACACTTGCCACCTGCTGCGGCTGATTGTACTGGTTTCGACCTCTGCCCCGGCCTCCAAACACTGCGCTTGCATCACCTTGGCGGCGCCCACCGAAAGCCCTTCTGTTACTGCCGGCTGAGGTGGTTTCCTCAGCTTGGAATCTTCCCTGTTTAATGTTGCTTTCAATCTTCTCTCCCATCAGGATTAAGTCTGAGAAACTGCCCAAAGAAGTGTGAAACAACTTGTCATAGAACATGCCAGTGAATGTTCCTATGAACATATCATTCATTTCTTTGTCCTTCAAAGAAGGATGAACTCGAGCAGCCATGTCGCGCCATCTCTGCGCATACTCTTTGAAGCTCTTGCCCTTCTTCTGGGACAACCCCTGCAATTGGACCCGGTTGGGTGCCAAGTCACTGTTGTACTTATAGTGAGCCACAAATGCTTTAGCCAGCTGCTTCCACGTCTTTATCTGTGTTGGTTCCAATCCCATATACCACTCAAGGGAAGGACCAGACAAGCTATCTTGAAAGAAATGCATTAGCATCCTCTCATCGTTTGAGTACGCCGACATCCTTCTGTAGTATGACCGCACGTGCACCTTTGGACAGGTATCCCCCTTATATTTGTCGAATGTGGGAGCTTTGAATTTTATTGGTACCCTCAGGCCAGGCACCAGACCCATTGTTGTCATATCTAAGCCAACAGCACTTTGATTTACGACCCCCTTCATCTGCTCCTCGAGCATCCTGATTTTCTGAGAGTCATCCATAGGACCTTCGAAACCTCCACCGGAGAAATCATCCTCTTGCTGGTCTTCTTGCCAATTACCATTCCCAGTTCCGTATCCATCGTACCCGTTGTTACGGCCAACCCTAATCTGATTCATTATAGGGCCTCGCCCCCTGTTACCATACCCCAGAGCAATTCCTGCAGGTCCAAAAGCCATTAACCCAGCGCCATTCCCATTTCCGAATCCGCCATAACCCTGATTAGTCATACGAAATCCGTCCTGTCCGAAGCCTTGAGCGTTGAAGCCGTACTTCCCAGCATGATCAAACCCCTGGTCATTGAAGCCAAATCCATTATTACCGAAGCCATTACCTCCCATATTATCACCCAGGGTGACATCTCCGAGCCCAACGTTGTTGACGACAGTCTCGTTACCGATTCCAACGTTACCGTTCCCGGCGGCAGCGCCGTTGTTCACGTTGACAGCAGGTATGTTTACTACAGGTGGAGCCACTGGTGTGGGGGTACCATCCCCGTGAATAGTGTCGACTCGCACAGACTGATGATCCTCGTTTCCGTGCCCAGCATTTCTTACCAACAGAGGCTGCACCAAAGCTTGCAAATTCTCCTGGCCTTTCGCAATGGTCTCAATTGTCTGCATGAAGAGCGCCAGCTTCTCACGCATGTCCTGCATTTCATTCTGCATCTGATCCATAATTCTTCGGCAGTTGGTACGAGTGGAGTATCGGTGCGGGCGCTGACTTTCAATCCTGAAAAGACCTGGTACAGTGCAGGAAATGAGATACAGTTCAATACTCACCTGTAATGCAATATGAATGGGAATGCAATGCAATATGTGTCTGTGCATTAGGGAATGTCATTCCCCGATTCTAGTGCGAATGTGTCAGTGTGGTGACAGTGACAGCAATACGGTGATCGGAGCCGAATCATAGAAAACACCTCATATATTGCAGAGAAATCCATTAAGCCAAGAATACAATATCACTGAGTGTACAATAAAAAGGCATGACCTCAACCAACAATCCTGGTGATGGTCAGCGCTAATGCAAATAAAGCATCCACATTATTACATGAAACGATCAAGTACTCCCATATGCCTGGTACTCCTCTAGCAACTTCTTAGTCTCTGGATGACTTGGTCGGGTAAGCAGACCCTCAACAAGTAGATCTCTTCGCTTGAGAACACGTCGCAAATCACCAGCGGATTCCTCCCATGCCCCTTCTCCGAAGCGACCCTCTAGCTTCCGCTTCTGAGACACAGCTTCTTTCTTGCCTTCGATGGCCTTGTTCAATGCATTCTAGAGACTATATCTGGCCATTACCTCCTCTTCATACTTCTTGGTGCTAGCCTTCAACTGTTCTTCGAGTTCAGAAATTTGCTGCTTCAATTTGTCTTCCCTCTTTTTGTTGTTGGTTAGCGTAGCATTCCACGTCTTGTTGCAAGAAGAGATTTCCCGGTGAGCGGCATCGAGTGCTTTCTTTTTGGACTCCAACATATCATGAGAGCTTCTGAATTCTTTCCCCAGGCGTTCACGCTTCTTCTTCTCTTCAGTCAACTCAGCACCTAGCCTGTTTACTAATTCGATCTGCTGTTGGAAAGAATGCACAGCCCTATTCTTCTCACTACGCATCTGAGCCAGCTCCTTTTCCAACTCTTCATTGATCTTCATCAAGGCTTCCTTTTCTTTTACAACTCGCTCGTAGACCTCCATAGTAACAGTGGTTGGTTCTTCCACCGGCATATGAACAGGGACTGGTGTAGCTGGAAATGGCATCAGCAACTGACTTGCTCTCTCTTGGATCCAAACTTTGTAGGGTGCATAAGCCTGACAATCATTCTTCCCCAACAGTGGTTTCCCCCTTCTGTTGATACGCATCCATGCATGCTGAAGCTTGGCTAGTAACTCTCCATTCAAATCACCGGTGAAGTACAGAGATTCCTGTACTTCTTCCTCCCTGGGTGGGTTCTTCAACACGTATCCAAACTGGCGAACAAACAGAGACGGATTGTAATTGATGCACCTTTTTCTTCCTATCAAAGGAACATTAGGGTACCCAGAGCAACTGAAAATAAGCTCAGACCCCAACAAGTCCCGGTCAAACCACTCAATGTCTTCAGAAGATAGTCTCATCATGCGCTCTGGCCAGTCAGTTGTAGTTGCACTATCTACAAAAGGTCCCTTCAGGGGGAGATGGCTCTTAAACCACATGTACAGCAAAGGCACACAACAAGAGACATTCTTGCCTCTCCTGTTCTCATTTCTGTAGTGCATCGAATGGTAGAAGTCCCCGATCAATGTGGGTACAGGGTTGCCAGCAGCAAACAAATGAAATGCATCCATGTCCACGAAATTCGGGAAATTGGGAAACAGCATTATCCCATAAATGCATAGAGCCTAAACAGCGTTAAAGACTACCCAACATCCATTCTTGGCGTATTCTTGAGCCTTACCAATCAGAAACTGGAGAGAGAAACCTGGAACCCCGCGCCAAGAAGTCATCAATAGCTCAGAAGCATTCATGTGCAAGGCCTTAGCCAAGTCCTCCAACTTGGGCTCAGCGGCAGAGTGAATAAAGGGAACCTTATTCTGTACTGGCAGCTCAGTAAACTCTACATACTCTTCAATGGTAGGCCCCAAAATAAAGTCAGCGAATGTGAAACATCTCAAAGCAGGGTCATAGAATTGCATCAGTGTATACAGCCCATTCAGTTCATCATCAGTTGATTTGCGAACCAATCTCAACAGTCGTCCGTAACTCTGCCTGAAGCTTCTACGGACATCCTCATCAGCAAGAGAAATCAGACCCAGGAGGGGAGCAATATCAGGGATAGGTAACTTGTAGGCAACTGTCATCCTCAAACCAGCCATGATCAATACTCAGAAGTCCGGACACTAGAACCAGGGAATATGCAAATGCACCTGCAGCACAGACACACGTTAATGGGATGCAATGATAATGGTTATGCGAACAATGCAATGCAAGTAACATGCAACAGGGACCAAATGCCATAGCTGAGAAGCCTGAACCATATCAAAAGTCTCAGATAGACCCTCCAGAATTCCTCAAACCCTGGTCTCAGACAGACCCAATACCAAGCTCCCACACTGGTCTCTGACAGACCCCATAACATAACTCTGACTGGTCTCTGACAGACCTCTCAACTGTCCATAAATACCCAGGATCTCAGATCAAGAAATAACCGGTATCTGAAGGTCTAGTTACCTGCATAACCCCAAACCCTCTCACAGGTAGGTATCCTAGTAACTGACAAAGGTATGGCATCCTATGCGGTCGTCGGCGTCACAGACTTTCAGGGTTGATGATACGATTCCCAGAAGGAGTGGCATCATCAAATCCTGAAGAGGCCTCACTTAGCCAACTTCCAAATGATCGGTTCCCAGAGTCGACAATCCAACTAACCAGCAACCCGAGCCACCCAAAGGGTAGGACAGGAGGCCAACCAGAAGAACCTCGTCTGAGTGTGGATTTCGCAGGACACTAGGACATGCAAGGCATGTGCGCGCCCACTACTTTCCACTCTAATTCTAGGTGCACTTAAGCCCAGGTCCGGCTTATCTCTCAATCATAGAACACCCGTCACAACCCCAATACAGCAATAATAACAATAATATAATGCTGAAAGTAAATGACAGAAATATAAAATCCATACAAAATCCTCGACGGGAAAACAAGCGTTAGGATTGACTCGCTTAAGGGACGTTGGATCCCAAATGCATAAGGAACTATCGCTGTCCTTAGCAGCCAGGGGACGTTGAATCCCCAGCAGAGTCGCCAGCTGTCGCTACTGCGAAAATCGGCGCCGGCTGAACAGAAGAGTCGCCACCGTGCGTTATTTATCCCAAAGGAGGGAAAGGAAACGCTCGAAGTAAACCTACCGTAAAACGGGGAAAGGAATGGTCATCGCAACCAAATCCTGGATTCGGGAGTCGGTTACGCAAGGGGAAGGTATTAGCACCCCTCACGTTCGTCGTACTCGACGGGATCCACACTTGTTTTCTGGTACGGATTGTTATTCTATCTACTCTACAGGTCAGGGGTTAAAAGAAAATAAACTGACTCGGCAAAGTATCGCACTTTATGCCTACGTATTCCCGTCTGGAACGAGAAATCAGAGTCAACGTAGTTCACCTACCTACGGGAAAGGAGGGGAAGGTTGCTCGCTAGGATATCGCATCCTATGCCTACGTACTTTCATACAGCATGAAAGATCAGAGCAAACGTAGTTCGGGCCACGTATGACACAAGTATGTTTTGATTGCTTTCATCTCCTTCTAAAAAAGGGTTTTTCTGATTACCGGTCCAAGCGGACAAAAATGACGTTTTTATGAGTTCACATTCTTTTACGGAAGAAGTGTCTTTTATCATGTTTGAAATCTTATTGTGTTTTTCTATTTGTTTTGAGAAAGAAGAGACAGAATTCTAACCTATGGTTGAAAAGGGAATCACACTAACCTAATGTTATCATGCATGGGTTAAGACCTAATGTCTATCATGCTCCTCTCTTGCGCAGAGAGAAACAGAGATCCTAAGGGAATAGATGGAAACAGAAACAATAGCATATACAATAAAGCAGTAAAATATGCATGAATGCAGCAATACAAGCGAGGCAAGGGAGTCCCACTCAACCTCGAACCTAGAATACAACAGGAAAAAGCAAACAAAATTCGCTTTCAACCTAACAGGTCAATTAGCAAGCAATACAGTTAGGGAAATTCAGACAATACATCAAAAATTATAAACAGCAAAAATAATCAGCAAAAGCAATCTTCATCAACATCTGTCTTCAAGTCATCTTCAAACAGCTACAGGCTCCAAGCAAGCATCAGTCTTCATCTTCACAGCCTTCAAGCAAGGTCTCTATCTTCAATCTTCAGGCTTTTCTTCCAGTCTCACTCTCCAAGCTGAGGAACCAATCACAAGAATGAACTGGGGGTGTTAAGCAGTTAGTTGACCACCAAAGGTGGCAAACAGACTGCTAACAACACATATAATGTTTCTCTCAAGAGTTCTATCTCTTAGACACTGTCACCAAGCCTTCCAAAGGAAGGGGGTGAGTGTCCTAGAGAGACTCTGTATCATAGAGAGGAATGGAGGCAAGCAAGACCTTCCATGTTTGTGAATCAAATTTTCTATTCTATAGCTCTGCCTAGTTCCTAGACCCTATAACCTTCAACAGCTGCCAGCAAGATGCTCTTCATCGACTCTGGAAATTGGTCTTCATTCTTTAATCTTCAATGGGCTTCATCAGCACAGCCTTCAGCTTAAACCCAAGCCCCAAACAAGCCCCAATACCCCACACAGTCAAATAATAACCCTAGAGAGGGCACACCACACAATCAAGCCAATACAGGAAATATATTAATAGTAATAGTAGAATAAGGGAAGCCTAACATTTTCTAAGGGATCTATTATTTACCCATAATACCCCTATAGTCCCATACCCCAAAATTCAAACTACAACTCCTAAAAGAAATGATTTATTACACCTATGTTATATCTAAACCCTAGTTTTGATTCTCCTAATCACACCTAAACAAACCATCTAAAATTAGTCCTAAAATCATGAATTAAATCTCATATGAAAATTAAACTCCTAAGTGAAGTACTCTAAAAAGAGTGGGTCCAAAATATAAAAGGATCTAGCTAAACTAAAATTAACAAGATCAAGTATTAAACTAAACATCATTTAAAACCTATTTAAAAGAAAAATATACTAAAAATGCAACAACAAAATAAAATGCTAATTTTATTATATGACAATTTTCTTAACAGAAATATAAAAAAGATGCAAAAACAACCACTTAAAAATATGGATTTTTCAATTTGTTATGATTTTTCAAACAATTAACAAAAATAAAAGAAATTAAAAATGAATTAAAATGGTTAGGGGTGCAGTTAGTAGTTATTTCAGTTAAAAATAGATGATGGGCCCAGACTGGGGGTGCGCATAGCAAGGCGCGTCTGGGCCCAGTTAAGTCAGAAAAAAACTAAAGAAAAATAAAGCAAAAACGGTGCAAAAAGTAAGTATATTAGTTCAATTGGTTTGGGCCTTGGTGAATGGTGGTGTGAAAAGCAATTGGTTAGGCCCAGTCTGAAGACATAAGTGAAACGGTGCGTTTCACGTTTCAGTCTTCCCTCTCTTTCTCAAATTCAAATCCTGGCCATTGGATGCGTTTCTCAGTCAACCAAGTCTCCTAGATCCAACGGGCATTGACTCATCTTCTTCATTACACTTAGGGTTTGTATGAAAACAGCCATGGAACTCGAGCTTCATCACCATCTTCCATAAATTCGTGCACGCTCAATTCCTCACCAACTTCAATCATGTAAAAAGCAAACTCACTCCAAATTTGTCCAGGAATTCACTCATATCATTGGTTTCAATTAATATCCACTCCTGCTTGAAACACGATCTCCACCTCAAGATTATTCAGAATTTTCATCATCACCAATCCATGATCTAAGTACACTAAACCCTTCATGGCCTTGCACTGATCAATAATCACTATCAACTTAAGATTCTAACAGCCTAATCACCAAGTTATAAGTCTCAACAGAATTTGTGCTCCAATGGTGAACTCCATGAAATGCTCTCAAACTCACTGAAATTGATCATCTACTTATTCCTAACATTTCTAATCTAAAGATTCTCTATCATGCTATCTATTTCTAGCCAATTCGATGGAAATACTAACCTGGTTTAAAGTTGAAAACAGATGGAGGAAATCAACACTTCAAGCTCAGCAATGCTCCAATGGCAATCAATAGACCAAGGTCTTGATTCTGTATGCACTTGTTCTTGCTTAAACACCTTGGATTCTTGTAACCAATTCCTTTTGCAATTTGGATGATACACTTGGTAGCACACGAATTCTGCTTCAATTCAACGAGATCTTGATGGAAACTTGCTCTATGATGAATGTAGATGATGATAGAATCAAGAATTTTGGAGAATGATGAAGACTTGATAGAGTTTGGAATGAATTTGCAAGATTGAGGAATGAGATGCAACTATGAGTTTCAACCAAAATGAATCATCAACCCCTGATTGGATCCACCCTACTCAATATATAGATGCTCATGGAACCCTCTAGAACTTGTTAGAACTTTCTTGCACTCAAATCCCTTGTGTTTTGGCATGTGTAACTTCATATATAAGCAACCAATGATAACTTCCAAACTTTGAACTAAACTCAAAACTCTAATATTGCCAATCATCTCAAAACATTCTTTCCAATCAAAATGACCTATAATTTCATCCCATTTGGACATGGTATGAAAAATCTCATTTTTAGGTCACTTTTATTCATTAAATTCACCTTTTAATTGACCAAATTTGGAACCTTGAGCTATGAGCATTTCTAAACTTTCATGATCACTTTTATAGACTCAAAATGTCATTTGGAGCAAGTTTGATGTTGTGAAGTTTTTCATTTGAAGCTTCCTTGTATGAGTTTTGGGCATAGGCTTGAAATGACCTGTAATCCTCAAATGACCAAAATACCCTTTGCTTGCCAAGGTCATAAGTAGAGTTCCAAAAATAAGATGAAGGCATACCATACCTTTCTAGAAATCTAAGACAATTAGGAACAACTCTCATGTTTACCAGAAATCCATTTGAAATCTCCTTGAGGGGTAAACGTTGCTTGGAAGACAAGTAACTTTCACAGACAACATTTCAGATACCCCAGATGACCTGTAACTTGCAAGGACCATAACTTGAGTTCTATAAATCTCCTTGATGTCTTACACAACTCAAATTAAAGGTCTTGAGATCCTCTAAAAGTTTCATGTTGTCCAAGGATCCATTTGAAAGCTCCTTGAGGGGTAAAAGTTGCTTAGAAGACAAGTAACTTTCACAGACAACATTTCAGATACCCCAGATGACCTGTAACTTGCAAGGACCATAAATTGAGTTCTATAAATCTCCTTGATGTCTTCCACAACTCAAATTAAAGGTCTTGAGATCCTCTACAAGTTTCATGTTGGCCAAGAATCCATTTGAAGCTTGCATTTTGAATTATCTTGCTGGGAAGTTTGCCCTAAATCAGGGGATTTTACACAGATACCCTAATTTAGAAACTCCCCTTCTTCTTGATTTCTCTTGATTTCTCCTTGGCACTACACCACATCCATATCTACATGTCAAATGATGAACCCCACATCTCCCAAATAGACCTTGATGCCTTTCAATCAATCATTTGACCTAGGGTTGACCTAGGGTTGACCCAGATGAAACCCTAGTTGACTGTCTTCAACTGCAACTCTTGCAATCTCATCAATGACTTGCCTCTCTTTCAAAATGACTCTCTAGGTCTTCCCTGATGTCTGTATACCCTCCATGACCTCAATTCACAGCTCACAACTTCTTTGATGATCTTCAAATACACTCAAGATAGGAGAGAGATCCACTGCTTGATCCACTGACTTCTTAGATTTCAATTTCTTCTTGATGACTTGGATAGGCCTGAATTTGAACAATAACCTCTTGATAGGCTCATAGAGATGAGAAAAGTACTTGGTCCCTTGTTGAATGGCTTGCTATGCTATGCTATGCAAATGATCAGACTATGTACATGACTTTATATGCAAATGCAATTGAAACATAAACCAAGTGAAGTAGGTTGAGCAAATTTTAGGGTGCAACAAATGTTTGCCACCCATTCTGGATATTTGGATACCGCTAAAAAGCCTGCATCAATTTGTTTCTTGACTTCGTCTCGGATTTTAAGAGCCATGTCTGGTCTTGATCTGCGAAGTTTTTGTTTGACCGGAGGATACTCTGGCTTCAGGGGGAGCTTGTGCATAACAATGTCGGTATCCAACCCTGGCATGTCTTGGTAAGACCAAGCGAATATGTCGACATAATCTCTGAGGAGTGCTATCAACCTGCTTTTGATCTCTGGCCCTAATGATGCCACAATCTTGACTTCTCTTTTTTCTTCTTTTGATCCCAAGTTGACGACCTCAGTCTGTTCTTTGTACGGTTGGAGATAAACATCTTCGTACTCAGTCATTCTCTTCAACTCTTTTGGGACTTCTAATTCTTCATCATTCTCTTCTTTAGCTTGAAAGACAGATGAACCACTAGCAGAAGGAACCGAAGGATCATAGGATTCTGTGGTGGATGGAGGTATTCTGCATGTTTTATTTTTGGGAACAATTAGACACACACACACAGACATGCAGATGAAGGGTTGTTTTTACTTTTCCAAAAAGATTGCCATTTTTCCTTTTAACAAAAAGAGTGAAAATGATGCGCAGAACAATAAACAAGAGTTTTAACAAAAACACTTTTTCATTCATAGATTTTCAAATTGCAAAGTGGCCCAATACAAAATAATTCGCAGGCCTTTGGCAAGACCAGGAAGTTTAAAGAAAACACAAAGCTAACAAGCAAAATGAATTACTCTAAAGGTAAAAAGACAGGAATTTCCACAGCCTCCCAGTTGTGCAAAGCTACTCCTCCCCGAGTTATCAGATGATCTAGATTGCAATCCTCATCCTCAACAATGATGGCGTTGATTTGTATTCCGCCACTGGTAAATATTTCCTTCAAAGACTTCTTCTTCATGGTACTTTCCTCTAGCTCGTCTCCTAGAGTTGGTTTGTAACCCAACCCTTGTCGATCGTTTTTGGCCCGAGCGTTGACTTCAATGATCTCTCCCCATCCCAACGGGACTCCAGCTTTCAGTGCCGCCTTGATACTCTGAACAGAGGTGAATGATGGACTGCGAGTTATGTCAGATTCGTCGACTAGAACAGCGTGGGCTATTTCTAGCACTTGAAAGGCTGTCTCAAGGGAATCTTCGTCGGCTTCAATATATTGAAATGAGGATAAGTTGCTCACCATTAAATCCTCTTCTCCGTGAACAATGACCAACTGGTCATCCACAACAAACTTCATCTTCTGATGGAGAGTAGAAGTAACAGCGCCAGCTGCGTGGATCCATGGCCTTCCCAGTAAACAACTGTGGACCGGATTAATATCCATCACCTGAAAGGTGACCTCGAAGGTTTGCGGTCCTATCATGATAGGAAGATCAACCTCCCCTATCACAGCTCTTCTAGACCCATCAAATGCCTTCACTATGAGAGATGTTGGCCTCATGTTAGCACCTTGGTAAGCCAGCTTGGCTAGTGTCCTCTTCGGCATTACATTGAGCGTGGATCCTGTGTCAACAAGAACCCTGGACAATGTATCTTCTTCGCATTTGATCGATACATGTAGAGCACGATTGTGCTTGTGTTTCTCCGTTGTCAGATCATTGTCATAAAAGCTTAGCGTGTTGCAGGCTATGATGTTTGCTACAATGGAGTCGAATTGCCCCACTGTAATGTCTTTGGTAACATGGGCTTGTGTTAAGATTTTGAGCAAATCCTGGCGATGCGCCGGAGAGCTTAAAAGTAATGCCATGACTGATATCTTAGATGGTGTCTGATTCAGTTGGTCCACCACCCGGTAGTCACTTCGTCGGATGATTCTTAGAAACTCTTCATTATTTTTTAGGCTTTCTTTTCCTTTGACCAAAGGCTCCTTAGTGACGACTGCCTCTGGAATGGGTTTCTGAGGAACAACAGCTTTTAGAACAGAAATTGCTGGCGGAGGAACCACATTATTTTTCCGCGGTTGGTATATGCGACCACTCTGAGTCATCTTGCTCCCACCGGCAATGTTAGCTACGTTTGTCGGCTTCCTTTCTTTGAAAATTCCCTCGCACCATGAATGGTCCTGCTTTGGTGTCACGACCCTTGGGTGAGGTTTGGATCCTCCCCTTGGTTCGAATCTGGCTTGCCCTCTTCCAAATTTCGGGGGTGCATCGTCGCGGAACACTGGCCGGACGTTTTTGTAGTTGTTGTTGTTATTATTTCTGAACGCAGCTCTTTTGTTGGGCTCTTCAGGCATATTGAACACGGTTTCAATAACTGCCACATCTTCCCCTTTCTTCCTGCGAGCAATCTCTATCATCCCTTGTTCGACCATTGCTCGAATATCCTTTTTCACAACGTCACAACCTTCTGGGTTCATCATGCATTGTTCGCAGTCTTCATGAGATGTCTTAAGCGCCCATGCTTGAGCAAGACATTTGTGTAAGCCAGACAACGGTACCTTGATCTCATCAATAGTAGTAACTGTCTTATCTTCAGACCCTTCACCTTCTTCAGTAATAGCATTTACCCCACCATCATTTGGCAGAGGATTATTCTTTATGTTCGGGTTATTGTCTTCAAAGGACAGAATTCTTTTTTCAATTAACTCTCGGACGAGGTGCTGAAGTGCGAAGCAACCTTCAAGATCATGGCCCGGAGCATTCTCGTGAAATAAACAACGAGCATTGGCGTTGTAGTAGAATGGAAGTGGATTAGGTGGAGCACCCAATTTTCTTGTCTTGACCAAACCTCTTTCTATCAACATGGGGAACAGATCAGTGTAGCTCATCGGAATAGGTTGTATTTTTGGTCGATTTGCCTGGTAATTCCCCCTTGGAGCCCTGTTTTGAGGCTGCTGACCTTACGGCTGATGATACAGTTGTTGATTGTTAGAATGATATTGTTGATGATTGCGAGAATGATATTGTTGTTGATTGCTGGATGCCCCAGGCGGGGGACCCTGCTGCGAGGACTGTTGAAAAACTGCAGTCACAGCTGCTATATATGACGATGGATGGTACTGCTGGCGATGGTTCCTGGAACTTTGCGCCTTTTTCCCGTATGTTATCGCACTTACATCCCCCTCTTTCTTTTTATGAAAGTTGCTAAACGGCTTCTTTGCTGCATTGGTGCTTGAATTAGTATTTGGAGTAGCCACTTTCCCACTTTTTAAGTCGGCTTCAACCTTGACCCCTACTACCACGATGTCAGAGAAATTGGTTGTGACACTGCTGATTAGTCGCTCATAGAATTTTGGCCTGACCGTATCTACGAACCAGTCTGCCAATTCCTTTTCAGTAAGGGGTGGCTCCACTTGAGCGCCAGTTCCGCGCCATCTTTGCGCGTATTCCTTGAAGGTTTCAGTGCTCTTTTATGTCATGTTGAGGAGCTGACGTCAGTCTGGAGCTAAGACCATGTTGTATTTATATTGTTAAATGAAAGCATTTTAAAGATCTTGGAAACCATGGATCTTTGCTTGATCCAGGCTGAGATACCATTTAGCTGATGCTCCTTTAAGACTGTCCTGAAAACAGTGCACCAACAATTTGTCGTTTTCAATATGCGGAGCCATCCGCCTGCAGTACATGATCAGGTGTACCTTGGGACAAGTAGTCCCCTTATATTTGTAAAACACTAACATCTTGAATTTTTGGGGAAATACCAAACCGGACACCAGACACAGATCTTTGGCGTCAGACCCGAAAACATTGCTTCCTTCGATGGCCCTCATTCTTTTAGCCATAATGTCCATCTCTACCCTTAATTTTTCGTGCTTTTTATCTTCGGCTTTAGAACTGTCAGGTATGTCAAATATCGGTTGTTGATTGTTGAAAACAGGTCGCACTGTAGTCGGTCCACCCGCCTGAGTGAAAATGGGATTCCTGATTGTTGAATCAAACAGTGGATTAAGACTTGAAGATTGTATATTGCTGAATGGTGGCACGAAATCCCGAGACATGCCATAGGGGAATTCTGCAGTGGTAGCTGGAGCTACTGTGACGTTGGTCGTTGCCGTGGCGACTTCGGAGATTACCGTAGACTGTGTGTCCATCATTGCCTTGATTATATTGAGAACTTCCATAATCTGGCTGACGTCACCCTTGATTCTTCAATGTCGTTGTCCATTTGGTCGAACCTCTGTTCATTATCGGTCATCTTCTTCTGAGCTCTGGATCGAGTGTTGTATTTGTGAGTATTCAGCGTGACTCCTTCTCTCTCTTTTCTATGAACAAGAACAAAGGGTGAGCTGCGGAACTTGGATACAAGACCAATGCAGGATGAGATGCGAATGCAAATGTAAATGCAAATGCACAAACCATTCAAGGAAAAGCAAATTTTTGTTTACAAACAAAAAAGTTGGAACAACATGTAACGACATGCTTAAAAAAGCGTTTTTCATTGATAATTGAAGTCTATTACAATAGATGGCTCTTGCTAAAAAGCAAGACCTTTCTTACAAGAAGTGAAAGTAAATGCAACATTAGGATTACAATCCTTTTTAGGGAAAACAGGAAATGGTGAAATAATGATCATTCTAACAAGATGATCCTTCTCCTTCTTGGTCTTCAACATGAGCTTGGTCCTGGCGGATGATCTCCCACAGGTCTTCGTTCTCTCGTTGTGCTTTGATCAAAGTACACTTCAGCTCTTCCCTAGTTGTGGGGACCTCAGGTTCCATCGTTATCTCATAATCATGAGTATAGAACATGGTTAATGCTATTTCTTTCAACAAAAGCAAGTATCCTCTGGTAGTTAAACAGCTTACGTTCTCCATTGGAGTTATACCCAAGAGGTGAGGATCTCTCTGAGCGTATTGAGCACGGGCTTCCAGTTCAGGGTTGCGACCGGTTTCACAGAAGCAAGGTCTCAGTAGTTTCGGCTCGGGTTCCGGTCCGGTTGAATACCCATACTGACGCTGGGTAAGAACAGGATTGTAGGTGATGACCCCCTTCGTTCCAATGAGAGGCACATTAGGGAATTCTCCATAACTGGGAATCATGACTAGATTATCAACGATGATGTCATACCATGTGATGTCATAGTGCCTAAGAGTGATGAGCTTAGAAATTCATGCGCTTTTGTTGGGAAGCCTCCAAAGGATATGAGTCCTGGGTAGATGAGAGGTAAACCACCTGTCAAGCAGTGCAAGGCAGCATGAAAATTGCTCGAGATCGTATAAGATGAAGCGGTGGATGACCACATAGGTATCTGCCAGTATCTCGTTTACTGGATTTTTGATGATGAAGAGACGGATTACCTCCTCACTGGTGAAGTCATAACGGCTTGGGAAGAGATACAACCCATACATTAGAAATGCCAAAATTGCTTCAAAGATGCCCAGATTTCTATTTTCATAATGATATTCGGCCATCTCCATTAGAGGTCTTGCTTCCATTTCGTACCATCCTCCTTTTTCTCTCATTAGTGGTAAATCCTCTTGCTTGAGATGTAGGGCTTTGGCCAAATCCCTTCTCTTCGGTTTTCCATAAGGAAGTGTGAAAGTCCACGGAATCTTCAAATAGTCAGTGTACTCCTCTATGGTCGGGAGTAGCTGAAAGTCTGGAAAGACGAAGCAGTGGTAGGTTGGAGAATAAAACTCGACCAGAGCCTGCAGCATGGGCTCATTGACTTAAGCACTTATCAGTGGTAGGAGATCTCCATACTTGGCAATGAAGGCGACGGGATTTCTGACAAGTCTTGCCAACATCCTAAGACGGCCCAACCTCAGATCCGGGAAAGGAAGCATGTCTCTTATCACCATGTTGTTGTCTGCAAAAAGAAAAGTTTGAATTTCCTTGAATGGTTAGAAAAAATGCAAATGCAAATGCAAATGGAGTCATGGAACTCAGATATTTACGAACATCAAAAGTCGTCATTTCATTGATCAACAAAATGGGATTACAAAATATTGTTTCCTCTTACAAGAGTTTTAAACATAAACAACAGCTAATGAATCCTAAGAAGGTTCCCCTAGCAGCCTCATGTTGAGCTTCTCGATTTCTTTTTCCATCTGAGCCTTCTCAAGAATGAACTTGTCCACAATTAACTTCCACGGAGTAGACTGAGGATTAGAAGGTTCTTCTTGTGCTTTCCTCTTCTTACAGGAGAGTACTTCTTCATCTTTCAACTGGAGTTGTTTCTGGAGCTCTGCATTCTCTTCGACGACCACTTGATACTTGTGCTTCCAAGCGTCTTCGATTTGTTGTGCTTTGACTAAAGCAATCTTCAACTTTTCTTCTTCAGACATGAAGACCAAGGGGCATTCTTCCTTCAAATCCATAGACTCTTGTTTAGGGTAAGGCATCCTTAGTGTGATGGCTCTCTTTCGAACCCATTGAAGGTAAGGTTCCAAAGAGACACAGTTGAGTCTTCCAAGATCCTTTTTCCCTTTCTTGTGCAGATGCTTCCAAGCTTCTAGAATCTTTTCTTTTAGCTCTTGACTATCTTTTTCTTCTTTGAAGAAAATGCTTTCCACCTGAACATCATTGGGCTTATCCTTCAAAGGGTATCCCAATTGTCGACGGGTGAGGACTGGATTGTAATTGATTCCTCCATTAGCACTGAGAAGAGGTACATTACCAAAATCCCCGCAATTGTCAATAATCATGGTCCCATCATAGTCACGACTATACCAATCAATATCGGAGTGAGTGAGAGCCATGATCTTCTGCGACCACCATCCTTTCTTTGGGTCCCAAAAAGCGTTAGCTTTGGGCAAGTGTGAAGTGAACCATTTGTATAACAAAGGAGCGCAACAAGTAATCATCCCTCCATTATGAAAATTCCTCAGATGAACAGAATGGTATGCATCTACTAGCAAGGTAGGCACAGGGTTCTTCTTCAAGAATATTTTAATGGCATTAAGGTCCACAAAATTCTCGAAGCTAGGGAACAAAAAGATGCCATAGATGAGCAAGGCAAGGATAGCCTTGAATGCATCCATGCTTAAATGATCCGCATAATACTGAGCTTTCTCAACCAAGAACTCTGCTTTTAGCCCAAAAACTCCTCCTTTTGTAATCAAGTTCTTTTTAATATCAAACAATCCCAAACGGGTAGCCTTGGCAATATCTTGTTCTTTAGGGTCCTCCTCCATGATTGGAAAAGGAGAATATTCAAGAATGGGAAATCCAACCAACTGAGAATATTCTTCTAGTGTGGGCATTAGCTGATAATCAGGGAAAGTGAAACAGTGGTAGAGCGGATCATAAAACTGGAGGAGTGTAGAAAGAAGTCCACTATCCATCTTTATCTTCAAGACTAACAACAGCTTCCCATATCTACTTTGGAATCCCTCTGGATTTGTCACCAAGGTGCTCAACCTTCTTAAGTCATCTAGGTTAAAACCCTTGTAAGTGTACTTCAAAGTTTTCTTTCTTTCACTATTCATAACGACCTCTCTGATGTTTACAAACAAAAAAAGTCTGAGTTCTATGAAACCATATGATAATATGATGTTATGAATGCAAAATGCACAAACACAGGAAAATGCAAAGATCACACATATGCACATAACACAAGTCTAGGTTTAAAGGGTGAGCGTGGGTCCAAGGTCTACCCATCCCCAAGGATTTGCACTATGGATTAATTTGTACCTGCCGAACGGGTTCTACAGAGTTCCCAGAGTCATCAACCCATCTTTCGGATATTATCAACTTCCCAAATCACTTGGTAATCGATAATATTCTCAAAAGAATCTCGTCTGAGTATAGTATCGCGTATCAACTATTTCGGAAATACTTCCTTATAGTCATCGCACTACGTCCTAATAAGGCCAAAGTGGGGTAGAATGTATTCTAAAAGTCCACAGTGTCATGGGCTCCTTCGTTGAAAGTAGCATTGTTTTCACGAATACTCGATCAACAATACTAAACTTTCAAGAGGGCCTACACTGAGCGGTGGTTTCTCAAGTTAGCTTGGTCGGGAATCAACTCCCTATAAGCCTTCTTGAATATACCACCATCCTATCATAAGTGCACTCAAGTCCGGGTATAGGACCGTCTCACCACTCAAAGCACCCAATAACAAACAAACAAATATATTGACAAATATACATGTTCAGCAAATATTTACAAATATAGCATGCAATTTAAACAAAATAGGATAAACCCTTAAGATAAGAATTCTATCCCCAGTGAAGTCGCCATTTTTGTTGCGGTGAAAATCATGATACCAAGCTATTGATTAACTTGAATCTTTAATTCTTAAATTCACAACAGGACTTTAATTTATCCAAAGGAAAGGTCTAAAGAAAGGAAAAAAAAACCTTTTCGCGATGTTACAACAATGCTAAGAGATTCAGGGATCGGGGGTTGGTTATGCATAGGGTAGGTATTTCACATCCTAAACATCTGTAGTACTCTACAAGAACCTTTTGTTTGTTTGCATGCTAAGTTTGGTAAATGTTTGCTAAGGTTTGGGATTGGGTAAAGGGTGTAAGTCAAAACCTAAAGATAGTATCTAAGTTTGCTCACAAAGACGTCGCGTCCTCTGCCTACGTATCCTAACTAGGATAGAATCAGAGCAATCATAGTTCACCTCACTAGGGTTGAAGAACACTTGATTATGATTAAGGTTCAAAGGGGGAACAAACATAACAATGTTTGTATAGAGTTTAACAAAACTCTCTAAATCTATGTTAAAACACTCAAGAGGGGAGTAAGTAATCATCTCAATGATTCTTACATAGAGTTTACGAACTCTATCCTAGGGTTCTAGTTGAAGAATCACTCCTAAAAAAGGTGGGCTTTTTTAGACTTAAGGCAAAGTCTAAGGCTTATACTAAGGTTCAAGATGACTTCACAAAGTCAAGGGAGCGGGTAATGAACTATCCATGACACAAGGGTCAATGGAGAGACTTTTCCTTTGGAAGGAGAGGGAGAGGCAACTTGTATGAGAACTAAAAAGTTCCATCACTTGGGGAAAATACTTAACAAAGCAATAAACAATTAAGCAAGATATATGGTTACAACCAAGCAAGCATGCATATCACAATAGGCAAGGATTAAATAGATACAAATGGTTACAACCAAGAATCAAATATCTTAACAAAGATGGAAGTAACAAACCAAGAGACATATTTACAAATATGAAAACAACAGTCATATAAATAAGTCACAATTTAAAATGATCATGTTATAAATTCAAATGTGACGACATTTAGGTATTGATGACAATCAAATCCACAAGGACTAAACACAACAGTTAAACTCAAGATTTTAGGAAGAGGACAATAATTTCACGGTGACAACCAAAGGAAGATAAACCTAACATGTTAACTAACACAGGAAACACATACCAATAAATCTTACAAGATAAGTAGAGTTTGGTATAAAGAAAAATTCAAACACGACACAAGGTAACGACCTAAGAATGAAACAACTAGCAAGTAGGAAAAAGGGCATTGTAAAAACAAGCAATTTGGAATTTTAATCCATTAAATGAAAATAGACATTACAATGAATCATTTGCAAAAAGAACGGGTTAAAAACAATGAAGAATGAACAAGTTATGAATTATTGAAGTTTCAAAGATTTTTATAAAAATAAATAAATGAAACAAACACATAAAGAAGAAAAAAAAGTGGCATGGGTAGGGATTGAACCCACGCCCTTGTGTTTACAAACACAACACACATCCACTAAGACACAATGCGCGCACATGAATAAGGAAAGGCAAGAAAGAAGAAAAATAATAAACAAGGCAATATGAAAAATAAAACCAAAAGAGTTGATCACCAAGGATCGAACTCTGGTCAGGCAAGTGAAAGGTACAAAGCGCGCAAGTTTCTTACCACTGGGGTGGCTATACATCCAAGTATTAAGCCACCCCCATAAATAGATAACACTAGATATGATGGATTTCTGGGCAAAAAGCAAGTCATCAAACCAAAACGTGAAGAATCCAAACTTGGTCAAAACTCAATCTTTTTTTATGAAATTTTAGTCAAACATGACTGTTTTTTAACAAGGATTATGATGGTATCAACAAAATTGTGAAATGATGCTTCTAACAAGAAACACGATTGAAGATGCATAATTGGCAAATGGGTTGCATAATGGAAACTAACACCAGTTCTGAGTTCATACACATCAAATAGGTATTGCTCACAAGTCATACATATCATAACAGAGATATTAATCACTTAGGGCTCAAGCATAGATCAATAGAATGGAAAGTGGCTCATAAATTGCAAATGAAGCATGAAAAAGCAAGCAAACTGCCAAGGATGCAGATGAAAATGTTCAGTTCATACATATACATGGCCTAACAGTTTTTAAACATGTCAATTGATGTTTTCACATGCTTACAAATCAAACACCAATGCTCAGGAAGAAAAAGAAGAAGATAGCATGGCAATAAGTGACAACATATTGGTTACTTGAGTGAACTTTGTGAAAAAAGATGAACTTGTTTTCAAACAACAATAATACATGACCTCACATAAAAACCAAACTACTTAAAACCTAAAAAAAATAACATTTACAATCATGTGTGGCTGGTCCTATATGTGATCTGAGGGGAAACAAGGATGATGAAAACAAACAGGTAAGCAGCAGGCCAAGGCCAACATGGGCCTGCTGTCCAAAATTTTAACAAAGATCAAAACATAGATGGAAATCCAACATGATCAAAACAGAACAAGAAAGTCTCAAGGTATCTCAACCAAACCAGATAAAATGCAAAGAGGAACATGAGGATAACAATCCAATACCAAAACATATGCACCAACACAGAACTGTCATGTTAAGTAAAATGAAATTGAAAGATGCAAATTGGAGGCCAAGTCATGAAACAAACTCAATCAGGTTGGACAGACCTTGCATACATACCCAAAACATAATATTAAGTGTGTCCACACTTCCAAATTAGCCACAAACAACATAGAAATGAAAATCACATACCAACTGCTCACTTAAGCATGAAAATGCATAATTTGAAACCACACATGATTGGAACAGGTTAAGATCAAAAAGATGCCACACACAAGTCTCAAATATGTCTAATGGATGATATTACAACCTAAGATTGATCATGAAATGCACATAACACAAATTGGCTATCAAGTTGCAATGGTATCATACATGATAAGTGGGGATGTCATGACAGGCAGGAGGAAAATGGCAAGGCAAACATAAAAGGGGCCTAGTTCATACACATACAAACCAAAACATGCTATCTATGCTTATGAAATAAATTCAAAGCTACACAAACAGAAAAGGTGAAGTGTGTGCAGCTGTTGTGGTTTTCAAAACAGTTTGGCAGCAGTGTGGTTACAAGTTGGTCTTAGCAAAAAGTAGGTGGTCTCATGTTAACAAATAGCACATACACCTTGTAAACATAGAAATGAATGAGCTTCAACTCAGAGAACAAACATTTTGCAATTGGAAAAAGATTTGGTATAGTCATGGCATGTTTTGGCTTGAAAAAGCAATTTGAAAGTGAGATGATGAACCAAGTAGGAATAGATCAAACAAGAAACATACACACATCATAATCATGAGGATGGATGAGATCACATTTAAATTTCAAGCATATTTCCAACAGGACAGAATTTAGCAGGTTGATGGTTATGAAGAAAAAGTTGTCTTGAGACAAACTAGTGGTACAGCAGGGCAATTGGCAAGTAATGATGTTCTATGATGAAACAAATGACATACACATACCATATACATGCTAAAAGATGAGATCATGCTTCAAAATCAAATCAAATCCACACCAAACAGAACATGGCATATTGAAACTCATGAAATGCAAAAAAGCAACTCATTCAGGCAGTAGGCAAGTTTATGGCAGTTGGGATGATTTGGCACCACATACAAGCTCAAAATATGTAGAACATTGATTCTATACACATGGTTCAAGTAAAAACAGGTTGAGGCAGAATATGACATGTGATTGGTAACATGAGGTTTTGAAAAATGCAAGTGGAGTATGACAAAACAGTTTTGAACAAGTAGGGGGAGTTTGATCATACAAGTACAACATACATCCTTTAATCATGCTAACAAGTGATTCTTTAACTTAAAATCAAACACAAACTGCTCCAAACCAGAACTGAGATGCTGATCTAAACTTTTGACAGCAAAACAACAAAATTTCACAGCAGGCCTCAATGAACAAATCTCATGTTTTTCAATACCTTCAACAAGTCTTAAATGATATAAACATGACCAAAACATAACAAACCAACATTTTAAACATTTTGAGGTGAAACATGGCAAGCACGAGCAGTCTAACACCAAGACTCATGATAATAGTAGCAAAAAGTATCAAATGTCATCACAAGCCAAACTAGACTCAAACATGACCTAGGGGCAGGGGGGTCTCATGAAATAACTTACAAGTTATTCAAACATGACCAAAAAATAAAGATTGACAAATCTAGGGCAAGCATATCAACATTTCAATGTTTGGATCCCTAAAACTACCATATAAGCAAAATCTTCAAAACAAGTTATACACAATATCAAAGTTCAATATTGGTAACATATCAATAACACATCAGACATGGATAAAATACTTTGACAAAAACAATACCATAGCCATAAAACATGAGTTCTTGACAAAGAAGCAATATGGGACAGCATGACTATATTTTCACAACAAGCACTTCAAAATGGTAAAGCATGACAATGTGTGAATAATAAAGAAGTTGAGCATTACATACCTCTTTTAGACAAATCTTGAGCAAGCTAAAAAGCTAAGAAACCCAGAGATCTTCTTCTTTGGCAAAGATTTGGAGCTTTCTTCCTCTTGAAGCAACAAACTACCTTTCAAGACAGTTTGAATTATGAACTTCCCAGCTGGTTTTTGAGACTTTGGACAGCTGAAATATGATATAAATGAGGTGTTGGGAGTGTTGAGGTAGTAAGGAAGGCCTTAAGTAAAGACTTGGCTTCCAAAGTGCATGAAAGTCAACATATCAAGGTATGGAGGTTGACTATTAGGGGAATGATGTTTTTAGGTGGTTTGAGTGTATGAACACCTTCTATACGATGTTTATGGATTATGTAAATGGTTTTGAGTGGCTTGGAAGTGGTGGAACTGAGTTTCAGCAGAGTTTTGCTCAAGACAGATTTTGGTAAAAAACTTGAAGTTTTTGAAAAATAAAGCTTTTGAGAAAATGAATGAGAGTTGAGAGCTGTGATTTCTCTTGGTTTTTAAGAGTGCTCTGGTGTGTCTAAAATCATAGAGAATGCCTCTATTAATAGTGAAAATGAGGGTGAGGGCAGATTTAGATTTTGCCATTTTTTGGAGGGAGATTATGAAATCTTGAATGAATCTTGCCAAGATCTTTGTGGCAGCTCTATATATCAGCTCCATGGGCAAATGCTGAGCAAAAATCAAGTGAGATGGGATAGATGGGATGGCTGAAGTGAGGCTAGGAAGGTAGGGGACTGCAGCTGCCCAAAAGTTTCTCTTTCATGGCTTTTAATCATTATTATAATGTCCACTTGCTCCAAGTTGCACAAACCCTCCAATTCTTCATTTCTTCTGGTGTTTGTATCATCCAAGATTTATAATATCAGAAAAGAACAAGATCCAATGGCTGAGGGTAGCCCAAGTTGATGAATTCTGAATTTTGAAAAGTGTTGGATTGGTAATCTCAAGTGTGGCAGCCCTAACTTTCATGACCCATAACTTTCTGCTCACAAGTGCTATTGAGGAGTTCTACCACAATTTAGAAAGCCCTCAAGTAGCTCTATAACTTTCATGTTTTTGAGATTTCCAAATTCTAAATGGAATTAGGTTGAAAAGCCCTTCCAAGTTGCTGAAAAAACCTACTTAAAAGGCCAAATAACTTAGAAATTTTCTAAGTTATTTCCCTTCTTGAAATGAATTTTGTCATAACTCTAAATCTATGCATTTTTTGATCATGGACCACTTTGATACTTTTGTATAACTTGTCAAGAGCTTTCCAATGATCTTTAACCACTTCATTTGGATGTGTGGTTGAGGAGTTATGGTCTTGCCCCTTTCAAAATCCTAATTCCCGATTTTTACAATTACATCTTAACCCTTGATCCAATGGTCATGAAATTTTATGGGAAGGTGTAATATGACATAAGGAACATTTTTTTCACATCTTGAAGTCAAATTCCTTATTGTTGAAGAGTTGACTTTTCGGTCAATCGTACGATCAATCGGTGACTACCGAGTCGTCTGTTGATGATCTGGGTATTCTGAGGACTCGAAACTCTTTGGATAGACTTTGCTAAGCCATAGGAACTTAATGGACCATGATCCCACCATTGAAACACTTTTTAAATCAAAAGTCAAACTACAATTGACTTTTCCTAATCGAAAACCCTAATCGGGTGTCTTGAACTGCACTGTTCTCAATTCTTGGGTGACCGCCTCAAATTGAATTCATACTTGAACCAATGTAGTATTATTGATCTTGTTTATAGTTGAATTAACCCAAAATATTGATTTATCAAACCATCAAAGCCTCGATTTTGACGGTACGGAACCCTGATTCATCTGCATCTTGACAAAGATAAACTTGGAATGGGTTAAGGTTAGTTAATCAAATGAATATGATCCTAAAATGATGATGAGGATCTAAGGGGTCAAAATTTGGGGTGCAACACATTGCATCTTAAATGTTGAACTTATGGGTGAAAAGGCTTGCAAAATCACTAACTTGACAAAATTCGTGTGGCATATGCAAAACTGTCTTGGAAAAATTAGTTGCATCATGTCATGTTGTGAAGCTCACAAATTCTTACTCAAGTTGAATTAATAGATATTCTTGTACTTTTTAGAAAGTTGGCATGATGTTCTTCAACAATGATGTTCATAGTTTGCATTGATTCTACTTGGATCAAGCTGAAAAATGCTCCTACATTTTGATGTTTGTTGCTAAAAAATAACTTGGCAGAATTTTACTAAGTATAAATTTTTTTTAACTTTTCTTGATTTTAATCAATCCATAACTTAAAATCCAAGCATTTGTTTGGATATGGCTTAGTGTGGAACTTTTGTAGTATGTGATGAGACCTATCATTTGAGTTTTAGAGCAAAACATTTGGTTGCTTGGATCACGAGTTATGGCCTTTGGAAGTTAGGTATTTGGACACTTTTTTCCATAACTCAGTGAAATTTTCACTTTTCTCAACTTGCCTTCTTTCACAAGTAACCTTGATTTCTTGATTGTTCTTTGATCAAATGCAACAATGGATGATACTTTCTTGAATAATAGATCATGAGGATCAATTTTTGACCAAAAAGTCAAACTTTGACCTTTTATTTCAAATGAATTTTGTGTAGAGAAATCCTAATTCATGATTTTTTATACATTCATCCTCTGAGGCTATTTTTACTTTATGAATGGACTCTTGAAGTTATTTTGAGCTTCTTGAATCATATATTGAGGTATTGGCTCATGCCCAGATGAAAATTTCTCTCTAGAGGCCTTGGTCGACCAAAATCCTAATTTGGTGACACAGATGATCTTGAGGCTTGATCAACTTGAAATGATACAATCTTGTCCTTGATTCTTAATTTTGAGGAAGTTCTTGATCTTCATGGATGATATAGAGACTTGTGGTGTTGAAGATGATGTTTACCCTTTGATAATTCATCTGTTTGAGTTTTAGGGGGATCACCTAACATGTGCAGCAAGTAAGCACACATATCTTGTACTTGTGATGGGTTAATGATGTATGAAAGTACATTTATATAATACGCAAATGATGTAAAATTTTGGGATCAAAATTTAGGGTATGAAAGAGTCCAAGTAGTGGTGTTGGTTGTTTTAGTGGGGATTATCCTGCTTTTTTTCATTGTTGTATATTTGGGTTAAACACCCCTAGTACTTTCTATTTTATTCCCTTTGTTTATAAAAAAATAAGAAATTTTATAAAAAAATATTGCAAAACTCAAATCATAAATTTATTTTGATATTTATCTTTTAATTACTTTTTGATAAGATTATACTTATCTTTCAATTATACATTGATTTACTTTATTGTTAATATCTCATAATTAATAACAACATTATATTTATTTCTTGTGTGTGTGCGTGTGTGTGTGTATGCACGCGCGCGCGTGTGCGTGTGCGTGTGCGTGTGCGTGTGTGCGTGTGCGTGTGCGTGTGCGTGTGCGTGTGCGTGTGCGTGTGTGTGTGTGTGTGTGTGTGTGTGTGTGTGTGTGTGTGTGTGTGTGTGCGTGTGCGTGTGAGAGAAAAAGAAAAGTTGAGATTAAAAGATAT
Source organism: Lathyrus sativus (assembly GCA_963859935.3). Classification (NCBI taxonomy): domain Eukaryota; kingdom Viridiplantae; phylum Streptophyta; class Magnoliopsida; order Fabales; family Fabaceae; genus Lathyrus; species Lathyrus sativus. The sequence goes on from OZ012735.1 coordinate 320,033,398, forward strand.
TTTTAAATTTTGATTAATGATTCATCTTTCCTCTTAATAACACATGATTCAGTAAAAAGCACGATTTAATCTCAACATTTTTTTTTTAAATTAGATGGTTCTTATTCATTGTCAGATTCTCATCTAACTTAAACATTCTCAATATATATATATATATATATATATATATATATATATATATATATATATATATATATATATATATATATATATATATATATATATATATATATATATATATATATATATATATATATATATATATATATATATATATATATATATATATATATATATATATATATATATATATATATATATATATAACTTAGTGAAAAATTATTGTTGTATATTATTGTCCTCCACGAGGGTTACAATCGTAGACAAAAAAACACTCTGACTACTATATAATAATCTATACAATATATAAAGGGAATACTTTGTTTTGGTGTGGCTTATTTTTCTGCCATTTTTACCCTTATTTTATTGTGTGATTTACTTAATAACTTTCTATTATTAACTTCCAATTAATTTATTATTTTTAACTTTCACATAATTTCTTATTGTTAACTTCCATATATTATATTTTTTAAAATATTCATTTTAACAAAAAATATTATTTATATTTTTATGTGTATTAAAAAAGCGGACAGACGGGCACGCGAGTGTTGGTCTGAACGCTATAACAACAACAATAATAATAATAATAATAATAATAATAATAATAATAATAATAATAATAATAATAATAATAATAATAATAATAATAATAATAATAATAATAATAATGTGTAAAAATTTATTATTTCTCCCCAAAATTAATTGTCTTTATTTACTGCATTTATTACTGTTCAGTATTTATGTATTATATTTTAAAATATAACTTAAAATTAGGGCTGAAAATGAGTCGAGTCGAGTCGAACATGTCTTAGCTCGACTCGACTCGATAAGAATATGTTCAGCTCGAAACTCAACTCGAGTTCGACACGAACTTTATTTTAAGCTCAAACTCGACTCGTTTAAAGTTCACGAACAACTCGATTCACCTCGTTAGGTTCATCTCATTAGGTTCAGATCGTTAGGTTCATCTCATTAGGTTCAGCTCGTATGTTTCACGAACTTAAAAGTCATTTTTTTAAATCTATTTTTTTTCTATTTGAAATTTTAAATTAATACTGAATTAATATAAAATTTATCAAATTATAATTTAACTTTGTCTCCAAAGATCTACAACATAAAAAACTACCAAATACCAATCTTCAAGAGATACATTTGAAACTCTAAATAAAAAATTACTCAATTAGAATTTAATTTTGTCTTACAATTTTATCTAAATAATTAGGAACCTTACAACTTTTAATAAAATATTATAACAAATACTACTAAAAGTTAATACATTCTCATCATAGAATGATTACACCCTTTCAACCTTCATTAACAAATGATATTGTGAGAGCTTTGCTGCTATAGTTACTACATAAGAGACATCCTGCAAAATGCAAGATGTTATTTTTCTAACCAATTAAATTCATATATTACAACACTTACATAAAATTATCATGTCATTTGCAAAACATTATGATATTAACAACAAACTATAAATTCACATTTGTAGAGATCACTTTTTTCATCATCAATATATAACAAAATACATTATGATAAACATATATATTAAATTTTGAAAGGCATTCCATTTGCAAAACAAAACATTCAAAAAATAACTTGGAAGCTTAATCACCTAATTTAGAGTAATTATAACTTCAGGAGCATAAAAAAATTTAGTGTTCTTATTCTTTTGAATTTGTATTATGGAAGAAGTAAAAAAGAACAGTAACTGTTATTGAGCATACTACTCATGATGAAATTAAAACCAAGTCCATTAAAGAACAAGAAAGATAAAAAAAAAAGTACCTATTTATCATCACGGGAGTAATGTAATTTCTGTTTGCACTTGCTCCACCTATTAATAAAAAGAAGAAGTTAATTTAAACAAATTATCATGCTATTTTTTAAAGTTGATATTATACTTAATAATCAAAAGATAAGATAGCATATTACCTTAGGTTTGTTCCTAATTCCATGCAATATTCGTAGCCAATCACCACCACAAATTAAAGCTTCGACGGTAGATGAATGTAAAGAAGCTCGAAATGAATCAATAACTCTCCCTCTGGCGCTAAAGGTTGACTCTGAAGCCACAATAGATATTGGAATGGCAAGAACATCTGCTTCCATACAGAACAACACTCTATATTTTCCACTATTCAATTTCCACCATTCCAAGGCACAAAATGACATATGCCCATTATCTTTAGGTTTGTAAGTTGACTCGTTCAAATACTCTTCAATTTCAGATTTTACAGCAGGAATTGCTTGTTGTTCTTCGACATAATTCATTAACAATGACCACCCTGAGGATTTTTGTGGCTCCAAAATAAGTCTATTTTGATCAACATTGGTTCTACTAGATCCTTCTTCACTATGCTCACTGAGTAGATCAACATACTCTTTGTACATATCATCAAGAGTAATACGCACATTTTCTATATTTTTTCTTGCTTCATCTTCCGCATAAATTAAGGGAAAACACATGTTAACACCCATCATTTTGATCCTAGGGTCCAAAACAGAAGCAGGCGACATGACAAGATTACATTGACTCCAATATTTATCAAATTTTTCCTTCATAGATTTTGTCATTTCTTTCATAAAATCAGATTCATCTTGGATACCATGATCTAAAACTATCTTAATTCGAAACACCTCAGCAAGATATAAGTTAGCAGTTGGATATTCACTATCAGAAATAATATTTGTAACAACATTAAATACCTCTAGCAACTTGCAAACTTTTTCAACCTTTTCCCAATCATCATCATCTGGAAGAGTTCTATAGCTTGGTTCTCGATCTTGAAACTGAGGGAAGACTTCTTTGAACTGCATTGCAACTGACAACATTTGATAGGTGGAGTTCCAACGAGTAGGGCAATCAAGAATTAATTTTTTACCACCAAGCTTTAGTTGTTGAACTATTTGTGAGAATGTTTGCAACCTTACTTCAGACTGATTGATGAACTTCACACTTTCACGCACGTTTTCAACTATTTTTTCTATTTTCCCAATACCATCTTGAACAAGCAAGTTTAGTATATGCGCACAACAGCGCACGTGAAATAACTTTCCATCTAGCACTATTTTTCGGTGCCTTAAAATCAGAACTTTTAATTCTTTCAAACATCTATCATTGTAGTGAGCATTATCCACTGACACGCTAAATATTTTATTTTCAATGCCCCAATCTTTAAGACATTTGAAGATTGATCAGCGATATCAACACCACGCCGAGGAGGAGGAACATGAACAAAACTAAGAATGCGTTTCTGCAAAACCCAATCAGCATCTATGAAATGACCAGTTAACACCATGTACTCTATCTTCTGATTTTGTGACTTCCATAAATCTGTGGTCAAGCAAATCTTATTTACCATCCTCAAAGTAGACTTCAACTTTTTTCTTTCAGCTTCATAAACAGCAATACAATCATTCTTCAATGTTTTCCGACTAATTTTCTCATATGAAATATTAGAATATTTCATCATAAAAAGAAAACCTTCTTCCTCAACAATACTAAATGCATGTTCGTGCATCATAATCCAATGTGCAGTGGCTTCACGTTGTCTTTCATGGCCATATTTAGCCCCTGAATTCATAAGTAGTGGCCCAGAAAGCTTCTCATCAATCATGCTTTTTGCAGACTGAAAGTTTAATTTTTTTGTTGTGCTACTAGCTTCTTGTAAACATGACATATATCTTTTAAATGCCTCATCAAATGACTGGTTGATCCACTAGAAACAACAACATAATTCTTTTTACAGTGTATACATTGCCATTTTTTTCCATTCTTTAATTCCACTTTTTTGAAGTGATTCCAAACTAGAGAAGTTTTCTTCCTCTTGGACTTTTGAATAACAATGTCACTGCTCTCAACATTTTCTTCATTCACAACTTCATTTGCTGGTGTTGATTCATTTGGTAGTGGTTCTTCATTTGTATTTGCATCTAAATCAATGATAGAATTCAATACATTTAAGCATTCTTCTCCAACTTCTGGTTGTGAACCTCCCAATGATTCAAGTGAGGTACTATATGACATCTCTGTAATAGAAAAACAAATAAAGTTACAAACCCTGAAGAGAACGAAAGATGAATGAAATTCCCTTAAACCTAAAAAGGAAATTAAAGGTTTTGTTTTCGGTAAATGCAATTCTAATAAATGTGCTTATTTAAAATCTTAAAAATAGTTAATAATAATCAAGTCAAAAAAGAATACAAAAGGATGAAAATTAAAATATATGGGAAATGCTATAATATTTAAAGTTAGAAGAATTTTATTGGGTAAAAAAGAAGTTAGAAGTATTTTTTTTGGGTAAAAAAAGTAAATTTGATTTGAAGTTAAAAAAAAATGTAGAAGAATTTTTTTGGGTAAAAAAAAAGTTAGAAGTATTTTTTTAAATATTTAATTTGATAAGTTAAAAGGCTAAAATCTATGCATTAATTTTTTAAAATGATACTATTAAGATATTTAATTTAAAAACATTATATATATATATATATATATATATATATATATATATATATATATATATATATATATATATATATATATATATATATATATATATATATATATATATATATATATATATATATATATATATATATATATATATATATATATATATATATATATATATATGAATGAATAAAATTCCCTTAAACCTAAAAAGAAGATTAAAGGTTTGTTTTTGGTAACTAAATGCGATCCTAATAAATATGCTTATTTAAAATCTTAAAAATAGTTAATAATAATAAAATAAAATAAAAATACAAAAGGATCTAAATTAAAAGATATGATAAATGCTATAATATTTAAAATATGTTTTTTTAAAGAGTTTTAAAATTCACGTGTATATGTTTCATTTTATAAGTTAGAAGAATTTTTTTGAGTAAAAAAAAAGTTAGAAGTATTTTTTTTAAATATTTAATTTGATAAGTTAAAAGGCTAAAATCTATGCATTAATTTTTTTAAATGATACTATTAAGATATATAATTTAAAAACATTATATATATATATATATATATATATATATATATATATATATATATATATATATATATATATATATATATATATATATATATATATATATATATATATATATATATATATATATATATATATATATATATATATATATATATATATATATATATATATATATATATATATATATATATATGAATAAAATTTTCTTAAACCTAAAAAGGAGATTAAAGATTTGTTTTTGGTAAATGCAATCCTAATAAATGTGCTTATTTAAAATTTTAAAAAATAGTTAATAATAATAAAATAAAATAAAATACAAAAGGATATAAATTAAAAGATATGGTAAATGCTATAATATTTAAAAAATGTTTTTTTAAAGAGTTTTAGAATTCACGTGTATATGTTTCTTTTTAAAAGTTAGAAATTTTTTTGGATAAAAGAAAAGTTAGAAGTATTTTTTTTTAATATTTAATTTGATATGTTAAAAGGTTAAAATCTATGCATTAATTTTTTTAAATGATACTATTAAGATATATAATTTAAAAACATTATATATATATATATATATATATATATATATATATATATATATATATATATATATATATATATATATATATATATATATATATATATATATATATATATATATATATATATATATATATATATATATATATATATATATATATATATATATATATATATATATATATATATATATATATATATATATATATATATATATATATATATATATATATATATATATATATATATATATATATATATATATATATATATATATATATATATATATATATATATATATATATATATATATATATATATATATATATATATATATATATGAAATTCTATTAAACCTAAAAAGGAGATTAAAGGTTTGTTTTTGGTAAATGCAATCCTAATAAATGTGCTTATTTAAAATTTTAAATATAGTTAATAATAATACAATAAAAAAAGAATACAAAAATATATAAATTAAAAGATATGGTAAATGCTATAATATTTAAAAAATGTTTTTTTTAAAGAGTTTTAAAATTCACGTGTATATGTTTCTTTTTATAAGTTAGAAGAATTTTTTTGGTTAAAAAAACAGTTAGAAGTATTTGTTGAAATATTTAATTTGATAATTTAAAAGGTTAAAATCTATGCATTAATTTTTTTAAATTATACTATTAAGATATATAATTTAAAAATATTATATATATATATATATATATATATATATATATATATATATATATATATATATATATATATATATATATATATATATATATATATATATATATATATATATATATATATATATATATATATATATATATATATATATATATATATATATATATATATATATATATATATATATATATATATATATATATATATATATATATATATATATATATATATATATATATATATATATATAATCGAGCTGACTTATCAACCTAACGAGTCAAACTATACATAGCTCAAGTTCAACTCATTTAATTAACGAATTTAATTTTTTGTTCATATTCAGCTCATTTGGTTCATGAAACAAGTTCAACAATTTAATTATCGAATCGAATTTCAAACTATGTTCGAGTTGGTTTGTTTCATTATCAATCCTACTTAAAATATAACACCAGTTACGCATCGCTGGTGTCACATTCTAGTTTCTAATAATCGTCAAAACACTGTATAATATATGTATGAGATTGAAAAAATTCATGTCAACCAAAATTGATATTAGAAAATATATAACAGATGTCCCCACAATGCTTTTATTGAGTTGTACTTAAAAAACAATTAAAATTAAATTTTGTTAGCTGAAAATTTATTCGGTGTGAAAGATATGTTTGCACATTAATTAATTAATTAAGGGTAATGTTAATTTGTGCCTTGGGACACATGTTAAGGAAATCACTTTTAATAAATTTGTATTGGAAAAAACAATTTAAAAATTAATTTTATATTTTAATTTAAGTTTGTACACAATTTTTAAGATGATATTTCTTAATTTAGTTCTTAACATGTGTTCCAAGGGCGCAAGTTAACATTATCCATTAATTAATTGAGATAATATAAAATATTTGTCTAAAGTCAGAGTTTGTTTAAAATATGTGCCATATAGATTTGCTCACACAGACACATAGAGAGGCTGCACCCCCACAAAACAGATTAGGATCAGTTAGCTGTGATTTTGTATATTTTTGTACCTTTCTCTCTATCTTTCTCATAGTTATGTTTTTTTCTCATTAAAATCTATCTTAAAAATACATTAATTAAAGATACTAAAGTTACCATACACTATAGGTAAGGAATCATTTTCTTACGGATCGGATAAGGATTCGGTGTCTTTATTACTTCAAAGACACTTTTCCCCTGTGAATCAGGTAAGGATTTGGTGTCTTTATAACGCCAAAGGCATTATATCTTTAATTTATTTTATTCAAATTTTATAAAAGAGAAAGTATTAAAAAAATGGAAACTATGATAAAAGAGAATAAAATTCAGAGATAGATTCAAAGGTATGGTATTTATAAAAGCACCAAATCCCTACCCACCCAATTAACATATTAGTTGTGTATATTAATTGTATATACTATATTACTAATTATAATATAACTACTCTAACCATACATTATTTAATTACTTCATACACACATCCATTAGATCATATACATTTGGTTACTTTTATTTTCCATTAGATCTCATAATTTTATAAAGAATTAGAAAATACAAGATTATATAATAAATTCAAATTATTTATTGCAAAATGCACCAATCACAAACATTTAAGATTGTGTTTGATTTTTTTTATACTCTTGTGTTTGAGGATGATTAAATATTTGTTTTAGATGATTAAATATTTAAGATTGTTGTAACACTCCAGATTTATTTTAATAATGTTAGTATATTTTACTATTATTTTTAAATAATTATTTGAAATTTTTGGTGTGTTTCTATTATTATGTGTTTATTTAATTAATTTTGGTCGACTGGCCGTTATCGAAAAATCAAGAGAAGTGAGAAAGTTAGCGAGCCGCGAATTAATTCGAATTAATAAAGTAATTGGAAATGTGAGAATTAATTAAGTATTAGAAATAAGATTGGAATTGAATAATTATTCATTTTATTATTTTTAATTAATGAGTAATAGAAAATAGTGGAATTTGAAGAGTTTTAAGGAAAATAATTCAAAATAAGAAAATGGAGTAATTAGGGGTGTGGCGAGTAAGAAATTATGCCTACGTATTCTCAAAAAGGAAATTGAGAAATCAGAGTGTTCGTAGTTCCTTCTAATCTATGGGAGAAAAAAGTTTGTTTTGTATCTTGTTTAAAGCCCAAGATGATGAAGATAAAAAGAGTGTTGGAAAAATTTGACAGTTTGTCATCTTTAAGGGAGATATCTCACCTATTCACTACAATCATATTAGAATGATGTCATAAGGGAATAAAACTTTGAACTTATTGTGTTAAGTAATGTCACTTTTTTCCTTTATGAATTCTTTACATACTAAGAGAGGGACCTTAACTTGGATATAGGATCGACAAGTGTGCCACTTACATCAGTTAGATGAAAGGAATTTTTTGAACCATGATAAGAGAGAGACTCCAGCTTAGATTTTGAATCAACATGTGTGCCACTTATATCACTTATATTGAAAAGGGTTTTTAATGTTTGATTTGAATTGTAGTTATTAGAAGAGATGTCTTCCTACAGAGATGACTCAAAGTCTCATCTGTGAGGAAATTGATTTATGTATCTTGATTGAAGCCCAAAATATGAAGATAAAAGATTGAAAACTGACTCAACTGGGAAATTTTATCTGTCTTGTACAAAACCCAAGATTGAGGCTGATTGACTGGGGAAATTATTTGTGTAAAAGCCTAAGAGAAAGCTAATGACTGTTGAGAAAATTTGAAGAGACTGACTCAATACTGAGGATTTGATTGACTCTTTTGGAGATTTTATTTGTATCATGTACAAATCTCAGGATGAATGAGGCGTGTAAGAATTTATTTGTATCCTGTACAAAGCCCATGATGGTGAGGCTAAAAGAATTATTTATATCCTGTACAAAGCCTAGGATGGCGAGGCTAAAAGATTTATTTGTATCTTGTACAAAGCCCAAGATGGTGAGGCTAAATAATTTATTGTATAGATGACTAAGACTTGACTTATGCTTTTGAGAAGCTCGAGGGTCCTTGTATGAAGCCCAAGAGGAGGCTGTGGGAATTGAAAGAGACTTCCCAAGTCTCCTTATATGAAGCTTAAGAGGAGGTTATCTTGCTGGAGGAATTCTTTGTATGATGCCTAAGAGGAGACAATGATGCTTGTATAATGCCCAAGAGGAGACTAGGGAACTAGTTGTTTGAACTAAGTTGTGATTGAAGGGATTCTATTGTTTGACCTATGTCTAAACTAAGAATGATGAAAATGTGAAGAGATACTTAACAAAATATGAACAAACATGATTGAAGATTCCCAAGTATAGACATGTTTGAATTCATGGAAGATTGCACATCTTTTAGGGTTTGATGTGTTGAATGTTTTATTTGTGTGTTTATTCACAAAGGTGTTGGGTCTTACACTCTAAGTAGAGGCCCATGACTTATTGAAAAGAAAAGAAAAGGTGGTGGGTCTTACACTCTTGACAGAGGTCCAAGATTTATTCTATGTACAAAGGTGTTAGATCTAACACTCAAAGCAGAGGCCAAGATTTATTGAAAAGAAAAGAAAAGGGGTTGGGACTTACACTCTAATAGAGGCCTAAGATTATTTGAAAACACGATGATTTTGAACACTGAGAGAGAGGGACTTATAATATAGTAGAGGCCCTAAAATGTTTATTTATGTACAAAGGGATGAGATTTACACTCTATTAGAGACACAAGAAGGGATTGAAACAGTTGAAAACCCTGATTTTGAAATGTTTGATTAAAGGTGTTTTTCAAATGAATTTAAACATGGTAGAATTGATGTGTAAGTTAAGATAAACATGTTCTAATCTTAAAACAAAGTTTGAAATATTAGGTTTTATTCATATGAAGATCAAAATGTGATAGGTTTAAAAATAATCAAGGAGAAAACCATTTTTTAGGGTTTTTTAAATCATTTAAAAATAATTATTTTTAAATTAACAAAAAGTGATTAAAATTAAATCTTTTTTTGAAATTTTTTATGGATTAAATTAATAAAATGTGTGAATGACAAGTGTGCAAAAAATCATTCAAAAATAATAAATTTTGAGAGTAAAAATATCTATTTGAAAATAATATATAAAATATATTAAAAATTGAGAAAATATGAAGAAAAAAAATCAAAAGAAACACATTTTTGCAAAAGGGGGGACTCGAACCCGCGCCTTTACACACACTAACACACTTGTACACATGCTGCAACCACTAAGGTGGTGATACATCCGTTGATTGAACTGAAAGGAATAAAAAAAATACCATGTTTGGTTTTGAAAACCTTAAAATGGCGCCATGGCCATCTTCTTCATCAGAACTTGCAAAAGCCCCTCTAACTCTCTCAATTCTTGATGAAATTAAAAAGTGTAAACATGAAACTTTGTCATTTTTTAACAAGGAACACAATGGTATAATTTAATTGCATTTATTTTAGGTGTGGAATGAGATAATATATGATGAACAGATGAACCCTAGTTTTTGTAAAAACCATAATAAAGTTCTATACACGATTGATTAATGGCAATTAATTATGGGTAAACAACTTACATACATGCAAAAACATAATGAAAACTTGAAACTTTAAAAATGATATATGAATTATAGAGTTTGAAAGTTCAAGGCTTACCTCTGCAAGAAGAAATAGAATTATGTGGTAGAGGTGTTACAGATGCAAGATGATGATTTGGATAACTACCATAGCTCTAAAGGAATGTGTTAAAGTGCTTGAAATAGTTTGAATCCTTTTGGATTGAGTAGCTCAAATCTAACTGCTAAGTGATCAAGTGAGGTTTGGAGATGTTGATCCTGGTGTTACAGAAGTGATTAGATGGTTTGAATCACTTCTATAATGTTTATAAAAGGTGTTTTGATCATTGATTTGGACTAAATTGCTCAGAAATGAGAAATTTAATTTCTCACTCTCTTTGTGTTTTGAATTTTTAGACCAAGGATGAGAAGTGAGAAAACAAGTGGCCATGTTGTTTTGGTGTGATTAAAATGATCAGAAATGACTCCTATTTATAGGAGAGGAAGTTTTTTTGGGAGGAATAATGTTGGATGAGGGATCACTCTATACTCTAGCATGACTTGTATGTTAAGGTACCACAAGTCTCCTCTAGCATAGCTAGGCATTGACTACAACCAATTTTGCAGGCTTAATTATTTATGGTTCTTGGATATGTCTTGATTGGTTTGTGCTTGATTCATGCCACCTATATACATCACATAAATGCCAAATGCCAAAATTGAAATTCAAAGCTTTTGTAATGATGAGTTTGAAAATGATATGGATAAAATCATTGACTTATTAGGCTCTATGTTGTGATTCTTCATCATGATTCTGCAGGAGGTAGGTGCATTGCATCTTAAATGTTGATCTTATGGGTGAAAAGGTTTGCAAAGTCACTAACTTGACAAAATTCGTGTGGCATATGCAAAATTGTCTTGGAAAAATTAGTTGCATCATGTCATGTTGTGAAGCTCATAAATTCTTACTGAAGTTGAATTAATCGATATTCTTGTACTTTTTAGAAAGCTGGCATGATGTTCTTCAACATTGATGTTCATAGTTTGCATTGATTCTACTTGGACTCTACTTGGATTTAAGCTGGCAGAATTTTATTAAGTATAGAAATTTTTTAACTTTTCTTGATTTTAATCAATCCATAACTTAAAATCCAAGCATTTTTTTTGATATGGCTTAGTGTGGCACTTTTGTAGTATGTGATGAGACCTATCATTTGAGTTTTGGAGCAAAACATTTGGTTGCTTGGATCACAAGTTATGGCCTTTGGAAGTTAGGTATTTGGACACATTTTTCCATAACTTAATGAAATTTTCACTTTTCTCAACTCGCCTTCTTTCAGAAGTAACCTTGATTTCTTGATTGTTCTTTGATCAAATGCAACAATGGATCATACTTTCTTAAATAATAGATCATGAGGATCAATTTTTGACCAAAAAGTCAAACTTTGACTTTTTATTTCAAATGAATTTTGTGCAGAGAAATCCTAATTCACGATTTTTGATAGATCCATCCTCTGAGGCTATTTTGACTTTATGAATGGACTCTTGAAGTTATTTTGAGCTTCTTGAATCATATATTGAGGTATTGGCTCATGCCCAGATGAAAATTTATCTCTGGAGGCCTTGGTCGACCAAAATCCTAATTTGGTGACACAGATGATCTTGAGGCTTGATCAACTTGAAATGATACAATCTTGTCCTTGATTCTTAATTTTGAGGAAGTTCTTGATCTTCATTGATGATATAGAGACTTATGGTGTTGAATATGATGTTTACCCTTTGATAATTCATCTGTTTGAGTTTTAGGGGGATCACCTAACATGTGAAGCAAGTAAGCACACATATCTTGTACTTGTGATGGATTAGTGATATATGAAAGTACATTTATATAATATGCAAATGATATAAAATTTTGGGGTCAAAATTTAGGATATGACAGAGTCCAAGTTGTGGTGTTGGTTGTTTTAGTGGGGATTATCGTGTTTTTTTTTTCATTGTTGTATCTTTGGGTTAAACACCCCTAGTACTTCCTATTTTATTCCCTTTGTTTATAAAAAATAAGAAATTTTATAAAAAAAATATTGCAAAACTCAAATCATAAATTTAAATCATAAATTTATATTAATATTTATCTTTTAATTACTTTTTGATAAGATTATACTTATCTTTCAATTATACATTGATGTACTTTATTGTTAATATCTCACAATTAATAACAATATAAATGGTATTTATATGCATTATATATATATATATATATATATATATATATATATATATATATATATATATATATATATATATATATATATATATATATATATATATATATGGCATATCTATTGAAATAAAGAAGTTGTATGAGAATGTGAGAATAAATAAGAACTATCAAATTTAAAAAGGAAAAGTTGAGATTAAAAGATATTTTTAAATTTTGATTAATGATTTCTCTTTCCTCTTAATAACAAATGATTTAGTAAAAAATACGATTTAATTTTAATATATTTTTTTAAATCGGATGTTTCTTATTCATTCTCAAATTCTTTATATATATATATATATATATATATATATATATATATATATATATATATATATATATATATATATATATATATATATATATATATATATATATATATATATATATATATATATATATATATATATATAACTTAGTGAAAAATTATTGCTGTATACTATTGTCCTCCACGAGGGTTACAATTGTATAAAAAAAAACCCTCCGACTATTATATTATAATAATAATAATAATAATAATAATAATAATAATAATAATAATAATAATAATAATAATGTTGTGTAATAATTTATTATTTTTACTCAAAATTAATTGTCTTTATTTATTGCATTTATTATTGTTCAGTATTTATGTTTTATATTTTAAAATATAAAATATACCAACAGTTACGCATCGCTGGTGTCACATTCTAATTTCTAATAATCGTCAAAACACTTTATAATATATGTATGAGATTGAAGAGATTCATGTCACCCAAAATTGATATTAGAAAATATATTAGTAATTTGACTTCCTATCCCAATATAATAGATGTCCCATAATGCTTTTATTGAGCTGTACTTAAAAAACAATAAAAGTTAAATTTTGTTAGCTGAAAATTTATTCGGTGAAAGTTTGCACATTAATTAATTAATTAATTGAGATAATATAAAATATTTGTCTAAAGTCAGAGTTTATTTAAAATACGTGCCATATAGATTTGCTCACACAGACACGTAGAGAGGCTGCACCCTGGACGGATTAAGATCAGCTACCTTGATTTTGTATATCTTTGTACCTTTTTCTCTATCTTTCTCATAGTTATATCTGTTTCTCATTAAAATTCATCTTAAAAATACATTAAAGATACTAAAGTTATAATATACTAAAGATAAGACAATTTTTTTTCTGCGGATCGGGTAAGAATTTGGTGTCTTTATGACGTCAAAGACACCTTTCGCCCCGCCAATCGGTTAAGGTTTGGGTCAAACCTTTATAACGCCAAAGACATTATATTTTAATTTATTTTGTTAATTTTGATAAAAGAGAAATTATTAAAACATAGAAAGTATGATAAGAGAGAATAAAATTTAGTGAGATAGACTAAAAGGTATGGTGTCCATAGAAACACCAAATCCTTATCTCGGGATCCAACCCCTACCCACCCAATTAACATATTAGTTGTGTATATTAATTGTATATACTATATTACTAATTATAATATAACTACTCTAACCATAAATTATTTAATTACTTCATACACACATCCATTAGATGACATACATTTAGTTGCTTTTTTTTTTTCCATTAGATCTCATAATTTTATAAAGAAATAGAAAATACAAGATGATATAATAAATTCAATTTATTTATTGCAAAACGCATCAATCACAAGATTGTGTTTGACTTTTTTTTATACTTTTATATTAGAGGATGATTAAATATTTATTTTGGAGGATGTGTGTTATAACACTTTAAATTTATTTTAATAATATTAGTATATTTTATTATTATTTTTAAATAATTATTTGAAATTTTTGGTGTGTTTTTATGATTATGTGTTTATTTAATTTATTTTGGTCGACCGACCGTTACCGAAAAGTCGAGAGAAGTGAGAAAGTTAACAAGCCGAGAATTAATTCGAACTAATAGTTATTGGAAGTATGAGAATTAATTAAGTAAGTATTAAAAATAATATTGGAATTGAATAATTATTTATTTTATTATTTTTAATTAATGAGTAATAGAAAATAGTGGAATTTGACGAATTTTAAGGAAAATAATTAAAAATAAGAAAATAGAGCAATTAGGGTGTGGTGAGTAAGAAAGGGTGTGGCGAGTAAGAAATTTTGTTAAATAGTGGGAGTTAGAGAAAGTTGGAAAAGTCAGAAACTAAGAGGCAAAAGTTGGAAAAGAGGGAGGAAGCTAAGAGTGCAAGGGTTGAAAAAAGAGGATAACCATTGTTATAGCTTGTTGTTGCAGGGGGATTGATTCACTTATGAGTGTTTTAATTACATAGAAGATAGAGAGGGGTTCTTACCCTCTTCTTCTTCCCCTTCCTTTCCCCTATTAATGGAGTCTTGTTGGTTTTTTGGATTTAGAGATGGTTGTACAAACCTCTCTAAATCGATGTATGTTAATTGCTACTATTTGATGTTGATTTAATGGTTAATTATATGATAAAATTCTTATGCAATAAAATGTAAAAATCATGGTTTATGTGTTCTTTATGTTGTGCCTAGAAAGTGATTAACATGCTAATAGATTGATGATTAAATGAAGTTAGGAGATATACTATGTGTTGTTTGTTGTTATAATTGATATATAATTATTGTATGTCGAATCATAACTGTGTTGGATGTTACGAAATCGAAATCGAAGGTCTAATTGAGGCGTGATTTGAAACGTTGAAAAGTTAATGTGTAGTACTACCTAATGGTAAAGTCATAAGAGGTTAATAATGTACATGAGGACATGATTATATTGTGTTACTTGTTGTGTAACACTAATTAATGGTTAATGACGATGAAAACATTTTGTTTTAATTATTATGATTGATTGAATTAATGATTATCCCATGAGGGGAGATGTTGAGATGATTATTAATGAGAAATTATATAATCTCTATTTTTATGTTGAGATTTAATAATTGAGTATGTTTGAGGCATTCGGTTCAAAGATGGAACTGTTAGTGTGACCTTATATTGATAGTAATTTTATTATGTTGAGTTCGGTTCAGAGATGGAACCGTTGTTGAGTTTCGGAGATGAAGGTAGTGGTGAGCCTTTATGTATTATGTATGTAGAATTCATGCATCATGTAGATAGGTGATAAGTGGGGCTTCAGTCTGTTGACGAGTCCTGATCTAGATATATGATCAGTGGTGAGTACTAATTCAGAGATGGAATCAATGAGGAGCTCATGGTTTAAAGATTTAACCATTGATGACTTTCAGGTTTAGAGATAGAACCCGTGGATGAATTCAGTAGCATTATTCTGAAACTTTTAAACCTTGGTACCAAATGTATCAGAGTAGAGTTAAGGTGTCATTACATACATGATATTGCATGGTTATTGATTGATGATTGATTGAATTAAGTTGTGCATATATCCTTGTTGTATTATACACCGCTAACATGATTTGAATACATTTTCACCCCCTGTTTTTTCTTGTGTGGTTGTTTTATGTCAGTGTTGCAGATACTCAAGTGGAGGAGCTTAGTGTCATGTGTGTTGGAGAATGGTTGAGATGGCTATCTTTGCTTCTTTATTTTTGTGTTTATTTAGTTCATGCGAATAATTCTATGATAGTGTAACATTGGGATGAGATTTTTTATGTCTATATTAGTGAGTTAGCTTTCATTGTATTTTCAATTATTTTAAAGTTAATTCCTTTTGAACATGAGATGTTTAATTGCTTAAATGTTTAAATTCTCGCTACGATGCTTTCTTCAATTTTGAAAATGATGTTTGATCGAGAAGTAGGTGTGACACCCTAATGGTAATGTTTATTCATGCATATTTGTTGTTCTCTTTTAAATTAAGAGTCGGGGGGTTTTAGGGTGTTACATAGTTAGTATCAGACCAGGTCGGTCCATTCGACCTAGGTTGTGCAAACTTGTTTATTTTCCTGGCATACGGTATGTGTGTGAACACTGTCGGTCTCATTTTTCTTTCCTAAATACTTTCTAGAAGGAGCGAGATTAAAACAAGTGAGGAGGACCTTATACTTATCTGAGATGTTTTGGCTGTGGAGGTTTGGTTCAGCGTGTCGCTGATTGCAATAGTGTACGTTTTTGGACGAGATTATGTTGTTTCCTAAACCCGATGAGTGTACGAATTCAAGATTCATATCTCCCAATCAATTAGAGAAGTACTTGAAGTAAGACAATCAGGTGCTCATGATGTTTGCTTCCTTGATAGTGAAAAGTGAGGCTATGAGTGTTGAGGTTCCTGTTGTGTGTGAGTTCCCTGAGGATATTAGCGGTTTTTCGTCGGAACGCGAATTTGATTTCGCCATAAATTTAGTACTTGGTACTAGAATTGCACCTATGACACTATATTGAATGTTTGCTTCAAATTTGAGTGAGCTGAAGAAGCAATTAAAAGATCTACTTGAGAAGATGTTTGTCATACCTAGTGTGTCACCGTAGGGAGCACTTGCGTTGTGGGTTAAGAAGAAAGATGGTAGCATGAGGTTGTGTGTTAACTACCGACATTTGAATAAATTTACAATCAATAATAAGTATCATCTTCCTAGAATCGATGACCTTAAGGATCAGTTGATTGGTACTTTGGTTTTCAGTAGGATTGATTTTAGATCGGATTATCATTTGTTCAAGTAAAGTAAGAAGATATTTCGAAGACTCCGTTTAGAACTCGATATAATCAGTATGAGTACTTAGTGATGTCGTTCGGTGTGCCTAATATGCCAGGTGTGTTTCTCGGGTGTATGAATAGAATCTTTCATCCTTACTTGAATCAATTGGTTGTGGTTTTCATATATGACATCTTGGTGTATTCTATGTCAGATGAAGTGCATAAAGGCCATCTGCAAGTTGTGTTGTAAATCATACAAGAGAAGAAGTTGTATGCTAAGTTATCCAAGTGTGAGTTATGGTTGCGAGAAGTGATTTTCCTTGGTTATATGATTTTCAGTGGTGGTATATCAGTTGATCCGTCTAAGGTAGAAGCAATGTTGCAGTGGGAGACTCCTAAGTCTGTCACAGAGATCCGAAGTTTTCTTGGTTGATTGGTTACTGTAGGAGGTTCATTGAAAGATTTTCAAAGGTAGATTTTCCTTTAACTCAATTGACTTAGAAATGGAAAGCTTATGTGTGGATTGTTTAGTGTGAATAAATTTTTCAGGTGCTGAAGAAGAAGTTGACGTCGGCGCCAATTTTGATTTTTCTAGATGCAAAGGAATATTTTGTTGTGTATTGTGATGTACCTAAGATGGGCTTAGGTGGTGTTCTCATGCATAATGGCCAGGTTGTGGCTTGTGATTTGAGGAAGTTGAAGACTCATAAGAGGAATTATCCTACCCATGACTTAGAGT
The DNA here is from genome assembly GCA_963859935.3 of Lathyrus sativus. Lineage (NCBI taxonomy): Eukaryota > Viridiplantae > Streptophyta > Magnoliopsida > Fabales > Fabaceae > Lathyrus > Lathyrus sativus. Next base: position 320,051,826 of record OZ012735.1, read on the forward strand.
TGGTACCTGTAGTGTTTGTGCTTAAGTCGTGGATGCATTATCAGTATGGTTAGAGGTTTGAGGTATTCAGAGATCATAATAGTTTGAAATTTTGTTTGATCAGAAGTATATGAATATGAGGAAGAGAAGCTGGATCGTGTTTTTGAAGGACTACGACTTTGAGTTGAGTTACCATCCTGGTAAAGCTAATGTTGTAGCATATGATTTGAGTAGAAAGTCTTTGCATATGTCGGCAATGATGGCTAGAGAGATGGATTTGATTGAGGAGATCAAAGATCTTAGCTTGGTATGTGAGATATCACCAGGAAGTGTGATGTTAGGTATGCTGAAGCTGACTAGCAATATTCTCGAAGAAATCAAAAAAGGCCAAAAATTAGATGTGGGATTGATGGATCGCTTAGTTCTAGTCAATCAAGGCAAAAAAGTGGATTTCAAGGTAAATGAGAATGGAATCATGAGGTTTCGAGTTAGATTTTATGTGCCAGAGTTAAAGAAGAATATTCTTGAGGATGGTCACAAAAGTGGTCTGAGTATTCATTCCGGAGCTACTAAAATGTATCAAGATCATAAGAAGATGTTTTGGTGGCCAGGTATGAAGAAAGATGTTGCAGAGTTTGTGTATTCTTATTTGACTTGTCACAAATCAAAAATTGAGTATTAAAAGTCGTGTGGGTTGATGCATCCATTGAGTATTCCTAAGTGGAAGTGGGATAGTATTTCCATGGGTTTTTCTACAAGTTTGCCAAAGAATGCAAAGGGAAGTCTTTTGATTTGGGTTATTGTGGATAGATTGACTAAGTTAACTCATTTTATTCTGATAAATTTTAGTTATATGTTGCAAAAGTTAGAATATATTTATATTAGTGAGATAATGAGAATTCATGTGATTTCGTCAAGTATTGAGAGAGTGTTGTACTTGGACCTGAGATTGTTCAAAAGACTACTGAGAAGATTAAGATGATTCAAGAGAAGACAAAGGCATTATAGAGTAGACAAAAGAGCTATCATGATAAGAGGAGGAAAACTCTTGAGTTTCAAGAGAGTGATCATATATTTATAAGAGTCAGTGTGGTGACTGGGATTGGTTGTGCATTGAAGTCTCAAAATCTCACGCCGCATTTTATTGGACCTTATTAGATTCTGGAGAAAGGTGGAAAAGTTGCCTATCGAGTTTCCTTACCACTGTATCTTTTGAAGCTATATAGTTTTTTCATGTGTCTCAGTTGATGAGGTGTATTCCTGATCCATCTGATATAATTAAAGTGGATGATGTGAAAGTGAGAGAGAACTTGACTGTTGAGGTATCACTCTTGAGGGTAGAGGATCGAAAAGTGAAACACTTGAGAGGTAAAGAGGTTGCTTTGGCGAAGGTAGTGTGGGAAGGACCTGTTAGAAAAAGCATGACGTGGAAGCTGAAGAGTTAATAAGAGAGTCTTATCCGATTATGTTTCCTATCAATAATTTTCGAGGACAAAAATTCTTTAAGTAGGGGAGAGTTGTAACACGCTGGGTTTATTTAATAATGTTAGTATATTGTACTATTTTTTAAAAATAATTATTTGAAACTTTCAGTGTGTTTATATGATTATGTGTTTATTTAATTTATTTTGGTCGGTTGGATGTTACCGAGAAGTCGAGAGAAATGAGAAAGTTAGCCCACTGGGAATTAATTCCAATTAATAGAGTTATTTGGAGTGTGATAATTAATTTAGTAAGTATTAGAAATAATATTGGAATTGAAGAATTACTCATTTTAATATTTTTAATTAGCGAGTAATAGAAAATAATGGAATTTGAAGAGTTTTAAAGAAAATAATTAGAAATAAGAAAATAGAGTAATTGGGGATGTTGTGAGTAAGAAGGGGTGTGGTGAGGCATATAATGACATTCTCTTAGCATGCAAAGATTCATAAAGGAAAAAGTGGCAGCTCTACACTGAGTTAAAGCTTCTTCCTTCATGACATTTCAACTCTCTTTTAAAGGAAGATGTGGCATTGTTGGATTCCACACATCTCAGTTAAAGTAAATTCCCTTTTAATCAATCCCTCAAATGTTTGTGATGAATATATTAGATATCTCTCTTTAGAGATGATAAATTCTCTCTTAGTAAAACTATTTTAGCTTTAATCTTGGGCTTTGAACAGTACACAAATACTCATTTAGCTTCAATCTTGGGCTTTGAACAAGACACCAAACATTTTTTCCTCCTATTCTATAGGAGGAACTACGAATGCTCTGATTTCTCCAAATATCTTTACGGGAGTACGTAGGCGTAAGATTGCGAAGTCTTAGCGAGCGAGCCAATAGAAAACATTAGGTCCAGATACCTTTCCAAAAACAATGGAAAACCCTAAAACAACAAAAACATTTCCTCAATGGAAAAACTTTCCCCACCTGACAGCAAACAAACTCAAACCAGAAAGTAATTTGATAGTAAAAAAGATGCAAATATAGGTTCCTATAGATTACTATAAATACTCTGGATGTTAATAACTTCCCTTTGTATAACCAACCTCGATTCCATATCTCTTCGCATTTGTAGGGAAAAAACTTGCGCGCAAGATTAGTTTAAGATATCTTCCCCTTCCTTTTAAGCTTCATAGGTTAAATATAGAAATCAGAAAGTAGCACCAAAAGCGGTAGTGGTCACGTCACAAAAAACCGATGCTACAGGAAAATGACGAATTCACTGCGGAGCATGCCATCCCCTAAGAGGGTTAAGCCTGGCATTGCATTTTCTTTTTGCTGTTTTATTTGCTTTCTCAGTTTTGTAATCATTTGCTATCATACTATCTTCTTATCTGCTATACTTGTTTAAATGATGGTTATATGGGAATGTGATTAATACGCATGCGGTGAGTCAAAAAGTCCTCAGTGGGCTTGAGAGCACATTCTAAGATAGGAGGTGGCAGACTCAGGAAGGCTTATAGAGAGTGATTCCCAACCAAGCTACCTTGAAAGTCCACTAAATCAGTGGAGATACCCTTTTGGAATTATTGATATTGAACGAGGAAGTCGTGAAAACATTACTTTTTTCCACTGGGCACCCTTGAAATTTAGGATTAGTAAGCATTTAACCACTTGGCCATTAGGTAGTGTGGTGACTATCGGGAATAGTTGATATGCGATACTACACTCAAATGAGATTCATCCAAGGGATATTACAGCTCTCATGAGTCAGTCGGTTTGTTGGTAATATTCTTAAGAGGAGTCAGTGATTTTGGGAACCTTGTTAGAACTCATTCTATAGGTACAAAAAGAACCCTAGTACACACCTTTGGGGATGGGTAGATCCATGGCTCCATGCTCGTGAAGATGAACCCTTAAAACCCATGTTTTCAAATATTTTTGTTTGTTGCATTCATGCATCCATCCATTTCATTCATTCTTAAAAAAAATATAAACTAAAAAATATATATTTTTTTAAAAGAACTAAAACAATCATTGCAAATACCAGATGTTGTGCTATGGACTTTGGTAGAAGAAAAACACACAAGTACACCTTCAAAATTCCAAAACTGGAAAACCTGAGAAAATTGGGAAGGTTGATTACTAATCCTGAAGCTTTCAGAGCTAAGCACGGAGAACTATTGTCTCTTTTGAAGGTCAATATGGTGGAAGGAGTTCTGTCTACATTAATTCGGTTCTATGATCCAGTATACCACTGATTTACATTTCTAGATTATTGTCACACCTCGAAAAATCACTGAGACATTTCGGAGAAACGACCCTCGCGCGAAAGGCGCGAAAATGCGGTTCGACAGAGTCGCCACCGAACTTTATTTATCCCGAATAAACGAGAGAGGAAAATATCGATAAAAACTTTTAAAACAAAAAGGATAGGAACAGGGATGTCGCAACCGTGTTCCGGGTTCGAGAGTCGGTTACGCGAGGGAAAGGTATGAACACCCCTCACGTCCGTTGTACTCAACAAGGACCTCTTAGGGTATTTTACGGTGAGTGTTGTATAGGCGTTGCTTTTTTCCTTCTCGTGATAAAGGAGAATTGGTAGGATAATGGGTAAAGACGCTAAAGGGAAAATGGGTAGTTATAGGATAGGGTGCTCGCCAAGGATTGAGGCCCTTGTACCTACATATGCTCATTCGGACGAGAATGAGAAGTCAGAGCATTGTAGTTCGACTATTGGAAAGGATGGGAGAAAGTTGAAAGTGGATAGAATTATGGAGAAAGGTAGAAGTGTGCTCGCCAAGATCATCGCAATCTTGTACCTACGTATCTTACATTCAAAAGTGAATGAAGAATCAGAGCGTCCGTAGTTCGTGGTAGCAACCACGAAAAGAAACAGGATTGAATGGGTTTGAAGTTGAGTTGAGAGACGTAAGAGTGACTGACAAGCAACCCAAGGGCATGCCTCAAGAGTTTTTCACTCAAGAATTCAAGTAATGCGAGATTCCAAGAACTCGGTTCTTTCGGAAATTGGGTTGAATAGGTTAAAGATAAAGGTTAGATGTTTTGAAATCGAAAGAATGAACTAATAACAACTCAAGGGCGCGCCTTGATAGTTACTCATTCGAATATTCAAAGAATGCTAGATTCTAATAATATCCCTCTTTCGTAAGTTTAAAAAAACGTTTGTAAAAATATTGAATCGAAAATGAAATGTGAGGCAAGAGGTTGGTTTGAAAATGGCTCGATGACGAGTCGAGAATTTGATAAAATGGAACCGACTTGACGACGTGTCAAGGGTTAAGATGTGAGAAACGATATTAGTCCCTAAGGGTGCTCCTAATATCGAAACCACGAGGAATTGTGAAGTGTGTGCGAAATGTCGATTGCGAATGCGTACGAGCACTCGACTTAGGAGAATGTTCGAAAATGTTTGAAAAAGTCGAAAGATTGAATGAATAAAAACTCAAGAGCGTGCCTCAAGAATTATTCACTCGAAGATCCAAGGAGTGATAGATTCCAAGAGCCTCCTTCTTTTGGAGTTTTAATCGAGAAAATGTTTTAAAATAAATTGAATTGAAGAAGTTATGAAAATAAATGTGTGTGAGAGGTGAGGTTTAAATTTGAAAATAATTTTGGGAGAAATGATGATTATTTGGTTAATGATACGTCAGTCCCACAATCAATTAATCAGGGTGTTATTTGGATGCTAGATCCTAACGACACATTTTCATTTGGAAAATGTTAGAATGAACAACGGAAATATCACACGGAATGTTAGACTCCAATGATATTTTTTTCCAAATAAAAAAATGTATTTTAAAAACGAAAAGTCGAACAATACACTACTTAAGGAGTACGCCTCAATAATGATCGTACAAAAGCCCAAGAAGTGCTAGACTTCAAGGATTTAGTTTTTCGTAATTTGATCGAAAAATAATTTTAATGTTGAAAAAAAATATTGAAATAGGATTAAGAAAGATACTATCAAATTTTGGAAATAAAGTTTGAAAATAGTTTGTATGTTAAAAATAAATTGATTTAGGATTAGAAAAATAATCAATTTTTAGAAATAAGTTTGAAAATAGTCTAAGGTTTTATTTAGAAAATAAATAACTTGAATTGTGCTTAAAACATACTATTTATTAAAATAGAAAAGTGGCTTTAATTTATTTTAAAAATTATATAAATATTGAGTTTAACAAATGTCATTAAAAAATAGTTTAGAATTTAATATATAAATCAATTTTCAATAAATACTAATGATAAAACTCACATTTACTCAAAGTAGCAGTAGGATTTATTTCAAAAGTAAACAAATTACTCGATGCTCTAATGAAAAGAAATGAATAGTGATGAAAAGAAATGAATATACACTGCTCAGAACTGAACTTGAACGGACAATAGCGATATCACTTGTGTCGTTCGTCCCAGATGTACAAGCTTGACCATAAGTACACCGTCTTATCTTAATTCAATGTAATGCTGCGAAATCAAAACAAATTCCAAAAAGAAATACCACAATAAAATAGAACAAACATATACGACAGCCACGTTGCAGATCCAATTAACAAGTATGTCGGTAACCAAAATAGAATTTCAAATACGCATTGAACCGACAACTTTATCAATATCCGGGCATTGTTCTATGGTCACAACACAGAAACTTAAACATAGAATTTAAAATAATAGAAATCTAGTAAAACAGGGCAACATGTTACCATGGCCAGTTCAAACATAAATGTTACCGGAATTAACGAACGAAAACCCGACGACGATACACGCAAACGAAGTGCACTGTGCAAGACGAATCCTACTCAAACGATGAAGGTTATGGTCTCGGTTGTTGTTCAGCAGGTGGATTTTGAAGATGAGCTCCTTAGATTCTTTGTATTTCAGCAAAGCTGCCTTTGTTTACGGATGGACTGATGACATCGTGAGGGACGTCACGAAGATAACACCGTCGGATCGCCACGACGAGAGTTTCACAGTGAGCTTGAGAAACTACAGGTTGGCGTCGTAATGATAAATCAGAAGGCATTCTGAAGAGGGAGTCTTTCGTAGTCGTGGCGTGGAAGGTTGGAGGCGATAATGGTGATGGATTTATGGCGGCCGACCTTAAGGTTTATTGAGGGAGAAGTTGATGAAGAAGAATGGGGTTAGGTGTTTTTGACGGCGAGGTTTTCTTTTGGGTGCGGGAGAAAGGGATTTCATAGTGATGAAGAAGAGAGAAAGGGGTGGGTTTCACACATGGATGAAGATGAAGGTTTATGAAGTGGGGTTGGTGGCGGATGAAATCGAGGGGCGACAGCCGTTTAGGGATTAGAGAGGAAGGTGAACAGTGGATTAGGGTTTCAGGATTTGGAATTGGGACGGCGTCGTGTTTCTGATATGAGGGAGATGTATAATGTCCATTTTAGGTTTTCCTTTCAGCTCTTTAAAAGCCAACGAGGGATGGGCCTCCAACTGTGGGCTTGATCACCTTCATTAACTTCTAAATCTTCTTCTTTTTCTTTTCAATTAATTGATTTCCTGTTAATAATTAAAACTATTCTAACTAACTAAATCTTAAAACTAATCTAATTCTAATTAAATCTAATTAATTAAAAATCTAATTCTAAACTATTTCTAATTAAATCCTAATTTAAATTCTAATTTAAACCTAATTAGCTAATAATTCTAATTCTAACTAAACTAAATAATTCTTTAATCTAATTTCTTAATTACTATTATAATTCTAATTTCTAAGTCTATCTAACTAATTTTATATTCTAAATTAAAAATCTAATTAATTCTATTTTCTAAGCTAATTAATTATATGAATAATCTAATCCTATTTTTTAAATAAAAAAATCTAAATCTATTTCTAATATATTCTAAACTAATAAAGTCCTATTATAATTTTAAACTCTAAATTCTAACAAAATTCTATTAAAAAATTTATTTCTATTCTAATTAAAAATCTATTTCTAATAAAATTCTAAATAGTTCTAAATAACTCTAATTCTAAAATCTAAATTTACTTAATTAAAATTATAAATTCTATTTTCTAATTAAAAACTTAATATAAATTCTAAATTAAACTTTCTAAATTAAAAATCCAATTCTATTAACAAACAATATATATACAAAGAAATAGGAAAACATGATAGAATTAAAAATTCACAAAAACAACTTTAGGCCATGTGTCACGCTTTCATTGGTCGGAAATGATAAAAATTTGAAAACGCCCAGTTGTGAGTGGACACGTGTCTAAATGACATGAAATTAAGCAGGCAATGCAAAATTAAAAATAGAATAAAAAATGTGAAAGTATTTTGAAAAAAGGTAGGACAAATTTAGGGTATGACAATTATCAGCTCACACTAACATTGGAAGAGTACTTTCATCTGATCAATTTACCTATCATTGATCAATATCCATTTTCTAGACTGGAAGAAATTCCCAAAGATCAAACCATTGCAAAAGCTACCTCTTTGGAAGAGTCAGATATCCAAGCTCACACGACCACCAAAGGAGGAATTCAGGGTTTACCAACTAAATTTCTGATGGAGAAAGCCCTCTACTTTTCCAGCATAGGAAATACAACTACTTTCGAGGATGTCTTTGTTCTTCTCATCTATGGGTTATTCCTCTTTCCTAACATTGTCAACTTCGTCAACATCAACACTTTCAATATATTATTTATCAGGAATCCAGTCCCAACGATGCTCGCAGATGCTTATCACTCAGCACATTTAAGAATTTGTACAGCGGAGGGATGATTACATGCTATGTACCATTACTCTACAAATGGTTTGTTTCCCACTTACCCAAATCTGCTGCTTTTTGGGATCCCAAGAGTAGTATGCGATGGTCGCAAAAGATTATGCCTCTCACCCATTTTGACATAGATTGGTACAATCGGGTCTATGACAGAATAAAAATCATTGATAAATGTGGAAGTTTCCCCAATGTGCCTCTCATTGATACCAAAGGAGGGATCAATTATCATCCAATGTTAGCTCGTCATCAGCTCGAATACCCGATGAAGAACATACCATATAAAATCCATCTGGAAGGTCTTTTCTTCAAGGAATGAGAAAATGACAGAGCACTAAAGAAGGAAATTGTGCATGCATAGAAACATATTCATAGGAAAGGAAGAGAGTCCTTAGGAAGGCCAAACTGCATCTCAGTGGAGCCTTACCTCCGATGGGTGCAAACCAGAGCCATCAAATTAAAGATGCCTTACCCTTGTCAGGAAGTTTTTCCCCTGAAAGAGTCTATTCTCTACTTCATGAATGACACAGAAAAACTTCAGGTCGCTTTCAACAAGGTCCAACACGAGAAGAAATCTTGAAAGAATAAGTACTAGATGGTCAGCTTAGAATGCACAAAGATCCAAGAACTGTTGAGAGAGAAGGATACTATGATTGAGATATTAGAGCAACATGCTATAGAAAGTCAAGAGGAATGGAGGAGTTTACTCTCTCCTTTCACTTGGCAAAGGATCATCGACCCAACAACAGGTGAGGGGGCCCGATCAAAGAAGAGAAAAGTGAGTCAGCAGCCAATATTTGGACCTTCCTCAGGAATTCCCTAAGATTCATTGGCCTAGTTTTCCTCCCTGCACTTTGTAAAATAATGTACCTTTCCCTATAAGATATTGTAACCCTTTGAATTCAATAAAAGGTTTCCATCACTCTATGATATTTGTAACATAATTGTTAAAAGTTCTTTTTAAAAACAAAACAAAAAGATCATTCTCATTTCTCTGCATATCATTCATCATTCTTGCATTACACATCTTTGTCATGGAGTCTCACACATGTGTCACACTTTAGAGTCAAACTGTCTCATTCGTACAACACTCGGGCCAATCGGCAAAAGAAAATGGAGGATCTTGAGGAAGAAAATAGAGAGCTAAGAGAGGAGGTCACTACTCTAAAGGAGGGTATAGAGAGACTCAACGACATGATTGATTCCCTGGTAGCAGCTCAAGATCAACCGGCTCAAAGGACAATAATCTCGGAAATTGTGCCTACACCAACATTTGAGATACCCACCAGTCTTCCTCAGTATAATATGCCTAAAGGTTTTCCCTGGGGCATGTCTTTCAATTTTATACCTGAAGGATACATACCACCGGTCACTGAAGACCTAGAAGCCATAGCCAGAACCTCTGGACTTGAAGGTTACAAACTTCTAGTGAACGAAGACGCAAGGGCTACGACAGAGACTCCCATACCTGAAGGTTACAAACTTCAGGTCGTTGAAGCCCCAAGAGTTACTGCAGTAATGTCTATACCACAACCTGTGATACATACTATCCCAAAGGAACAGATTCTTCAGACCACTTCTAGCAAAAATGAAGAAGTATACAAAAGAATGAATGAATTCCAAGAACAGTTCTTGGAAATACAGAAAGAACTGCATGCCATTCGCGGGCAGGACTTGTTTGGAAAAGATGTCTCTGACCTCTATCTGGTTCCTAATGTAAAAATACCGCACAAATTCAAGGTGTATGAATTTGAAAAATACAAAGGAAATTCTTGCCCTCAGAGTCATCTGATAATGTAAGCCCAAAAGATGTCTACCCAAACAAAAAACCAACAGCTACTAATCCATTACTTCCATGAGAGTTTAACCGGTGCCACGCTCAAATGGTACATGGAATTAAATCATGCAAAGATCGGTACTTTCAGAGATCTCGGGGAAGGCTTTTGTTCAGCAGTACAAGTACAATTTGGATATGTCACCCGATAGGGACCAACTCAGAGCAATGTCCCAGAAAGATAAGGAAACCTTCAAGGAGTACGCTCAAAGATGGTGTGAAATTTCCGCCTACATTTGTCCTCCCCTTGAGAAGAAAGAAATGACAAAAATATTCTTGAGAACCTTGAGCTCATTTTATTATGACCGGATGGTCCCAAGTGTACCTAGTGACTTTACTGAGATGGTAAACATGGGGGTACACCTTGAGGAAGCAGTTCGAGAAGGTCGACTGATTAAAGACGCAAAGCCATCCAACAGTTGTCGCTACCGCGAAAATAAGGTGCCGGCAAAACAGAAGAGTCGCCACCTTTTGTTATTTATCCCTCAGAGCGGGAAAGGAAATGATCGGAAAAACCTGACGAAAAGGTATAAGACAAGGTCATCGCAACCGTTGTCTAGGTTCGGGAGTCGGTTATGCAAGGGGAAGGTATTAGCACCCCTCACGTCCATCGTACTCGATGGGATCCACGCTTGTTATGTTTATCTGACGGGTTGGTTTTACTATCTACCTATCAAGGCTGGCTCAAAAAGAAAATAAAATGACTCGGCAAAGCGTCGCGCTTTATGCCTACGTATTCTCATAAGAGAATGAGAAATCAGAGTCAACGTAGTTCGACTACCTACGGGTACGGGGGAAGGTGGCTCGCCAATACGTCAGTGTTATGCCTACGTACTCTCAACAGGTATGAGAGATCAGAGCTTACATAGTTCGGGATAATACGGATTACGGGAATTCAGATTCATCTGTTTTATCGAGTAGGGTTAACAAACAATTCCAGCAGTTTGGTGTATGTAGCTCGACCGTTTGCGGTAGAAATGGGAGTTAACGACACTCTTTTCTTCAGAAAAGCTTCCTTTGAATTATGGGCCCACGGGGCAAAAAGGTTTGAAGTTCGTTTTCTGTCTTTTACGGAAGAACTATTTTTTAGTTGTCTGTAGTTCGTACAGTACTAGAGACTATGACCTGGGAACGAATGCGTCGCATATCGTCCAAAGGACGTATACTAAACATTCTAGACGATTGAGAGGAGGCCGCTCAATTATCATTACCCAAGTAGCTTAAGGCTCGTAACGTACTTGTACTAACTTGCCTTTATTATGTTTTTTTACCGGTGTTTCAAGATTAGAAGAGAGAGGGACAACTACGGGGAGACTATCAAGTCCTAATGTTGTCATGCCAAGGATTCATCCTATGGTTGAGTCATCAAGAAAATCAAACAAGTCACATCAATACAGTTGCACAGAAAGAAAACAGACAATCAAGAAAGCAAATCAACAACTTCCACAGCTTCACAGCAAAGCAGTCCTCTGACAGCAGTTCAGTCCACAGTCTGTAACTGTTCTTCAAGTCCTTCATCTTCAGGGAATGAAAGGTACTCCATCTTCAAGCTTAAATATTCAATAGGCTCCACCAAGAATGAAGAGAATAATCATCAGGAAAATTGGTTGATAATGGGAAGCAGACAGTAAACCAAAGGAATCCTGTCTGACACTCAACCAGTCATCAGAGAAAGGCATCCTCAAAAGTTCTACTCATTTTAAATGTCACACATCCCTCCAGAGGAGAGATGAGACTTTAACATGAGGACTTTGAATCATAGGATGAGAATGGTATGGGAACAGAACCAACCATTATTTGAAGAAATATATATCTCTAAAGCTCTCTCCTAAAGCCCTAATTTCCTAAGCTATTCAAAGCTAACAAAAAGAAAGGGAAAACTTCAATCCAAGCTCCACTAGCCACTTCACACAAGCTTCATCAAGTCCATGATGTCTTCCAATGAGATCCAGAAGTCCACTATGCCAGGAAGTCCAATTTTGAGCCCATTCCACATCAATCATCAACATTGAAGCACCAAATGAACACACAAGTAGAATATTCTATCAAAAATACCAAAACACATTCTAAAAATATGATTATTTTTCTAAGGGAACATGCATTCACTAATAACCTATAGTTAAAAAATCAGGACCTAATTCATCCTCTAAGTCCTCCAACAAAATTCTAAACTTCAAGGTATCACACCTAAACCCTAAAAGGGAGCTCCTAAAGTTCTAGTCCTAAAATAACACCTAAATTCATCACAAAAATGTGAGAAAAATCTAAGGGGAGCATGCATATCTAACCTAATCACAAGCCAAAAATCAAGCAAAAACTCAATACCAAATGATCAAACAAAATTCACCAAACATAAGAGGCAATTAATACAATTTTATTGTCAAATAAAATGGGAAAAATCAAATAAAATGAAAATAAGTGATAATCCTAATCTTTTTGTTTCTAAAATTACTAAATTTATTCATGAATCAGGGGAAAAAATATTAGGATTAATTGATCAATTTTTCTATTTTTAATGGATTAAAATCAAACTAACATAAAATGCACAAAAATAATAAAACAATATTAACAAGAAGATGAAAAGAGGGTGCAGTCAGCAAATAAAGCCAGCTCAAAATGCCTGGGCCCATCATAATGGGGGTGCACATAGCAAGGAGGGCGCTAGGCCCATCAATTCAGCTCACAAGAATAACCTGGGAGGGGGTGTATTGAGTAGGGGAAACATGTTAAAAATCCACTTTGGGCCTGCATGGAGGGGTGGGGATAGCAGGAAATTCACTAAGCCCATGCGCCTGAATTCACTCATGGTCCTCTTTAGAAATTAATGAAAAGAAAAGAAAAATACATGCCAGGATTCAAACCCATCCCTTTCTCTGAATCACTCGCTGATCCAAACGGGGCGTTTTGAGGCAGGGTTATGTGACAAGCTTTTGAACACACGATGGTGAGACTGGTCAATGAATCCAATAAGTCCTCATGTTGCCAGCACATTAATGAAAATGGTGCGTTTTGCTTCAGTCAAAGTCAGCAACTGAAATTAAATCGTGGTCGTGGATGAGGGTTACCAGGTCAATCTTCAGACAAGATCTAATGGCTCCTGCATTTCTTCCTCATTTGAACTTCAGTTTGGGGGGGAAACCAGACGGTGGCGCCACCGTCTTCTTCAGCGAAGACATTTACACAGGTCATCAAAAATTCACAAACCATACATCATTCTCTCTAGAATTTAATGCTGATCACGAATATACCCTTAGAATCATCTAACTCCCTCTGGATTTTCAAACCCGATAGCACTTTCAAAATATGCATCAATATTGAATCTCATCAGAACTTCAATTAAATGCACAGATGTAATCCTCATCTTATGGTGATCATTCTACACTATCTCAATAGCATTAAGACTCCAAGAATTGCTTGATTCGAGCCTCAACAGAAATTGATCATCAACTTACTTTGTCTCTAATTCACCAATTTCTGATCCTAAATTCAACTACATGTCACCAGGATCCTAACCACCTATAGAATGCTAACTATCTCTAACTAAATCAAGCACACAAATGAAATGTACCAACCTGTGTTCAAGCTTGTAACAAAGGTAGTTCTTGCACTCTTCAGCCTTCAAGAAAGTGCAGATACACTCCAAATCACTTGATGAACACAATGAAACCTTCAATTGATCTTGATTTGGCCTTGAACTCAGAAATCGATTCTCACTTGCACCTCTGAAATTTCAACTTCACTCTCTGCTTCAGGCTTCAAACTTCACCAAAAAATGAACTGAATGCATTCATATGCTTATATAGGATGTGACTGAATGATCTAGAACCTTCTCAAAGGTTCAGAATGAGAATTTCAATTTTCAATTTCTCTTCAATATCTCATTCATGGAAGTCACGATATCTCATCCATTTCTCCTTCAGGAAACCTTCAACACACTCCTTGTGAACCACTGAACTTGAATGGTGGGGATTCATCCCTTGTTTTCATCCCATGGCTTGGATTTGAGATGTAACTTCTTCATGAAGTATCAAAGCAAAAGGCCATTAAAATGAACTCAAACCTAATTTATGATAATGTCATTGTTTCCAAAATGTATTTTCCATTCAAAAAATGCTATTATTTTGCCTCATTTGCACACATAACATTTATTTTGAATTTCTGGTCTTTAATTCTCTTTAATTCTTCCTTTTTCACAATTTCTTGAATCAAGTTTCTCCTTGAGCCATTTCAATGCCTCCTTGATACATGGTAAAAGTTAAAACCCCATTTTGAGCAACTTTCAATTTGCACAAAATTTCATTTGAGATGTCTAAGTTGTTGAAAATGACCCATAACCAAAAATGACCCATAATCACAACTTCCCAAAATACCCTTGACTTGTCAAAGTCATAACTTGAGTTCTACAAATCCTATCAAGGACTTATAGTACTCTATTAAAATATAAGAGAATAAGGAACAACATTCATGTTGACCAAAAGTTCATAGGAATCATCCTTCTTGGGCAAAAGTGTCATGCAAGTTGGATAACTTTTAAGCTCCAAATTCACATGCCTCAGATGACTTGTAACTTGTCTGGCTCATAACTTGAGTTCTATAAACCCTATCAAGGACTTCTAGCACTAAAACTAAATCTAAGATAATGCCCTACAATAATCATGTTGGGGTCAAGATGAGATGACAATCATATCTTGAGTTAAATTGCCTTGAAGACAGGGGTCAAACTAGGGGATTTTACACTGTCAAGTCTTAGAAATCCTAGCCTGAAACTTCTCAAACTCTTCAATCATGATTATTTGACCTTGGAATCATCCTTATAACATCCCAATGTATCAATCCATGATCACATGGCTCTTGAATTAAGTCTCAACTTCCTTCAAATCATCAGTTGACTTAAGGTTGACCCAGTCAAACCCTAATTGCACCACTCATGGCTGAGTCTTCTTAATCTTACACAATGACCTATCTAGGCCTCAAAGTTATCTTCAACACTTATCATGAGCTCTCTCAAGACCTCAAGTCCATCTTCATGGCCTCAGAATCATCTGATGGTCTTCCCCATAACTCTCCAGTTAGGAGACCCACATACTTGGTTTCAACCACTTTATCTGAGGATCTTTTAACTTCTCTGACAAGGATATCAACCCTTAAATATTTGAATAACCTTCTTAGCTAGATTCAAAGCCTTGTGTAGCTCTTGATTGGTAATCACACCTCTTGATCTCCTGCATACATATCAATGAAATGCAAATGATAATGCTAATGTGAATGAAATGAAACATGAGCTAGGTAAAGAAATGTTGGGCAAATTTTGGGGTGCAACAACAGTGCTAAAAGATATGGGAGTAATTTCCAAAATAAGAAAGAGCAAGATACCAATAATATCTCTTAGGGTAAGCAAAGGCGAAGGTATCAACCTTAGAAAATGGTAGCAGTATCTCCTATTATCAACCCAACGCCAACTTTGACCTATTAACCACAGGTTACTCAAAACCAGCCGAATCAACAACCGTATCAGCAAAGGCAGCAACAACCTCTTCAACAGGCTCACCCGCAATACAATAACAACAATCATTTTCCACGATTACCAGGGTTTGACCTCATACCAATGTTATATGCAGAACTGTTCCCAATACGGCTGAAAAGGATCATATTTAAACTAAGATTCCTCTCACAATGTTGGACAATTCCCCTTATTAGTTCAAAGCTGATCAATTATTCCCTTATCATCAAGAAGGACCGGGACATAACATTGAGAACTGCCTCAGCTTCAAATCTGACGTACAGAGTGTTGCACCCCAAAATTTGCCTAACCTTTTTCTTACTTGGTTTATGTTTCTTTGCATTAGCATATCATTGTTATAGCATTTGCATAGCATAACATTACTCATTTATCAGGGGATCAAGTGTGGTATATATAAAGAGGAGCCTATCTAGAGGTCTTGTTCAAGCTTGAGAAGGCACCAAAGTCATCAGGAAGAGGGTTGTGTTCTTAAGAAGATTGGTTGTTTGTATATGGTTAATCTCCTAACCTGAGGGCCAATTGAAGACCATCAGTGGGTTGTGGAGCCTGGATCATGGATAGGGTATATGGATAAAGCTCATAGAGTGCCTTGAGGGTCATGAGAGAGCTCAGTCAAGTCATTATGCCAAGGGTGAAGAGCCACAGTTGAGAGTGTTGCAATTAGGGTTTTTGTTTGAGTAACCCTAAGTCAACTGTGCAATTGAAGAGGATCAAAGCCCAATTATAAGTATTTGTAATCATGGAGAGTTGTGTTGAGATAAATAAGGTGATATTCCAAGATCAATCCAAGAAAAGTTCAAAGTGTGAGGAGTTGCTAAACTAGGGTTCTCATGGTAAAATCCCATATTTGGTGCCTAACTTCAAGATCACTTATCTCAAGATACAAGCTTCATCTCTACTTTTTGCCAACTTGAAACTTGTAGAGCATGCTCTTAGCTTTAATTTGAGTGCTAGAAGTTCTCCATTGGATTTATAGAACTCAAGTTATGGTCCAGACAAGTTACAGGTCATCAGATGAATGTGAAATTTGTCTGCAAAGGTCAACCAACTTCCAAGAGACTTTTGACCTAGAAGGGTGTTTCTCCTCAACTTTTTGCCAACATGAAAGTTGTAGGTATTGATCTTAGATTTCCAAGTTATACTAGAAGTCTTCCATCTGATTTGTAGAACTCAAGTTATGAGGTTTACAAGTTAGGGGTATTTTGGGAAAGTGAGATTATAGGTCATTTGGCATTATAGGTCTTTTTCACTATCTTGCAAGTTTCAAATGAAGTTTTGTCCAACACAAAACTTGCTCAAAATGATGTTTTTAGGTTAACAATGTACTCATGAGGCATTGATTTGGCTTAGGGTGAGACTTGATTTGATGGAAATTAACAAAAGGGGAATTTAAAGGCATTTAAGTGAAAAAATCCAAAATAATTCATATGTGTTCAAACCAATTCAAGTGGGTGCTCATTTTAATCAGAAAAATCATTTTGAACATATTGGCAATATTGGAAAGTCATTTTGAAGCATAATTCATGACATTTCAACTTGTTACTTCTTAAATAAGTAACACATCAAACCTTGGTGTTATGATGGAAACAAGGGCTTAATTGGATCTCTACACTTTCCACAGTTAACAAGCAAGGGAATTGAAGCTTCTTGGAGAAGTTTTGAGTGCAAATTCGTGTTCACCATAGTTGGAATTTTCAAAGAAAAGTGAAACTTGGATTTCTGAGTTTGGGCCTCAATTGGGCCTCCCAATCACCCAAACTCATTCTATATAAGTTCAGAAAGTGGATCAGATCAAGTTTGGTGTTCATTTCGTGCCATAACCAGAGATTGCAAGTTGAATTCTCAAGCTCCAAGTGCAAATCGTGATTTCAATTCTAGAGGTATTCAAGGCAAATTAAGGACTGAATCATCTTTAGCATCAATCATAGAGTGAATATGCACAATTTGAGGCCAAGGATCGTGCTCTAACTGCTCCAATTTGAAGCTTCAACTCAGGTATGTAACTTTCAAAATTGCTGTAGATTCATGATGATCTAGCATGTTTTAGTATGGGGATAAGGTTTAGGAAGATGATTAGATGGATTCTGGATCAATATTTGAAGGTTTAGAGACAAATTAAGATGCAACCTGATTTCTGTTTAGATGCAAATTGGTCTGATTATGGAGAGTTAGCGTGATCTAAATAGTTTAGGATGACCTATGAAGCATGAGGGATTGATCCATGGCTTTGGATTGAGGTTTGGTGATGATCAAGAACTTGATATATTTTCTGTTTGCGTTCGTGTTTTAAAACCTAGAAGGAATTAGGATGAATGAACATGATATTTAGATTCAGCATGAAAATTGGAGTGGGATGATGTAAAGTTTGGTAAGGTGTGGTGACCTGCACATGATGTCTCACCGGAGAAGACGACCGACGTCGTTCTCCGGCCACCGCTGTGAACTTCCCTCCATCTGAGTTTGAAAAGGTTGAAGATGACTTCCCCACCCTTGGATCAGCTTGAAACCTTGACTTTGTCCACGCATCCAACGCTCACGATCTAACCTGAGATTTGAACCTTTGACTCCAAAACGCTGCGCATCATTAATGTGCTGGCAGTGTGTGAGCCCTTAGATTAGGATACTCAGTCCACAGATCCTGCGCTCCTCATTATTTTAAGCATTTTATTTCTTTTTAATTCATTTTCTTATTATTTTAATTGCTTTGTTCATTTTTAATTCATAATAAATATTGATTAGAAAAATACTATAAAAATATGAGCCTGATCTAGATTTAATTCTTGACTTTCTGATGGTTTTACATTTCATTTTCATGCAATTTTCAATTTAATGTGATTTTTTGCATTTTTGTTTAATTCTTTAATTTGGCTTATTTCTTCATGTTTTTGTTAAATTTTGATTGGTTGTTTGGTATAGAATTTGAGGCTGATTTTTGGCTTGCTGGTAGATTAGAGATGCATGATCCCTTAGGATTTAATTCATATTTTTTAAACAACATTAGGTTATGTTTAGGACTAGTTCCCTTGACCTCCCTTTTGTAGGGTTTCTTTTGACCTCTTTCGGTTTTAGGATTTCTTTAGGTGCCTTCCCTTTAGATTAAGGCTCTGATCTTTTGCCCATATATCAAAAGCATGTTTAGGATCCCTTAGAAAATTTGGTAGAATTTTAGAAGGTGTTTTAGGATTTTAAGTAGATTTAACATTTAAGGTGTTGATTAGGGTGCTTTTAGTGTAGCTCTTCCCTTAGTTGAATCTCAAAGGTGGATTTTAGTGCAAATAAGCTTCTAAATCTCTTGTGGTGGCTCATTAGGCATATTGAGGTTTCTTTAGCTTGAATACCTATGCTTGAATTGGTGTTTAGACCTCCCTTTAGTAGATTTCTTGTAGCTTGTTCAATTAGGGTTTAGGAAGAACTTAGTTTGCTTTCACTTTCTTTATATAAACATGGATTGCTTTCCATTCTCATCCAAGGATTCAAGGTCCCTATGTGGCAGCCTCATCTTTCCTTTGGAAGGATGTGTGTGAAGGTGAGAAATAAACACAAGAAAGAGGGGGATTGAATTGGGTTTATGCCTAAATAAAACTTTTTCCTTTTCTTATCTTCTTCTTTCACTTGATGCTTTATGCGCTTATATTAAATACATTGCGGAAGCATAAATAATAAAGCATACTGAAAGTAAAGAACACAACATATATCCTGGTTCACTTGAGCAACTCCCAAGCTAATCCAGTCCACCCTTCCAAGGTGATTTCGCCTTAATCAATTAAGGACTTAATCCACTATAACCGAACTGGTTACAGATGCACAAGCTAACTGCAAGTGACTAACAACAGATCAATGAAACATTCAGGGATCCCCAAGGATATAACGTTCATTAACATCTAATAGAATCCGATCACTAAAGATCTCCTATTAGAAAACCACAAATGACTACTGTCACTTGTCATCTCAAGTATACTGATCTTCACAAGATCACTTGAGGAACCACTAATTCTAAAATAGAATGTTGTGTTGCCGGAGATTACAATGGTGCTTCCTAGCAAGCTAATTACTCCAAATTAAGCACATAGCAAGTAATGAGTAACAACTCATTGCTTCCTAATGCAGAAACTAATCTAATGATGAATCTCTAAGAGATTATAAGAACATAGTTTCCATATTGCTTAAAAGCGTTTTTGTGTGTGAGCACTAAGGCTTCTTTTCATTTTAAGCTTTTCTCCTTTCTTTCTTTCTTCACTTCATGCTTACTAGTATGGTAACATTTGAATGAATCAAATGTTATTTCATATAGAGCAGCTTAACAGCAACAACGTTGCTTGACTCAGCAACCCAGCCACTCAACAACATTTTTGATCAAATGATTCTTCTTTTTATATTGCAGCCAATATAGTTGTTGTGAGGATATAGTTGTCCTTTCTCATTCCAACGGTCATATCCCAAAGGATAGAACAAGCTCATGTGTTGGAACAGTGACCTTAGCTTGTAACTTCAATATATTTAATCCTTGGAAACTACGCTTGAACAGTACCAACGTCTTTACCATATTTGAATAATTGCATACGTTGTACTTCAATCTTCTTGATTCTTCTGATGATTCGTCTGATGAGTAGTTCAGAACTACTTTGGTATGAAAGCTTCAGCATCAGAGTTGTTAACTCAAGCACATGTTTATCAGATTGAACATCAACAACTTATCTGATGTAACACGTCTTGCATCTGGATGAATCTTCTTCTGACACAATCTTCTATTTCAGAACCCAGTCTTCAGCATTCCAAGAACTAAGTTTCCTTTGAAACAATCTTGAGAATCTTCATGACTAATTCCTCAGAAACCATGTCTTTAAAATCTTCAGAGCCTTGACCTTCAGAATACTTCTTCAGAGTCTTGACCTTCAGAACACTTCTTCAGAGTCTTGTCCTTCAGAACCTGTCTTCAGAGTGTTTACCTTCAGAACTGTCTCCAGAGTCTTCAGAGTCTTGACCTTCAGAACCAGTCTTCAGAGTCTTGACGCACTTGGTCTTCAGAGCCTTCAACCTTCAGAACTTCAAGTCATCAGAGTCTTCATCACTTTGTTCTTTAGAGGACTCACTCTTCAGAGATGCTCGTTAGCTTCCAGATCAGATGCATAACTCAGAGCAGAATTCATAGATGCATTGCAACTGCAATATCCAGCATCCTTGATTCTTTACTGAACATGATCAGATGTAGAAACAAACTTGCTTCTTTACTGAGCTTCATTTGCTTTTAGATCAGATGCACTTCTTCAGAGCAGAAACCACAGGAGCATTGCAACTGCAATATCCAACACCCTTGGTTCTTTACTGATGGTGATCAGATACATAAGCAAACTAGCTTCTTACAAGCGCTTCATGACGTCACACTAAGTAATTCCATAAGTTACTAGCTGCACACGTTGCTTCTGTTTGTTTGGTCTTAATATATTTAATTTAATATGACCTGAACATAACAAACATTAAACCATAAAATGGTTCTTTCACAAATACTCAATTGTTATCATCAAAACATAGAGATTATTCTGTAGAGACAAATCTTGCTCTTACAGTGTGGCATTTCACAAGAGGTAGAACCTTTGAGGATGCTTACCTCAGATGTATGGTTGAGTGCCAAGATGGATTCCCTTGGTTTCCATCCTGCTTCCCATCATCATGCAATAATCTTGATGTTAACTTTCTTCTCTGTTGTTGAAGCATGAAGATGGAGCTTTCTTTCCCTTGAAGATGGCTTGGACTTGAAGTTGTTTGCATACTGTTGTTTGTTCTGTTGTTTAGCTGCTTTGCTGTTGAGCTGTTTGTCTGCTGCATTTTCTGATTGCTTGACTGTTGCTTGTGTGACTGTTTGGTGTGTTGCATTAAACTAGGCCTCATGTAGATGATTCTAGGCCTAAGAGCATCCTAAAGGGTGAGCTTACCTCCCCTTGCTTGTCTGCATTTAGAGGTTGAGTCTGTCTCCCTCTGCTTGACTGTTTTTATCTGGCTTTGCTTGCTGGCTTAAGGTTGAGTCTATCTCCCTTGCTTGTGCTTTGTGTGTTGCCTTTGGGCTTGCTTGCTCTAGAAGTTGAGCCTGACTCCTTCTGCTTGTTTGTTGCATTGCATGCATTTTATTTACCGTTGTTTCTTTACAGTTTATTTCTTTTACTATTGTTTTCCTTTGCCATGCTCCCCTAGGAACTCTGACTTCTCTTGTTCAAGAGAAGTTATGACAGACATTAGGGTTCTAACCATGCATGATAACATTAGGTAGTTCCCTGCTAACCTCAACCATAGGATCAATTTTGCATGACAACTTTAGGATTGGATCAGTTCCCCTTTAGTGCGTCCTTTCTCTTCTCATCTTCGAACAAATCAAAATACAGTAATAAAGGTTAATTGATGTTGTACGCTACGAGCCTTAATCTACTTGAGAAAGGGTTGTTGGAGAGTTTCTTTCAACCAGTCTGGATGTTTAGTATGGCACCCTTTGGGTGACATGCGACACATTCACTCTCAGGTCATAGTCTCTAGTGCGATATTGGTTGCAAACATCCATAAAAAACAGTTCTCCTAAAAAATAGTAAACAAAGATCAAACATCTTTTTGTCCTCTTGGACCTTTAATCCTTGGAAATTTTTTCCAGAAGGAGAGTTTTGTTAACTCCCGGTTCTACCGCAAACGGTAAACGCCTAAGTCTTCGTCAAGCGAGCTGCATACACCAACTGCTGGAACCGTCTGTTAACCCTACTCGGATAAAAAAGACAAACTTGTGTCTCTTGTTGTCCCGAACTACGTTTGCTCTGATCTTTCGCACCGTGTGAAAGTACGTAGGCACAAGATGCGATATCTAGGCGAGCAACCTTCCCCCCGTAGTTAGGCGAACTACGTTGCTCTGATTTCTCGTTCCAGCCGGGAATACGTAGGCATAGAACTGCTGTGTTCTGCCGAGTCATTTTCTTTTCTTTTCAGACCAAACCTTTAGCGTAGATAGATATAATCAACCCGTCATATAAACACAACAAGCATGGATCCCATCGAGTACGATGGACGTGAGGGGTGCTAATACCTTCTCCTTGCGTAACCGACTCCCGAATCCAGACATTGGTTGCGATGACCTTGTCTTATACATTTTCGTCAGGTTTTTCCAATCGTTTCCTTTCCCGTTCTGAGGGAGAAATAACGAAAGGTGGCGACTCTTCTGTTTTCCCAGCACCCTATTTTCGTAGTAGTGACAGCTGGCGACTCTGCTGGGGACATATAGCTCATGGGGACTTTTCACATCCCCTAGGCTGGGACCGTTTCCCATCCCCTATGCAAGTCAATCCTAGCGCTTGTGTGTTTACTTGTTGGGTTTTATTTATCGCGCTTTTTCTTTCCGCATTTTATTTTCAGTATGATATCATTATTGTGCTGTTGTGGGAAGGGGCTCTGATGAGTGAGAAGCCAGACCTAGGCTTGAGTGTACCTAGCATTAGTTGTGGAAAGTAGTGGGCGCGTGCTTGCTTTGCAGGTACTAGTGTCTCACGAAATCCACGCTCAGACGAGATTCTCCCGGTTGACTTCTTTTCCAGCCCTTTGGGCTTGAGGGGTTGTTGGTTTGGAGGATTGTCAACTCTGGGGACCGATCATTTGTGACTCAGCTGAGTGAGGCCATTTCAAGAGATGATGATGCCACACCTTCTGGGTATCGTATCATCGTTTCTTGAAAGTCTGTGACGCTGGGAAACGCATAGGATGCCATACCTTATCTGTGACTAGGTTCATACCTGTGAGTGGTGTCGGGTTGTTGCAGGAAACCTTAACCTTCAGACTACCTGGTTTTCTTGACGGTGAATCAGTGTTGTTGGGTTCAGAGGGTTATTAACATCATAAATGTGGTTGTTCTCGACAGTGCATAATTATTGGTCCTCTTCAGGGTTGTATTATCAGAGCAGTTGTGATTGTGTTGGAACAGAGCCTCGGTCTCCTCAACAACACGATTTTGATCCCGTGTTGCATGATTTCATTTTGCATTTTGCATACTCATTTGCATATCATTAATGTGTGTCTGTGTTGCAGGTGCATATTATTCCCCGGTTCTGGTATTTCTTGCCTTCTGTTGTGCTATCATGGGATCTCTGAAGAAGAATGTGGCCTACAAGCTCCCTACCCCAGATGTTTCTCTATTGTCCAGTTTGATTGCCTTGGCAGATGATACAGTGAGAGGGAAGTTCAGGAAATCTTATGGGAAGCTGCTCATTCTGGTGCGTAAACCTTCGGTATATGAGTTGAATGGGTTGTATGCCTTGCTACAGTTCTATGACCCTCCATTGAGATGCTTCACTTTTCCGGACTTCATTCTTGCACCTACATTAGAGGAGTATGCTGAGTTGTTGGGTGTACCGGTTAAGAATCAGATGCCATTTGTTCACATGGATGCTAAGCCTGATCTGGCTAATCTAGATCTTGCTCTTCACCTGGATGCCTCTGAGTTGATCCTATCCGGTTGGAATGGGATTCCTGTATTTTCTCTACAGTTCCTAGTTCGGAAAGCCCAACAGTGTGCCAAAGACGATTGTTGGATCGTATTCAACGCCATTCTTGCCCTCTGCATATTTGGTATCATCTTGTTTCCCAACATGCTTGATTTTGTAGACTTGGATGCCTTTCACATCTTTGCATCAGGGAAGCCAGTCCCTACCTTAATTGGCGATGTGTATCATTCCGTCCATTACAAGAACGAAAATAGAAGGGGTAAGAATGTATCATGCTGTGTGCCCTTACTCTACAGATGGTTTGATAGTCACATGCCCAAGAGGGGTCTCTTTGCTTCATTTGCAGCCACAACTGAGTGGTCTGAGCGCTTGATGGGTCTATCAGCAGAGAGCATTGTGTGGTTTGATAGGGATATGTTGGGTACTGAAGTCATATTCAGCTGCAGTGGGTTTCCAAATGTGCCTTTGATTGGAAGAAAGGGTTGTATAAACTACAACCCATATCTACTTGTCAGACAGTTTGTCTATCCTTTGAGGGGTCCGCCAAAAGATGAAGAGGTGCAGGAATCTCTATACCTCACAGGTCTTCTAGAGGGGGACATGTTAGCTAAGCTTCAGCATGCCTGGAATGATATCAGCAGACGAGGAAAATCGTTGTTGTGTAAGAGCAATAGCCAAGCTTATGCTCCTTATGTAACCTGGATCAAGACCAGAGCAGAGACAATAGGGATGCCATTTCCACCAGCTAAGCAGGAGTGCCCTCTAGTGGTAGAAGAGCCTACTATCATGTCGATTCAGCAGTACAATCAGGTGTTAGCTGAGAAGGAAGAGCTGAAAAAGGCCAACGAAGAGTTGGAGAAAGAGCTGGCACAGATTAGAAGCGAGAGAAACGAAGTCGTCCACTCCTTCAAGAAGCAGATAGAGTTGGTAAACAGGTTAGACACGGACTTGACCAAGCAGATAGGTGATCATGAACGTTTGGGTTTGGACTTCAAATCTGTCAATGACGTACTGGCCACCAAGAAGCAGAATCTGGATGAAGCATACCGGAGAATATCCAAATTCAACCAGCAGTGGAATGCCACTATAGCCAGCAACAAAGAGAGGGAGGATAAACTGAAACAGTAGATCTCCAAATTAAAGGCTCAGGTGAAGGCCAGTGAGAAGATGTTTGATGAGGAAACTGCTCGCAGATATGCCACTGAAGACATGCTAAACAAAGATATCGCTAACCTGAAAGATCGCAAGCAGATGTTCGAGTCTAAGAAGCGAAGGTTAGAAGATTGTTTTGGCCAGGGAGCGTGGGAAGACTCTGTTGAAGGTCTCCAGTGCACTATTATGCAGAGAGAGTTGCTTGTTGAAGGGTTACTCACTCGGCCCGATCACCCCAAGATAAAAGAGTTGCTAGAAGAGTTTCGTGCCCGTTGTCGCACTTGATTATCTTTGTAGCCCTTTGTATTTTCTGATCTTTGCTGTAGGCTGACCATCACCAGGCTTGTTGGTCGAGGTCATGCTATTGATTCCCCATGTATTCAATGACTTTGTACTGCTGCATTGTTGGGCCATATATATATGAGATGTTATTTCAATGACTGGATCCGGACTTCTTGTTATCAGCACTGGCACTCTGGCACTAGAATCGGGGGAGAAATCTCCCTAACGCACAGACACACATTTGTATTTGCATAAATCATTCGCATAACAGGTACCTCGAACTGTTTCCTAACCCTCTGTTGACTCAGGTTTCAAGATTGCTGATCAGCAAATTCATCGCTACTCTACAAGAAGCAACTACAAGAAAGCTATGGATCAAATGCAAACTGAGATGCAGGAGATGCACGACAGGATGACGCAGTTCATGCAGGTGATGGAAACTGTGGCCAAGGGCCAAGATCAGCTTCAAACTCTAGTGCAACCTCTGATTGCCCGGGTTGACAGTCAAGGTGTGCTACATGGCGGAGTTGCTACTGATCCTCCTCATGGCGAGACTCTCCAAGTTGGTGATGTTGTACCAGTGGTTGTCCTCAATACGACTGAGAACGGTGACAAAGCTGGGAATGGGAATGTGACTAGTAATGGTAACAGGCATGTGGAAACTAATGGAAATGTTGGAACTGGGAATGCTGGGTTCGATGTTGGTGCTGGCAACACTGGTGTAGGTATTGGTGCTGGCAATGCTGGTTTTGGTGGTGCCAATCAGGGCTATGGAAATCAGGGTTATGGAAATCAGGGCTATGGAAATCAGGGCTTTGGTAACGCATGTTTTAGCAACGCAAGCAACAACGGTTACAACGCTGGTTTTGGGCCAAGTGCTGGCAATCAGGGTTTTGGTAATATGGGGTACGGTCCCAGGTTCAATCAAACTGGCTTTGGTCCTAATACTTCTTATGTTGGGTATGATAATAGGGATTCTCACTAGGGCGAGGATCGCCAAGAAGATGCTTTTCCTCTGCCAGGCAGGGATCTTGAGATGCCCACTGACAATGACCGAAGGTTCAAGCTGTTGGAGGAACAAATGAAAAATCTTACTGATCAAAACTCCGCGGGATTGGACATGGCTAATATAGGGTTAGTTCCTGGATTGAGGGTGCCACTCAAGTTCAAAGCGCCCACTTTCGACAAGTATAAGGGGGATACTTTCCCAAGAGTGCATGTACGGTCTTATTGTCGGAGAATGTCCGCCTACTCTGATGACAAAAAGATGCTGATGCATTTTTTTCAGGATAGCTTGTCTGGACCGTCATTGGAGTGGTACATGAGGTTAGATCCCACTCAGATTGGTAGCTGGAAAGAGTTGGAGGAATCCTTCATCAAGCACTATCAATACAATAGCGACCTTGCGCCAAACAAGGTCCAACTCCAAAATCTTTCTCAGAAGAATGGCGAGAGTTTCAAAGAGTACACCCAGAGGTGGCGTGAGCTTGCAGCTAGGGTGTAGCCACCCATGGTAGAGCGTGAGTTGATGGATATGTTTGTGGGCACTTTCTCTGGTTTGTATTATGACAGGCTTATCAATTGTACGACGGCTAATTTTTCTGAGTTGATACTCTTGGGGGAACGTATAGAGAACGACGTTAAGATCGGTAAGATTCAAGCAGGAAAATCAACCTCAACTGGAGGTGGTAAAAAGGTTTTTGGGAACAAGAGACAGGGGGATACTAATTCAGTATACAACTCCCGAGGAAGAGGTAGAGGTCGAAACCAATACCGTCAGCAACAGATTGCTAGTGTGACAATTCCTGTACCTCAACAACAGCAACAACAGCAGAAGCAGAGCCAGCGACATCCTGCTCAACAAAAAATTCAGGATCGAGAAAGGGTTGTGAAAAGAGTATTTGACGCGCCTCCACTACCGTATGCTCAGCTTCTTCCGACTTTGTTACAATTGCAGCTTGTTGAGAAAAGGACGTTAGCTCCGCCGAAGGGCACGCCTCCTTTTGGTTATGACGCCAATGCATATTGCGAATTCCACTTTGGGGCACCCGGTCACAGCATCGAGAACTGTCATGCGTTCAAGCATAAGGTGCTGGATTTGATAGATAGCAAGGCTATAAACTTTGGTAATGAGGCATCCAACATTGAGATAAATCCGATGCCGTCTCATGGATCTGCACAGATGGTTGCAATATTGGAAGATACCAGTCTGAATCTGGTTATGAATGTGGATGAATTGAAGACACCTTTGGGTTATGTCAAGAGCAGATTGCTAAAAGGGGGAGTGTTCCCTGGTTGTGATACAGATTGTGTTGACTGTTTGGCCCGGCCTGAGGGTTATGATAACTTGAGAAGAGGTATTCAAGGGCTGATTGA
Organism: Lathyrus sativus; assembly: GCA_963859935.3. NCBI lineage: Eukaryota > Viridiplantae > Streptophyta > Magnoliopsida > Fabales > Fabaceae > Lathyrus > Lathyrus sativus. The sequence continues at coordinate 320,079,625 of OZ012735.1, forward strand.
TGAGGGTACGCTGCAATTCGACCGTACTATTGAAGAGAAGCCTGTTGAGGCAATAGTTGAAGAGCAGGGAGAAGTTGCAACGGTCACAATCCCGTTTAAAACTGTCACGATATCGGCGCCTCCCAAGAGGCCGACCATCACTATAACCAAAGCTGGACCCATTTCATATGAAAGCACTAAAGCCATCCCTTGGAATTATGGGGCGGAAGTTTACTGCAATGGAGAAAAGACTAACCTGGCATGCCCGCCGGTAGGGTCAGTTGATAACCTTGTGGGGGCAGGGGGCATAACCCGCAGTGGTAGAATTTTTGCGTCACCAGATGTAGAAGCTGAGAGAATTGCCAAGGGGAAGGGTAAAGTCAATGAAGAAGGACCTTCTCAAGAGAAGGAAAAAGAGGCTTTGACCAAAGATGTGGAAGAATTCATGAGATTAATTCAGAAGAATGACTATAAAATTGTTGATCATCTGCATCAGACACCTCCCAAAATCTAGATTTTGTCATTGTTGCTTTGTTCTGAGGCCCATCGGAATGCTTTGCTGAAAGCTCTTGACACTGCTTATGTACCCCAGGAGATATCCGTTAATCAGCTCGAAGGAGTGATTTCGCACGTGAATGCGGGGGATGGCCTTGGCTTTATAGATTTTGATTTAACGCCCAGGGGCCGCAACCACAACAGTGCGTTGCATATTTCAGTTGAGTGTAGGGGCACTGTTATGTCTCATGTACTTGTTGACACTGGTTCGTCCCTGAATGTTTTTCCCAAGAAGGCACCGTTGAAGCTGGATACCCGAGGTATAATCTGCACGCCAAGCGACTTGGTAGTGAGAGCTTTTGACGGGACTAGAAGGTCCGTGTTTGGAGAATTGACTTTGCCAATCCAGGTTGGTCCAGAGGTGTTTGACACCGTGTTTTACATCATGGACATACAGCCAGCTTATAGCTGCTTGCTCGGACGACCATGGATTCACTCTGCAGGGGTTGTAACGTCTACATTGCACCAAAAGATTAAATATATGGTCAATGGTAGCATTGTCACCATATGCAGGGAGGAAGACATCTTGGTAAGTCACCTGTCGTCGTTCAAATATGTCGAAGTGGACGGGGAGATCCATGAGACATTGTGCCAAGCTTTTGAAGGGGTGCAGATAAGAGATAAATCTCCTGTCGTAAGCAGTGGACCATAGGTGGCTATGTGTTCGCACAGAGAAGCCCAAGCGGTAGTTCAGGCCGGGGAAACTAAAGGTTGGGGTCAAGTTCTGGAGATTCCTGTTAAGCAGGACAAGTTCGGCTTAGGGTATCGCCCGTCATCATCATCTTCTTCACAGAGCGCGCCAAAGTTCAAAGGGTCGATTGTGTTTACCCCAGGGGGAGTCAGTTTTGAAATGGTTAATGTTGTGTCTGACAGTGAAGATGGAGATAGCGACTGTGACATGGATTCATGGATCAAGCCCAGCTGGCCAAGACAAAGCGTATGCAACTGGTCTATCCAAGACTTTATTTAAGTGACGCCGAAACAGTAATGCCTTGTTTTTTTCGATTATTGTACTATCCTATGTCCTATCCGGGGCATAGTGATTTTATTTCAGGGCCTACTTGTTTATGTGTATGCTTTTCTTTAATCATCAAATAAAGGCGTTTTCCTCATGCAAAATTTGTGATCCTTGTTTTTCTATTTTTATTTTTACAATAAAATGGCATTGTGGTTCTGTGCTTCGTTTGCATATCATTTGAAGCATTTAACCCTTTCTCTTGCAGGATCCATATTTCAGATGACACCAATCAAGAACTCCCTATGACTCGCTTCGACTTTGAGCACCCGATATTTCAAGCCGAGGAAGAGAATGTTGAGGACGACGACTTACTAGAAGAGCTGACTCGACTTTTGAAACAAGAAGAGAGAATCATTTTGCCTCATCAGGAGGATATTGAGGTTGTCAATTTGGGTTCCGAAGAAGTTGTCAGGAATGTCCGAATAGGGGCTGTGCTGCAAAGTGATATCAAGCAGAGACTTGTCGAGATGCTTCGAGAGTATAGTGACATCTTTGCTTGGTATTATGAAGATATGCCTGGGTTAGACACTAATATTGTGGTCCACCGCTTGCCATTGCGTGAAGAATGTTCGTCGGTCAAGCAAAAGCTCAGAAGAACGAAACCAGATATGGCCGTAAAGATTAAAGAGGAAGTACAAAAACAGTGGGACGCTGGTTTTCTAGCTGTTACAACTTACCCTCCTTGGGTCGCCAATATAGTACCTGTACCAAAGAAAGATGGTAAGGTGCGGATGTGCGTTGACTATCGGGATCTGAACAAGGCGAGCCCTAAGGATGATTTCTCGCTTCCTCATATTGACGTATTGGTCTCAATTCTCTGTGTTTTCCTTCATGGACGGATTTTCGGGCTATAATCAGATTAAGATGGCGTCGAAGGATATGGAGAAAACAACTTTTATTACCCCGTGGGGAACGTTCTACTACAAAGTGATGCCCTTTGGTTTGAAGAACGCTGGGGCAACATATCAGCGCGCTATGACGAAGCTCTTTCATGACATGATGCATAAAGAGATAGAGGTATATGTTGACGATATGATTGCCAAATCCCAGACGAAGGAAGAGCATCTGGTGAATCTTCTGAAATTGCTTGAAAGGCTCAGGAAATTCAGGCTGAGGCTGAATCCTAATAAGTGCACCTTCGGGGTGAGATCTGGAAAGCTACTGGGGTTCGTTGTTAGTGAAAAAGGAATTGAGGTTGATCTTGCAAAAATAAAAGCGATACAAGAAATGCCAGCGCCAAAAATAGAGAAAGAGGTTCATGGCTTTTTGGGGAGGTTGAACTACATTGCCCGATTCATATCTCACCTTACAGCCACGTGTGAGCTGATGTTTAAACTGTTGAAAAAAGATCAGGCGATTGTATGGAACGAAAATTGTCAAAAGACATTTGGAAGAATAAAAGAATAGTTGCAGGAACCTCCAGAATTGATACCCCCAGTAGCCGGGAGACCACTGATCATGTACTTGACAGTTCTTGAGAACAGTATGGGTTGTGTTCTCGGTCAACATGACGAGACTGGACGAAAAAAGCATGCGATCTATTACTTGAGTAAAAAGTTCACAGATTGTGAATCTCGTTACTCAATGCTCGAAAAGACGTGTTGTGCACTTGCTTGGGCTGCCAAACGTCTCAAATAATACATGCTAAATCATACAACCATGCTGATTTCGAAGATGGATCCGATCAAGTATGTCTTTGAAAAGCAAGCACTTTCAGGAAGGATTGCCTGATGGCAAATGGTACTGACAGAGTATGATATACAATATGTCTTGCAAAAGGCTATCAAAGGTAGCATGCTGTCAGAGTACCTGGCTGAGCAGCCAATCGATGATTACCAGCTGATGAGGTTTGATTTTCCTGATGAGGATATCATGTACCTAAAGATGAAAAACTGCGAGGAGCCGTTGCATGGTGAAGGTCCTGAACGGGGTTCCCAATGGCAATTGATTTTTGACGGTGCTATTAATTAATACGGAAGTGGAATTGGGGCAATCATCACGACTCCCCATGGGACGCACATCCTGTTCACTGCCAGATTGACATTTCCAGTTACCAACAATGAGGCTTAATATGAGGCGTGTATCATGGGTCTCGAGGAGGCTATTGATTTGAGGATTAAAAATCTTGATGTGTATGGATACTCTGCGCTATTCGTGAATCAGATCAAGGGAGAATGGGAGACTCATCAGCCTAATCTGATACCGTACATGAATTATGCGAGGAGGTTATTGCCTTTCTTTGACAGAGTAGATTTTCATCATGTGCCACGGGCAGAAAATCAGATGGCTAACGATCTTGCGACATTGTCTTCAATGTTCAAAGTTAACTTCTGGAATGATGCTCCCCGAATAGTTATCTCTCACCTTGATAGGCCCGCTTTCATATTCGCCATTGAGGAAGCTTCCGATGGCAAGCCATGGTATTTCGATATCCATAATTTCCTAAAGAACCAAGAGTATCCGACTGGGGCATCCAGCCGCGATAAGAAGACTCTTAGGAGATTGGCTGGCAATTTCTACTTGAATCCAGATGGTGTTCTGTACAGAAGAAATCATGATTTGGTGCTCTTGCAATGTGTAGATGAGAAAGAAGCTAATCTGCTTATGGAAGAGGTCCACGAAGGAACCTTTGGCACGCACGCCGGCGGACATGCTATGTCTCGAAAGTTATTACGGGCAGGGTATTATTGGCTGACAATGGAAAGAGATTGTTTCAAGTTTGCAAAGAAATGCCATAAATGCCAGATTTATGCAGACAAGATTCATGTGCCGCCCAACCCTTTGAATGTTATGGCATCCCCGTGGTCTTTCTCCATGTGGGGCATTGATATGATTGGCAAGATTGAGCCCACCGCGTCCAATGGACACCGGTTCATCTTGGTGGCTATCGATTACTTCACCAAATGGGTCGAAGCAGCGTCTTACGCCAATGTTACCAAGCAAGTAGTAGCCCGGTTTATCAAAAAGGACATTATCTTTCGTTATGGAATCCCCGAAAGAATCATTACTGACAATGGTTCGAACTTAAATAACAAGATGATGAAGGAATTGTGCCAGAATTTCAAGATTGAGCATCACAACTCATCTCCCTATCGGCCCAAGATGAATGGTGCTATCGAAGCGGCCAATAAGAACATCAAGAAGATAGTTCAGAAGATGGTTGTGACATACAAAGAATGGCACGAGATGTTGCCCTTCGCATTGCACGGTTATCGTACGACGGTACGCACATCAACCGGGGCAACACCTTTCTCATTGGTGTATGGTATGGAAGCTGTCCTACCATTAGAAGTTGAGATTCCTTCTTTGAGAGTTTTGCTCGATGTCCAACTCGATGAGGCAGAATGGATAAGGAATAGACTGAATCAGTTTAGTTTGATGGATGAGAAGAGACTTGCATCTATCGCATATGGTCGGTTATACCAGAGCCGGATGAAGAAAGCTTTCAACAAGAAGGTGCGCCCTCGAAGCTTTCAAACGGGCGATCTTGTGGTGAAGAAGATTCTCCCACCACAATCAGATCACAGGGGTAAATGGACTCCCAACTATGAAGGTCCATACATCGTTCGAAAGGTCTTCTCCAGAGGAGCCTTACTGTTGTCCACCATGGATGGCGAAGATTTTACATCCCCTGTGAACTCGGACGCAGTTAAAAAATACTTTGCTTAAAGAGACCTGCTGGACAGAAAAAAGAAAGTCCAGGCAAAAATGAGGCATCCCGACGAACCAAAAAGAAAAAAGAAAGGTTCGGGCAAAAATTATGGATAAAATTGAAAAGATGTACACCCGCGAGATCGAAAACCTGAAAAGGCGACTTTGGCAAAAAAGGGTATCCCGGTGAATCGAAAACCTGCAAAGGGCGATTCAGGAAAAAGTTAGGGATTGAAAAAGCAAATGACTACGGTCCGAGTTTGATACTGCATTGCTTAGTGGTTTGGGAGTACCTGAGGGTCGATTATCCAAGTCAATCTCTTCCGAGGATGGAATATCGAGAAAGTGTCAGAGTCAGGCGAGTCATAGGAGGATCAACTCATGGTGTTTGTCTATACCACGTTGCCGACATGTATACAAATTTCTTTGTACCTCTGTACATATTTGTACTTATTTTGTAGCTTCCTCTTTTCAGGAGTTGCATCCACTGTACAAACTTTGCCTATTTACAGGCCCGTTATCAATAAACGCATACTATTTAGTACTTGATGTTTGTTTCTTGTTTTAACTTTTACTGTTTTGTTTGTGGAAAATGCCGATGTCTTTGATAAACTTGCACGTGCATAAACTTGCAGGCCTCGGCCAATAATTGTTAAAACTTTGAATTGACTGAGTAATTGTCACGGCTATTGGCCTGGATATTTCCTTTTGTATATGATATCTTGTTGTTGCTCATATTTTGCAGGGTCGTTACCTTCGCAGCAAATAGCTAAGGGATCGTGTTCCCCAGCCAGAGTCCCTTAACGTAGGAGCAGGCTCTAGGTGACTTTATTCCTCCCCAGCAGATGGAAGTCGCATCTTTATCCCCAGAAGAGTTGGATGCGAGCTAGCAAGCGGTCAGGCAGTGATGTGCATTCCCAGCAGTTGGTCATGTGCACATTTAATCCCCAGTAAGGTCCTCACAGAGTACAACCAGGTTGTCAGTGGTTTGAAGGGTTATTCCCCACGCAGGACTGTCCTTTTTGTTCTCCAGCAGGTTGTCTTTCCTCCAATAGGTTGATCATCCTCAGCAGAGTTCGTAACTACGGAGTTGTTAAGCTATCCCTCAGCAGGATTATTTTTTCCCCCAATGGAGTCGGTTCACCTTTCCAGCATTTATTTTGCTGAGATAATTCTTTGACACCTGGTTATCCCCAGCGGAGTTGGCTTTGTCTTTAGCATTTATTTTGCTAAAGCGGTTATGTATCTAGCTTTTCTCCGGCAGCCCGAGCCTGCATTTGCATCTTGCATATATCATCATATATGTACCATATTAGCATCTACCCAAACGCGTAGCATTTCCATTCTGCATGGAGCATTACGCCATTTTCACACATATGCATTTTGAAACATAAGCTAGGTTGGTTACCTCTTTGTTTTCAGGTGTTTTTCCCTGCAGGTAATGGAAATTCTTGTTCAGGATGGTTTTCGGATATCCAGATTTTTGACATGAGATATGCGATGATAACGTTCGTCCCATCATGTGTGCCCTCATCAGAGTTGCTTGATTAAGTTTCTCTTCTTCCCCAGTGGAGTTTTCCTCGTGTTGTTGTTACGTCAGCATTAGACCTTTGAGGTCGTTACTTGTTGTCAAAGTAAGTACCTGGCAGTGGACGTCAGAGTTTCCTCAGTAGAGTTTTCCTCGGATTTCTGTTGTGTCAGCATTAAAAAATCTCGTGGATGAAACCTTAGGAGTTTGACCCGTGTTGACGGAGATGTTACCTGTGTTGACAGAGATAGGTTACCTGTGTTGACAAAGATAGTTTGACCCGTGTTGACGGAGATCCTTACCCGTGTTGACGGAGAGTTTACCCGTGTTGACGGAGAGGTTACCCGTGTTGACGGAGATTTTATCTGTTTTGACACATGTTACCTGTGTTGACAGAGATTGTTTACCCGTGTTGACGGAGAGTTTACCCGTGTTGACGGAGATTGTTGCCCGTGTTGACGGAGAGTGTATTTGAGTTTACCTGTGTTGACAGAGATTGTTTACCCGTGTTGACGGAGATTTTACCTGTTTTGACAGATGTTACCTGTGTTGACAGAGATTGTTTACCCGTGTTGACAGAGAGTTTACCCGTGTTGACGGAGAGTTTACCCGTGTTGACGGAGAGTTTACCCGTGTTGACGGAGATTTTACCTATTTTGACCCGTGTTGACGGAGTTGTTACCCGTGTTGACGGAGTTGTTACCTGTGTTGACAGAGTTGTTACCCGTGTCGACGGAGTTGTTACCCACAGAGTTGTTCGTTCAAGTCTTCGGATGCCAGATTAGCGCTTTTATTTAGTGCTTCGCCGTTTCCGCGGAAATGGGAGGCCAAGGATAGTACATTGATCACTCGCGCTTTACGTAGTGCTTGCTCGTCCAGTCGGAGGTAGAAAGTCAAGGACAGTGTATTGGTATGGTCCTGTGACTCGGTTCCCGCTTATTGTAGCATGTAATATTGGATCCAACTCCTGTGGTGTCACACAGGTGGTTGATGTTGAAATCAGGTTCTTTATCAGATGATTGATCAGTTTGTTGCCGTGACAACCGGATTCAATTCTCTGGATTTTTGTTCCCCAAGCAATTTGTGCAGTTTTTTTTCTTTGGTTGGAAAATTTCCGGGTTCTTTGGTATTCAACCGCCTTTTACCTCTATTGTTCGAAAGCCGTACGCTTTTCATCCAGTCAGGTCCAAGCCGCTTGAATAGGGGCAGCTGTTGCACCCCAAAATTTGCCTAACCTTTTTCTTACTTGGTTTATGTTTCTTTGCATTAGCATATCATTGTTTTAGCATTTGCATAGCATAGCATTACTCATTTAGCAGGGGATCAAGTGTTCTATATATCAAGAGGAGCCTATCTAGAGGTCTTGTTCAAGCTTGAGAAGGCACCAAAGTCATCAGGAAGAGGGTTGTGTTCTTAAGAAGATTGGTTGTTTGTATATGGTTAATCTCCTAACCTGAGGACCAATTGAAGACCATCAGTGGGTTGTGGATCCTGGATCATGGATAGGGTATGTGGATAGAGCTCATAGAGTGCCTTGAGGGTCATGAGAGAGCTCAGTCAAGTCATTATGCCAAGTGTGAAGAGCCACAATTGAGAGTGTTGTAATTAGGGTTTTTGTCTGAGTAACCCTAAGTCAACTGTGCAATTGAAGAGGATCAAAGCCCAATTCTAAGTATTTGTAATCATGGAGAGTTGTGTTGAGATAAATAAGGTGATATTCCAAGATCAATCCAAGAAAAGTTCAAAGTGTGAGGAGTTGCTAAACTAGGGTTCTCATGGTAAAATCCCCTATTTGGTGCCTAACTTCAAGATCACTTATCTCAAGATACAAGCTTCATCTATACTTTTTGCCAACTTGAAACTTGTAGAGCATGCTCTTAGCTTTAATTTGAGTGCTAGAAGTTCTCCATTGGATTTATAGAACTCAAGTTATGGTCCAGACAAGTTACAGGTCATCAGATGAATGTGAAATTTGTCTGCAAAAGTCAACCAACTTACAAGGGACTTTTGACCTAGAAGGGGATTTCTACTCAACTTTTGGCCAACATGAAAGTTGTAGGTATTGATCTTAGCTTTCCAATTTGTACTAGAAGTCTTCCATCGGATTTGTATAACTCAATTTATGAGGTTTACAAGTTAGGGGTATTTTTGGGAAAGTGAGATTATAGGTCATTTGGCATTATAGGTCATTTTCACTATCATGAAAGTTTCAAATGAAGTTTTGTCCAACACAAAACTTGCTCAAAATGATGTTTTTAGGTCAACCATGTACTCATGAGGCATTGATTTGGCTTAGGGCGAGACTTGATTTGAAGGAAATTAACAAAAGGGGAATTTAAAGGCATTTAAGTGAAAAAAATCCAAAATAATTCATATGTGTTCAAACCAATGCAAAATGGTGCTCATTTTAATCAGAAAAATCATTTTGAACACATTGGCAATATTGGAAAGTCATTTTGAAGTATAATTCATGACATTTCAACTTGTTACTTCTTAAATAAGTAACACATCAAACCTTGGTCTTATGATGGAAACAAGGGCTTAATTGGATCTCTACACTTTCCACAGTTAACAAGCAAGGGAATTGAAGATTCTTGGAGAAGTTTTGAGTGCAAATTCGTGTTCACCATAGTTGGAACTTTCAAAGAAAAGTGAAACTTGGATTTCTAAGTTTGGGCCTCCATTGGGCCTCCCAATCACCCAAACTCATTCTATATAAGTTCAGAAAGTGGTTCAGATCAAGTTTGGTGTTCATTTCGTGCCATAGCCAGAGATTGCAAGTTGAATTCTCAAGCTCCAAGTGCAAATCGTGATTTCAATTCTAGAGGGATTCAAGGCAATTTAAGGATTGAATCATCTTCAGCATCAATCATAGAGTGAATCTGCACAATTTGAGGCCAAGGATCGTGCTCTAACTGCTCCAATTTGAAACTTCAACTCAGGTATGTAACTTTCAAAATTGTTGTAGATTCATGATGATATAGCATGTTTTAGTATGGGGATAAGGTTTAGGAAGATGATTAGATGGATTTTGGATCAATATTTGAAGATTTAGAGACAAATTAAGATGCAACCTGATTTCTGTTTGGATGCAAATTGGCCTGATTATGGAGAGTTAGCATGATCTAAATAGTTTAGGATGACCTATGAAGCATGAGGGATTGATCCATGGCTTTGGATTGAGGTTTGGTGATGATCAAGAACTTGATATATTTTCTGTTTGCGTTCGTGTTTTAAAACCTAGAAGGAATTAGGATGAATGAACATGATATTTGGATTCAACATGAAAATTGGAATGGGATGATGTATAGTTTGGTAAGGTGTGGTGACCTGCACATGATGTCTCACCGGAGAAGACGAGCAGCGTCGTTCTCCGGCCACCACTGTGAACTTCCCTCCATCTGAGTTTGAAAAGGTTGAAGATGACTTCCCCACCCTTGGATCAGCTTGAAACCTTGACTTTGTCCACGCATCCAACACACACGATCTAACCTGAGATTTGAACCTTTGACTCCAAAATGTTGCGCATCATTAATGTGCTAGCAGCCCTTAGATTAGGAGACTCAATCCACAGATCCTGCGCTCCTCATTATTTTCAGCATTTTATTTCTTTTTAATTCATTTTCTTATTATTTTAATTACTTTGTTCATTTTTAATTCATAATAAATCCAATATTGATCAGAAAAATACCATAAAAATATGAGCCTGATCTAGATTTAATTCTTGATTTTCTGATGCTTTTACATTTCATTTTCATGCAATTTTCAATTTAATATGATTTTTTGCATTTTTGTTTAATTCTTTAATTTGGCTTATTTCTTCATGCTTTTGTTGAATTTTGATTGCCTGTTTGGTATAGAATTTGGGACTGATTTTTGGCTTGCTGGTAGATTAGAGATGCATGATCCCTTAGGATTTAATTCAGATTTTTTAAACAACATTAGGTTCTGTTTAGGACTAGTTCCCTTGACCTCCCTTTTGTAGGGTTTCTTTTGACCTCTTTGGGTTTTAGGATTTCTTTAGGTGCCTTCCCTTTAGATTAAGGCTCTAATATTTTGCCCATATATCAATAGCATGTTTAGGATCCCTTATAAAATTTGGTAGAATTTTAGAAGGTGTTTTAGGTTTTAAGTAGATTTAACATTTAAGGTGTTGATTAGGGTGCTTTTAGTGTAGCTCTTCCCTTAGTTGAATCTCAAAGGTGGATTTTAGTGCAAATAAGCTTCTAAATCTCTTGTGGTGGCTCATTAGACATCTTGAGATTTCTTTAGCTTGAATACCTAGGCTTGAATTGGTGTTTAGACCTCCCTTTAGTAGCTTTCTTGTAGCTTGTTCAATTAGGGTTTAGGAAGAGCTTAGTTTGCTTTCTCTTTCTTCAAATAAACATGGATTGTTTTCCATTCTCATCCAAGGATTCAAGGTCCCTATGTGGCAGCCTCATCTTTCCTTTGAAAGGATGTGTGGCATTTCACAAGAGGTAGAACCTTTGAGGATGCTTATCTCAGATGTATGGTTGAGTGCCAGGATGGATTCCCTTGGTTTCCATCCTGCTTCCCATCACCATGCAATAATCTTGATGTTAACTTTCTTCTCTATTGTTGAAGCATGAATATGGTACATCTTGAATATTATTTTCTTTTGATGGTGCTTTGAGGGGATATTTTCTTTGAGCTTTTGGCTTCTGTTTTCCAACTTGTTTAGCTTTCTTGTGCACTTTATTTGTCAATTTTTGAACCATTTTCCTAATTTTGAGGTAACTTGCAAGTCAAGTTACCTCCAAGGAAGGTTCATACAAGTGCATGACCTAGTTTGAATTGGAAATGACCTTTGTTGATCCATTGAGCTCTCAACTCTTCTTATTTCACATATTAGACATGTTGAGCTTGCTGTATGTTCATTTTTAGGTCAAAATTATGTTCATTGCTTGTTCATTTGTGTGTTTCTTTTGTTGCTTCTATTTAGGGTTCCATATGTGACATGTTTGCTTTGTTTGTGTGATTTCTCCCTTTGTGTGATTACCTCTTGTGCATTTCTTCTTCTTCTTTCTTCTTTGCATTTCTCATATGCATGCTTGGTTGAGATGAGCTTGTGGAGGCTACTGCCCCACACTATTTTCCTCCCACTTTCATTCTACTTGTGCATTCAATGTGTGCATTCTTTCATTTACATGTTTCTTTTGTTGTTTCTTCTTCTTCTTTTGTCTTTCTTCCCTTAGGATTTCTAACCTCTTTTGTTCAAGAGAGGTTATAATAGACATTAGGGTTCTAAACATGCATGATAACATTAGGTAGATCCCTTTCAAACTCAATTTTAAGTCCACTTTGCATGACAACTTTTAGGATTGACTTAGTCTCCCATTAGTGGTCCTTTCTTCTCTTCTCATCTTCATACAATCTTAACACACTTAATAAAGATAATGGATGTTGTGCCATGAGCCTTATACTTGGGAAATGGTGATTGAGTAGCCACCTCTCAATTGCCTAGAGTGTTTAGTATACGTCCTTAGGACGATGTGCGACGCATTCGATCCTAAGTTTTAGACTTTAGTACAACATACATTATGAACACCCAAATTCAAAACACTTCTTATCTAAAAAACACAAAAACACTTTGTCGCTACTGCGAAAATCGGCGTCGGCTGAACAGAAGAGTCGCCACCGTGCGTTATTTATCCCAAAGGAGGGAAAGGGAACGCTCGAAGTAAACCTAACGCAAAGACGGGAAAGGAATGGTCATCGCAACCAAATCCTGGATTCGGGAGTCGGTTACGCAAGGGGAAGGTATTAGCACCCCTCACGTCCGTCGTACTCGACGAGATCCACGCTTGTTTTCTAGTACGGATTGTTATTCTACCTATTCTACAGGTCTGGGGTTAAAAGAAAATAAAATGACTCGGCAAAGTATCGCACTTTATGCCTACGTATTCCCGTCTGGAACGAGAAATCAGAGTCAACGTAGTTCGCCTACCTACGGGAAAGGAGGGGAAGGTTGCTCGCTAGGATATCGCATCCTATGCCTACGTACTTTCATACAGCATGAAAGATCAGAGCAAACGTAGTTCGGGCCACGTACGACACAAGTTGTTCAAGTGTCTTTTATGAAAAAATCTCACCTTAAACAAGGGTTTTCTTATTGAAAAAAGGTTGATGTTTGTTCAAATCTTTTGATGGAAGAAATGAATTGATCTCTGTTATAACCTTTATTAATGTTTTTCTGTTGTTTTGAAGAAAGAAGAGATGACACTCTAAAATCCTAGGGTTGAAAAGGGGAATAAAAATCTACCCTAATGTTGTCATGCATGGGTTAACACCTAATGTCTATCATGCCCCTCTCTTGCGCAGAGAGAAACAGAGATCCTAAGGGAATAGACGGAAACAGAAACAGCAGATATATACAATAAAACAGTAAAATGCATGGATGCAACAGTACAAGCGAGGCAAGGGAGTCCCACTCAACCTCGAACCTAGAAAACAATAGGCAAAAGTGAACAGAATTCACTTTCAACCCAACAAGTTAAACAACAAATAATACAGTCCTGGAAATTCACACAATACATCAAGAATTAAAACAGCTAAAACTAAACAGCAAAGCAATCTTCATCAGCATCTACAACCAGCTCCAGGCTTCAAGCAGACATCAGTCTTTATCTTCACAGCTTCAATGGCTTTTCTTCAAGGCCTAATCTCCAAGCTGAGGAATCAATCACAAGAATGAACTGGGTGTTAAGCAATCAGTTGACCACCAAAGGTGGCAAACAGACTGCTATCAACACAAAGAATATTTCCCTCAAGAGTTCTATCTCTTAGACACTATCACCAAGCCTTCCAAAGGAAGGGGGTGAGTGTCTTAGAGAGACTCTGCATCACAGAGAAGGATGGAGGCAATCAAGACCTTCTATATTTGTGAATCAAGTACGCTACTCTAGAGCTCTGCCTAACTCCTAGACCCTACAAACTTCAACAGCTGCCAGCAAAAGATAATCCTCATCAACTCTGGAAGTTGGTCTTCATTCTCTGATCTTCAGATGGGCTTCATCAACACAGTCTTCAGCTCAAACCCCAAGCCCCAAACAACCCAATACCCCACACACAGACATATAATAACCCTAAAGAGGGCACAGCACACAGTTAATCAAATATAAGCAATATACTAGTAGCAGTAGGGGAATCCTAATATTTTCTAAGGGATCTATCATCTACCCATAACCCCTATAGTCCCATACCCCAAAATCAAATCAAAATTCCTAAAAGAATTAATCTATCTCACCTATGCTCATTTAAAACCCTAATTTTAACCACTCTAATTTCACCTAATCAAATCACCTAAAAATTAATCCTAAAATTATGAATTAAATCCTATATACAAGTTGAAGTCCTAAGCTAATCACCTTAAAAAGAATGGACCCTAAATCTAAGGGGAACTATTAGAACTAAAATCAACAAAATTAGGCACTAAACTAAACTCATTAAAAAGCTATTTACAAGAAAAATACACAAAAAATATCAAAACAAAGTAAAATGCCAATTTTATTATTTATTAATTTTCTTAACAAAATTATGAATCTACCACAAAAAGACCAATTAAAAACAAGCTATTTTCAATTTTATATGGATTTTTAAAGATCAAAGAAAATTAAAGAAAATAAAAATCACAAAACATGAAATAAAAATGGGGAGGGGGTGTTATAAGCAGATGCGCCCAGTTCATATTGCTGATGGGCCATGAAGTGGGGGCGCGAATAACAAAAGCGTTAAGCCCAGCATGGATCAGAAATTGAATTAAAAAAAATAAAAGAAAAAGATTAGATCCACGGTGCAAATAGCGAGATTTCTGAGTGTATTTTGTTGGGCTTCTCAAAAGGGGGGTGGGGATAGGAATCTGATTCAGGCCTAGAATTGCATTTAATGAAACGCATCGTTTGGATGCTTTGGGTTCCCTCCGTTTCTCTCTTCAAATCTGGACCGTTAGATTAGGTTGACAAGTCAATAACTTGGGAAGATCCAACGAGCATGCTTCATCTTCTCCAACGAGCCCTAGGGTTTGCAGGTTTCCTCAGCTTCATGCAAGCACTTTCAAGTCCATCGTTCTCTCTCAATAGGCCATGAAACCCTACACTATAAAGAGCAATCTTGCTCTATTCTTTCCCATAAACACGATGGTGCCCTAAGTTTGGATTGAAACCAACCCTAGAATGAAACCCGATAGTTATACTTTCATGGCATACCAACTGCACTCAGCAATGGGATCTCACAATTCTTCATTCTAATTGTCCTATCCTATTCATCATGCTACACTGATCTCAGCAAGCTATTGTATGCTGATTAAAACTCATTATATAACCTAATCTCGATCTTGAAAGATTCATCACCATGTTACCAAACTCCATGAAACCTTCTCAATTTCTCTGAAAATAGTCATCTAACCTAACCTAACATTCATACACTAACAATCTAACCTAACAACACCTAATTATGGAGATAGAAGAGAAAATGCATACCTGCAATTCTTTGTAGGAACAGATGGGAAATAGCTTGAATCAGCACTTGCAATCCCTCACCAATGGTCCTTAGATGATGCTATGGCTTCTGTTTGCAAAAAGTTGGAAGAAAAGTGCTTGGATTGTGAGATTCGAATCTGATATGGATCTTTGCAATCTCAACCTTAGAGCTTCAATCCTCCATTGATGTGCCTCTGAGCTTACTTGTATGCACTCACTATCTTCAATGGATGATGGATGAAGAAAAAGAATGAACAGAATTGGTGTAGATTGTAGATTTTCACACTTTCTTACAATGGAAGCAACAATGGAATTCTCTCTCTTCTCTCTCTCTTTTCACCAACCCCTTGCACCAATGATCCACACTCACTATATAGAGGATGATGGACAGATCTAGAAGTTTCTGGATGCCTCTAGGATGATTCTAGAATGTGGTAGAAATTCATGGAAATTCTCATGTGATGACATATTGATATCTCATGGTATCTCCTTAAAATGCACCTATACCCCTTCAAAATCTCCTTACATGCCAAATTGGAATGATATGCAAGCTCCTTGCCTTGAAAATTACCTTGTGCCAAGTTTTCCATGCTTGCCTTATTATGCAAGTAACAAAAATGCAAAGCAAGTCCAAAATTGAAACCCTAACTCAAAAAAGTGGTTGAACCAATGTCTTTAAAATGATGTTTGGATTCAATTTGGTATATTGGATGACCCCTTTTAGATTTGTAGATCTCTCAAACCATTTTCCAACTTGAACTTCTTCAAGTTATATGCCTTTTTTAAGTCATTTTTCACCAACTTTTATCAAGTCTTGTTCTATGCATTTCCAAACTTCCATGACTTATTTTCTAGACTTAAAATGACATTTTGAGCAACTTTGATGTTGTGAAGTTTTTCATTTGAAGCTTCCTTGTATGAGTTTTAGGCATAGGCTAAGAATGACCTATAATCCTCAGATGACCAAAATACCCTTTGCTTGCCAAGACCATAAGTAGAGTTCCACAAATCATATGAATACATACCATACCTTTATAGAAAGCTAAGACAATAAGGAACAACTCTCATGTTGGCCAGAAATCCATTTGAAATCTCCTTGAAGGGTAAACGTTGCTTGGAAGACAAGTAACTTTCACAGACAAAATTTCAGATACCTCAGATGACCTGTAACTTGCAAGAGCTATAACTTGAGTTCTATAAATCATCTTGATGACTTCCACCACTCAAATTAAATCTATGAAGATACTCTACAAGTTTCATGTGGACCATAAATTCATATGAAGCTTGCATCTTGAATTACACTGCTTTGAAGTTTGACCTAAATTAGGGGATTTTACACTGAAACCCTAATTTGGTAACTCCTCTTCTCCTTGACTCCTCTTGATTTTTCTTTAGCACAATATCATATCCATATCCATATAGCAAATAATGAATCCCACATTCCTCAAATGATTCTTGATGCCTTTCAAAACACTTCTTTGACCTAGGATTGACCTAGTGTTGACCCTAGTTGACTGACTTCAACTGAGGCTCTTGCAATCATCCCAATGACTTGGTTACTCCTCAAAAATGATCCTTTAGGCTCCTCATAACATCCATACACACATCATGCTCTTGGCTCATAGCTCACACTTCCTCTGATGATCCCCAACTAGCCTCAAGATAGGAGAGAATTCACTGATCAACCTGGCAGCTCTTCAAAGCTCAAATTCTTCTCTGATGACCTGAGTAGTCTTGAGTATGAATGAAACCCTTGGATATGCCTCTTGAGATAAGAATAGCACTTGATCCCCTGATTAAGATAGCTTGCCTATGCTATGCAATGCAGATGAATACACTATGTACATGATGACAATGCAAATGATTATGCAATTGAAACATAAACCTAGGTTAGAAAAGGTTGGGCAAATTTTGGGGTGCAACAGCTGCCCCTATTCAGGCGGCTTGGACCCGACTGGATGAAGAGCGCGCAGCCTTCAGACATTCGAGGTACGAGACGGTTGAATACGAAAGAACCCGGAAATTTGCCAACCGCAAAAATAAATTGCGAATATGACTATTGCTTGGGGAAAACCCTGGGTTGGCTTCTGTCGTCACAACAATAACTAGCCATCCATCTGTCAATCTGTTTTTTGTAAAATAATCTGATATTGTCCGCAGACCACTCCATTCCAAAGAAATGAGCATACACCACACAACGAGGAATTGTTGACATCACTTATCAACCTCTGTTGATCTTACTTATCAACCTCTGTTGATCTCACTTATCAATCGAGCCCACGCTAACTAGCTGGAAAATATTGACTTCACTTGTCATGTTGACTTCACTGATCAACCTTTCGTATCCTGAAGAAACGAGCAAACGCTTAACCAAGCGAGACAATGTTCGAAAACATGAACAACCAACTCTGCGGGGAAATGAGAAACTTGACTAAGTAACTCTGAGGGGACAATTCTGACGACGGTCGTCAAACACCTGCTGGGGAAATTGGGGACTTAACCAAGCACCCTTGTTGAAAAACACGAGGAATTTAACCAAACAACTCCTGTAACAAGCTCCCTGCTGGGGGAAATGCGGGTAACCACCCGAAAATCTGTATTACCACCTTCTAATACTGATACCACATCATCCTGAGAAAGACTCAGCTGGGGGAATACAAGTAACTTAACCAAGCAACTGGTTGAAGAATACCCTGCCGGGGACTACGAGGAACTTAACCAAGTATCTCGTTGAGGACCACCCCGCTGGGGATTATATCTCTACTGGGGTAACTGCGGGCAACCACCCAAAATCTGCAACATGCCCTTTCCACAGCACTCTGAGAAAGGACTCGGCTGGGGAGAAAGAAAAGTGCTTGACCAAGCAACTCTGCTAGGGAACATGACATGACGAACACGATCACTGCGTGTCTGACACAACAACCCTCTGTAACTGCGTATTCTGGCGTTGCAAACAAAATCACATAATGGGACAAACACGATCACTGCGTGTTGTGTTACAACCAAAATCACATCGACCATAAATCCAACCGGATGAGGTAAACACGATCCCTGCGTGCCAAACGGAATAAATCCACATAGAAGAGGCGAACACGTGTACTGCGTACTTCAACCACCAATATGACGAACACGATCACTGCGTGTGCTGCAATAGGACGAATACGATCACTGCGCATCTCGACCAACAAACCCCCCAAAATAATGTCAACACGATCACTGCGTGTGTCGCCAACCCATGTAATAGGACGAATACGATTACTGCGTATGCCGACCAACAAAACCAACTGACGCGATAGCCACGATCACTGCATGCTTCGCATCACGAGTTCCCATGATACTATCAACACGATCACTACGTGCCGTACGAATACGATTACTGCGTATCTTGAACACGATCACTGCGCGTTCGAACACGATCACTGCGTGTTCTGAGCCACGATCCTCTTGACTGGAGAAAACACGATCCCTGCGTGTTATGTGTCTCAACTAACCCACATAACTGGACGAATACGATCACTGCATATTCTAACCATACATAGGGTGAACGCGATCACTACGCGCTTCATGTCACGGCTCTCTTGACTGGAGAAAACGCGATCACTGCGTGCCGTGACACAACTTCAAACATGGGACGAATCTGATCACCGCGTACTTCGGCCACAAACAACCAGATGAACACGTTCACTGCGTGCCTCACCCCATAACCAAACCATATAACGGATGAATACGATCACTGCGTATACCGATCAACGAAAACTGGATAAACATGATCACTGCGCATCAATCTATAACCACCGTATAACGGACGAATACGATCACTGCATATATCGACCAACAACATCACATGATATGGTAAACATGATCACTGCGTGTCCTGCTCAATAAACCCCGAGATGATACCAACACGATCACTGCGTGCCTTACAAAACAATCTTCTTAGATCGGGACGGATACGATCACTGCGCCATTCGACCACAGATACACATACAAGGATCAACACGATCACTGCATGTCCTACGACATGAACCCCATAGATGGTGCAGATACGATCACTGCGTACTCTGACCACAAAACCCACGTCTTCCTGAAACCACGATTTCTCTTATCGGCAGGGAACAAACATATCTGAAACTGAAGAGGTAACCACCTGGCTTATGTTTCAAAAAATGCACGTTTGATAATGACATAATGCTTCCACACAGCATGGAAATGCTACGTACTCGTGTAGAATGCAAATGCTGAAGACACACTGGATCCGCCGGGGATGACCGGAATACTACCGCTACGCTTCCAACAAAATAAATGTTGGAAAGATGAACTAACTCCGCTGGGGATAACCATCCTGCTAGGAAAGTAGCTCACAAACTCAAAACCCCAAAATCTGCTGAAGACGATCCTCCTGACAAGGAAGAGCGACTTACTGGGGAAAGAAAGGACAATCCCTCAGGAAAAACTCCTTTCAGCAGCTCCAACCACCTGATCACACTCTGTGGGGAACCTCTCCTGCTATCACTGAGCTGGGGAAATCATCCCACTATCACTGAGCTGGGGATTGAACTACACATTCTGATTTGCACTGCACAAGAACTCTTTGGGAAATTAATCACATTTGTCTCGACCTTCACTGGGGAGGACTCTGCTCTGCTTGATAAGCTAATTCCGATCTACTGAAGATACATTGATCCTTTACTTTGACGCAATCTCCGCTCTCCTGGGGAGATAACATTCAGTTTTGCCTGGGGCGACTTCACTGGGGAAGGACACAACGTTCATCCTCCGGAGAGGGTACCAGCCTGCCATGGACTCTGGCGGGGAACTTTGCGAGCTTTTGAATACCTGCAAAAGTCAACAAGCAAACACAAGGCAATCTATGCAAAAAGAAACATCTGGGTAATCACCCATGACAACCATTCAGGTAATTTTTGGTTTTAACAATCATCGGCCGAGGCCCGCCTGTTTACACGCATGTAAGTTTATCGAAAACATCGGCGCTTTTTACAAACAAAACTGTAAAAATTAAAACCAAAGTCACACAATACACTGACTAAAACACTTTATTGATAATAGCCTGAGAATAGGCAAGATTTGTACATCAGATGCAACTCCTGAAAAGAGGTAGTCACACATAAACAAAATGCAGAAGTATACAAATATACAGAATAAAATTTGTACACATGTCGGCAACGTGTTACAGACGAACACCATGAACCGATCCCCCTATGACTCGCCGGACTCCGCCACTTCCCCGATCTTTGTCTTCGGAAGAAATTTCTTTGGATAATTGACCCCCAGACGCTCCCAAACCGCTAACAATCAAACTTGGACCGCAGTCATTTGCTTCTCAAATCCCTAACTTTTGCGTGAATCGCCCTTTGCGGGTTTTCGATTCACCGGGATACCCTTTTTTGCCGAAGCCGCCCAGTGTAGGTTTTCAACTTCGCGGGTGTACATTTTTCCATTTTATCCCTAACTTTTGCCCGAACCTTTTTATTCTGTTTTTGGTTCTCCAGGATGCCCCATTTTTGCCTGGACTCTCTTTTTACTGTCCAGTGGGTCAATTTTTAAGCAAAGTATTTTTTAACTGCGTCCGAGTTCACAGGGGACGAAAAGTCTTCACCATCCATGGTGGATAACAATAAGGCTCCTCCGGAGAAGACCTTTCTCACGGCGTATGGACCTTCGTAATTGGGAGTCCATTTGCCCCTGTGATCCTATTGCGGTGGGAGAATCTTCTTCAGCACAAGATCACCCGTCTGAAAGCTTCAAGGTCGAATCTTCTTGTCGAACGCTTTCTTCATCCGACTCTGATACAGCCTACCATGTGCAATGGATGCCAGTCTTTTCTCATCTATCAAGCTCAGCTGATTCAATCTACTTCTCGCCCATTCTGCCTCATCCAGCTTAACATCAAGCAAAACCCTCAAAGACGGTATCTCAACCTCTAATGGCAGGACAACCTCCATGCCATATACTAGTGAGAATAGTGTTGCCCCGGTTGACGTACGCACTGTAGTACGATAACCGTGCAAAGCGAATGTCAGCACCTCATGCCAATCCTTATTCGTTACCACCATCTTCTGAACAATTTTCTTTATGTTCTTGTTGGCCGCTTCAACAACGCCATTCATCTTGGGTCTGTAGGGAGATGAATTATGATGTTCAATCTTGAAATACCGACAAAGATCTTTCATCATCTTGTTGTTCAAATTCGAACCATTATCAGTAATGATTCGCTCAGGAATACCGTATCTGCAAATTATATCCTTCTTGATAAATCTAGCCACCACCTGTTTCGTCACATTGGCGTAAGATGCTGCTTCCACCCACTTAGTGAAGTAATCAATCGCAACCAGAATGAAGCGATGCCCATTAGAAGCAGTAGGCTCAATCTTTCCGATCATATCAATTCCCCACATGGAGAAGGGCCATGGGGATGCCATAACATTCAGTGGACTGGGTGGCACATGGATCTTATCTGCATGGATCTGGCATTTGTGACACCGCTTGGCAAATTTGAAACAGTCAGCTTCCATCGTCAACCAATAATACCCTGCTCGCAACAACTTTCGAGTCATAGCATGCCCACCAGCATGTGTACCAAAAGTTCCTTCATGGACCTCTTCCATGAGCAAGTTGGCTTCCTTCTCGTCTACACACCGGAGGAGTACCAAATCGTGGTTCCTTCTGTACAACACGCCATCGGGATTCAGATAGAAGTTTCCTGCTAATCTCCTTAGGGTCTTCTGATCACGACTGGATGCCCCAGCCGGATACTCCTTATTCTTCAGGAAATTCTGTATATCGAAATACCACGGTTTACCGTCAGATGCTTCATCAATTGAAAACACAAAGGCCGGCCTATCAAGGCGAGAGATGACAATGCTGGGAGCCTCATTCCAGCGGTTGACTTTATACATCGAGGATAACGTTGCAAGGGCGTCCGCCATTTGATTCTCCGTCCGAGGTACATGATGGAACTCTACCCTATCAAAGAAAGGTAGCAGCCTTCTCGCATAATTCATGTACGGCACCAGATTAGGTTGGCACGTCTCCCACTCTCCCTTAATCTGATTCACAACCAATGCTGAATCCCCATATACATCCAGATTCTTAATCCTCATATCGATAGCCTCCTCTAACCCCATAATGCAAGCTTCATACTCGGCTTCATTATTCGTCACTGAAAAAGTCAATCTGGCTGTGAACGGGATGTGCGACCCGTGGGGAGTTGTAATGATTGCCCCGATCCCGCTACCGTACGAATTGACAGCCCCATCAAAAATCAATTGCCACTGGGAACTTCGCTCAGGTCCTTCACCAGGCAACGGCTCATCACAATCCTTAGCTTTCAAGTACATTATGTCCTCATCAGGAAACTCAAACTTCATAGGCTGATAATCCTCAATCGGCTGTTCGGCGAGATATTCGGACAGAACACTTCCCTTAATGGCCTTCCGAGAAACATACTGGATATCGTATTCTGTCAATACCATCTGCCATCTAGCAATCCTTCCAGAGAGCGCTTGTTTCTCAAACACATATTTGATCGGATCCATCTTCGATATCAGCATGGTTGTATGATTCAGCATGTACTGTCTTAGACGTTTGGCAGCCCACACCAATGCACAACACGTCTTTTCGAGCATAGAGTATCGAGATTCACAATCCGTGAACTTTTTACTCAAGTAGTAAATTGCATGCTCTTTTCGCCCTGTCTCGTCATGTTGACCGAGAACACAACCCATACTGTTCTCAAGAACCGTCAGGTACATAATCAGTGGTCGTCCCGCTACTGGGGGTATCAACACCGGAGGTTCCTGCAAGTATTCTTTTATCTTTTCAAATGCCCTTTGGCAATTGTCGTTCCAGACCACCGCTTGATCTTTCTTTAACAGCTTGAATAATGGTTCACACGTGGTCGTTAGGTGAGAGATGAACCTAGCAATGTAATTCAACCTCCCTAAGAATCCACGGACTTCTTTTTCGGTTCTCGGTGCTGGCATCTCTTGTATTGCTTTTATCTTTGCAGGATCGACCTCGATTCCTTTCTTGCTCACAATGAACCCCAGTAGCTTCCCGGATCTCACTCCGAAGGTACATTTATTAGGATTCAGCCTCAGCCTGAACTTCCTCAGCCTCTTGAACAACTTCAGCAGATTAACCAGATGTTCTTCCTCTGTTTGAGACTTGGCAATCATGTCATCGACATACACCTCGATCTCTCTGTGCATCATGTCGTGAAAAAGCGTTGTCATGGCCCGCTGATACGTTGCCCCAACATTTTTCAAACCAAAGGGCATCAACTTATAACAGAAGGTCCCCCACGGGGTGATAAAGGTCGTTTTTTCCATATCCTCCGGAGCCATTTTAATCTGGTTATACCCTGAAAAGCCATCCATGAAGGAAAACACTGAAAACTGAGCCGTGTTGTCGACTAACACATCAATATGTGGCAGCGGGAAATCATCTTTCGGGCTCACCTTGTTTAGATCCCTATAATCAACGCACATTCGAACCTTGCCATCTTTCTTTGGCACAGGCACGATATTAGCGACCCAAGTGGGATAAGTGGTAACAGCCAGGAATCCAGCATCCCATTGCTTCTGCACTTCTTCCTTTATCTTCATAGCCATGTCAGGACGAGTCCTTCTGAGTTTCTGCTTCACAGGTGGGCAATCCTCTTTCAACGGCAGACGATGAACAACCATATCAGTGTCCAAACCCGGCATGTCCTCGTAGGACCAAGCAAATATATCGCTGTATTCACGCAGCATCTCAATAAGCTCTCGCTTGATATCCTCTTGAAACGCGGCCCCTATACGGATATTCCTGACGCATTCTTCAGACCCCAAGTTGACAATATCAATCTCTTCCTGATGAGGCAGAATGACTCTCTCCTCTTGCTTCAATAACCGACTAAGCTCTTCTGGTAAGTCACTATCCTCCACAATCTCCTCCTCAGCTTGGAAGATCGGATGCTCGAAGTCTAAACGAGTCATAGGAAGTTTTTGGTCGGTGTCATCTGAAAATTCATGAATCCTGCGAGGGAAACGGTTAAGTGCTTCAAAAATGATGTACAGGCAAAATGCATAACCACGCTGCCATTTTATTGAAAAATAAAATAAAAACAGAAAGAAAAGGATCACAACATTTGAATGTAAAAAACGCCGTCATTTATTGATCATGCAAACATACAGGTAAACAGTTAGGCCCTAAGACAAGATCATTGATGCCCCGGGCAAGGCATGTGATCATACAAATGATTGGAAAAACAATACATTACTGTTTGGTGACTTGGATGACGTCCTGGATGGACCAGTTGCATAGGCTTTGCCCCGGCGTGCTGGGTCGAATCCATGAGTCCATGCCGCAATCGCTATCCGCTTCCTCCGTATCAGACACTGCATTAATCCTTTCGAAGCTAACCCCTCCGGGTGTGAACATCACAGGTCCCTTGTACTTAGGCGCACTTTGCGAGGGAGATGGGCGGTACCCCAAGCCATACTTATCTTGCTTCACTGG
This sequence comes from Lathyrus sativus, assembly GCA_963859935.3. Lineage (NCBI taxonomy): Eukaryota > Viridiplantae > Streptophyta > Magnoliopsida > Fabales > Fabaceae > Lathyrus > Lathyrus sativus. Next base: position 320,104,376 of record OZ012735.1, read on the forward strand.
GATGTCCAGAACCTTCCCCCACTTCTGAGTCTCTCCTGCTTGTACCAACGCCTTGGCTTCTTTATATGAGGAGACAACCACTTCTTGCCCTTCACTCTTCACTGGAGCTTCTTCTTTAACCTTTACCTCCTCGAACGCCTGACACAGCATTTCATGAATCTCTCCATCTACCTCCACGTACTTGAAGGAAGACAAATGACTGACTAGGATATCCTCTTCGCCACACACCGTCACAATACTCCCCTCAACCATATATTTCAGCTTCTGATGGAGTGTAGAAGTCACTGCCCCAGCGGCATGAATCCAAGGTCTCCCGATCAAACAGCTGTATGCAGGCTGAATGTCCATGATGTAAAACACTGTATCAAACACCTCCGGACCTACCTGAATGGGTAACGTTATCGACCCGAATACTGACCTTCTTGTTCCGTCAAAGGCCCTCACTACCAAATCACTAGGTGTGCACAACAACCCACGGGTATCTAATTTCAACAGAGCTTTCTTTGGTAACACATTCAACGAGGACCCAGTGTCCACCAGCACATGGGATAGAACAGTGCCCCGGTATTCGATAGAGATGTGCAAAGCATTGTTATGATCACGCCCTCGAGGTGTTAAGTCAGAATCCGTGAATCCCAGTCCATGCCCAGCGTTAACATGTGCCATAACTCCCTCCAGCTGATTAACTGAAATCTCTTGCGGCACGAAGGATGTCTAAAGTACCTTCAACAGGGCATTTCTATGCGCTTCAGAACACAACAGTAGCGATAATATGGAGATCTTTGACGGGGTCTGCTGCAGGTGATCTACAATCTTGTAATCACTTTTGCGAATTAACCTCATGAATTCTTCCACATCTTTGGTTATCGGCTCTTTCTCTTTACTCCCCGAAGATTCCCCCTCAACAACTTTGTCCTTACCCCTGGCAAGCCTCTCTGCTTCAACCTCAGGTGAAGTGAAAATTCTCCCGCTCCGGGTTATACCACCTGCTCCTACTATGTTATCTACGGATCCTGCTGGCGGATCATTCAAGTCAATCTTTTCTCCATTACAATACACCTCAGCACCATAGCACCACGAGACTGCCTTTGTGCTTTCAAAAGGGACAGGCTTAGCCTTGGTAATAGTAATGGTCGACCTTGATGATGCCGAAATCGTCGCTGATTTGAATGGAATGGTGATCGTAGCAACCTCCCTACGCTCTTTCTCAGATTCTGTCTCGACAGACTTTTCCCACCCCACAACCCTGTCAAACTGCAAAGTTCCTTCATCAATCAAACGTTGAACTCCCCTTTTCAACTTCTCACAGCCCCCAGGTTGAATCAAACAGTCAACACACTCTTCACCGCAACTGGGATAGACACCTCCTTTAAAAAAACGCTGCTTTACGTAACTCAAAGGGGTTTTCAGCTTGCTCACTTCTGAAACCAAGTTCAGCTCATCATCTACCATGACTGCATTGGCCCCAGCCCCACCATGCTTGGGCATTGGCTGCTGCATGATGTTGGGACCTTCTTTCCCGAAGTTAATAGCCGTACTATCAAGCAAATCCTATACTTTATGCTTGAAAGCTAGGCAATTCTCGATATTGTGCCCTGGTGCACCCGAATGGAAGTCACAGTGCTCATTAACATCATATCCGACTGGTGGCTGGCCAGTTGGAGGTGCTAAAGTCCTCTTCTCGACTAACTGCAATTTCAACAAAGTTTGAAGGAGTTCTGCATATGATACCGGCGGCACCTCGAATACTCTCCTCGGTCGCGGGTTCTGAGGTCTACGCTGATTATTATTAGGCTGCTGCTGAGCCTGCTGCGGTGGTTGTTATCTCTGCTGCTGAGAAGTCCTTGGAATGGTTACACTTGCAACTTGCGACTGCTGACGCCAGTTCTGACCCTTATTCCTTCGTCGAGCACTGAATACAGCATTGGTATCACCATGCCTCTTACCACCAAACGTCTTCTTATTACCTCCCGCGGAACTGGACTCACCCGCTTGAATTTTACCAATCTTCACCCCGTTTTCAATGCGCTCCCCCATCAAGATCAACTCAGAGAAAGTACTCATCGAAAAATTGAGCAACCGGTCATAGTACATTCCAGAGAAAGTTCCTATGAACATATCCATCATTTCGCGCTCCACCATCGGAGGGTGCACCCTAGCAGCCAGATCTCGCCATCTCTGGGCGTATTCTTTAAAGCTCTCGCTAGACTTTTGAGACATACTCTGCAACTGGACTCGGTTAGGGGCGAGATCACTATTATACTGATAATGTCGAACAAAAGCCTTTGCCAGCTCTTTCCAACTTCTGATCTGAGTAGGCTCCAAGCTCATGTACCACTCCAGCGATGGCCCTGACAGGCTATCCTGGAAGAAGTGCATTAGCATCTTTTCATCCTCAGAATACGCAGACATACGCCTGTAAAATGCGCGCACATGCACCCTAGGGCATGTATCCCCTTTGTACTTATCAAATGACGGCGCTTTGAATTTCAGCGGGACCCTCAACCCTGGGACTAACCCCATATTTGACATATCCAGCCCGAGAGCATTCTGGCTGGCCAATCCGTTCACCTTCTCTTCTAGAAATCTCATCCGATGGTTGTCATCCCTAGCTCTTTCATAACCCTCGTTCTGACCAGAGAACACATCCTCCTGACGATCCTCCCAGCGAGGTACTGCATCGTATCCAACACAATCGGCATCACGGCCCGGACCCGTTTGGACGTACCTGAGGTCATACCTCAGATTACCCATCTCTTGAGTGTTGTATGCGCAAGTTCCATATCCAAGATTACCATAGCCACCAAACCCAGCCTTGGCGCCAGCCATGCTACCATATCCCATATTCACACCATTGAAGCCTTGGTTACCATTAATACCAATCATTCCGACATTCTCGACGCCCCCATTGAAACCCTGGTTGCCATTACCTACAAATACCCCAGCAGTATCTGCATTGACATTCATATTACCGGTGTTCCCACCTCCACCTACAGGACCAGTTTCTCCAGCATTCAAACCGGTTACGGGAATATCATCAACACTTTGACGATTCTCAACTCGGGGAGAAGCAGCAATATTTTCACCATGCGGTGTCCCGTTGTTTTCAGCCCGTGCGACTATCGGTTGAACCAGATTCTGCAGCTGCTCTTGTCCTTTGGCGATGGTCTCCATGGTTTGCATGAGCAGGGCCATCCTGTCACGCATCTCTTGCATTTCACTTTGCACGTTGTCCATGATCTTCTTCTGGTTGATCCTTGTAGAGTAACGGTGGACCCGCTTTTCTGCAATCCTGAAAATACCTGAATTAAAGATGCAGGAGATAAGATACACGGATCACAAACCTGCAATGCAAATATGAGTATGCATGCAAAATGCAATGTGTGTCTGTGCATTAAGGATTATCATTCCCCGATTCTAGTGTGAAGGTGCCAGTGCAGTGACAGTGCTAGCAATACGGTGATTGGAGCCGAATCACAGAAAACCTCGTATATTGCAGAGAAATCCAAGAATACAATATCACTGAGAGTATAATAAGACGGCATGACCTCAACCAACAATCCTGGTGATGGTCAGCACAAATGCAAATAAAGCATACAAGCTAATACATGAAATGATCAAGTACTCCCATAAGCCCAGTACTCTTCTATTAATTTCTTGGTCTCTGGATGACTTGGTTGGGTAAGCAGCCCTTCGACAAGTTGGTTTCTTCTCTTGAGAACACGTCGCACGTCACCAGCGGTTTCCTCCCATGCCCCTTCCCCGAAGCGATCCTCTAGCTTCCGCTTCTGAGACACAGCTTCGTTTCTGCCTTCGATGGCCTTGTTCAATGCATTCTAGAGACTGTACCTGGTCATCACTTCTTCTTCATGCTTCTTAATGCTAGCCTTTAACTGCTCTTCGAGGTCAGAAATTTGCTGCTTCAACTTATCTTCCCTCTTCTTGTTGTTGGTTAGCGTAGCATTCCATGTCTTATTACAAGAAGAGATTTCTCGGTGAGCGGCGTCGAGTGCTTTCTTTTTGGCCTCTAGCATGTCGTGAGAGCTTCTGAACTCTTGACCCAGCCGTTCGCGCTTCTTCTTCTCCTCAGTCAACTCAGCACCTAGCCTGTTTACTAGTTCGATCTGCTGTTGGAAAGAACGTACAACCTTATTCTTCTCGCTCCGCATCTGAGCTAGCTCCTTTTCTAGCTCCTCATTAATCTTCATCAAGGCTTCCTTTTCTTTCACAACTTGCTCGTAGACCTCCATAGTGACAGTGGTTGGCTCTTCCACGGGAATATGAACAGGGACTGACGCAGCTGGAAATGGCATCAGTAACTGTCTTGCTCTCTCCTGGATCCAAACTTTGTAGGGTGCATAAGCCTGACAATCATTCTTCCCCAACAGTGGCTTCCCCCTTCTGTTAATACGCGTCCAGGCATGCCGAAGCTTGGCTAGTAACTCTCCATTCAAATCACCGGTGAAGTACAGAGATTCCTGTACTTCTTCCTCCTGAGGTGGGTTCTTCAACGCATATCCAAACTGGCGGACGAACAGAGATGGGTTGTAGCTGATGCACCCTTTTCTCCCTATCAACGGAACATTAGGATACCCAGAACAACTAAAAATAAGCTCAGACCCCAGCAAGTCTCGGTCAAACCACTCAATGTCTTCAGAAGACAGCCTCATCATACGCTCTGGCCAGTCAGCCGTAGTTGCACTATCCACAAAAGGTCCCTTCAGGGGCAGATGGCTCTTAAACCACATGTACAGCAAAGGCACGCAACAAGAGACATTCTTGCCTCTCCTGTTCTCATTTCTGTAGTGCATCGAATGGTAAAAGTCTCCGATCAGTGTAGGCACTGGGTTACCAGCAGCAAACAGATGAAACGCATCCATGTCCACGAAGTTTGGGAAATTAGGAAACAACACTATCCCATAAATGCATAGGGCCAAAATAGCGTTAAAGACCACCCAACACCCATTCTTGGCGTACTCTTGAGCCTTACTAACCAGAAACTGGAGAGAGAAACCCGGAACCCCTCGCCAAGAAGTCATCAACAGCTCCGAAGCATTCATGTGCAAGGCCTTAGCTAAATCTTCCAACTTGGGCTCAGCGGCAGAGTGAATAAAAGGAACTGCATTCTGAACCGGCAGCTCAGTAAACTCTACATACTCCTCCATGGTGGGCCCCAAAATGAAGTCAGCAAATGTGAAACATCTCAATGCCGGGTCATAGAATTGCATCAGCGTGTACAGCCCATTCAATTCATCATCAGTGGATTTGCGAACCAAACTCAACAGCCGTCCGTAACTCTGCCTGAAGCTTCTACGGACATCCTCATCAGCAAGAGAAATCAGACCCAGGAGGGGAGTAATATCAGGGATAGGTAGCTTATAGGCAACGGTCATCCTCAAACCAGCCATGATCAATACTCAGAAGTCCAGACACTAGAACCAGGGGATATGCAAATGCACCTGCAGCACAGACATACGTTAATGGGATGCAATGATAATGATTATGCAAACAATGCAATGCAAGCAACATGCAACAGGGACCAAGTGCTATAGCTGAGAAGCATGAACCATATCAAAAGTCTCAAATAGACCCTCTAGAATTCCTCAAACCCTGGTCTCAGATAGACCCGATGCAAAGCTCCAACACTGGTCTCTGACAGACCCTATAACATAACTCCAACTGGTCTCTGATAGACCTCCACCATAACTCTGATTGGTCTCTGGTAGACCTCAAAACTATCCATAAATACCCAGGATCTCTGATCAAGAAATAACCGGCATCTGAAGGTCTAGTTACCTGCATAAACCCAAACCCTCTCACAGGTGGATGTCCTAGTAACTGACAAAGGTATGGCATCCTATGCGGTCGTCGGTGTCACAGACTTTCAGGGTTGATGATACGATTCCCAGAAGGAGTGGCATCATCAAATCCTGAAGAGGCCTCACTTAGCCAACTTCCAAATGATCGGTCCCCAGAGTCGATAATCCAACTAACCAGCAACCGAGCCACCCAAAGGGAAGGACAGGAGGCCAACCGGAAGAACCTCGTCCGAGTGTAGATTTCGCGGGACACTAGGACATGCAAAGCACGTGCGCGCCCACTAATCTCTACTCTAAGTCTAGGTGCACTCAAGCCCAGGTCCGGCTTATCTCTCAATCATAGAACACCCGTCACACCCCACAATACAGCAATAATAATAATAATAAAATGCTGAAATGTAAATACAGAAATGTAAATCCATACAAAATCCTCGACGGGAAAACAAGCGCTAGGATTGACTCTCTTAAGGGACGTTAGATCCCAAATGCATAAGGAACTATCGCAGTCCTTAGCAGCCAGGGGACGTTGGATCCCCAGCAGAGTCGCCAGCTGTCGCTACTGCGAGAATCGGCGTCGGCTGAACAGAAGAGTCGCCACCGTGCGTTATTTATCCCAAAGGAGGGAAAGGGAACGCTCGAAATAAACCTAACGCAAAGACGGGAAAGGAATGGTCATCGCAACCAAATCCTAGATTCGGGAGTCGGTTACGCAAGGGGAAGGTATTAGCACCCCTCACGTCCGTCGTACTCGACGGGATCCACGCTTGTTTTCTAGTACGGATTGTTATTCTACCTATTCTACAGGTCTGGGGTTAAAAGAAAATAAAATGACTCGGCAAAGTATCGCACTTTATGCCTACGTATTCCCGTCTGGAACAAGAAATCAGAGACAACGTAGTTCACCTACCTACGGGAAAGGAGGGGAAGGTTGCTCGCTAGGATATCGCATCCTATGCCTACGTACTTTCATACAGCATGAAAGATCAGAGCAAACGTAGTTCGGGCCACGTACGACACAAGTTGTTCAAGTGTCTTTTATGAAAAAATATCACCTTAAACAAGGGTTTTCTTATTGCAAAAAGGTTGATGTTTGTTCAAATCTTTTGACGGAAGAAATGAATTGATCTCTGTTATAACCTTTATTAATGTTTTTCTTTTGTTTTGAAGAAAGAAGAGATGACACTCTAAAATCCTAGGGTTGAAAAGGGGAATAAAAATCTACCCTAATGTTGTCATGCATGGGTTAACACCTAATGTCTATCATGCCCCTCTCTTGCGCAGAGAGAAACAGAGATCCTAAGGGAATAGACGGAAACAGAAACAGCAGATATATACAATAAAACAGTAAAATGCATGGATGCAACAGTACAAGCGAGGCAAGGGAGTCCCACTCAACCTCGAACCTAGAAAACAATAGGCAAAAGTGAACAGAATTCACTTTCAACCCAACAAGTTAAACAGCAAACAATACAGTCCTGGAAATTCACACAATACATCAAGAATTAAAACAGCTAAAACTAAACAGCAAAGCAATCTTCATCAGCATCTGCAACCAGCTCCAGGCTTCAAGCAGCCATCAGTCTTTATCTTCACAGCTTCAATGGCTTTTCTTCAAGGCCTAATCTCCAAGCTGAGGAATCAATCACAAGAATGAACTGGGTGTTAAGCAATCAGTTGACCACCAAAGGTGGCAAACAGACTGCTATCAACACAAAGAATATTTCCCTCAAGAGTTCTATCTCTTAGACACTATCACCAAGCCTTCCAAAGGAAGGGGGTGAGTGTCTTAGAGAGACTCTGCATCACAGAGAAGGATGGAGGCAATCAAGACCTTCCATGTTTGTGAATCAAGTACGCTACTCTAGAGCTCTGCCTAACTCCTAGACCCTACAAACTTCAACAGCTGCCAGCAAAAGATAATCCTCATCAACTCTGGAAGTTGGTCTTAATTCTCTGATCTTTAGATGGGCTTCATCAACACAGTCTTCAGCTCAAACCCCAAGCCCCAAACAACCCAATACCCCACACACAGACATATAATAACCCTAAAGAGGGCACACCACACAGTTAATCAAATATAAGCAATATACTAGTAGCAGTAGGGGAATCCTAATATTTTCTAAGGGATGTATCATCTACCCATAACCCCTATAGTCCCATACCCCAAAATCAAATCAAAATTCCTAAAAGAATTAATCTATCTCACCTATGCTCATTTAAAACCCTAATTTTAACCACTCTAATTTCACCTAATCAAATCACCTAAAAATTAATCCTAAAATTATGAATTAAATCCTATATACAAGTTGAAGTCCTAAGCTAATCACCTTAAAAAGAATGGACCCTAAATCTAAGGGGAACTATTAGAACTAAAATCAACAAAATTAGGCACTAAACTAAACTCATTAAAAAGCTATTTACAAGAAAAATACACAAAAAATATCAAAACAAAGTAAAATGCCAATTTTATTATTTATTAATTTTCTTAACAAAATTATAAATCTACCACAAAAAGAACCAATTAAAAACAAGCTATTTTCAATTTTATATGGATTTTTAAAGATCAAAGAAAATTAAAGAAAATAAAAATCACAAAACATGAAATAAAAATGGGGAGGGGGTGTTATAAGCAGATGCGCCTAGTTCATATTGCTGATGGGCCATGAAGTGGGGGCGCGAATAACAAAAGCGTTAAGCCCAGCATGGATCAGAAATTGAATTAAAAAAAATAAAAGAAAAAGATTAGATCCACGGTGCAAATAGCGAGATTTCTGAGTGTATTTTGTTGGGCTTCTCAAAAGGGGGGTGGGGATAGGAATCTGATTCAGGCCCAGAATTGCGTTTAATGAAACGCATCGTTTGGATGCTTTGGGTTCCCTCCGTTTCTCTCTTCAAATCTGGACCGTTAGATTAGGTTGACAAGTCAATAACTTGGGAAGATCCAACGAGCATGCTTCATCTTCTCCAACGAGCCCTAGGGTTTGCAGGTTTCCTCAGCTTCATGCAAGCACTTTCAAGTCCATCGTTCTCTCTCAATAGGCCATGAAACCCTACACTATAAAGAGCAATCTTGCTCTATTCTTTCCCATAAACACGATGGTGCCCTAAGTTTGGATTGAAACCAACCCTAGAATGAAACCCGATAGCTATACTTTCATGGCATACCAACTGCACTCAGCAATGGGATCTCATAATTCTTCATTCTAATTGTTTTATCCTATTCATCATGCTACACTGATCTCAGCAAGCTATTGTATGCTGATTAAAACTCATTATATAACCTAATCTCGATCTTGAAAGATTCATCACCATGTTACCAAACTCCATGAAACCTTCTCAATTTCTCTGAAAATAGTCATCTAACCTAACCTAACATTCATACACTAACAGTCTAACCTAACAACACCTAATTATGGAGATAGAAGAGAAAATGCATACCTGCAATTCTTTGTAGGAACAGATGGGAAATAGCTTGAATCAGCACTTGCAATCCCTCACCAATGGTCCTTAGATGATGCTATGGCTTCTGTTTGCAAAAAGTTGGAAGAAAAGTGCTTGGATTGTGAGATTCGAATCTGATATGGATCTTTGCAATCTCAACCTTAGAGCTTTAATCCTTCATTGATGTGCCTCTGAGCTTGCTTGTATGCACTCACTATCTTCAATGGATGATGGATGAAGAAAAAGAATGAACAGAATTGGTGTAGATTGTAGATTTTCACACTTTCTTACAATGGAAGCAACAATGGAATTCTCTCTCTTCTCTATCTCTTTTAACCAACCCCTTGCACCAATGATCCACACTCACTATATAGAGGATGATGGACAGATCTAAAAGTTTCTGGATGCCTCTAGGATGATTCTAGAATGTGGTGGAAATTCATGGAAATTCTCATGTGATGACATATTGATATCTCATGGTATCTCCTTACAATGCACCTATACCCCTTCAAAATCTCCTTACATGCCAAATTGGAATGATATGCAAGCTCGTTGCCTTGAAAATTACCTTGTGCCAAGTTTTCCATGCTTGCCTTATTATGCAAGTAACAAAAATGCAAAGCAAGTCCAAAATTGAAACCCTAACTCAAAAAAGTGGCTGAACCAATGTCTTTAAAATGATGTTTGGATTCAATTTGGTATATTGGATGACCCCTTTTGAATTTGTAGATCTCTCAAACCATTTTCCAACTTGAACTTTTTCAAGTTATATGCCTTTTTTAAGTCATTTTTCACCAACTTTTATCAAGTCTTGTTCTATGCATTTCCAAACTTCCATGACCTCTTTTCTAGACTTAAAATGACATTTTGAGCAACTTTGATGTTGTGAAGTTTTTCATTTGAAGCTTCCTTGTATAAGTTTAGGCATAGGCTAAAAATGACCTATAATCCTTAGATGACCAAAATACCCTTTGCTTGCCAAGACCATAAGTAGAGTTACACAAATCATATGAAGGAATACCATACCTTTCTAGAAATCTAAGACAATAAGGAACAACTCTCATGTTGGCCATAAATCCATTTGAAATCTCCTTGAAGGGTAAAAGTTGCTTGGAAGACAAGTAACTTTCACAGACAAAATTTCAGATACTTCAGATGACCTGTAACTTGCAAGAGCTATAACTTGAGTTCTATAAATCATCTTGATGACTTCCACAACTAAAATTAAAGCTATGAAGATACTCTACAAGTTTCATGTGGACCAGAAATTCATATGAAGCTTGCATCTTGAATTACACTGCTTTGAAGTTTGACCTAAATCAGGGGATTTTACACTGAAACCCTAATTTGGTAACTCCTCTTCTCCTTGACTCCTCTTGATTTTTCTTTAGCACAACATCATATCCATATCCATATAGAAAATAATTAATCCCACATTCCTCAAATGATTCTTGATGCCTTTCAAAACACTTCTTTGACCTAGGATTGACCTAGTGTTGACTCTAGTTGACTGACTTCAACTGAGGCTCTTGCAATCATCCCAATGACTTGGTTACTCCTAAAAAATGATCCTTTAGGCTCCTCATAACATCCATACACACCTCATGCTCTTGGCTCATAGCTCACACTTCCTCTGATGATCCCCAACTAGCCTCAAGATAGGAGAGAATTCACTGATCAACCTGGCAGCTCTTCAAAGCTCAAATTCTTCTCTGATGACCTGAGTAGTCTTGAGTATGAATGAAACCCTTGGATATGCCTCTTGAGATAAGAATAGCACTTGATCCCCTGATTAAGATAGCTTGCCTATGCTATGCAATACAGATGAATACACTATGTACATGATGACAATGCAAATGATTATGCAATTGAAACATAAACCTAGGTTAGAAAAGGTTGGGCAAATTTTGGGGTGCAACACACTTCAACCCTTTTTCATCCTTCGGGATTTTAATCAGGAAAATCTTTTCAGATAAAAGAGTGTCGTTAACTCTTATTTCTACCGCAAACGGTAACGCCTAAGTCTCCAAGGGTCGAGCTGCATACACCAACTGCTAGAACTACTTATTAACCCTACTCGGGCATAAAAAACTTTTGAACCAGCCTGTGGTGCTTTTAGCCCGAACTACGTTTGCTCTGATCTTTCATACCAGATGAAAGTACGTAGGCATAAAACGCGACGTCTTGGCGAGCAACCTTCCCCCTTTCACCCGTAGTTAGTCGAACTACGTTGACTCTGACTTTCCCATTGCACGAGGGAGTACGTAGGCACAGAGCGGCGATGCTCTGCCGAGTCACTTCTCTTTTCTTTTTCTTTTGTCCCTGAGACCTTTAGCTAGATAGTTTTAACACACCCTTTTAGATAGACAACAATGCGTGGATCCCGTCGAGTACGACGGACGTGAGGGGTGCTAATACCTTCCCTTTGCGTAACCGACTCTCGAATCCAGACATGGTTGCGATGACCTTGTCTTTCTCTTTTTCATCAGGTTTTTTCAATTATTCCCTTTCCCTCTCTGTAGGATAAATAACAAAAGTGGAGACTCTTCTGTTTTTTCACCGGTTGTTTTTCGTAGTTGCGACAGCTGGCGACTCTGCTGGGGACTCTGGTTCCCTATGCGAGTCAATCCTAGTGCTTGTCTGTTTATCTTTGGGTGTTGTACATGTGTGCTTTATTTACTTTCGCATTTTACTTTCCTGCATTTATTTTCCGCATCATATATCATTACTGTTATGCTGTGGGGAGGGAAGTTCCATTAAGTGATAAGCCAAACCCAGACTTGAGTATACACCTAACTTTATTAGTGGAAAGTAGTGGTGGATGTGCTTTCTTTGCTCGTACTAGTTCACCATGAAATTCGCGCTCAGACGAGATTCTCTTTGACAATTTTCTTTCTGGCCCTTTGGGCTCGAAGGAATTTTGGATCTGAGGGTTTTTGACTCTGGGGACCGATCATTTATGAGTGAGCTAAGTGAGGCCTCTTCGGGAGATGATGATGCCAAACCAGAAATGGTGAACGTATCATCATTTCTTGAAAGTCTATGACGCTGATGAACGCATAGGATGCCATACCTTATCAGTGAATAGGTCCATACCTATGAGTGGGACTAGGGTTATGCAGGAAACTTTTACCTTCAGATTACCCGGTTTTCTCTACAGTTTGAATCTGGATTATTGGTATCAGTTGGTTTCTACCAGAGCAGTGCTATGTTCTTGCTGAAGCAGAGCTCAGATCTTTCTACAGCACAGCAGTCTTGATCCCTTGTTTGTTGCGTTAGCAATTTTCATTTAGCATTGTTTGCATTTTCATTTCATTTTCTCATATCCATCCTCAGCCGGAACAAGGAGCTTACCCGTCTTTTGTCTGCTTCGTCAGTTGATTTCCCGACATTCGTATTGGACTTGAGTTAGCTTCTGGAAGGATTATGAACTCAGGAGAGCAGAACTTGGTTGTTACGAGGGCAGAGTTTGAATTGATGAAGAATCAAGTGGGTCAACTAATGGAAGCCATGTCAGCTATGGCTAGAAGAGAGGTCGGTATTCAGAGGACTCCTGTGAACAATGTTGCTCAAGCTCAGCATGTGCCAATTCTTGTTGAAGAGCATCCCATTGCCAGAGATAGAGATTCTTCTTCTCTCCATGACACAGACTATCAGAGTTTCACTTTCCCTGTGCCAGATTCTCAAAGGACTGTTCCAAAGGTTAATGTTGAAGACCCGCAGACTGTTGAATTTATGGGAAAATGTCAGCTGTTGGAGGAAAAGCTTGATGCCTTGATGAGTCAGGGTACTTTTGATTTGAGTGTTGCGAGCATGTGTCTGGTGCCAGGTCTTGTGATGCCGCCGAAGTTTAAAATGCCGAATTTTGAGAAGTTCAAAGGAGATAGTTGTCTGAAGCAGCATCTGGTAATGTTCTGCAGGAGAATAACCTCACATGTTCACAATGATCAAATTATGATTCACTGTTTCTAGGACAGTCTGAGTGGAGCATCATTGAGTTGGTATATGCAATTGGAGAGTGGTTGTATCCGATCATGGTCAGATCTAGCCAATGCCTTCGTGAAGTAGTACGACTACAATCTCAACATGGCTCTTAGTCGCGTGCAATTACAAGAATTATCTCAGGCGGATAATGAATCCTTCAGAGGGTATGTGCATAGATTGAGAGAATTAGCTGCTCGTGTTCAACGTCCACTTCAGGACAAAGAGTTGATTGATATATTCTTGGGTACCTTGAAAGGCCATTACTTTGACAAGTTGATCAGCGGTGGAATGTCAAACTTTGCTGACTTGGTGATAATGGGTGAACGTGTTGAGAGTGGAATCAAGAGCGAAAAAATTTGAAACATCCCTTATATCTCAGTTGAGGAGAATGAGTCAGTTGTGAGTTCTCAGGAAGAATGGGAAAGAGGAAGTGATGTTCTCTCAGAATCTCCAGTATTCCAAGCTCAGTTTTCAGATACTTCAAGTATCCAGAGGCAGCAGTCTGTTGGGTCTGTGTATCAGGTATCTATTTCACGCCAAAGTCAACAGTCTTACTGTCATCAACCGCGTCAGCACGCTAGACAAAGACCCAGGAAACCAGAAAGGCATTTTACTCAGTTACGGATACCATACAGTCAGTTGTTGCCGGATTTGATCAGAGGTGGGTTGATAGTGCCAAAGAAGATTAATCTAGAGATTCCTCCATATCCGTCAGGCTTCGATGTCAGCGCCCGCTGTGAGTACCATACTGGGGCACAGGGGCATTCAACTGAAGATTGTAAGGTGCTTAGGAGCCAGGTTCAGGCTTTGTTGGATTCCAACAGGATCTCAGTCACGTCTCAAGGTATTCATATCAATGATCCTCTCCTATCTAGTCAAGCGGGTGTATCAGCACATGTTATGGAGGAATTCACCGAGAGTGTTTGTTCAAAAGAGTATCAAACTGAAGACTCAGTTGAGGGTTGTATCCCTGTGTAGGATTTGTACATTACTGTATGCTGACCATCGCCAGGCTTGTTGGTCGAGGTCACTCTGTTTGTATTCAGTTACTCTTCTATGGTGCATATGTGTGTGATGGTTATCCCTGATTGGATTTTGTGTTCCTTTTGCCTTGGTGCTATTCTGAGATTTCCCTGTTACATATTTTCTTGCATCTTGCATTTTATTTTTGTGTAACAGGTACCTCGGAGCTGTTAATCTGACTTCATGTACTCCACTAGTTTGTTGCAGGTTATACAATCAGATACAAGAATTCCCGCAAAGTCATGGAGCAAGTTCAAGCAGAGCTAAGAGAAGTCAAGATCCAGATGGGGCAGTTCATTGCAGACATGCAAGCGTTTTGCTTGGATCAGAATACGCTCAGAGAGGAGAACCATCAGTTGAAACTCAGGTGGGCTTAATCATGGAAGTGATGAGGAACATGCTCAGAAAAGAAGGTGACCAAATGCCTGAGGCTGCCGCAAAGATGTTTGTTCCACTTTTGTCTGTAGAACCTATCCCATAGCGTAATGTGTGTCAGAAATTTTCTGTACAACCGGAGGTTCCGAAGTTCCCGTGTCATCAGATGCATCCCATTTCTCATGAGAATCTCAGGATTATAAGATATGGCCAAAGGACAGAAACTTCGATCAGATCCCCATGGATTATGCTAAGTTGGTGCAACTCTTGCTCTAACTTCAGTTGGTTGAGCCTCTGACTTTGGCTCCACTTACTGGCCAACCACCACCGGGCTTTGATGTCAATGCTTATTGTGATTTCCACTCTGGGGGACAGGGGCACAACGTCGTGAACTGTAAAGCGTTTAAGCATAAGGTTCAGGGCCTGATTGATTCGAAGACAATTGAATTCACGTCGGGCGGCATGAAGGTATCAGGCGAGTTTGCTCCCTGTCGAAAAAAAGGATGGATACTCCTATTCCCTTTCCTAAAGATGCAGTAGGTCAAGAGTATATCCTACAATCTTTGGTGTCAGAATCCCCTTGCCCACAATTGATGCCTGCTCCTGGATCAAGTTTAAGGATGAAGGCGCCCGAGCAAGGAGAGTCCTCGAGAGTCCAAACCCAGTCGCCGAACATTTCTGTTGTTCAGAGTTCAAAACCTTTTGGGTCCTTGCAGCAAGGCTATCAGTACCAGAATCAGAATGGGCCGCGCAACAATTTGAAAAGAAGGAGTGCTCCTCTGCGTCCAGTGCCTATGTCGTGCAGTCAGCTGCTGCCGCACCTAGTTCGTAATTCTTTGGTGGAGCCTAAAGCTCTCAAACCGGTGCTAGAACCTTACCCTCCCGGGTATGATCCTAGGGCCCAATGCGAATATCATGGAGGATCCATAGGGCATGCTACTGAAGATTGCGAGGCTTTTCAAGCCAAGGTACAACAGTTGATGGACCAAAGGTGTATATCTTTTCAAGGAGGAAGGTTGGTCGTACATTGCTCGTCTGACTGAGTTTGAAGACTTTAAGGGTCGCATTCCCGCAGCAGCTAATCAGGGTGAAAGCCCAGTTCCCAAAAGCTGGCAATTTTCATTTTTATCCTGTTATTTCTTTATGTTTGTAATTTCTTTCCTGTTTAAAGTGCAATCTCATTTGTAAAACTTGTTGTTTCCATCGATTGATATTAATGAAATGAATATGCATATTTTGATTAAATCCATTCGTGTTCACTAATTGCTTTTTACAAATGTCATACGCTTGTTTAAGCGGAATCCGGGGAAGATGACGAAGTTTAAAGACGCGCAAGCTTCCGATTGTATGCTTTTGAAATAAAACCTGTTGATGATGTACAGGCATTGTTTCAAACTCCCAAACACCGGAGATATAAGGATGATAATCCCTTGTCAACCCTTTTGAGCCTAGTAGTAGGAGTTTCTTTCTGAAAACGAAAAACCCTAAATTTTAACCAGGGGCGGGGTAGGTGTCAGCTAATTTTGGTCAAATATCCAAATCGCAATAGGAGTTGTTCCCGTTCAAGGATAAATCACACCTGTATAGGTCGTGCCTAAAGAACCACAGTGGTTAAACCTTGCCAATAAGGAGTGAAATAGTCACGTTATTCCGCAAAGAGTCAGACAAGCCGGTGTCACACGATTTGTTCAAAAAAAAAGAAGGAAAAAAAAGAGAACAAAGTCCGCTAAGTCGAATCGTGAAAACAAGTGACTTAGGCAAAAATTAGGGCATGTCGCTGGACTTTGAAATCAAAAGAAGCTCAAAAGAGCCAGTCCAGGCAAGAGTTAGGGAAATCAAAAAACGATGACGAAAAACAAGTCGTGTGATTCAGGCACCATGTTGCACCCTAAAATTTGCCCAACCTTATTCACTGGGTCTATGTTTCAATATCATTAGCATTTGCATATAGAGTCATGTACATAGCCTAACCATCTGCATAGCATAAGCATAGCAAGTCATCCAGCAAGGGGGGCAATTACTATTATCATCTCTAGAGGCCTATCAAGAGGGTATTATCCTGATTCAATCTCATTCAAGTCATCAGAAGAG
Organism: Lathyrus sativus; assembly: GCA_963859935.3. Classification (NCBI taxonomy): domain Eukaryota; kingdom Viridiplantae; phylum Streptophyta; class Magnoliopsida; order Fabales; family Fabaceae; genus Lathyrus; species Lathyrus sativus. Next base: position 320,121,109 of record OZ012735.1, read on the forward strand.
AATTTGAAAGCTATCAAGTCAATGGATCAAGCAGTTCATCTATCTCCTAACTGAGGGTGTCTGAGGATCAACAAAGAAATGGTAAGCTGTGGGCTGAGCATGGGGAGTATCTAGACATCATGGGAGACTTAGAAAGTCATTTGGAGAAGGAGACAAGTCACTGGTGAAGTCACAAGTATTGCAGTTGAAGACAGTCAACTAGGGTTTCATCTGGGTCAACCCTGGGTCAACCCTAGGTCAAAGGATTGTTGGAGAGGCATTAGGGGCTATTGAAGGGATGTGGGGTTCATCATTTGACATGGAGAATAAGGATATGTTGTTATGCTAAGAAGAAATCAAGAGAAATCAAGGAGAAAAGGAGGGTCTAAATTAGGGTTTCTATGTAAAATCCCCTAGTTTAGGTCAAATTTCCAAGCAAGATAAGTCAAAATGCAAGCTTCAAATGGATCCTTGGCCAACATGAAACTTGTAGAGGATCTCAATACCTTTAATTTGAGTGGTGGAAGACATCAAGGAGATTTATAGAACTCAAGTTATGGTCCTTGCAAGTTACAGGTCATCTGAGGTATCTGAAATTTTGTCTGTGAAAGTGACTTGACTTCCAAGCAATTTTCACCCATCAAGGAGATTTCAAATGGATTTCTGGCCAACATAAGAGTTGTTCCTTATTGTCTTAGCTTTCTAGAATGGTATAGTATGCCTTCATATGAGTTGGGGAACTCTACTTATGGTCTTGGCAAGCAAAGGGTATTTTGGTCATTTGTGAATTACAGGTCATTTTAACCTATGCCCAAAACTCATACAAGGAAGCTTCAAATGGAAAACTTTACAACATCAAACTTGTTCCAAATGACATTTTGAGTCTATAAAAGTGACCATGAAATATTGGAAAGATTCATAGCACAAGGTTTCAAAATTGTTGGATTTAATGAATAAAAATGGCCTTAAAAATGAGATTTTTCATATCATGGCCAAATGAAGCAAAATTATAGGTCATTTTGAATGGAAAGGTCATTTTAAAGACATTGGCTAAAGTGGAATTTTGAGTTTAGTTCATAATTTGTGAGTTATCCATGGTTGCTTGCAATGTAAGAAACATAATCAAAATCCAAGGGAATTTGTGCAAGGGAAACTTCTCCAAGTTTCTAGGAGGTTCTAACCTCATCTATATATTCATACAAGATGGTTCATGCCATGGTTGGTGATTCCATTTGTTCAAAAACCTCAAGTTTTCACACTTTCTCATTTTTGCATAAGCTTCACAAACTCCCCCAAATCTCCCTCAAATCTCACATTTCTGGATTGAATCTTCCTCATCACCATCCCTAGATCAGAATTCCATCAAAGATGTGGTAAATTGAAGCTAGGATCGTGCTATTCATCATCATCATCATCCAAGGAGCACCAATCTTGGAAGTGAGTGATTCAAGGCCTTAGAACCATATTTGTTGCATACAGAAGTAATCACCAAGCTTATTGATCACTTTCCTTTCATCACAAGTATCTGATTTGGAGATCTTAGCACCTGTATCAAGAAATTGCACCAGGTTTGTTTTCTCTTCGTGGCATGAATTAGTTAGAATCTTAGGGTTTTGATAGAGTAGAATGGTTAAGATATGATAGAGGATTGATTGGGATGATTTTGGAGAAGTTTCATGAAGTTTGAGCATGATGTGTCAATTCTGTTGAGACTTATAACTCTTGGATTAAGGCACGATAAGCATGGATTAATAGCTTGAAATGATCAGTGTAAGGTATAGAACATGTTAGGGCAATAATTAGAGATAATTGAGAGGATTGATATCAGTTATTAATGGTGGTTTCCATCTGTTCTACCTATCGAATTGGTTGATTGAATGAGTTTCAGTTCAAGCTAAGAACATAGACTTGTAGAAGGGAAGAATTGGACTGTTTTTGCTTTTTATACCTTGAAGTTTCATGGATTGTGGAGGGAGAAAGAGGAGCTCGAAAATGCTTGCATGGAAAGCCATTTCTGAAACCCTGGGGTTGCTGGAGGTAGGAGACGATCCAGGAGCCACACGATCACATTTTTGACCCTTGACTGAAGGACTCATCCAACGGATCATATTCAAATGGAAAACGGAGGGAGTGACTTGGTACGAAACGCCGCGTTTCATTTAATTGAAACGTTGGGCTTGGACTCAGATAGCTATACGCACCCCCCACTTCTCAGCCCACCTGAAAAAACAACTGCAGCGAGCTACTATTCTCACCCCCTCCCTTTACTTCTTTATATTTTCTTTTTATTTTCTTTACATTTTTCATGCATTTTCTAAAAATCATATAAAATGAAAAAAAAAAACATTATTTTTAATTCATTCTTTTTGCATTATTTTCTTCAAAGAGCCTAAAAAATTATAAAAAATAAAAATTGCATTTTATTTTTTATTTGATATTTTTTTCATATTTTCCAAATAAATAGCATTTTAAATAGTTTCATTTCATACATGATTTTGTTAATTTTTGTTCTATTAGATGCTTTAATATTTTTTGTTCATTCTTTTTAGGTTGTTTAGTTTAGACATTTAACTTGTAGATACAATTTAATTCATATTTTTAGAAATTAATTTTAGGTGTTTAGTTTAGGTGAGAATAACATGAACAAACTAGGGTTTTAGGTGATGACTTAGGAGAATTAATTCACTTCCCTTAGGACTTAGAGATTGAATAGGTTAGCTATGGGACTATAGGGGCTATGGGTAGTTATTAGATCCCCTTAGAAAAAGTCAGGATTCCTCTACTGCTATTAATCTACTGTATATATCTGATTGACTAGTGTGGTGTGCCCCCTGGGGATTATTGCTTGCTTGTTTGGGTATTGGGATTTGTTTGGGGACCTGGGAGAGCTGAAGACTTGTGATGATGAAGCCATTGGAGATCCAGAATGCAGTCCAACTGCCAGAGTTGATGGGTTGTTTCTTGCTAGCAGCTGTTGAGGAGATTAGGGTTTAGGAGCTAGGCAGAGCTCTAGATTAGAAAGCTTGTTTCTCAAACATGGATTGCCTTGTCTGCATCCACTCTTCTCTGTGATACAGAGTCTCTCTGAGACACTCACCCCCTTCCTTTGGAAGGCTTGGTGATAGTGTCTAAGAGATAGAACTCTTGAGAGAAAATATCATATGTGTTAGGAGCAGTCTGTTCACCACCCTTGGTAGTCAACTGATTGCTCAACACCTAATTCACTCTTGTGATTGATCCCTCATCCTGGAGGTTTGAACTTGAAGAAAAGCCATTGCAGATAGAAGACTGATGGTAAAAGCCCTTGCTTGAAGGTCCTGAAGATGGAGATTAATGCTTGTTGAAGCCTGTAGCTGATTGGAGATTATTTGAAGCCAGATGTTGATTCAAAGTTGCTGAAGCTGTTTGTTTTATTGCTGTATTTCATTTCTGATGTATTGATTGGTTTTCATGACTGTATTGTTTGTTGTTTACCCTGTTGGGTTGAAAGTGAAACTTGTTCACTTTTGCCTATTGTTTTCTAGGTTCGAGGTCGAGTGGGACTCCCTTGCCTCGCTTGTATTGCTGCATTCATGCATTTTACTGCTTTATTGTATATATCCGATATTGTTTATGTTTCCGTCTATTCCCGTAGGATCTCTGTTTTTCTCTGTGCAAGAGAGGAGCATGATAGACACTAGGTCTTAACCCATGCATGATAACATTAGGTTAGTTTGTTTCCCTTCGCAACCATAGGTTAGAGTTCCGTCTCTTCTTTCTCAAAACAAACAGAAAAACATCATAAAGATTTCAAACACAATAAAAGACACTTCTTCCGTAAAAGAATGTGAACTCATCAAGACGTCACTTTTGTCCGCTTGGACTGATAATCAGAAAAACCTTTTCAGAAGGAATAAAATCAACCAAGACAGACTTATGTCGTACATGGCCCGAACTACGTTTGCTCTGATCTTTCATGCCGTGTGAAAGTACGTAGGCATAGGATGCGACATCCTAGCGAGCAACCTTCCCCTCCTTTCCCGTAGGTAGGCGAACTACGTTGACTCTGATTTCTCGTTCCAGGCGGGAATACGTAGGCATAAAGTGCGATACTTTGCCGAGTCATTTTCATTTTATTTTCTTTTTAACCCTTAACCCTGTAGAGTAGATAGAATAACAATCCATACACGAAAACAAGCGTGGATCCCGTCGAGTACGACGGACGTGAGGGGTGCTAATACCTTCCCCTTGCGTAACCGACTCCCGAACCCAGGTTTTGGTTGCGAAGACCATACCTTTCCCGTGTTGTGCGAGGTTTACTCTGAGCGTTTCCTTTTCCTCCCGTGGGATAAATAACGCACGGTGGCGACTCTTCTGTTCAGCCGGCGCCGATTTTCGCAGTAGCGACAGCTGGCGACTCTGCTGGGGACCCAACGTCCCCTGGCTGCTAAAGACCGCGATAGTTCTTATGCATTTGGGATCCAACGTCCCTTAAGAGAGTCAATCCTAACGCTTGTTTTCCCGTCGAGGATTTTGTATGGATTTATATTTCGGACCTGTATTTTCAGCTTTGTATATATGGATTATTATTGCTGTATCTTGGGGTGTGACGGGTGTTCTGATATTGAGTGAGAAGTCGGACCTGGGCTTGAGTGCACCTAGAATTAGAGTAGAAATTAGTGGGCGCCCGCTTGCTTTGCTTGCTTTGGTGTCCCATGAAATCTACACTCAGACGAGGTTCCTCTGGTTGGCCTCCTGCCCCTTCCTTTGGTTGGCGTGGGTTGCTGGTTAGTTGGATTGTCGACTCTGGGGACCGATCATTTGGAAGTTGGCTGAGTGAGGCTTCTTCAGGAATTGATTATGCCACTCCTTCTGGGAATCGTATCATCAATCCTGAAAGTCTGTGACGCCGACGACCGCATAGGATGCCGTACCTTGTGCCAGTTATAGGGCCACCCACCTGTGAGGGGATTCGGGGTTATGCAGGTAACTAGACCTTCAGATACCGGTTATTTCTTGATCAGAGATCCTGGGTATTTATGGAGAGTTATGAGGTCTGTCAGAGACCAGTTGGAGAGTTATGAGGTCTGTCAGAGACCATTTGGAGATGTGTTATGAGGTCTGTCAGAGACCAGTGGGAGGGTTCTAAGGTCTGTCAGAGACTTATTTGAGTTATGATTTGAGGTCTATCAGAGACCAGTCAAAGTTGTGCTGTGGGTCTGTCAGAGACCATTGTCGGAGCTTTGTTTTAGGTCTATCTGAGACCAGGGTTTGAGGACTTCTAGAGAATCTATCTGAGACTTCTTGATATGGTCCAGGCTATTCAGCTACGACAGTTGGCCCCCGTTGCATGTTACTTGCATTGCATTCTGTTTGCATACTCATCATCATTGCATCCCCACTAACGTGTGTCTGTGCTGCAGGTGCATTTGCATTCCCCTAGTTCTAGTGCCCAGATTTCTGAGTGTTTGATCATGGCCAGCTTGAGAAGGACAGTTGCTTATAAATTGCCTACTCCTGATGTTGTTCCCCTGCTTGGGTTGATCTCTCTGGCTGATGAGGATGTTCGTAGGAGCTTCAGAATGAGCTATGGAAGACTATTGAGATTGGTGCGCAAACCCACGGAGACAGAGCTAGACGGGTTGTACGCTTTGATGCAATTCTATGATCCCGCATTGAGATGTTTTACGTTCGCTGATTTCCTTATGGGGCCTACCATTGAGGAGTATGTGGAGTTTACTGAGTTACCCGTGCAGAACCAGGTTCCATTCATTCATTCGGGCATTAAGCCCAAGCCGGAGGACTTGGCAAAAGCTTTGCATCTTGATGCTTCTGAACTATTGACTACTGTTTCCCGTGGAGTTCCAGGCTTCTCACTCCAGTTCTTAGTTGGTAAAGCCCAGAAGTGTGCCAAGAGCGGGTGCTGGGTTGTTTTCAATGCTGTGTTGGCCTTGTGCATTTATGGCATAGTATTATTTCCCAATATACCGGATTTTGTGGACTTCGACGCCTTCTACTTGTTTGCCGCTGGTAATCCTGTACCTACCTTACTCGGAGATCTCTATCACTCACTGCATTATAAGAATGAGAAAGGGAGAGGAAAGAATGTTCATCTTTGTGTACCCTTGCTGAGTATGTGGCTTGAGAGCCACCTTCCTAAGAGAAGATCTGTTGCAGAGACTACAGTCCCAGTTGGTTGGCCAGAGCGCCTGATGAGGCTATCGTCGGAAGATATGGAGTGGTTTGATCGAGACCTGTTGGGATCTGAGCTCATCTTCAGTTGTTCTGGGTACCCTAATGTGCCGCTGATAGGAAGAAAAGGGTGTATCAATTACAACCCTTCTCTATTCATTCGCCAGTTCGGATATGCACTGAAGAATCCACCTCAGGAGGAAGAAGTACAGGAATCTCTGTACTTCACAGGTGATTTGAAGGGGGAGTTATTAGCCAAGCTGCAGCATGCCTGGACGCGCATTAACCGAAGAGGGAAGCCGTTGTTAGGAAAGAATGACTGTCAGGCCTATGCACCTTACAGAGAGTGGATTCAGGGGAGAGCCAGTCAGTTGAAGATGCCATTTCCAGACGCACCAATTCTTGTTCCTATTCCGGTAGCGGAGCCAACTACTGTTTCTAGGGAAGCCTACAAGCAAGTGGTGAGAGAAAAAGAAGCCTTGTTGAAGATCAACGAAGGGTTAGAGCAAGAGCTAGCTCAAGTACGCAGTGAGAAAAACAAGGCCGTCCATGCTTTCCAACAGCAGATTGAGCTAATGAACAGGTTAGGGGCTGAGTTGACTGAGGAGAGGAAGAAGCGCGAACGTCTGGGGCAAGAGTTTAGAAGCTCCCATGACATGCTTGAATCCAAGAAGAAAGCGCTTGACATCGCTCACCGAGAGATCTCTTCTTGCAATAAGACTTGGAATGCTACACTCACCAACAATAAGAAGAGGGAAGATAAGTTGAAGCAGCAAATTTCCGACCTCGAAGAGCAGTTGAAGTCCAGCATCAAGAAGTGTGAGGAAGAAGTGATGACCCGGTATAGTCTCCAGAACACACTAAACAAGGCCATCAAGGGCAGAGATGAAGCTGTGTCTCAGAAGCGTAAACTAGAAGATCGCTTCGGAGAGGGGGCATGGGAAGAAACTGCTGAAGACGTGCGCCGCGTTCTTAAGAAGATAAACCAACTCGTCGAAGGGCTGCTTGACCGACCAAGTCATCCGGAGACCAAGAAATTGCTAGAAGAATACCAGACTTTTGGGAGGATTTGATCATTTCATGTAGTAACTTGTATGCTTTATTTGCATAGTGCTGACCATCACCAGGATTGTTGGTTGAGGTCATGCCTTCTTGTTGTACTCTCAGCAACATTGTATTCTGGGTTTTTGGGTTTCTCAGCAATATATGAGGCTTTCTGTGATTCAGCTCCGATCTTTATATCATTAGCACTGTCACTGCACCGGCACCTTCACACTAGAATCGGGGAATGAACTTCCCTAATGCACAGACACATTGCATTGCATTCATACTCATACTGCATTACAGGTAATCATTGGATGTTATCTTATTTCCTGCCCTGTACCAGGTACTTTTCAGGATTGCAGATCAGCACCCGCACCGCTATTCTACCCGCACCAACTGTCGAAGAATCATGGATCAAATGCAGAATGAGATGCAAGATGTGCGCGAGAAACTCGCTCTCTTTATGCAGACCATGGAAGCTATTGCAAAGGGTCAAGAGAATTTGCAGGCCATGGTCCAGCCTCTGTTGGCCCGAAATGCTGGTCACGGTAACGAGGATCATCAGTCTGTACGAGTCGATACTGCTCATGGAGACGGCACTCCCACGCCAGTGGCTCCGCATGTAGTCAATATACCCGCTGCTAATGTCAACAACGCTACCGCTGCTGTGAACGGTAACGTCGGAGTTGGGAACGAGGCTGCTGTCCATAACGTTGGGCTTGGTGACGTCAACTTGGGTGATAATATGGGAGGCAACGGCTTTGTCAATACTGGATTCGGGTTCAATGATCAGGGATTCGATAATGCTGGGAAATATGGTTTCAATGCTCAAGGCTTTGGGCAAGATGGTTATGGCGTGGCCAATCAGGGCTATGGAGGTTTTGGAAATGGAAACGGCGCTGGGTTTATGGCTTTTGGGCCCGCTGGAGGTGTTCAGGGATACGGCAACAGAGGCCGAGGTCCGGGGATGAATCAGATTAGGGCTGGACGTAATAATGGATATGACGGGTATGGAGCTGGGAATGGTGTGTGGCAAGAAGATCAGCAGGAGGACGCCTTCTCTGGTGGAGGTTTCGAAGGGCCGATGGATGACTCCCAGAAGATCAGAATGCTGGAAGAGCAGATGAGGGGGGTCCTGAACCAAAGTGCTGTGGGCTTGGACATGGCAACAATGGGTCTGGTACCTGGCTTGAGGGTGCCAATCAAATTCAAAGCTCCTGCGTTTGATAAGTATAAAGGGGACACATGCCCGAAAGTGCATGTGCAGGCTTATTGTCGAAAGATGTCTGCATACTCAACTGATGAAAGAATGCTAATGCATTTCTTTCAAGATAGTCTATCGGGTCCTTCCCTAGAGTGGTATATGGGGTTGGAGCCAACCAATATCAAGACATGAAAGCAATTGGCAGAGGCGTTTGTAGCCCACTACAAGTATAACAGCGACTTGGCGCCCAATCGGGTCCAATTGGCGGGGCTGTCGCAAAAGAAGGGGGAGAGCTTTAAAGAGTACGCGCAAAGATGGCGCGATATGGCTGCCAGGGTCCGTCCTCCTGTAGAAGACAAGGAAATGAATGACATGTTTGTCGGCACATTCACGGGCTTGTTTCATGACATGCTGTTTCACACATCTTTGGCTAGTTTTTCAGACCTAATTCTGATGGGAGAAAAGATTGAGCGTAACATTAAGCAAGGAAAATTCCAGGTTGAGGAATCAACTGCATCTGGCAGTAATAGGAAGGCTTTTGGTGGGCGCCGTCAGGGCGAGGCAAGCGCAGTGTTTGGAGGCCGAGGTCGAGGCCGAGGCAGGGGACGAAACCAATATCATCAGCCGCAGCAGGTGGCGAGTGTTACTATCCCGTACCAGCAACAACCACTTCAGCAACAACAACCGTCTCAGCAGCAGCCAACGCAGCAGCAGCAGCCTCAGCAGGGGGCACAGCAGGCTCAGCGAAGATTCCAGGGTGGCAAACCGAGAAGAGTGTTTGAGAAGCCTCCCTCAACCTATGCAGATTTGTTGCAAACATTGTTGGGTTTGAACCTGGTAGAGAAGAGAACTCTGGCACCGATAACGGGAGCTCCCCCGTTTGGTTACGATGCAAGCAGGCACTGTGAGTTTCATTCTGGGGCACCGGGCCACGATATAGAGGGTTGCCATGCTTTTAAGCATGTTGTGCAGGATCTTTTGGACAATAAGACTATCAATTTCGGAACGGTAGGTCCGAATATAGTGCAGAAGCCCATGCCTAATCATGGGGCAAACGCCATTCTGACTGAGGAAGGGTTGAATCTGATTATGAATGTCGAAGATTTAAAGACGCCGCTGAGCGAGATAAAGAGCCGACTGTTGCAAGGGGGTGTTTTCCCGGGATGTGACGAGTATTGCTTAGAATGTTGGACCCTAGCTGGGGGGTGTGATGATTTGAAGAAAGGCATTCAGGCTTTAATTGATGAAGGCACATTGCAGTTCGACCAAGCAGCAACTGAAGAGCCGGCAGGGGCAGTAGCAGATGATCAGAATCATGTGGCCACGGTAACGATTCCTCGAAAGACAATCACTATTGCAGCACCAGCTCAGCGACCACCGATCACCATAACTAAGGCCGGGCCGATCCCGTATGAGAACACGAAAGCAGTCCCATGGTCCTATGGGTTGGAGGTGTATTGTGACGGGATAAAGATTGATGTTAATAAGTAGTCAGCCGAGACTGTGGATAATGTTGTTGGTTCGGGGGGTATGACAAGGAGTGGAAGGATCTTTATATCGCCTGAGGTGGAGGCCGAAAGATTAGCAAAAGGAAAAGGGAAAGTGGTTGAGAATGTTCCGGTGCAAGTCAGCGAAAAAGAATCGGCATCGAAAGATGTAGAAGAGTTCATGCGCTTGATTCGAAAAAGTGATTATAAGATCGTGGAGCATCTGCAACAGACGCCGTCCAAAATATCCATCTTGTCGTTGCTATTGTGTTCTGAAGCTCACAGAAATGCACTGTTGAAAGTCCTGGATACTTCCTTCGTACCCCAGGATGTTTCCGTAAATCAGCTGGAGGGAGTATTAGCACATGTGAATGCAGGCCACAACTTGGGCTTTACCGACTTTGATTTGACCCCGAAAGGGAGAGATCATAATATGGCGCTGCACGTATCTGTCGAGTGTAGAGGATCAGTAATGTCGCATGTATTGGTCGACACCGGATCGTCTTTGAATGTGCTACCCAAGAAGGCGATGATGAAGTTAGACGTCAGAGGAATCTTGTGCACGCCCAGCGACTTGGTAGTCAGAGCGTTTGACGGCACGCGGAGAACAGTCTTTGGATCGATCACATTGCCTCTACAGGTGGGGCCGGAGGTGTTTGCAACTGAGTTTTATATCATGGATATTCAGCCTGCGTACAGCTGCTTGCTTGGAAGACCTTGGATTCATGGGGCGGGGGCAGTCACGTCCACCCTACATCAGAAGTTGAAATATATGGTCGGAGACAGCGTAGTCACCGTATGCGGAGAAGAAGACATCCTGATCAGCCATTTGTCGTCGTTTAAATATGTGGAGGTCTACGGAGAGATCCACGAAACACCCTGCCAGGCATTTGAAGGGTTGCGCATCAAGGACAAAGGTCCCGGGCCGAGCAAAGTGCCAGAGATAGCCGTCTCATCGTATAAAGAAGCTCAAGCTCTAGTAGAAGCAGGAGAAGCAAAGGGCTGGGGCAAAGTGCTGGACATTCCTGTGAAGATGGACCGGTTCGGGCTGGGATACCAACCGTCGTCATCAACTCCCGCCGTGGGGGCACCCCGTTTCAGAGGGCCAATAACCATCTCTGCCAGTGGAGTATGTCATGAAACCGTCAATGCTGCTTCGGAGTCTGACGAAGGAGACAGCGATTGTGATATGGATGCCTGGATTCAGCCAAGCACGCCAGGACAGGGACTGTGCAACTGGTCTATTCAGGAGCTTGTTCCTGTGACTCTTAAACAGTAATGCTTTGCTTTATTAATTGTTGAATAATCTGGTGTCTTGCCCGGGGCATCATGATTTGCTTAGGGCTGTGTTGTTATGAACATTGCGTGTTAATCATTGAATAAATGGCGTTTTTCATGTGCAAATAATGTAATCTCTGTCTTTCTTGTTTTATAATTTTCAATAAAATGGCAACGTGGTTATTCGCTTTATACGCATTTTGAAACACTTAACCATTCCTTTTGCAGGATAGCATTTTCAGATGACATCCTTGAACCACCTATGACTCGTCCCGACTTTGAACACCCGGTATTTCAGGCCGAAGAAGAGGTTGTCGAAGATAGTGACGTTCCTGAAGAACTGTCTTGGTTGGTAAAGCAAGAGGAAAGAGCCATTCTGCCTCACGACGAGGTCATCGAAATTATCAACTTGGGGTCGGAAGGGGTTGAGAAGAATATTCGTATTGGAGCCGCGCTGCAGAGTGATATCAAGCGAAGACTGGTTGAAATGCTCCGAGAGTATAGTGATGTATTCGCTTGGTCGTATGAAGATATGCCAGGGCTCGATACAGATATGGTTGTGCATCGCCTGCCACTAAAAGAAGACTGCCCTCCAGTCAAGCAAAAACTTCGCAGAACTCGACCAGATATGGCAGTGAAGATCAAAGAGGAAGTTCAAAAACAGTGGGACGCTGGTTTCCTGGCTGTGACAAAATATCCCTCATGGGTTGCTAACATCGTACCAGTGCCAAAGAAAGATGGCAAGGTTCGAATGTGCGTAGATTATAGAGATTTGAATAAAGCAAGCCCAAAAGACGATTTTCCACTTCCTCATATTGACGTGCTAGTTGATAATACTGCTCAATACTCCATATTCTCCTTCATGGATGGCTTTTCAGGCTATAACCAGATTAAAATGGCGCCAGAGGATATGGAGAAGACTACTTTCATAACGCCTTGGGGAACATTTTGCTATAAAGTGATGCCCTTTGGTTTGAAAAATGATGGGGCAACATATCAGCGTGCGATGACGACTCTTTTCCATGATATGATGCATAAAGAGATCGAAGTTTATGTTGACGATATGATTGCCAAATCCCAGACGGAGGAAGAGCATCTGGTGAATCTGCTGAAGTTATTTAAAAGGCTTAGGAAGTTCAGGCTGAGACTGAACCCTAACAAATGCACCTTCGGGGTGAGATCGGGTAAACTGCTGGGGTTTATCGTAAGTGAAAGAGGAATAGAGGTCGATCCTGCTAAAGTAAAAGCAATCCAAGAAATGCCGACGCCTAAAACAGAAAAAGAGGTGCGCGGGTTTTTAGGGAGGTTGAACTACATCGCTCGGTTCATATCTCACCTAACTGCCACGTGCGAACCATTATTCAAGTTGTTGAAGAAAGATCAAGCTGTAACGTGGAACGAAAATTGTCAAAAGGCGTTCGATAAAATAAAGCAGTATTTGCAGGAGCCTCCTATTTTGATACCCCCGGTGGCAGGGAGACCCTTGATCATGTATTTGACGGTTCTTGAGGGAAGCATGGGTTGTGTTCTCGGTCAACATGACGAGACAGGGAGAAAAGAGCATGCGATCTACTACTTGAGTAAGAAATTTACAGACTGCGAATCTCGATACTCAATGCTGGAGAAAACTTGTTGCGCGCTAGCCTGGGCCGCCAAGCGTTTGAGGCAATACATGCTGAATCATACAACCATGCTCATCTCGAAGATGGATCCTATCAAATATGTATTTGAAAAGCAGGCGTTGTCAGGAAGAATTGCCCGTTGGCAGATGGTCTTGACTGAATATGACATCCAATACGTCTCGCAAAAGGCTATAAAGGGGAGTGTGCTATCTGAATATCTGGCAGAGCAGCCTATTGAAGAGTACCAATCGATGAGGTTTGATTTTCCTGACGAGGATATCATGTACCTAAAGATGAAAGATTGTGAAGAGCCGTTGCCAGACGAAGGACCAGAGTTGGGTTCTAAATGGAAGATGATATTTGACGGAGCTGTGAATGCTTACGGTAGCGGAATAGGGGCAATCATCACCACGCCACATGGGTCGCACATCCCGTTTACTGCCCGATTGACCTTTGCCGTTACTAATAATGAGGCCGAATACGAAGCTTGTATAATGGGGCTTGAAGAAGCCATTGATTTGCGAATCAAGAATTTAGACGTATACGGAGACTCAGCTCTGGTAGTGAATCAAATCAAAGGGGAATGGGAGACACGTCAGCCCAACTTGGTACATTACATGAATTATGCAAGAAGATTGTTGCCTTTCTTCGACAAGGTTGAATTGCATCATGTACCGCGGGCAGAGAATCAAATGGCTGACGCCCTGGCCACTTTGTCTTCCATGTACAAAGTCAACTTCTGGAACGAGGCTCCCAGAATCATTATCTCTCGGCTTGACAGGCCAGCCTTCGTGTTTGCTATTGACGAGGCATCCGATGATAAACCGTGGTATTTTGATATCCTTAATTTCCTGAAGAATAAGGAGTATCCGACTGGGGCATCCAGTCAAGATCAGAAGACTCTCAGGAGATTAGCGGGTAATTTCTATTTGAATCCGGATGGCGTCTTATACAGAAGAAACCACGATTTGGTGCTGTTGCGTTGTGTAGATGAAAGAGAGGCAAAGTTGCTCATGGAGGAAATACACGAAGGTACCTTTGGTACGCATGCGGGTGGGCATGCTATGACGAGAAAGCTGCTGCGGGCAGGTTATTTTTGGCTGACTATGGAAACTGATTGTTTCAAGTTTGCGAGGAAATGCCACAGGTGCCAAATCTACGCTGATAAGATCCATGTGCCTCCAAGTCCTCTAAATGTGATGTCATCGCCATGGCCATTCTCGATGTGGGGAATCGATATGATTGGAAAGATCGAGCCGACGGCTTCTAACGGGCATCGGTTCATCCTAGTAGCAATCGATTATTTCACCAAGTGGGTAGAAGCGGCGTCTTACGCAAACGTAACTAAGCAAGTGGTGGCCAGATTCATCAAGAGAGATATCATTTGCCGATATGGGATCCCCGAGCGGATAATCACGGACAACGGTTCGAACCTAAACAACAAAATGATGAAGGAGCTCTGTCAGAATTTCAAGATCGAACATCACAACTCCTCCCCTTACCGACCCAAGATGAATGGCGCTGTTGAGGCGGCCAATAAGAATATCAAGAAGGTCGTTCAGAAAATGGTGGTGACCTATAAGGATTGGCATGAGATGCTACCCTTCGCATTGCACGGTTATCGTACGACGGTACGCACATCAACCGGGGCAACCCCGTTCTCGTTAGTGTACGGAATGGAGGCGGTATTACCATTGGAAGTTGAGATCCCTTCTCTAAGGGTATTGCGAGACGTTCAGCTGGACGAGGCAGAATGGGTGAAAGACAGGTTGAACCAACTGAGTTTGATGGATGAGAAGAGGTTAGCTTCTCTAGCATACGGTCGTTTGTACCAGAGCCGAATGAAGAAAGCATACGACAAGAAGATACATCCGCGAAGCTTTCAGACGGGCGACCTTGTGCTGAAAAAGATTCTCCCGCCGCAAGCAGATCACAGGGGCAAGTGGACCCCCAATTACGAAGGGCCATACGTTGTCAGGAAAGTCTTCTCAGGAGGGGCTTTATTATTATCCACCATGGACGGAGAAGACTTCACGTCACCTGTGAATTCGGACGCAGTTAAAAAATACTTTGCTTAAAATAGACCCGCTGGACAGAAAAAAGAGGGTCCAGGCAAAAATGGGGCATCCTGGCGAACCAAAAACAGAATGAAAGGTTCGGGCAAAAGTTAGGGATAAAATTGAAAAATGTACACCCGCGAAGTTGAAAACCTACACTGGGCGGCTTCGGCAAAAAAGGGTATCCCGGTGAACTGAAAACCCGTAAAGGGCGGTTCACGCAAAAGTTAGGGATTTGAAAAGCAAATGACTGCGGTCCGAATTTGATATTGCAGTGAGCATCAGTGCGGGAGAATACCTGGGGGGGTCGATTATCAGATACAACCGTTTCGGAGGTATGGATACCGGGAAAGCATTAGAGTCGGATGAGTCATAGGAGGATCAGTTCGTGGTGTTCGTCTGTATCCCGTCGCCGACATGTGTACAAAAATTTAATTTGTCAAAATATTCATGCTTCTTGTGCATACTTATGTATTTGCTTTGCGTAGCTTCCTCATTTCAGGAGTTACATCCCATGTATAAAACTCCGCCCATTCAGGGGCCCGATCAATAAAATATGTTATTCAGTACTTGATGCTGGTTCTTTACTGTTTTGGGCATGATAAAACGCCTAAGTTTACTGAAGCTAGCATGAGTATAACATCACTGGCCCTTGCCAACAATTGTTAAAGCTTTGAATTAACTGAAAATAACGTCACTGACCTGAATCGGTTTAGTTGCATAGACTTGTCGTGTCTTGTTTGTGTTGTTGCAGGTTTCATAGCCGTGCGAGGAAGACGATCAAAAGATTGCATTAACGAAAGACTCGACCCTCACGCAGGTCATGCATGTTCTTCCTGAAGAAGGATCGAATTCCCCAGCTAGTCGCAGCTTAGCGGAAGGACATTCTCCAGCAAAGTCGTTTATCCTCAGCAGAGTTTGGTGATTCCAAGATTATAAGGCTGTATTCAGACAGTGTATCTCAAGCAGAGTGGGTTTAGCCGCAGAAGATTAATGTTTGTGAGCTGTATTCAGACAGTTTACCTTTCCCCGCAGGGGCATTTACTCTCTCCCGGTGGAGCCAGTGGATTTTCCCCAAGAGAATTAGCCTGTCCCCAGCAGAGTTCTCTTCTCAGCAAGTATTTCTATTTCCTTCCAGTGGAACTCAAAGATTAAGACTCTCCCCAGCAGAGTTGGTGTGGATCATGGCATTTACTTTGCCGGAACACCGTGTGATATCCGTTCACTTTCCAGCAGAAGTCCAATTATACCGAGCGCATCTGCTATTCCCCAGCAGGGTGGTCCTTCAACAAGGTGCTGGGTTAAGTTCCCAAGTTCCCAGCTGAATCGACTTCATCTGCCCAACATTTATTTTGTTGGCATGATTCTGTAGCACCTGGCTATCCCCAGCGGAGTTGGCATTATTTTCAGCATTTATTTTGCTGAAGCAGCTCCTGTGCCCAGCAGTTCGAGTCTGCATTCGCGTCAGCATATAGTGTCATAATTGCATTAACCAAATAAACGTGTAGCATTCCCATGTCGAAGGAAGCATTGCATCATTGCCAAACATACTCATGTTTGAAGCATAAACCAGGTTGGTTAACCGTTTGTGTTCAAGTGTTATTTCTCTTGCAGGTGGAGAGAGCTCTGGCTCAAATAAATTACCAAACATTCAAGGTCTCGACGTGAGACATTCAACGAAGTGTCAGCCTTGGCACTACTCCCCACAGAGTCAGCAGGATAAGTTTCTCTTTGTCCCCAAGCAGAGTTACTTATGTCCCCGCCAGAGTTTCGTGTTGAAGTTTCTCTAGTTCGACCAGCGGATTGTTTCCTCCAAGGTTGTTGTTACGTCAACATTAAAAAGTTTCATGAACCAAAACTTCAGAGGTTACCGCCGGTTATCAGAACAGGCGTTCGGAAGTTTGGTTTCCCAAATATCCCCAGTAGAGTCAGCCTCAAAACTGCTGTAACGTCAGTGGTAAAAAGTTTGCGGACCAAGGGAAGGATGAGTCCTAACGTGGACGGATTTACTGACAGGTTTTTGCTAAGAGAAGTGGGAGTCCTGACGTGGACAAAGTCTTATTTCCCCAGCAAGTCGAAGACGCGCAAGTCCTGACGTGGATAGGTTCTATTATTTCAGTAGGTTGAGGTATGAGTCCTGACGTGGACAAGTCTCACTTCCCTAATGGGTCGAAGGTGCACGAGTCCTGACGTGGACGAGGTTTTATTTTCTCATTAAGTCAAGAGGCGAGTCCTGACGTGGACAAATCAAGACGAAATGTGAGTCCTGACGTGGACAGCTATATTCCTTACGGGGAAGCGAGTGTATTCCTAACGTGGAAAGTTTAGTCCTGACGCGGACAAATCTAGACGAAGTCTTATTCCTTACGTGGAAGAGAAAGATGTTATTCCTAACGTGGAAGTGTTATTCCTAACGTGGAAATGTTATTCCTGACGTGGAAAGATAAGATGTGATTCCTTACGTGGAAAGATGGAGTCCTTACACGGACATATCAAGTAGGAGTCCTAACGTGGACAGATTGAGATTATATTCCTTACGTGGAAAGATTGGAGTCCTGACGTGGACAGATTCAAATCGAGATGTGATTCCTTACGTGGAAAGATAGTATTCCTTACGTGGAAAGAGGCTTGTATTCCTGACGTGGAAAGAAAGAGTGTGTTCCTGACGTGGAAGGGGTTTAGTCCTGACGTGGACAGATTCGAAAGAAGACGTATTCCTTACGTGGAGGAGTTTGACAAAGAATAAGTTCATTCCTTACATGGAAAGGTGAGCCCTAACCTGGACGGTGTTATTCCTAACGTGGAAAAGTTTACTCCTAACGTGGACGATTTATTTCTGACGAGAAGGCAGACGAGCCATCCCCGACAAAGTTGTTGAAGTTTTCCGAATTGACGAAGCAGGCGTCCTAACATGGACAATGTTCTATCCCCAGCACGGTCGCACGAGATCAGTGGGTTGCCGTAACAGTTAAATTCAGCTGATGAATGTCGTTCCCCAAGCAGTGGCGCAGTTTATTTCTGCGGTTGGCAAATTACTGGGTTCCTAGTATTCAACCGTCTCGTACCGCGAATGTCTGAAGGCTCCGGGCTCTTCACCCAATCGGGTCCAAGCCGCTTGAATAGGGGCAGCTGTTGCACCCTAAAATTTGCCCAACCTTATTCACTGGGTCTATGTTTCAATATCATTAGCATTTGCATATAGAGTCATGTACATAGCCTAACCATCTGCATAGCATAAGCATAGCAAGTCATCCAGCAAGGGGGCCAATTACTATTATCATCTCTAGAGGCCTATCAAGAGGGTATTATCCTGATTCAATCTCATTCAAGTCATCAGAAGAGAATTTGAAAGCTATCAAGTCAATGGATCAAGCAGTTCATCTATCTCCTAACTGAGGGTGTCTGAGGATCAACAAAGAAATGGTAAGCTGTGGGCTGAGCATGGGGATATCTAGACATCATGGGAGACTTAGAAAGTCATTTGGAGAAGGAGACAAGTCACTGGTGAAGTCACAAGTATTGCAGTTGAAGACAGTCAACTAGGGTTTCATCTGGGTCAACCCTGGGTCAACCCTAGGTCAAAGGATTGTTGGAGAGGCATTAAGGGCTATTGAAGGGATGTGGGGTTCATCATTTGACATGGAGAATAAGGATATGTTGTTATGCTAAGAAGAAATCAAGAGAAATCAAGGAGAAAAGGAGGGTCTAAATTAGGGTTACTATGTAAAATCCCCTAGTTTAGGTCAAATTTCCAAGCAAGATAAGTCAAAATGCAAGCTTCAAATGGATCCTTGGCCAACATGAAACTTGTATAGGATCTCAAGACCTTTAATTTGAGTGGTGGAAGACATCAAGGAGATTTATAGAACTCAAGTTATGGTCCTTGCAAGTTACAGGTCATCTGAGGTATCTGAAATTTTGTCTGTGAAAGTGACTTGACTTCCAAGCAATTTTCACCCCTCAAGGAGATTTCAAATGGATTTCTGTCCAACATAAGAGTTGTTCCTTATTGTCTTAGCTTTCTAGAATGGTATAGTATTCCTTCATATGATTTGGGGAACTCTACTTATGGTCTTGGAAAGTAAAGGGTATTTTGGTCATTTGTGAATTACAGGTCATTTTAACCTATGCCCAAAACTCATACAAGGAAGCTTCAAATGGAAAACTTTACAAGATCAAACTTAATCCAAATGACATTTTGAGTCTAGAAAAGTGACAATGAAAGATTGGAAAGATTCATAGCACAAGGTTTCAAAATTGTTGGATTTAATGAATAAAAATGGCCTTAAAAATGAGATTTTTCATATCATGGCCAAATGAAGCAAAATTATAGGTCATTTTGAATGGAAAGGTCATTTTAAATACATTGGCTAAAGTGGAATTTTGAGTTTAGTTCATAATTTGTGAGTTATCCATGGTTGCTTGCAATGTAAGAAACATAATCAAAATCCAAGGGAATTTGTGCAAGGGAAACTTCTCCAAGTTTCTAGGAGGTTCTAACCTCATCTATATATTCATACAAGATGGTTCATGCCATGGTTGGTGATTCCATTTGTTCAAAAACCTCAAGTTTTCACACTTTCTCATTTTTGCATAAGCTTCACAAACTCCCCCAAATCTCCCTCAAATCTCACATTTCTGGATTGAATCTTCCTCATCATCATCCCTAGATCAGAATTCCATCAAAGATGTGGTAAATTGAAGCTAGGATCGTGCTATTCATCATCATCATCCAAGGAGAACCAATCTTGGAAGTGAGTGATTCAAGGCCTTAGAACCATACTTGTTGCATACAGAAGTAATCACCAAGCTTATTGATCACTTTCCTTTCATCACAAGTATCTGATTTGGAGATCTTAGCACCTGTATCAAGAAATTGCACCAGGTTTGTTTTCTCTTCGTGGCATGAATTAGTTAGAATCTTAGGGTTTTGATAGAGTAGAATGGTTAAGATAGGATAGAGGATTGATTGGGATGATTTTGGAGAAGTTTCATGAAGTTTGAGCATGATGTGTCAATTCTGTTGAGACTTATAACTCTTGGATTAAGGCACGATAAGCATGGATTAATAGCTTGAAATGATCAGTGTAAGGTATAGAACATGTTAGGGCAATAATTAGAGATAATTGAGAGGATTGGTATCAGTTATTAATGGTGGTTTCCATCTGTTCTACCTATCGAATTGGTTGATTGAATGAGTTTCAGTGCAAGCTAAGAACATAGACTTGTAGAAGGGAAGAATTGGATTGTTTTTGCTTTTTATACCTTGAAGTTTCATGGATTGTGGAGGGAGAAAGAGGAGCTCGAAAATGCTTGCATGGAAAGCCATTTCTGAAACCCTAGGGTTGCTGGAGGTAGGAGACGATCCAGGAGCCACACGATCACATTTTTGACCCTTGACTGAAGGACTCATCCAACGGATCATATTCAAATGGAAAACGGAGGGAGTGACTTGGTACGAAACGCCGCGTTTCATTTAATTGAAACGTTGGGCTTGGACTCAGATAGCTATACGCACCCCCCACTTCTCAGCCCACCTGAAAAAACAACTGCAGCGAGCTACTATTCTCACCCCCTCCCTTTACTTCTTTATATTTTCTTTTTATTTTCTTTACATTTTTCATGCATTTTCTAAAAATCATATAAAATGAAAAAAAACATTATTTTTAATTCATTCTTTTTGCATTATTTTCTTCAAAGAGTCTAGAAAATTATAAAAAATAAAAATTGCATTTTATTTTTTATTTGATATTTTTTTCATATTTTCCAAATAAATAGCATTTTAAATAGTTTCATTTCATACATGATTTTGTTAATTTTTGTTCTATTAGATGCTTTAATATTTTTTGTTCATTCTTTTTAGGTTGTTTAGTTTAGACATTTAACTTGTAGATACAATTTAATTCATATTTTTAGAAATTAATTTTAGGTGTTTAGTTTAGGTGAGAATAACATGAACAAACTAGGGTTTTAGGTGATGACTTAGGAGAATTAATTCACTTCCCTTAGGACTTAGAGATTGAATAGGTTAGCTATGGGACTATAGGGGCTATGGGTAGTTATTAGATCCCCTTAGAAAAAGTCAGGATTCCTCTACTGCTATTAATCTACTGTATATATCTGATTGACTAGTGTGGTGTGCCCCCTGGGGATTATTGCTTGCTTGTTTGGGTATTGGGATTTGTTTGGGGACCTGGGAGAGCTGAAGACTTGTGATGATGAAGCCATTGGAGATCCAGAATGCAGTCCAACTGCCAGAGTTGATGGGTTGTTTCTTGCTAGCAGCTGTTGAGGAGATTAGGGTTTAGGAGCTAGGCAGAGCTCTAGATTAGAAAGCTTGTTTCTCAAACATGGATTGCCTTGTCTGCATCCACTCTTCTCTGTGATACAGAGTCTCTCTGAGACACTCACCCCCTTCCTTTGGAAGGCTTGGTGATAGTGTCTAAGAGATAGAACTCTTGAGAGAAAATATCATATGTGTTAGGAGCAGTCTGTTCACCACCCTTGGTAGTCGACTGATTGCTCAACACCTAATTCACTCTTGTGATTGATCCCTCATCCTGGAGGTTTGAACTTGAAGAAAAGCCATTGCAGATAGAAGACTGATGGTAAAAGCCCTTGCTTGAAGGTCCTGAAGATGGAGATTAATGCTTGTTGAAGCCTGTAGCTGATTGGAGATTATTTGAAGCCAGATGTTGATTCAAAGTTGCTGAAGCTGTTTGTTTTATTGCTGTATTTCATTTCTGATGTATTGATTGGTTTTCATGACTGTATTGTTTGTTGTTTACCCTGTTGGGTTGAAAGTGAAACTTGTTCACTTTTGCCTATTGTTTTCTAGGTTCGAGGTCGAGTGGGACTCCCTTGCCTCGCTTGTATTGCTGCATTCATGCATTTTACTGCTTTATTGTATATATCCGCTATTGTTTCTGTTTCCGTCTATTCCCGTAGGATCTCTGTTTCTCTCTGTGCAAGAGAGGAGCATGATAGACACTAGGTCTTAACCCATGCATGATAACATTAGGTTAGTTTGTTTCCCTTCGCAACCATAGGTTAGAGTTCCGTCTCTTCTTTCTCAAAACAAACAGAAAAACATCATAAAGATTTCAAACACAATAAAAGACACTTCTTCCGTAAAAGAATGTGAACTCATCAAGACGTCACTTTTGTCCGCTTGGACTGATAATCAGAAAAACCTTTTCAGAAGGAATAAAATCAACCAAGACAGACTTATGTCGTACATGGCCCGAACTACGTTTGCTCTGATCTTTCATGCCGTGTGAAAGTACGTAGGCATAGGATGCGACATCCTAGCGAGCAACCTTCCCCTCCTTTCCCGTAGGTAGGCGAACTACGTTGACTCTGATTTCTCGTTCCAGGCGGGAATACGTAGGCATAAAGTGCGATACTTTGCCGAGTCATTTTCATTTTATTTTCTTTTTAACCCTTAACCCTGTAGAGTAGATAGAATAACAATCCATACACGAAAATAAGCGTGGATCCCGTCGAGTACGACGGACGTGAGGGGTGCTAATACCTTCCCCTTGCGTAACCGACTCCCGAACCCAGGTTTTGGTTGCGACGACCATACCTTTCCCGTGTTGTGCGAGGTTTACTCTGAGCGTTTCCTTTTCCTCCCGTGGGATAAATAACGCACGGTGGCGACTCTTCTGTTCAGCCGGCGCCGATTTTCGCAGTAGCGACACACCAAAAGACGAAAAGCGAGTGACTGTCACTCCAAAAACTTGTGGTTTCCTAAACCATCACTCCTGTCATTCAACCTCTGAGAGGTGAGCGCTAGTGTCAAATTAGCTGAATATAGGATTGGAGAACATCACGGAGAATGGGTGGGTTAAAATAAACTTTGAGCCTTTATCCTTTCCTTGTAAACCGTGAACCCGACCTTATTACAACCTGAAGAAGTCCTAATTGAAGCAGGTTTGTTTCGAAAGCATACTTCGGTAAAGATTGCATCGAAACTGACTCCTAAAAGGATTCCTCTTACAACGTTGTATTAATGTTGACATGTTGATAAATGATTTATTCACTTTATGTCACAAATTTGTCCCAGTGAATAGATTGGATTTCGAAAACTGTCATATGCATTGCGTTTAATATATCTTTTATGCAGGACAATTTGTTTTACTTGCGAGTAAGCACTTTACAGCAGGAAAGTTTCCACAGTGGAAAGATTGATCAGGATAGAATGCAGATTGCCTGAATACTCTGTTGAAATGGGGCAAGTTATATCAAATGATCATATCATGGGAGTCTGCCATCCGGAAGTCAGTTAATCCGAGACAGTCAAGTCGAGATTCGGTGAATCTCTCGCAGCCAAGAAACAATCTCCCCACAGATCACCCAATCAGGGGCAAAATCGTTACAGACTGGGGCACGCCACCCTAAGAGCACAGAAGTTATTTCTTATCCGTGGGGAAATTAATGTGAAACACCTCTTTGAGGTTCATGATGTTTAGGCAATTCATATCAAATCGTCGGGGTATGAGATTTTAGATTTCCTTTCGAGGAACATCCACATAGAGGTCCCACGAGCTGGGGCAAAATTGTAAGCGAAGGATTTGTTCCTCTTCATATCTTCAAGGGATGTTTGTTGCACCCCAAAATTTGCCTAACATTTTTCTTGCTTGGTTTATGTTTCATTGCATTAGCATTGTATTGTTCTAGCATTTGCATAGCATAGCATTATTCATTTAGCAGGGGATCAAGTGTGGTTTATATCAAGAGGAGCCTACCTAGAGGTCTTATTCAAGCTTGAGAAGTCACCAAAGTTATCAGGAAGAGGGTTGGGTTCTTGAAAAGTTTGGTTGTTTGTATGTGGTTAATCTCCTAACCTGAGGACCAATTGAAGACCATCAGTGGGTTGTGGAGCCTTGATCATGGATGGAGTATGGATAGAGCTCATGGAGTGCCTTGAGGGTCATGGTGGGGCTCAGTCAAGTCATTATGACAAGTGTGAAGAGCCACAGTTGAGGGTGTTGCATTTAGGGTTTTCATCTAAGTAACCTTAAGTCAACTGTGCAATTGAAGAGGATCAAAACCTATTTCTAGGTCTTTGGGACCATGGAAGGTTGTGTTGAGATACATGAAGTGATGTTCCAAGATCAATTCAAGAAGAATTCATAGTGTGAGGAGTTTCTAAACTAGGGTTCTCAGGGTAAAATCCCCTATTTAGTGCCTAACTTCAAGACCACTTATCTCAAGATACAAGTTTCATCTTGTCGCGGTGAAAATCGGATACCAAACTATTTATTAGTTTGAATCTTTAATTCATTTTGCAACCGAACTTTGATTTGTCCAAAGGAAGGGATAAAGATCGAAATTCCCACAATGTAATGCAAATGCAAGCTAGAGAGTTATAGGTCCGGGGGTTGGTTAAACTTAGGGAAGGTGCTAGCATCCTAAGTTTCTGTAGTACTCTACAGGAACCTCTTGTTTTATGTTTGTTTATTGCTATGTTTATCTACTTTATGGTTAAAGACCTAAGGGTTTATTTCTAAGTATACTCGATAAGATATCGCATCTTATGCCTACATATCCTTACGGGAGTGGAATCAGAGTATATGTAGTTCCCCTAAAGGGTATGAGGAGTTCTTTGACTGTGGTCAAAGTTCCTACGGGTTTAGGGTAGTTGATTGATTGATTTTAGGAGAAAAGGTGAGTTGTCATTTTAAGGGAGATTTAACCGCCACAAATTGTAGGAAAATGGTCTTTGCATCGTCTTAAGAGAAGGGCTCAAGTACTCGGATAGGGATCGACGAGGTACGCCTCTATCTCTCTTAAGGCAAAGTCTTTACATGTTGTTTGTATTGATGTGGGGTGGAGATTCTATCTCGCTTAAGATGATTTGGCATCTTTCTCTAATGTGTTTGAATATTTGTTTGTATTGTATTGTTGAATTGTTTTGTTTGTTCTAAGTTGTAAAAGGGTCCTTCCTATGGGGTAGGATCTAACTTAGAGATCAACTTGAATGGGATCAAGGATCAAAGGGGAAATGATGCAAATAATGCATACGCACGATGGTTGGGATCATGCGCAGATTCTTCCTTTGGACGGAATGCGGTGCAAAAAATAAATTGCGGTAATGTAAATGCAGAAATATAACGTTGCGAATAAAGTAAAGGCAGATAATAAACATACATGTACGCATGAAAACGCTGAAGTGTTGGTGAATATGTCGTGGGGTGCACGATTGATTTGTATTTTACGTTGTTGCCTGATAGGATTGCTTTTAAACGAGATTGGTTTTTTTAGACGAGTTGATTTTATATGAGATTAATATTAAAGCCTAAAGTCGAACGAGACGCCATAACGGTTAATTTATTAGGTAACGTAATTTATTTATAAAAGAGCCTAATGTGAGAAATCAAATGTAATAAAAGTTGTTTATTTTTATTTTTAAAAGTTTTAAATATTAATCACGCCAAATAGTAATAAAAATATAAATTAAAAAAAGTCTCATTATTTTATGAGTGAACAAATTATAACATGTTATTTTTAAAAGATTAATTAATTTAGCGCAATAATAAAGGAAATTGTTATATTATATTCTTTTTTTAAAAAGAAGCCTCATTATATTAAGATTGATTTAAAAAAAAGGTAATATCTCATTGTTTATTAAAAAGATAAAACCTAAAATTATATGACAAAATTAAATAAAGGTTAAATTACCGGCATCACCGGCATCGTCATCATGTTGCGGTTGGAGGTGACAGTCCATATGTGAAATGAAAGAGGAATAGAGTGTGATTAGCGTACTTCAAAGCTAGCTCAAAATGCTGCAGATGGTAGTAGAAAGTAGAAAGATCACCTTAGCTTTTCACTGTGTCAGGATGGTCAAGTTCAAGCTCTCCCTCACGCATCAGTCATTTCAATCTTGCTGCCTCTATCCATCTACCGCCACTTGCATACATATTTGAAAGCATTACATACGGAGCTGCATTACACGGTTCTAGTTCAAGAAACTTACTGGCTACTTTCACTGCTAGCTCCAATCCTGTATAAGATGATGGTGCCTGTGCTTCTATACAAATCCTTACAGGAAGCTGAATAGTTGTTGTCCCACCATTATCAACTTTGCAAACAGAACAATTTGCCTTATATCTTTAAACTAAACAATTCGTGGGTCATCATCATCAATATTTGGAAGGCCAGCATAATAAAGCCATGTTAGTCGTGCTCTTATGGAATAAATAGTCCTGCAAATAAAGGATAATTAGAACAAAGAAAAGATCAAATTGAAAGTGGAAATCAATCAAAATCGCAGATATTGATGACACTTGAAAACCAAGTCGCAAGCATGTTTGAAGTGGAAAAGGAAGGTGTGTAAATCACGTGCTCAAGGAATTTTATGCAAGACCAGATATCAGGGCATTCAAAGTAATTCCAAAACAGTCACAGACAGGAATCACCGGATTTGGAAACCTCTTCATTCTTCTTCAATTCGTTTTACCTCCTGAAACCCTATATAAGAAACCAAATTAGAACACCAATTCAGAACAAAAAAAACCCCAAAAAATTCCACAGAAAATTCCAATCGAAAAAACCACGTAAAACTTCCAGAATCCTAAAACCACAAGAGTCGTACAAAGAAAAACTTATCTCATATTCCTCCTCCGTCGCCGTCGGAAACCGCTCAAACCCTCAAGCCTATTCGCCGCCGTCATCGCTACCCCCCCAAATTCGCAACCCCATCGCGACATCGTTCACCAGGAGTAACGTCATCCTCAACCGATATTTTAATTCATAATTGATGCTTTGCTTTGTGTTAACAGGTTTTATGAGATCGGAGAGATAGAACGGAATCGAGAGAGAGGAGATAAGGAGATCGCAGCGGATTGAAGTGAAGATGACGAGATGAGATTGGGGACGAGCCGAGATTAGGGTTTCCCTTTTCTTTTTTTGTTTTTTTTTTGTTAATTTTAATTTTGTTGTAAATAATCACCTGCACACACACATACATCCCATACACCACTAAACACGCCACATAATCTCTAACCACCCCTTAATCCCTTTATTTTGTTTATTTAATCCGTTTTAACTAATAGTTTTTTTTCTAATCAACATCTAACCTTTTTAATTAATCAGTCAACTTTTTTTAAAATAAATTAATTAATCAAATTAGTTTTATCTTTTCTTTTAACTATTTATTTAATTAGCCTTTAAATAAATCCCCCTATCTAATTATTTATTTAATCTCAATTTAAATCAATCTCATAATCTCTTTTAATAACTAAAAACAACTTTTTTAAAATCCTATCAATTCATTATTAAATATTTTGCTAATTAATTAATTTAACCTTTTTCATTTTAATAACACTTTAATCAAATAAGTATTTGTTCACTAAAAACCTTTTTATAAATAAATCATACCTATTTGTCAATTTATTTATTTAAATAAATTCTGAGTATTTAATCAACTTTTAGAAACAAATAATAAAAACTATTTTTATTCTATAATCAACATAATTTAATAATAGCCATAATAAAATAAATTACTTCTTTTTTTTAGATAATAAAGTAAATCATTATAGTATTTTATTAAAAACCTTAGAATTTAATTTATACTGACTTCTCGCTTAAAATCAACTTCTCGCTTACAAATCAATTCACCCAAATCAACATTTTCTTATAATTCAAACTAAAATCAATCTCGACTAAAATGAACCAACATCGTAAACAATCGTACACGCTTGCACCACGACAACTTCACCTACACTTTAGCGCTTTCATGCGTACATGTATGTTTATTTATCTGCCTTTACCTTCAGCAATTTACATTACAGTAATCTACATCATTATCAATTTATATTCACGCATCGCATTCCGTCCAAAGGAAAAAACCTACACATGATTCAACAATCATGTGTAGTGCATCTCATTTGCATCATTCCCCCACACGATCCTTGATCCCATTCAAGTTGATCGCTTAAGATAGATCCTACCCCATAGGAAGGACCTTGTCTTTTATCTTACAACTTAGACAAAAGAAAACAAACAAAACAATTCAAAACAATTATTCAAACACATTAGAGAAAGATGTTAATCATCTTAAGCGAGATAGAATATCCACCCCACAACAATACAATCAACATGTAGGGACTTTGCCTTAAGAGAGATAAAGGCGTACTCGTCAAACAATCCGAGTACTTGAGCCCTTTTCTTAAGACGATGCAAAGACTATTTTCCTACAACCTGTGGCGGTTACATCTCCCTTAAAATGATAAAGCATCTCTTCTCCTAAACCTAATCAATCAACTACCCTAAACCCGTAGGAACTTTGACCACAGTCAAAGAACTCCTCAAACCCTTTAGGAGAACTACAAATACTCTGATTCCACTCCCGTAAGGATATGTAGGCATAAGATGCGATATCTTATCGAGTATACTTAGAAATAAACCCCTAGGTCCTTCAACCATTAAGCAGATAAACACTTAGCAATAAACAAACATAAAACGAGAGGTTCCTGTAGAGTACTACAGAAACTTAGGATGATAGTACCTTCCCTAAGTTTAACCAACCCACAATGCAATGCAAATGCAAGGATAGAGAGTTTTAGGTTCGGGGGTTGGTTAAACATAGGGAAGGTACTAGCATCCTAAGTTTCTGTAGCTGAAAAGTAGGGCGAAGTTGCAACGGTTATGATCCCGTTTAAGACTGTCACAATATCGGCGCCTCCCAAGAGGCGGACCATTACAATAACCAAGGCTAGACCCATTCCATATGAAAGCACTAAGGTCATTTCTTGGAACTATGGGGCGGAAGTTTACTGCAATGGAGAAAAGATTAACCTGGAAAGCCCGCCAGTAGGGACAGTTGATAACCTTGTGGGGGCAGAGGGCATAACCCGCAGCGGTAGAATTTTTGCGTCGCCGGAAGTAGAAGCTGAGAGAATTGCCAAAGGGAAGGGTAAAGTCAATGAAGAAGGACCTTCTCAAGAGAAGGAAAAAGAGGCTTTGACTAAAGATGTGGAAGAATTTATGAGATTAATTCGGAAGAGTGATTATAAAATTGTCGATCATCTGCAGCAGACGCCTTCCAAAATCTCGATTTTGTCATTGTTGCTTTGTTTCAAAGTTCATTCGAACGCTTTGCTGTAAGCTCTTGACACTAGTTATGTACCCTAGGAGATATCCGTTAATAATATTGAAGGAGTGATCGCGCACGTGAATGCAGGGCATGGCCTTGGCTTTACGGATTTTGATTTAACATCCAGGGGCCGCAACCACAACAGTGCGTTGCATATTTCAGTTGAGTGTAGGGACACTGTTATGTCTCATGTCCTTGTTGACTCTGGTTCGTCCTTGAAT
Organism: Lathyrus sativus; assembly: GCA_963859935.3. Lineage (NCBI taxonomy): Eukaryota > Viridiplantae > Streptophyta > Magnoliopsida > Fabales > Fabaceae > Lathyrus > Lathyrus sativus. The sequence goes on from OZ012735.1 coordinate 320,150,276, forward strand.
GTTTTGCCCAAGAAGGCACTGTTGAAGCTAGATACCCGAGGCATAATATGCACGCCAAGTGACCTGGTAGTGAGAGCTTTCGACGGGACTAGAAGGTCCGTGTTTGGAGAATTGACTTTGCTAATCCAGGTCGGTCCAGAGGTGTTTATATCATGGACATACAGCCAGCTTATAGTTGTTTGCTTGGACGACCTTGGATTCACTCTGCAGGGGCTGTAACGTCTACGTTGCACCAAAAGCTCAAATATATAGTCGATGGTAGCATTGTCACCGTGTGTGGGGAGGAAGATATCCTGGTAAGTCACCTATCATCATTCAAATATGTCTAAGTGGACGGAGAGATCCATGAGACATTGTGCCAAGCTTTTGGAGGAGTGCAGATTAGAGACAAGTCTCCTGTCATAAGCAGTGGGCCAGAAGTGGCTATGTCTTCATACAGAGAAGCCCAAGCGGTGGTTCAGGCCGGGGAAACTAAAGGTTAGGGTCAAGTCTGGAGATTTCTGTTAAGCAGGACAAGTTTGGCTTAGGGTACCGCCCGTTGTCGTCATATTCATCACAGAGCGCGCCAAAGTTTAAGGGGCCGATTGTGTTTACTCCAGGAGGAGTTAGTTTTGAAACGATTAATGTTGTATCTGACAGTGAAGATGGAGATAGCGACTGTGACATGGATTCATGGATCAAGCCCAGCGAGCCAGGACAAAGCCTATGCAACTAGTCTATTCAGGACTTTATTCAAGTGACGACGAAATAGTAATGCCTTATTTTTTCGATTATTGTATAATCCTATGTCCTACCCGGGGCATAGTGATTTTATTTCAGGGCCTACTTGTTTATGTGTATGTTTTGCTTTGATCATCAAATAAAGGCGTTTTTCTCATGCAAATTTTGTGATCCCTGTTTTTCTGCTTTTTATTTTTATCAATAAAATGGTAATGTGGTTGTGTGCTTCGTTTGCATATCATTTGAAGAATTTAACCCTCTCTCTTGCAGGATCCATATTTCAGATGACACCGATCAAGAACTCCCTATGACTCGCTTCGACTTTGAGCACCCGATACTTCAAGCCGAGGAAGAGATTGTTGAGGACGACGACTTACCAGAAGAGCTGACTCGACTTTTGAGACAAGAAGAGAAAATCATTCTGCCTCATCAGGAGGATATCGAGGTCATTAATTTGGGTTCGGAAGAAGTTGTCAGGAGTGTCCGGATAGGGGCTGCGCTGCAAAGCGATATCAAGCAGAGACTTGTCGAGATGCTTCGAGAGTATAGTGACATCTTTGCTTGGTCTTATGATGATATGCCTGGGTTAGACACTAATATTGTGGTCCACCGCTTGCCGTTGCATGAAGAATGTCCGCCGGTCAAGCAGAAGCTCAGAAGAACAAAACCAGATATGGTCGTAAAGATTAAAGAGGAAGTGCATAAACAGTGGGACGCTGGTTTTCTAACTGTTACAACTTGCCCTCCTTGGGTCACCAATATAGTACCTGTACCAAAAAAAGATGGTAAGGTGCGGATGTGCATTGACTATCGGGATCTGAACAAGGCGAGCCCTATGGATGACTTCTCGCTTCCTCATATTAACGTATTGGTCGACAATACTGCTCAATTCTCCGTATTTTCCTTCATGGACGGCTTTTCGGGCTATAATCAGATTAAGATGGCGCCAGAGGATATGGAGAAAACAACTTTTATTACCCCGTAGGGAACGTTCTGCTACAAAGTGATGCCCTTTGGTTTGAAGAACGCTGGGGCAACATATCAACGTGCTATGACGACGCTCTTTCATGACATGATGCATAAAGAGATTGAGGTCTATGTTGACGATATGATTACCAAATCCCAGACGGAGGAAGAGCATCTGGTGAATCTTCTGAAATTGTTTGAGAGGCTTAGGAAATTCAGGCTGAGGCTGAATCCTAATAAGTGCACCTTCGGGGTGATATCTGGAAAGCTACTGGGGTTCATTGTTAGTGAAAAAGGAATTGAGGTTGATCCTGCAAAAATAAAAGCGATATAGGAAATGCCAGCGCCTAAAACAGAGAAAGAGGTTCGTGGCTTTTTGGGGAGGTTGAACTACATTGCCCGGTTCATATCTCACCTTATAGCCACGTGTGAGCCAATGTTTAAATTGTTGAAAAAAGATCAGGCGATTTTCTGGGATGAAAATTGTCAAAAGGCGTTTTAGAAAATAAAAGAATACTTGCAGGAATCTCCGATATTGATACCCCCAGTAGCCGGAAGACCACTGATCATGTACTTGACGGTTCTTGAGAACAGTATAGGTTGTGTTCTCGGTCAACATGACGAGACTGGGCGAAAAGAGCATGCGATCTATTACTTGAGTAAAAAGTTCACAGATTATGAGTCCCGTTACTCAATGCTCGAAAATATGTGTTGCGCACTTGCTTGGGATGCCAAACGTCTGAGACAATACATGCTAAATCATACAACCATGCTGATTTCGAAGATGGATCCGATCAAATATGTCTTTGAAAAGCAGACGCTTTCAGGAAGGATTTCCCGATGGCAGATGGTACTGACAGAGTATGATATACAATATGTTTCGCAAAAGGCTATCAAAGGTAGCGTGTTGTCAGAGTACCTTGCCGAGCAGCCAATCGAGGATTACCAGCCAATGAAGTTTAATTTTCCTGACGAGGATATCATGTACTTAAAGATGAAAGATTGTGAAGAGTCGTTGCATGGTGAAGGTCCTGAGCGGAGTTCCCAATGGCAATTGATTTTTTACGGTGCTGTTAATTCATACGGAAGTGGGATTGGGGCAATCATTACGACACCCCATGGGACGCACATCCCGTTCACTGCCAGATTGACATTTCCAGTTACCAATAATGAGGCTGAATATGAGGCGTGTATCATGGGTCTCGAGGAGGCTATTGATTTGAGGATTAAAAATCTTGATGTGTATGGAGACTCCGCGCTAGTCGTGAATCAGATCAAAGGAGAATGAGAGACTCGTCAGCCTAATCTGATACCGTATATGAATTATGCGAGGAGGTTGTTGCCTTTCTTTGACATAGTAGAGTTTCACCATGTGCCACGGGCAGAAAATCAGATGGCTGACGCTCTTGCGACATTGTCTTCGATGTACAAAGTTAACTTCTGGAATGATACTCCCAGAATAGTTATCTCTCGCCTTGATAGGCCCGCATTCATATTTGCCATTGAGGAAACATCCGATGGCAAGCCATGGTATTTTGATATCCAGAATTTCCTAAAGAACCAAGAGTATCCGACTGGGGCATCCGACCGCGATAAGAAGACTCTTAGGAGATTGGCTGGCAACTTCTACTTGAATCTAGATGGTGTTCTGTACAGGAGAAACCATGATTTGGTGTTGTTGCGATGTGTGGATGAGAAAGAAGCTAATCTGCTTATGGAGGAAGTCCACGAGGGAACCTTTGGCACGCATGCCGACGGACATGCTATGTCTCGAAAGTTATTACGAGCAGGGTATTATTGGCTGAAGATGGAAAGAGATTGTTTCAAGTTTGCGAAGAAATGCCATAAATTCCAGATTTATGCAGACAAGATTCATTTGCCGCCAAGGCCTCTGAATGTTATGGCGTCCCCGTGGCCTTTTTCCATGTGGGGCATTGATATGATTGGCAAAATTGAGCCCACCGCATCCAACGGACACCGGTTCATCTTGGTAGCTATCGATTACTTCACCAAATGGGTTGAAGCCGCGTCTTATGCTAATGTTACCAAGCAAGTAGTAGCCCGATTTATCAAAAAGGACATCATCTGTCGTTACGGCATCCCTGATAGAATCATTACTGACAATGGTTCGAACTTAAATAATAAGATGATGAAGGAATTGTGCCAGAATTTCAAGATTGAGCATCACAACTCATCTCCCTATTGGCCCAAGATGAATGGCATTATCGAAGCGACCAATAAGAATATCAAGAAGATAGTTCAGAAGATGGTTGTGACATATAAAGACTGGCACGAGATGTTGCCATTCACTTTGTACGGTTATCGTACGACGGCACTCACATCGACCGGGGCAACACCTTTCTCGCTGGTGTATGGTATGGAAGTTGTCCTACCATTGGAAGTTGAGATTCCTTCTTTGAGAGTTTTGCTTGATGTCCAACTTGATGAGGCAGAATGGATAAAAAATAAACTGAATCAGCTCAGTCTGATGGATGAGAAGAGACTTGCATCTATTACATATGGTCGTTTATATAGAGCCGGATGAAGAAAGCTTTCGACAAGAAGGTGCACCCTCGAAGCTTTCAGACAGGCGATCTTGTGCTGAAAAAGATTTTCCCACCACAGTCAGATCATAGGGGTATATGGACTCCCAGCTATGAAGGTCCATATATCGTTCGTAAGGTCTTCTCCAGAGGAGCCTTACTGTTGTCCACCATGGATGGCGAAGATTTTACATCCCCTGTGAACTCGGACGCATTTAAAAAATACTTTGCTTAAAGAGACCCGCTGGACAGAAAAAAGAAAGTCCATGCAAAAATGGGGCATCTCGGCGAACCAAAAAGAAAAAGAAAGGGTTCGGGCAAAAATTAGGGGAAAATTGAAAAGATGTACACCCGCGAAGTCGAAAACCTAAAAAGGCGACCTCGACAAAAAAGGGTATCCCGGTGAATTGAAAACCCGCAAAGGGCGATTCATGCAAAAGTTAGGGATTGAAAAAGCAAATGATTGTGGTCCGAGTTTGATACTGCGTTGCTTAGTGGTTTGGGAGTACCCGAGGGTTGATTATCCAAGTCAATCTCTTCCGAAGACGGAGTATCGGGAAAGCGTTGGGGTCAGGCAAGTCATAGGAGGATCAGCTCATGGTGTTTGTTTGTACCACGTTGTCGACATGTACACAAATTTCTTTGTACCTCTGTACATATTTGTATTTTTTTTTGTAATTTCCTCTTTTCAGGAGTTGCATCCATTGTAAAAAAAAACTTTGCCTATTTACAGGCCCGTTATCAATAAACGCATATTATTCAGTACTTGGTGTTTGTTTTAACTTTTACTGTTTTATTTGTGGAAAACGCCGATGTTTTTGATAAACTTGCACGTGCATAAACTTGCAGGCCTCGGCCAATAGTTGTTAAAACTTTGAATTAACTGAGCAATTGTCAAGGCTATTGACCTGGATATTTCCTTTTATATAGGATATCTTATTGTTGCTTATATTTTGCAGGGTCGTTACCTTCGCAGCAAACAGCCAAGGGATCGTGTTTCCCCAGCCAGAGTCCCTTAATGTAGGAACAGGCTCTAGGTGATCTTATTCCTCCCCAGCAGATGGAAGTCGCATTTTTATCCCCAGAAGAGTTGGATGTGAGCTAGCAAGCGGTCAGGCAGTGATGTACATCCCCAGCGGTGGTCATGTGCACATTTAATCCCCAGCGAAGTCCTCACAGGGTGCCACCAGGTTGTCAGTGTTTTGAAAGGATATTCCCCTCGCAGGATTGTTCTTTCTGTTCTCCAGCAGTTTGTCTTTCCTCCAATAGGTTAATCATCCTCTGCAGAGTTTGTAACTTCGGATTTGTCGAGATATCCCCAGCAGGATTATTTCTTCCCTCGACGGAAGTTTGGATTCGCTCCTCCAGCATTTATTTTGCTGGAGCGCCCTCTTGCATTTGCATCGTGCATAGCATCTATCCCAAACGCGTAGCATTTCCATTCCGTATGGAGCATTACGCCATTTTCAAACATATGCATTTTGAAACATAAGCCAGGTTGGTTACCTCTTTGTTTTTAGGTGTTTTTCCCTGCAGGTAATTGGAATTCTTGTTCAGGATGGTTTTCGAATATTCAAATTTTTGGCATGAGATACGTGATGATAACGTTCGTCCTATCATGTGTTCCCTCATCAGAGTTGCTTGATTAAGTTTCTCTTCTTCCCCAGTGGAGTTTTCATCAGATTGTTGTTACGTCAGCACTAAAAGATTTCAGGGATTGGACATTTGAAGTCGTTACCTGGTGTCAGGATGGATACCTGGCAGTTAGCGTCAAAATTTCCCAAGTAAAGTTTTTCTTGGATTGCTATTACGTCAGCGTTAGAAGATCTCATGGATTAAACCTTTGAGAGTTTACCCGTGTTGACGGAGTTGTTACCCGTGTTGACGGAGATTATTACCCGTGTTAAGGGAGATTGTTACCCGTGTTGACGGAGGTTGTTACCTGTAACACCCTTCTAAACCCCACAGATAATATATGAATAATTAGAGTAAATTTCCATGCATTTACAAAAGGGCATTACACATAACTTTCAAAATATCAAAACCACCTGTCATGCTCATTACTATTTCAATATAAAATTATGCTTTACAAAACATCACTTTGCATGTAGCAGCGGATTCAATTATACCACAATTTTCATAAAAGAAACATTTGTTTTTATCACATAAAACAACATCACTTAGGCACTAAGGCCAACATCATAATACTCCAATGGATATAAACACGTTTATAGAGTACATAATGTATATCTTAAACACAACCGAAGCGATCCCAATGTTACATGACCAGAGCATGACTCGACCCAACATAATTAAATCACTAAACGGCTACACCAAAAGCGACCTTGTAACTACGAGCAATACTACTCCTTGATACCTGCACGATGTCATGTAGGACATCATTCCAGCAGAAGGGTGAGAAATATTATCATAATAACAATGCATATAATTATATATACACAAATACACAAGCACAAAATACATATATTCCACATTTTCTCACCACAATTCATTATAACTCATCATGTACAATACAACATATATATAATCAAATATGGATAATCACCAAGCATATTCATCATGCACGTACCCATAAATCTCAACATTCCACATGAACATACACATATTATGTTTACTCACTAATTCACAATTACACATTCACAATTCTCAAACCAACAATTCATGTTCATAAGCATACTTTCATACAATGATCACATATTCACAACTCTCAATTACACAAGTAATGCACATACGCATATTCCACCATTCTCACCATACTTCATCATAACTCATTATATACTTCACAAAGCATATATATATATATATATATATATATATATATATATATATATATATATATATATATATATATATATATATATATATATATATATATATATATATATATATATATATATATATATATATATATATATATATATATATATATATATATATATATATATATATATATATATATATATATATATATATATATATATATATATATATATATATATATATATATATACAAATATGGTCAATCATCAAACATATCCATAGTTCACAATTACACAAGTCATGTACATACACCTATGCATAACTTCATACAACAATCATATATTCATTCCATGAGACTCAATGCAACTCAATGTAACTCATGCCATGTGGTACCAACACTTGTTATCATTTTTCGGTTTTTACACTTAAATCGGGTTCGTTCCCTAGACCGATAACAACAAAAGCCCGTTCCCTAAGCTTTCAAACCCCGCTCTAGGTTTGGGACAAGTCACTAGCCTCCACGAAACTAGCAAACATTGCCTCTTGACTAAATGATGCATATGCAATCAACAACAAAATGCACTTAAGACCGATCACACGTCTTAATCCCATGCATTCACATAATTCCTCCCTTCAAGAATTAAACAAGATTGCACACACAACATATCATATAATCAAGTATTCATACTTTTCATCAACATATTTGTCAAACAATGCACGCATATCTTACAATATGCTCTCATGCATTAATTCACAATAATCGGATACAACAAATATGCATTCATAATTCAACCTCATTACCTTTTCAAACAATGCACACATATTCACAATATATTCTCATGCATTCTTCACATACAAACAATACGCATATATTTGTCAAAAGACTATATTTCATAATCGATTCCACCATCTAGGATTCACGCCATACGCCTACCCACAACATATCATATCACAACATGCACAAGCTATACGTTATATAACAAAAGTATTCTGCACAATAACACATCAATCACACACATTCGCGACGGTAAAAATCAACACAACAATATGTTTTCAATTTTTTGCTATAATTGAACTAGGTACAGGCCTCAAAGCCTTTTTTTCTAGAAAGATAATCTCGTTAACTTACCAACGCTTCGAACAGGGGTCAAAACCGACTTACGGTTCAAGAGTTATGAATTTTCGAAGTTTTCCGAAAAACCAGAATTTTGCCTAAACACGGCTACGGGATTTTGCATTTTCGCCCGAAAATCCGACCGATTCAATTCTTTTTTTCGAAACAAACACATACTCATACTCACCTAACATATAGCAGTGAATTAGAACCATTAAACACGATTTCCACGACGTCCGATTCTCACTCAAATCTCAAACCCTCAATTATCCAAAAATGTCAAAACTCACAAACTCAACCAAATTCAATCAAACGAAATCCAATAATCACGGCTAAATATTACCCGACTAAACTATGCAATTTATTTTGAATTCTAACCGTTCAAAACTCGATTCTATCGATTTAACTCATTTGCCATAGAAATGGAAAATAGAGAAAAACACCCAACAAATCCAACACAACTCATGCATAATCATACAAATTGATCAAATAATAATGTTTCTCACCCTTACCTTGATTGGATTGAAGCTTGAAGTTAATTCTTGATGATTTCTCCAAGTTTCCCTCTTCTCTTCTCTTTTCTCCTCTTTCTCTATTTTTTCTCTCCTTTTCTTTCTTTCTTTCTCTTATGTTTCTATCTCTTTTCTTTTCTCTCCAATTTCTCTTATATATCCTTCTATTTTCTTTCCATCATAATTCTTCTCTAAAAAATACCTATCAATTCATTTCTCACAAAATATCTCATCTTATCATTAATTAGAGAATATCTAATAAATCCACATTATTCTACCAAGTAGAATAAATTAATTAAATCCATTAACTCATTTAAATAAATCCAATTATTTATTTAAATCAGATAAATCACATAAACTAATTAATTAGCACAATTAATCACTTATTGAAAAATTGGGCTGTTACAACCCTCCCCCACTTTAGGAATTTTCGTCCTCGAAAATGTTACCTGATTCAAATAACTCTGGATACGACTCTCGCATCCTAATCTCCCAACTACCTCCACCAAAGGAATCTCTATACCTCGAAGTTGCTTCTCGTTCATCAACCTGAACTGACAATGTCTCAACAATCAAATCCTCTCTCACTCGTACACTATCCATCTGAATCAATGCACTTCCTCAACTTAGACACATGAACACATCATGCAATTCCCACAAGCGACAGCTGTAAAACAATCTAACATGCTATTTTCTCCATGCTTCCGCTGCGCCACTCTGATACAGATCAACAAAACACAGTGAGTGCTTCCGAGACCTCAAGCTCGACCGACACCAGTTACTATTGTAACTCTCGAAACACGTCTTTTCTTGGGTCCTTTTAATCTTTCTAGTCGTCTCTTGCACAATATCAGGTCCGAGTACAACACTCTCGCCTGACACACATCAACACAAAGGATTCCTACACCTCTTACCGTACAAAGCCTCATACAATGTCATTCCGATACTAGAATGATCATTGTCATTGTAGGTAATTCAAGCAACGATAGTTAACTATCCCACGATCCACCTTGATCCAACACACAAGCTCTCCACAAATCCCGTACATACTAGATAGTTCTCTTTGTCTGTCCATTCCGTCCACGGATGCTAGACAAAGTTCAACTTCAACATGACACCCAAAGCGTCTACAACTTTCTCAAAATCTCAACAAAAATTCAGATTCCCATCTGACACAATATTCGACGGTAACCCATACTACCCCGCAACTTCCTCACTATACCTCTTAGCTAGCTTCAGCATAGAATGATTCATCCTCATTAGTAAGAAATGAGTTAATCTTGCCAATCCATTCATAATCACCCAAGTCGAATCATATCCCTTCACATTTCTTCGGAAAACCCGACACAAAATCCATGGGAATACTATCCCATACCATTTAGAAATATTCAACAGTTGTATCAGGTCCAACAACCTCTGATGTTCACACTTCGACTTCCGATAAGTCAAACCAGCACATACCACTTCAACCACTTCTCTCTCCATCTATCTCAATGTTCTTCTTCCAGAGTACTCTTATCCAACTCAAACTATTTGGAACATACACTCCATCACGACATCTCATGGTACCATTCTCATTAATCCGAAAATCAGCTCTTCGACTTCAATTCATTAAATTCAATCAATCTATTAACTCAAATTAGAACTTCGACTTCTTCGAATCTTATCAATAATACCTATAGTCAGCCTCAAGATACAAAGCTCAACTCCCTAAGATATTTCCTTCATAGACCAAACTCATATCCCGAATTTGCTTCATCAGTTCTAACTCATTACCATCATCATTGGTATATACAGAAATTTCCAATTCGATACCTCTGCTACCACTTGGTCTCACTCGAATGGTAATTCAACCCAAAACCATACTCCTTCAAAAGTCCCTATTTATTTCCTCTGCACCATATTCAACTCTTTTTCAAATCAACAAATACCTTAAGTTATTAAGATCACCAACCATCTCAAATCTCAACTAAACAATTGAGGCTTCCAAACTCCGGCACAAACATGCAACAACAACCAACTCCAATTACTTGTCAGATAATTCCCTTATGTACTTTAAGTTGCCTTAAAGCATAACCAAAACTCACTGATGTTGTACTTAACATATCCCCCAATCATATCAACCAAACATCACAAAACACAACAATTTGTTCTGTCGGATTCGGAAAAACCAATACACGAGTTGTTGACAGCTTTCCTAACAATTCCTTAAACTTTCTTCACAGTAGAATATTACTACTTCTTCTCCAACACCGATAACTCAAGTTCTGGATGCTCAACATGATCCTCTATACTCTTCGAGTATTTCCAAATATCATTGGTTACCTAACCATTGACTCACTCAATTAAGTATGGAGAATCTCATGCCAAACGGACACTCAATTTGTGAGTCATGGCGGAAATACAAACCGCACTTACTACAACAACCAAACATATTCCATCAATAAATACTTAATTCCATGTCACTACTTCACCATCACATAAAACATTGTAATACTTCCCGTGCTTCTAATCTTGCGTCATTTCGAGTTACGGTTCTCCCGTTACGACAAAAATACGAAAACAACATTTCCACACTTAGAAGGCCATTTAACACATCTTCAACTCTTGAAATGTTTAAAGGTCTAATTATACCAATATAGTATCCCACACCTTACTTCCTTTAATAATCACCAGAAGTCACTATCCACCCTTTATATACTTGACTTCACAATCTGTTGCCACAACACACACACCAGACACAAGTCTCAAAACTACTCAATCAGTTTAATTCCTTGACTATCCAAATAGACATACAATATAGAGCTCTTAATATCAGACTAGTTCCCGTAACTAAGTCAATCACAACTCCACTTCACGTCCTGGCTGTATATCACTATCTTGTCAGAATAACTTCCAGACAACCACAATTAATTGGCAAACCGCCAACTTCCCACTTTCGTTAACACTCAAAATATCCCTCAAAATGAAACATCTCATCACTGTCCTGCGCCGACTCATCAAAACAATTCTTCAGCATTTGGCTTAACTCCAAACAATTCATTGCTCACGCCATCTAAGCTTGCAAGACACGTCTATCCCATCCAACATAATCCCAACTACTATCAACAAGAGATTAAGGGTGATTAGTTCCTCAATTTACCGATAGACAACCGAAAATCATGATGGGGTATAAACCATCTTTACCAAACTATAAGAGCGTTTAACCACACACTGAGCTACAACTCCATACTTGCAGCATCCTGGAGAAGCACAGGTTTCTCCCCCCACTTAGATCATTCCCATTTCTGTAGACAAAGGTTAGACAACAAACATGTATCGACAGTGTTTTCACACACGTGTCGCATACAAGGGAACAACCAACATTAGACAACTTGGCCGGACGGACCAACCAGGCTCTGATACCACTAATGTAACACCCTTCTAAACCCCACGGATAATATATGAATAATTAGAGTAAATTTCCATGCATTTACAAAAGGGCATTACACATAACTTTCAAAATATCAAAACCACCTGTCATGCTCATTACTATTTCAATATAAAATTATGCTTTATAAAACTTCACTTTGCATGTAGCAGCGGATTCAATTATACCACAATTTTCATAAAAGAAACATTTGTTTTTATCACATAAAACAACATCACTTAGGCACTAAGGCCAACATCATAATACTCAAATGGATATAAACACGTTTATAGAGTACATAATGTATATCTTAAACACAACCGAAGCGATCCCAATGTTACATGACCAGAGCATGACTCGACCCAACATAATTAAATCACTAAACGGCTACACCAAAAGCGACCTCGTAACTACGAGCAATACTACTCCTTGATACCTGCACGATGTCATGTAGGACATCATTCCAGCAGAAGGGTGAGAAATATTATCATAATAACAATGCATATAATTATATATACACAAATGCACAAGCACAAAATACATATATTCCACATTTTCTCACCACAGTTCATTATAACTCATCATGTACAATACAACATATATATAATCAAATATGGATAATCACCAAGCATATTCATCATGTACGTATCCATAAATCTCAACATTCCACATGAACATACACATATTATGTTTACTCACTAATTCACAATTACACATTCACAATTCTCAAACCAACAATTCATGTTCATAAGCATACTTTCATACAATGATCACATATTCACAACTCTCAATTACACAAGTAATGCACATACGCATATTCCACCATTCTCACCATACTTCATCATAACTCATCATATATTTCACAAAGCATATATATATATATATATATATATATATATATATATATATATATATATATATATATATATATATATATATATATATATATATATATATATATATATATATATATATATATATATATATATATATATATATATATATATATATATATATATATATATATACACACACAAATATGGTCAATCATCAAACATATCCAGAGTTCACAATTACACAAGTCATGTACATACACCTATACATAACTTCATACAACAATCATATATTCATTCCATGAGACTCAATGCAACTCATGCCATGTGGTACCAACACTTGTTATCATTTTTCGGTTTTTACACTTAAATCGGGTCCGTTCCCTAGACCGATAACAACAAAAGCCCGTTCCCTAAGCTTTCAAACCCCGCTCTAGGTTTGGGACAAGTCACTAGCCTCCACGAAACTAGCAAACATTGCCTCTTGACTAAATGATGCATATGCAATCAACAACAAAATGCACTTAAGACCGATCACACGTCTTAATCCCATGCATTCACATAATTCCTCCCTTCAAGAATTAAACAAGATTGCACACACAACATATCATATAATCAAGTATTCATACTTTTCATCAACATATTTGTCAAACAATGCACGCATATCTTACAATATGCTCTCATGCATTAATTCACAATAATCGGATACAACAAATATGCATTCATAATTCAACCTCATTACCTTTTCAAACAATGCACACATATTCACAATATATTCTCATGCATTCTTCACATACAAACAATACGCATATATTTGTCAAAAGACTATATTTCATAATCGATTCCACCATCTAGGATTCACGTCATACGGCTACCCACAGCATATCATATCACAACATTCACAAGCTATACGTTATATAACAAAAGTATTCTACACAATAACACATCAATCACACACATTCGCGACGGTAAAAATCAATACAACAATATATTTTCAATTTTCTGCTATAATTGAACCAGGTACAGGCCTCAAAGCCTTTTTTCTAGAAATATAATCTCGTTAACTTACCAACGCTTCGAACGGGGGTCAAAACTGACTTACGGTTCAAGAGTTGTGAATTTTCGAAGTTTTCCGAAAAACCAGAATTTTGCCTAAACACGGCTACGGGATTTTGCATTTTCGCCCGAAATTAGAACCATTAAACACGATTTCTACGACGTCCGATTTTCACTCAAATCTCAAACCCTCAATTATCCAAAAATGTCAAAACTCACAAACTCAACCAAATTCAATCAAACGAAATCCAATAATCACGGCTAAACATTACCCGACGAAACTATGCAATTTATTTTGAATTCTAACCGTTCAAAACTCGATTCTATCGATTTAACTCATTTGCCATAGAAATGGAAAATAGAGAAAACACCCAACAAATCCAACACAACTCATGCATAATCATACACATTGATCAAATAATAATGTTTCTCACCCTTACCTTGATTGGATTGAAGCTTGAAGTTGATTCTTGATGATTTCTCCAAGTTTCCCTCTTCTCTTCTCTTTTCTCCTCTTTCTCTATTCTTTCTCTCCTTTTCTTTCTTTCTTTCTCTTATGTTTCTATCTCTTTTCTTTTCTCTCCAATTTCCCTTATATATCCTTCTATTTTCTTTCCATCATAATTCTTCTCTAAAAAATACCTATCAATTCATTTCTCACAAAATATCTCATCTTATCATTAATTAGAGAATATCTAATAAATCCACATTATTCTACCAAGTAGAATAAATTAATTAAATCCATTAACTCATTTAAATAAATCCAATAATTTATTTAAATCAGATAAATCACATAAACCAATTAATTAGCATAATGAATCACTTATTGAAAAATTGGGCTGTTACATTACCTGTTTTGACAGAGTTGTTACCCGTGTTGACGGAGATTTTCACCCGTGTTGACGGAGATTTTCACCCGTGTTGACGGAGATTGTTACCCGTGTTGACGGAGATTGTTACCCGTGTTGACGGAGGTTGTTACCTGTTTTGATAGAGTTGTTACCCGTGTTGACGGATATTTTCACCCGTGTTGACGGAGATTGTTACCCGTGTTGACGGAGATTGTTACCCGTGTTGGCGGAGATTTTCACCCGTGTTAACGAAGATTGTTACCCATGTTGACAGAGATTTTCACCCGTGTTGACGGAGATTGTTACCCGTGTTGACGGAGATTGTTACCCTTGTTGACGGAGATTGTTACATGTGTTGACGGAGATTGTTACCCGTGTTGACGGAGATTGTTACCCGTGTTGACGGAGGTTGTTACCTGTTTTGACAGAGTTGTTACCCGTGTTGACGGAGATTTTCACCCGTGTTGACGGAGATTGTTACCCGTGTTGACGTAGATTTTACCCGACGGAGTTGTTACCCGTGTTGACAGAGTTGTTACCCATGTTGAAGGAGTTGTTACCCGTGTTGACGGAGATTTTACCCGACGGAGTTGTTACCCGTGTTGACGGAGTTGTTACCCGTGTTGACGGAGATGTTACCCGTGTTGACGGAGATGTTACCCGTGTTGACAGAGATGTTACCCGTGTTGATGAAGATGTTACCCTTGTTGACGGAGATGTTACCCGTGTTGACGGAGATGTTACCCGTGTTGACGGAGATGTTACCCGAGTTCGTGCTTTATGTAGTGCAAATATCGGTAGTGTCAGAAATGTTCCCCGCAGAGTTGTTCGTGCAAGTCTTCGGATGCTAGATTAGCACTTTTATTTAGTGCTTCGCTCGTTTCTACGGAAATGGAAGGTCAAGGATAGTACATTGACCACTCGCACTTTACGTAGTGCTTGCCCGTCCCTTCAGAGATAGAAAGTCAAGGATAATGTTTTGATATGGCCTTGTGACTCGGTTCCCGCTTATTGTAGTGTATAATATGGATTCAATGTCTGTGGCGTCAGACAGGTGATTGATGTTGAAATTAGGTTCTTTATCAGATGATTGATCAGTTTGTTGTCGTGACAACCGGATTCAATTGTCTGGATTTTGTTCCCCAAGCAGTTTTCGCAGATTATTTCTTCGGTTAGCAAACTTTCGGGTTCTTTGATATTCAACCGTCTTTTACCTTGATTGGCGGAAAGTCGTTCGCTTTTCATCCAGTCAGGTCCAAGCCGCTTGAATAGGGGCAGCTGTTGCACCCCAAAATTTTCCTAACCTTTTTCTTACTTAGTTTATGTTTCATTGCATTAGCATTGCATTGTTCTAGCATTTGCATAGCATAGAATTATTCATTTAGCAGGGGATCAAGTGTGGTTTATATCAAGAGGAGCCTACCTAGAGGTCTTATTCAAGCTTGAGAAGTCACCAAAGTTATCAGGAAGAGGGTTGGGTTCTTGAAAAGTTTGGTTGTTTGTATGTGGTTAATCTCCTAACCTAAGGACCAATTGAAGACCATCAGTGTGTTGTGGAGCCTTGATCATGGATGGAGTGTGGATAGAGCTCATGGAGTGCCTTGAGGGTCATGGTGGGGCTCAGTCAAGTCATTATGACAAGTGTGAAGAGCCATAGTTGAGGGTGTTGCAATTAGGGTTTTCATCTGAGTAACCTTAAGTCAAATGTGCAATTGAAGAGGATCAAAACCTATTTCTAGGTCTTTGGGATCATGGAAGGTTGTGTTGAGATACATGAAGTGATGTTCCAAGATCAATTCAAGAAGAATTCAAAGTGTGAGGAGTTGCTAAACTAGGGTTCTCAGGGTAAAATCCCCTATTTAGTGCCTAACTTCAAGACCACTTATCTCAAGATACAAGTTTCATCTCAACTTTTGGCCAACATGAAACTTGTAGAGCATGCTCTTAGATTTAATTTGAGTACTATAAGTCCTCCATTGGATTTATAGAACTCAAGTTATGATCCAGACAAGTTACAGGTCATTAGATGAATGTGAAATTTGTCTGTAAAAGTCAACCAACTTCCATGGAACTTTTGACCTAGAAGGAGGTTTCTCCTCAACTTTTGGCTAACATGAAAGTTGTAGGTCTTCATCTTATATTTTCAAATTGTACTAGAAGTCTTCCATCTGATTTGTAGAACTCAAGTTATGAGGTTTACAAGTTAGGGGTAGTTTGGGAAAGTGAGATTATAGGTCATTTTCTCTATCTTGCACACTTCAAATGAAGTTTTGTCCAACACAAAACTTGCTCAAAATGGAATTTTTAGGTCAACCATGTATCAAGGATGTATTAATTTGGCTTAGGGTGAGACTTGGTTTGAAGGAAATTGACAAAAGAGGAATTAAAAGGCATTTATGTGAAAAAATTCAAACTAATTCATGTGTGTTCAAACAAGACCAAATGAGTGCTCATTTTGATCAGAAAAATCATTTGGAGCACAATGGAAATATTAGAAAAATTCATTTGGGGCATATTTCATGACATTTCACTTTGATACTTCATGAGGAAGAAACATATTCAATCTTGGCCATAGGATGGAATTAAGCTCTCAATTTGATCCATACACTCTCCACAGTCAATAAGCAATGCAATTGAAGCTTCTTGGAGAAGGAATTGAGGGAGATTCGTGTACACCATAGTTGGATTTTCAAGCAAAAGTGAAAAGTTGGATCTCACTGTTTGGGCCTCCAAACCATCAAAATCAATTTTATATAAGTTCAGAAGTGCATTAGGATCAAGGTTGGTGATCATTTGAAGCTGGAGCCAGAGATTGGAGTTGGAATTTCAAGATCAAAACTGAAAATCGTGTTTGGAATTTGAGAGCTTTTCAGAGCAAATTGAAGTTTCTAACAGCATTATCCTTCAGCAAGGAACGATTTTGCATCATTTGGAAGCTTGAATCACAATGGAACTGATCCAATTTCAAGCTACAAACCAGGTTTCTATCTCTCATAATTACTCTAGTTTTGTGATGAATTAGCATGAAATAGTCTGTGGTTAAGCTTTAGGAAGACGATTAGATGGATTTTAGATCACAACTTGGAGGTTTAGAGACAATTCAGGATACAACGCCATTTCTATTGAGACTTGTAACTGCTTGATTTTAGAGTGTTAGCATGATCTAAATAGTTTATGATGATCCTTGAAGAGTGAAGAGAAGATCTGTGGTTTCAATTGAAGGTTTGATGAGATTTCAGGATGTGATGTATTTTAGGATTGCTATCGTGTTTCAAATTCTAGTGAGAATTAGGAGAAACGAAGGTGATATTTGGATTCAGTATGGAAAATTGAGTGGAATGATGTAGGTTTTGTTGTGTTTTCTTGACCTGTAACTTTTGGCTCACCGGAGAAGATGGTTGCTCAGCCACCAGAGCCACCGTCTGGTTCACCTGAAAATCTTCCCTCCATCTGAGTTTAAAATGAAGACGATGAACAAGATCTGTTAGATTGAAGTTGAAACGAAGACTAAGTCTCTCCATCGTACGCTTGTGATTTAACCTGAGAATTGACCTTGGACCAAATGAAACACTGTGTTTCATTTATGCGTTGTCACCACCTGATCCCTTGGATGCCTTGGCTTAGTCCATTGATCCAACTGTTCTGACTAATTCTTGCATTTTAATTTCTTTAATTCATTTTCTTTTTATTTTAATTGCTTGCTTCTTTTAAAATTCATAATAATTCCATTATTGGTCAGAAAAATAAAATAAAAATATGTGGATAATCTAGATTTAATTTCTGATTTTTCTGGTGTTGTTAGATTTTATTTTCATGCAATTTTCAATTTAATTTGATTTTTTGCATTTTGTTTAATTCCTTAAATTTGGCATATTTCTTCATTTTCTTGATGATTTTTGTATGGTTGTTTGGTATGGAATTTGAGTGAGATTTTTTGCTGGCTACTAGTGTAGAGATTCATGATCCCTTAGGAATTATTTCATGATTTTTAGATAACAATAGGTTTTGTTTTGGATTAGGTTCCCATGACCTTCCATTTTAGGGTCCCCATTTGATACTTGGTGGTTTAGGAATTCTTTAGTGGCTTTCCCCTTTGATTTAGGCCCTGACCTTTTTACTATAGATACCTAACACATGTAGGTTCCCTTAGAAAATTTTATAGGATTTTAGTGGTAGCTTTGGTTTTTTTTAATAGATTTAAAACTTAGGCTAGTTTTAATGTGCTTTCAACATAACACTTGCACTAGTTGAACTCCAATGGTGGCCTTTAGTCATAGTAGGTTTGCTAATCTTTTTTGATGGTCTTTTAGACATATAGAGGTTTCTGTTTGCTTGATTGTGGTGTTGGTTTTGGTGTTTAGACCTCCTTTTAGTAGCTTTCTTGTAGCTTGATCAATTAGGGTTTAGGAAGAGCTTTAGTTTTGATTTCTCTTTCTTCAAATAAACATGGATTGCCTTGATTGCTTTCTATTCTCATCCAAGGATTCAAGGTCCCTATGTGGAAGCCTCATCCCTTCTTTGGAAGGATGTGTGGCATATCACAAGAGGTAGAACCTTTGAGGATGCCTATCTCAGATGCATGGTTGAGTGCCATGATGGATTCCCTTGGTTTCCATCATGCTTCCCATCATCATACAATCATCTTGATGTTAACTCTCTTCTCTTTGTTGGAGCTTGTTGGAGCTTGAAGTTGGAGCTTTCATTTCCTTCTCTTGAAGATGGCTTAGACTTGAAGTTGTCTGCAGACTGTTTGATTGTTTTGCTGTTAGACAGCTTTGCTGTTGAGCTGCTTGTCTGCTATTTTGTTTGCTGTGTTTTCTGATTGCTTTGCTTTGCTTGTGTGACTGCTTGGTGTGTTGCATTAGACTAGGCTTCATGTAGATGATTCTAGGCCTAAGAGAATCCTAAAGGTTGAGTTTCTCCCTTTGCTTGTCTGCATTAGAGGTTGAGTCTGTCTCCCTCTGCTTGACTGTTACTGCTTGGCTTTGCTTGCTGGCTTAAGGTTGAGTCTGTCTCCCTTGCCTGTGTTGTGTGTTGCCTCTGGCCTTCTTGCTCTAGAAGTTGAGTTTGGCTCCTTCTGCTTGTGTTGTTGCATTGCATGCATTTTATTTATAGTTATTTCCTTCAGTTTATTTCTATTGTTGTTGCTTTCCTTTACCATGTTCCCCTAGGAACTCTAACTTCTCTTGTTCAAAGAAGTTATGACAGACATTAGGGTTCTAACCATGCATGATAACATTAGGTAGTTCCCTCCTGTCGCACCTCGAAAAATCCCGGAGATATTTCGGAGAACGCGACCCTCGCGCGAAAGGCGCGGAAATGCGGTTCGACAGAGTCGCCACCGAACTTTATTTTACCCGAACAAATGGAAGAGGAAAATATCGAGAAAACCTCTTGAAACGAAAGGATAGGAACAGGGTTGTCGCAACCAAGTTCCGGATTCGGGAGTCGGTTGCGTGAGGGGAAGGTATTAGCACCCCTCACGTCCGTCGTACTCGACGGGAACCTCTTAAGGTAAATGTGGGGAGTGTTGTTTAGGTTTACTTGTTTTCTTCTCGTGGTTAAAGGTAGAATTGGTAGGTTAAAAGGTTAAAGACGCAAAGGAGAGATGGGTGGTTAGAAGATAGGGTGCTCGCCAAGGATTGGGGACCTTGTGCCTACGTATGCTCATTCGGACGAGAATGAGAAATCAGAGCGTCGTAGTTCGACTACGGGAAAAGATGGGGGAAATGGGAGATGGATAGAAGGTAGCTCGCCAAGATCATCGCGATCTTGTGCCTACGTATCTTACATTCGGACGAGAATGAAGAATCAGAGCAATCGTAGTTCGTGGAGACGACCACGAAAAAAGTGAGGTTGAATAGGTTGGAAGTTGAGTTTGAGACGAAAGGGTGACTAACAAGCAACCCAAGAGCGCGTCTCAAGAGCTTGTCACTCAAGAATTCAAGGAATGCGAGATTCCAAGAACTCAGTTCTTTCGGGAATTGACTGAATAAGTTGAAGATAAAGAGTTGGATGTTTGAAATTGAAAGAATGAACTAATAACAACTCAAGGGCGCACCTCGAGAGTTACTCATTCGAATACTCAAAGAATGCTAGATTCTGAGAATATCTCTCTTTCGTAAGTTTTAAAAATGTTTGTGAAAGGATCGAACCGAAGAATGGCATGCGAGGCCAAAGGAAGTTGTTTTGAAGCGGCTCGACGATGTGTCGAAGATTTGATTGAAAATGAAACCGATTTGACGACGTGTCAAGGGTTAGGATCGTGAGAAACGATATCAGTCCCTGAGGGTGCCCCTAATATCGAAACCACGAGGTGTTGTAAAGGAAAATGTGGGTTGCGAATGCGGACGAGCATTCGACTTAGGAGAATGTTTGAAAGTAATTGAATCTGAAAGAGCCGAAAGGTTAAGTGAATAACGACTCAAGTGCGTGCCTCGAGAATTATTCACTCGAAAATTCAAGGAATGCTAGATTCCAAGAATCTCCTTCTTTCGGAGTTTTAATCGAAAAAGATGTTGAGAAAGCGTTTGAGAAAATCAAAAGATTGAATGAATAACAACTCAAGAGCGTGCCTCGAGAATTATTCACTCGAAGATCCAAGAAATGCTAGATTTCAAGAATCTCCCTCTTTTGGAGTTTTAAATGATTTGAAGCGAAAATGACATAGTTTTGACTGATATAATTTGACCGATAATAATCATTAAAGTCATCAATGACTAAAGAATAATAAACAAAAGGAAAATGAAAGTTTTGACAAAAAAATGGTCTCGAGTTTGTTATTATCTGTCAGTAATTTGACAAACTATAACTCGGGGTATCGTCATCGACCCAAAACAGATGAAAATGGGATAAAGTGCCCAATAATAAATGAGAAATGGGTTCAACTTCCATAACTTTATATTCTAAAACTTAAGAGAAAAATATAAAAATTAATTAAGAAAATAAACTCCTAAAAGAAATTAAGAATAGGAAATATATGAATCTAGAAACTATTTAGTAATAAAGAAAAAAAATATAATATATATATATATATATATATATATATATATATATATATATATATATATATATATATATATATATATATATATATATATATTACCAATTAAAAACAGATTAGCAGAATATTTACAAAATTTATATATACAAAATATGTTACAACTGTTAAAAATTATTTACCAAATATTATCAAAATCTTTTGAAAAAAAACTAAAATATTTTAAACAGGAAACATGATGGTGTAAATATCTGAGGTATATAATTAACAAAAACCAATGGAATCATTATGGGCCTTACAACCCCTTGATCCAAACACAAGAATAAAACTACCATAAGAAAACAAAAAGCAAAAAGGGGCCTCGCGATTCACCTATTCGTCAATAGTGAACGATCTTGAACAAGTCTCTAAAGCAATATCGGAACACTCGCGGGTTCTAAAGCAAGATCAGAAGAAGACGCTTTGCTATTCAGCTCCGTAGCTCGATCAACACCATAGTACCCATCTACCTTAAAACAAATTCTATCTCCATTAGGTACAATCACCGACATAACTTCATCATCAATCTCCGATGCAAATCGTGACAATGTCTTTTCCTTGGAGAAACTCACTTGGTTGTTGGGATAGTGGGTTTCGCGCTTGGTTTGAGGTGAAGAAGATTTGGGAAATTTAGGAGGGTTTCCATCTGGGTTTGCGACAACTCTCCTTCTGCCCTTTTGGTTTGAGATTTAGGATTTATTATTGGAAATTTGCTTCAGGTTTTGTTATTGTTCGGGTTTATTTGAGAGTGGTTTTTGAAATTGGTTATATGAATTGATGAGGACATTTAGGGTTGAAGGGTAATTTGGGGAAAAGGTTGAAGAATGGAGGATTTGAAGAAGAAGTTGGGTTTAAGATTTCTGGGCAGTTAAGTGTTGAAGGTTGGGTTTTGTTGAGTAGGTTGATGAAGAAGAGGTCGGGTTTTCGAAGAAGAGGAATTGGGAGGAAAAGAATGAAGGCTAGGTTTTTCTTATTGAAGAAGAACTCCCTGTTTCAACGAAGAAGAACGAGGTTTGGGTTTTTTGTTCCGGTTTCTGGATTTGGAGTTTAGGTTGAAGATTTGAAGGTCCTTTTCGGTTGAGCTCCAAGAAGAGGTTTTATGTGTTGAAGTTGTTTGTGGGTTGAAGAAAAGATAAGGTTTTTGTGTGTGGAGGTGAAGAATCACAGGTTGAAGAATGGAAGAGGTTTGAAGGTGAGAGTGTAGTTATGGATTGAAGGTTCTGTTTCAAATGGTTATTGTTGCGGTTAGTTCTATTCAGGTTTGAGAAAGGTTATGATTCAAGGAATGTTGAAGGTGGTTGTGTCTTTAATCTAAAGGGAGTTAAAAGATTTTGGTGAGGGAAGTTTAATGAATGAAAAGGTTTCGGAGTTGAGAGGATTGAAAGAGAGAAGGGGGTTTTATTTATGAAGGGGATTCGAGTGAGGTAGAATCATTCTGTCAAGGTTTGGAGTCTGTTTTTGTTCGATCTTGTTTGAAGTTTGAGGAGATGGAAGATTGATTGTTGGAGTTTTTGTGTTGAAGAAAATGAAGGGTCCGTTTTAAGGGACTGTTTGGGTTAGAAAAGAGAGAGCCCGAATTATGTAGGGGTTCCCCTCAACAAAAAGTGGGAGCCAAATTTTATTGCTATGCATTCGGTATTCACCCCCTGTGAGGTCTTTTGTTTGCACAATTTGTATGTGAATCATGGTTGTACGGTATGATGAAATGTGTGAGCTGTAAAATAGTAGTACAAGGAATGCTTTTGGTGTTTATGTAGTATGGATTTCTCGGTGGTTTTGGTATAACACCACTTTCTGTAGTGGCTTGATATTATTTTTATGCAGGCCTGCTGCAACCGTACCTTTTGCAGAGGAAGGTTGTCTGTGGATTGAAGGTGAGCCATGCTAGTTTTATTTATTAGTGTCTTGTTGTAGTAGCTAATATTTATTTGTGATGGTTTGTTGCCGCTGCAGGAAATGGCTTCGTTGATAAGACTCTATTGGTGTTGTACGTTGGCACAGGTTGTGTATTTGGTATTTTTGTGGACATGATTAAAGCTGCTGCAGGTTTTGGGGCTTATTGCAGAATAGTACAAGTAGTGGTTTGGATTATTTGTGGTGCTGATATTTGATATGCTTTCTTTACCGTTTCATAATTATCTTTTGTGGTGAATTGATTGCAGGGCCATACTTGTTGTTGTTGTTGGATTAAATTATCAGGAGTTGATGTGCGAGACCTGCTGCGTTTGGGCTATGCAAATCATTGCCATCACAATTTGCATTTTCTCTCATACTACCATCTCTTGGATGAGAAGGATTAGATCCAAGACCATCTTTTGATTTTTCTATTTTATTACAGTCATCCGCATCATCTGCATCACCTTCAAATTTTCCATTCTTAGATGATTCTAAAATTAAAGGGTTCTCCAGATGATACTTGTATTTTCCTGGACCTTCATTTCTTTTATAGCTACCTGCTGACTCTGAATCTCTACATACATCAATGTTAGGGAGCTTCTTGCTGCTTGGCTGGCTGAACCATGCAGGGACCGAATTCGGTAATGGGGCAATACCATTCATACCATAATCCTCCTGACGAATCTTCATGTTATCAGTAGATTTCTCATGTTCAAACCCAGCAGATAAATTAGCATCAGAATTAGGCTCCCATGAAGCAGGTACCTGGCTCATCTCTTCATGCACAGCTTTCTCGTGATGGTGTTCCAATGAGCTTTCATTTACATGGGTTTTGAAAGTAGTGCTTTTTTTGTTTTTTTTTTGCAGATTTTGAATGTAAGTCATGGCTGTTGGTATTGTTTTACAGTACAATTCGTAACGCGACGCCAGAGCTTAGGTTTGTGGGGTGGGTCTGCTGTATTTCATGGTGAGGAGTTTTTTTTCCTTTTTTCTGGTTTTGTCTGTCGTGAATGGACAGTCATAGCAGTTTGTTTTTTTTCATTCATTGCAGGTCATGGTCGGTGAGGTATCCGTACGAGCTTTTCCAACATCTCTCACAATTTACAAATTGGTTGTGTGGTGTGTGGAACGTACCGCATGATGCTGCATTTGGATGGACAATGGGTGTTGCAGTGGTATGACCCTGCTGTCTTTGTAAATGTGGGGTCTGTGGATTTTGCTGAACCTACTTGCTTTTCTCAGAGTAATCTTTTGGTGAAAGAGGCTCATGCCCCTTTAAATTGTAACATTTTTGTAACGTAATGACTTTATACATCTTGGAAAATGGGCTTTGTGCCAGGCAATGGTGATTAATACTTCTTGTAATATTTTCAATCCATTTTTATTGACAACAACGTGATGGGCCTGTAAAGGAGTGATAGTTTCATGATCCGACACACATCTTTTGGTAGAAATATATTTTTTTGCAGCATTTTGATAATGGATTGGGCCTTTTAAATGGTATTAATTTTTCATACTCCAAATATAAGCCTATACCCAACACCAACTTTGAATTTCTTGAGTAAACCCATTAACAACTTATCCTCCCAATAAAATTCAAAGAAACTTGCCTTCCTCACTTGATAAGGAAATAATTCAGGTAGATCCTTGGTAAACACCACATGAATCCTTCTTAAATTCGAAGTGAATCAGAATCTCGCCTTAAAATGAATCTACC
Organism: Lathyrus sativus; assembly: GCA_963859935.3. Lineage (NCBI taxonomy): Eukaryota > Viridiplantae > Streptophyta > Magnoliopsida > Fabales > Fabaceae > Lathyrus > Lathyrus sativus. The sequence goes on from OZ012735.1 coordinate 320,175,713, forward strand.
GTTGTATCAATCCTCGGATTTTGTATATTGCACTGATAAAATGAACCTTTCATATGAAACATATGAGCAACAAAATGCATTGAAATGACACGTCATGTGGATCAAAATATACTCCATAAAACCTTAATTAACATGAACTGATCCTTTGTGGAGTACTTATCCCATCGTAACCTGATTCACACACGATTGATCTAACTGAAACCTCAGCCACACATCTCCTGAATTAATGCGCCCCGGCCTGGATCTTGCAATAAGCATGTCTGACTAAAGTTAAGTTACAACCATATGGACTAGAATCATCCTTGCGACAACTGAGCTTAGTCAATTGGAAACCAACACACACATCTGAAAGATAATGAAAAATACACACGGGTAGGACAAATTTGGGGTATGAAAGATGCCCCTATCTGATTGGCTTAAAACTAGGGAAATGAACTGCTAAAGCATTCGTTTTCCTGAGGTAGAAGCCAATTAGATATAAAGAAGACCCTGAATTTGTCCGAAAAGAAAAGAGATGCTAGAGAATTAACATGATGGAGAATGTAAACCAACTGAGTAAACTGTAAACAACCGGCGAAAAGTCACCATCACCAAAAGGATGATGAGAAGAAACACACACGGATACTACCACCAAAAGGATGGTAGAGCAAAACACAAACGCACAATCTGACATTAACGAAATGCCAGACCCACCACCAAAAGGATGACGGAGCGAAACTCACACTAGCCACTACCACCAAGAGGATGATAGGACAAACACAATCGCACGATCTGACATCGACGAAATGCCAGACCCACCGCCAAAAGGATGATGGAGCGAAACCCAAACAAACTATCGCACAGTCTATCATTAATGACCATGATAGACCCCTCACCAAAAGGATGACGGAGCGAACCCAAACAAACTATCGCACAATCTATCATTAATGACCATGATAGACCCCCCCCCCCCAAAAAAAAGGATGACGGAGCGAACCCAAATAAACTATCGCACAATCTATCATTAATGACCATGATAGACCCCCACCAAAAGGATGACAGAGCGAAACACAAAACACATCGCACAATCACAAAACACATCGCACAATCTATCATTAATGACCATGATAGACCCCCCACCAAAAGGATGACGGAGCGAAACTCACACCAGCTACTACCACCAAAAGGATGATATGACAAACACAATCAAAATATCGCACAACCCGACATCGACGAAATGCCAGACCCACCACCAAAAGGATGATGGAGCGAAAACACAAATAAACACATCGCACAATCTATCATTAATGACCATGATAGACCCCTCACCAAAAGGATGACGGAGCGAAACACAAATAAATACATCGCACAATCTATCATTAATGACCATGATAGACCCCTCACCAAAAGGATGACGGAGCGAAACACAAACAAAACATCGCGCAATCTGACATCGACGAAATGCCAGACCTACCACCAAAAGGATGGTAGAGCGAAACACAAACAAAATATCGCACAATCTGACATCGACGAAATGCCAGACCTACCAACAAAAGGATGGCAGAGCGAAACACAACCAGCCACTACCACCAAAAGGATGATAGGGAAAACACAAAACACATCGCACAATCTATCATTAATGACCATGATAGACCCCTCACCAAAAGGATGACGGAGCGAAACACAAATAAACACATCGCACAATCTATCATTAATGACCATGATAGACCCCTCACCAAAAGGATGACGGAGCGAGACAAACAAAATTCGCACAATCTATCATTAATGACCATGATAGACCCCCCACCAAAAGGATGACGGAGCGAAACACACACAAACAAATATCGCACAATCTATCACCAATCCAAGTAACAGACCCCCACCAAAAGGATGACGGAGCGAACTCAAACAAACTATCGCACAATCTATAATTAATGACCATGATAGACCCCCCACCAAAAGGATGACGGAGCGAAACACACACCAGTCACTACCACCAAAAGGATGATAGGACAAACACAAATAGAAGGTTACCAACATCGAAAGGATGCAGGCTAAGTTGAACCGACGAAGTTCGGCTATCACCAAAAGGATGATAGTAAGGCAATTGACAACGGTCACGCTTGCTGGGTACAACTCAATGGGGGACCCCTGAGAAGAAGATTGAATTGAAATGAGTCAACGGGGTACGCCCACCGTCTTGTTTGGAGATCATAGTTTTGCTGAAATGATTTCATGGTTACGCCCATGAATTTTGAAGAGGATGCCCCTGACTGGGCTGAGCTTGTCTTGATGTCTTGGTTTGCTCAACAAAAGGTTGAACAACTTCATGAGGAACGCTCACGGTTTTGCTGAAGATGCCCCTGCTCGGGTTGGATATTGCTTTGAACTTCTTGGATTTTGCTCAACAAAAGTTTGAGCAGCTTAGTGGGAATGCCCACGGTCTTGAACGGTATGCCCCTGATTAGGCTGAATGTTGATTTGCATATCTGATCGACCACAAGGTTGAAATTCGTCATGGGAGACGCCCATGGTCTTGAAAAAGATGCCCCTGATTGGGCTGAATCTTGCCTTGAACAACTTCAAATTTTGTGGGAGAAACCCACAATTGCAGAAGATTTTCCCTGACTGGGCTGATGACTGCTTTGAAGCTCTTAAAAATCGTGGGACAAACCCACAATCTTGCAAAAATGCCCCTGATTAGGCTGACGATTGTCTTGAAGTTTCGTCGAGGTTGATCCTGGACCTTGACTTGCATATATGAATGCTGGATGATAACTGATGTTCCATACGAGTGGAAGTGCAAATGCAAATGCTGACGAGTGGAGATGCAAGAGTTGGGGAAATATGATATGATTGGGTATGTATATGATGCAGGATGTTTATGACATCGAATGCAATGCGTATGATGCACATGATGCAGACAGGTAGTTGGAAATGCAGGTGGAGACGCCAGCATGGGGAATTCTGGTAGCTTCCAATGCGGATTGGACTTCGGGTGGTGGGAGGGATTGACTTCCTCGACACGCAGTTTACTGAAGATGCCATGATTGACACAGGCGAAGACACTCTGGATGCCCCAAGTCTGGGTACTTGGTGATTTGTTGTGAATTTACTTCAGAGAAGGTTGCAGCTCTGCCTGATGATTAGGGTAACTTGGTCTTGCCCCAGTCTGAATATGGTAATGATATGCTCCTGCTCGAGCTGTTGAATGATTTTCCCCAGCCTATGGGCTTTGAAATAATCTTGCCTCGTGTACGCCACTGAAAGTCAAGTTCCCCCTCGGTTTCCTCTCATTGAGATGCCCTTGAATATCTAGCACTGATTTGCAATTAAAATTGTACATTCATAAATGGTAATATTAATGCAAGGTTCAATGTAAGTTTTGAAAAAGTGTGTCATTTATTGAGGTGTCGTGAAAGTGTGAGACGAATGGACTGCTAGCCCAGACGTTGTGCTAATTTGATTGGTGCGAAAGATATAGCAAGCAAAATGACATCAATATTGATGATTAGAAATCATGTGAGGAGTCAGGTTACGCAACCTTGCGACAATATGCTTTCAGAATAAACCTCGCCTCAATTAGGTCTTTCAAGGGTTGTAACGTGGTCTGGTTCGCGGTTATGAAACAAAGGATATCAGGCTCAAAGTATGATTTGTACCCACCCCTTCTTCTTAATGATCTCCAGTCCTACGTTCAGTTAATTCTGCATTTGTCCTAACGGTTCAAGGTATGCTCGAAATGGCAGTCACCTTATTCTAATGGATGCCAATGACCCTTTTGGATGGCCACTGAATTTTTTCTTTTTGTTGAGGGTTTCGGGGGCCTCTTTTGATTTTTGTTTTGATCCCTAATTTTTGCATGGGTTGATTCTGCTTGTCAGACCCATCGGGACTGCCTTGATTTTTCCTAAGTCCCCTTTGAGGTGTTTGACTTAGCAGGCTTTTGATTTTTTTGAATTTTGTTTGAGGGTTGTGACTGCCATGTCATGGATCATTGATGAGCAACCGTCTTCTGGATTTTGCTTCTTTGATTCGAGTGCGAGATTGGATTAACTGAACACTACCCTGCCCCAGGTTGAGTGTGAAGGTTTGAATATCCGAAGGAAACTGCTACTTCTAGGCTCGAAATGGTTTACTAGGGATTAACTCCTTATACCTCCAGTGTTTAGGGGATTGAAGCAATGCCTGTACATCATTGACGAGATTCGGTCTGAAAGCATACAGTTTGCAATTATGGGTATCTCGTTTTCATCATCCTCCCTCAAATCAAGCTAAACAACAGTGAATAGAGTGGAGTGAACAAACGTGTTGGTGATAAGTGGAAAATGAGTGAATATGACATAACTAATTCAAAACATGCATAAACAATACATTAATGAAAACCAAATACGAAATGGCAATTGTTCAAAGCATACAATACTTAAACAAACAAAGACAAAACATAAGGACTGTGAATAATGAAATGGCAACATGACTGCCTTCTTCAGAGAATGGACTTGACTTGATTGGATTCGATGTTGGCACTAGCTGACTGGTGGCATTGGATTGTTGATGATATTTGGAGACTTCCCATTGAAGTTGATAGCATCCCTGTCGATCATGTCTTGAATTATATGCTTGAAAGCCCTGCAGTCCTCGATGGTGTGACCTGGAGCGCCCTTATGAAACTCACAATGAGCATTTGCATCGTAATCGGCAGGAATGACAGTTGGAGGAGCCAAATCTCTCGGAACAACAGCTTTCTTCTCCATCAACTGAGCAAAGATTTTGGCATATGTCATTGGTAGACGATCAAAGACTATATCTGGTCTCCATGTTCTCTGCGGACGCTGTGGGCGAGTACCTTGTCGTTGTTGAGTAGCTTACATCTGCTGTTGCAGAGGAGGATACTGATATCCTTGCTGGTTGTAGGCTTGTTGCTGAGGAGCTTGCTGTCGTGGTATCTGAGCTTGCGCTGCTTGAACAGCTGGCTGATAAGGCATTGGAGCATATTGCGCAGCAGCAACATATGGATACTGATAGTAGGGAACTTGATAAGGCATAGGAGCAGGAGCTTGTTGAGAAGCTTGCCCTTTCTGCAAAAAGATGGCATTTGTTTCGCCTTCCTTCTTCTTGTATCCATTGAAAGGCTTCTTGACGTTGGCCTGGTTGTTGGAACCTCCTGGGATCTTTCCACTCTTCAGCCCTTCTTCAATTCTCTCACCGATGATCACCAAGTTAGAGAATCCAGCGGAGACACTGCCGATCAGCTTTTCGTAGTACTGGCCTTGCAAGGTACCCATGAAGATGTCAATCAATTCACGGTCAACAAGAGGTGGATGCACCCTTGCGGCTAGCTCTCCCCATCATTGCGCGTACTCTTTGAAGGATTCGCCATCCTTCTGAGTCATACTCTGAAGCTGAGTACGGTTAGGAGCAAGGTCGGTGTTGTACTTGTACTGTTTGACAAATGCATCGGCTAGCTCGGCCCAAGTGCGCACGCTGCTACGTTCCAACTGCATATACCATTCGAGTGACGCCCTAGACAAGCTGTCCTGGAAGCAATGGATCATGAGCTTCTCATCTCTGGCATAAGCAGCCATCTTGCGACAGTACATCTTCAGATGAATGTTCGGGCAACTGAGACCTTTGTACTTCGAAAATTCGGGCACCTTGAACTTGGGAGGAATGACAACATCAGGCACCAAGCACAATTCCAGAGCACTGAAAGAATTTGAGTTATGCCCCTCCATGGCTCGGAGTTTCTCGGCTAGATCGCGGCACATCTTCATGGCTTCAGAATCCTGAGCGGCAACAGGACTGGCAATGGGGATAGCAGAATGATAGTTCTGAACATCATCATACTGATCCATCAGAGTATCTTCGACATGAGGAACCGGGATTTGTACAGCAGCAGGCTGGGCGTGCGGGATAACTCCAACGGTAACTCCAGGCGCTGGGATTGGCTGAGAAGTGTTTCCCTCGACTGCGTTGTTGAAGTTCAACAGCATCCCATGAGAATTTGGAATTGGAACTAAAGGGATGGCAGTAGACCCTTGTCCTTGACCATTGTTGTTGACGACAGCGGCGGCTTCACGCTGTTCTTCCTCTCTCCTGGCTGCGAGGATGGCTTCAAGGATCTGGTCGATCTTTCCTTTCATAGAATCCAACTCTTCCCTGAAGGCGACTTGCTCCTGTTGAATCTGCTCCATCATTCGTCCGGTATTGGCTCTAGTTGCGTATTGGTGTCGAGGAATCAGCTTGATTTACTGGAGAGGAAGGAACGAAGACATAAGATTCTATTGAAGGACTGGAAATGCAAAATGCAAAACATATGAAATGCAATGCAAATGATATGCAAGATGCAATGCAAGATACAAGATCCAGGATCACAGGATCACAATCAAACAATTTTGGAGCTGATAACTGTAACAGATACACAACCATAATTTTCGATAAAAACTGACAGGTACAACCTATGCGGGAAGATCTAAACATTCTACCCATAAACCCACTTACGGGATGGTTTCTACGTTTGGTTCCCAGGATCACGGACACTAGTCGTATTAACGTCACGCAACAGGCTGGCTGTATTACAACGATAATGACGATAAGGTCTCTCCTGAGCGGGGTCCTCATGCTAGGCGCACAAGGAGCGAGTCCTTGGAAACTAACGCTACACGACCACCAATATCAGAACTGGTGCTAACAAAAGGTTCCCAGAATCACGGACCCTTCATTAATCAAGTCGTGCAACAGGCTAGCTGCGTTACGACGAGATCTACGAATAGGTCTCCTCTGGAGGAGCTTTCATGCTAGGCCCACAAGGAGCAAGTCCTCGGAGACTAACACTACTCGACTACCAATTCTAAACTATGTGTTCTCTCTGCTTTTACCAAAGCTCGGGCGTAGAGCCTTACTCATGATGTCATCCAGACAGGAAACCAAGATAACAAGCACAAATAAAAACCACAAGAGAACGAATACAAAAAGAAAACAAATTAAAAAAACAAACACTCCTCACAAACCAAAAGATAGGCTCGACTCTCTCTTTGCATGGAGCAATTCCCCAGCAGAGTCGCCAGCTGTCGCACCTCGAAAAATCCCGGAGATATTTCGGAGAACGCGACCCTCGCGCGAAAGTCGCGGAAATGCGGTTCGACAGAGTCGCCACCGAACTTTATTTTTCCCGAACAAACGGGAGAGGAAAATATCGAGAAAACCTCTTGAAACGAAAGGATAGGAACAGGGCTGTCGCAACCAAGTTCTGGATTCGGGAGTCGGTTGCGTGAGGGGAAGGTATTAGCACCTCTTACGTCCGTCGTACTCGACGGGAACCTCTTAAGGTAAATGTGGGGAGTATTGTTTAGGTTTACTTGTTTTCTTCTCGTGGTTAAAGGTAGAATTGGTAGGTTAAAAGGTTAAAGACGCAAAGGAGAGATGGGTGGTTAGAAGAGAGGATGCTCGCCAAGGATTGGGGCCCTTGTGCCTACGTATGCTCATTCGGACGAGAATGAGAAATCAAAGCATCGTAGTTCGACTACGGGAAAAGATGGGGGAAATGGGAGATGGATAGAAGGTAGCTCGCCAAGATCATCGTGATCTTGTGCCTACGTATCTTACATTCGGACGAGAATGAAGAATCAGAGCAATCGTAGTTCGTGGAGACGACCACGAAAAAAGTGAGGTTGAATAGGTTGGAAGTTGAGTTTGAGACGAAAGGGTGACTGACAAGCAACCTAAGAGCGCGTCTCAAGAGCTTGTCACTCAAGAATTCAAGGAATGCGAGATTCCAAGAACTCAGTTCTTTCGGGAATTGACTGAATAAGTTGAAGATAAAGAGTTGGATGTTTGAAATTGAAAGAATGAACTAATAACAACTCAAGGGCGCACCTCGAGAGTTACTCATTCGAATACTCAAAGAATGCTAGATTCTGAGAATATCTCTCTTTCGTAAGTTTTAAAAATGTTTGTGAAAGGATCGAATCGAAGAATGGCACGCGAGGCCAAAGGAAGTTGTTTTGAAGCGGCTCGACGACGTGTCTAAGATTTGATTGAAAATGAAACCGATTTGACGACGTGTCAAGGGTTAGGATCGTGAGAAACGATATCAGTCCCTGAGGGTGCCCCTAATATCGAAACCACGAGGTGTTGTGAAGGAAAATGTGGGTTGCGAATGCGGACGAGCATTCGACTTAGGAGAATGTTTGAAAGTAATTGAATCTGAAAGAGCCAAAAGGTTGAGTGAATAACAACTCAAGTGCGTGCCTCGAGAATTATTCACTCGAAAATTCAAGGAATGCTAGATTCCAAGAATCTCCTTCTTTCGGAGTTTTAATCGAAAAAGATGTTGAGAAAGCGTTTGAGAAAATCAAAAGATTGAATGAATAACAACTCAAGAGCGTGCCTCGAGAATTATTCACTCGAAGATCCAAGAAATGCTAGATTTCAAGAATCTCCCTCTTTTGGAGTTTTAAATGATTTGAAGCGAAAATGACATAGTTTTGACTGATATAATTTGACCGATAATAATCATTAAAGTCATCAATGGCTAAAGAATAATAAACAAAAGGAAAATGAAAGTTTTGACAAAAAAATGATCTCGGGTTTGTTATTATCTGTCAATAATTTGACAAACTATAACTCGGGGTATCGTCATCGACCCAAAACAGATGAAAATGGGATAAAGTGCCCAATAATAAATGAGAAATGGGTTCAACTTCCATAACTTTATATTCTAAAACTTAAGAGAAAAATATAAAAATTAATTAAGAAAATAAACTCCTAAAAGAAATTAAGAATATGAAATATATGAATCTAGAAACTATTTAGTAATAAAGAAAAAAAATATAAAATATATATATATATATATATATATATATATATATATATATATATATATATATATATATATATATATATATATATATATATATATATATATATATATATATATATATATATATATATATATATATATATATATATATATATATATATATATATATATATATATATATATATATATATATATATATATATATATATATATATATATATATATATATATATATATATATATATATATATATATATATATATATATATATATATATATATATATATATATATATATATATATATATATATATATATTACCAATTAAAAACAGATTAGTAGAATATTTACAAAATTTATATATACAAAATATGTTACAACTGTTAAAAATTATTTACCAAATATTATCAAAATCTTTTGAAAAAAAACTAAAATATTTTAAACAGGAAACAGGATGGTGTAAATATCTGAGGTATATAATTAACAAAAACCAATGGAATCATTATGGGCCTTACAACCCCTTGATCCAAACACAAGAATAAAACTACCATAAGAAAACAAAAAGCAAAAAGGGGCCTCGCGATTCACCTATTCGTCAATAGTGAACGATCTTGAAGAAGTCTCTAAAGCAAGATAGGAACACTCGTAGGTTCTAAAGCAAGATCAGAAGAAGACGCTTTGCTATTCAGCTCCGTAGCTCGATCAACACCATAGTACCCATCTACCTTAAAACAAATTCTATCTCCATTAGGTACAATCACCGACATAACTTCACCATCAATCTCCGATGCAAATCGTGACAATGTATTTTCCTTGGAGAAACTCACTTGGTTGTTGGGATAGTGGGTTTCGCGCTTGGTTTGAGGTGAAGAAGATTTGGGAAATTTAGGAGGGTTTCCATCTGGGTTTGCGACAACTCTCCTTCTGCCCTTTTGGTTTGAGATTTAGGATTTATTATTGGAAATTTGCTTCAGGTTTTGTTATTGTTCGGGTTTATTTGAGAGTGGTTTTTGAAATTGGTTATATGAATTGATGAGGACATTTAGGGTTGAAGGGTAATTTGGGGAAAAGGTTGAAGCATGGAGGATTTGAAGAAGAAGTTGGGTTTAAGATTTCTGGGCAGTTAAGTGTTGAAGGTTGGGTTTTGTTGAGTAGGTTGATGAAGAAGAGGTCGGGTTTTCGAAGAAGAGGAATTGGGAGGAAGAGAATGAAGGCTAGGTTTTTCTTATTGAAGAAGAACTCCCTGTTTCAACGAAGAAGAACGAGGTTTGGGTTTTTTGTTCCGGTTTCTGGATTTGGAGTTTAGGTTGAAGATTTGAAGGTCCTTTTCGGTTGAGCTCCAAGAAGAGGTTTTATGTGTTGAAGTTGTTTGTGGGTTGAAGAAAAGATAAGGTTTTTGTGTGTGGAGGTGAAGAATCACAGGTTAAAGAATGGAAGAGGTTTGAAGGTGAGAGTGTAGTTATGGATTGAAGGTTCTGTTTCAAATGGTTATTGTTGCGGTTAGTTCTATTCAGGTTTGAGAAAGGTTATGATTCAAGGAATGTTGAAGGTGGTTGTGTCTTTAATATGAAGGGAGTTAAAAGATTTTGGTGAGGGAAGTTTAATGTATGAAAAGGTTTCGGAGTTGAGAGGATTGAAAGAGAGAAGGGGGTTTTATTTATGAAGGGGATTCGAGTGAGGTAGAATCATTCTGTTAAGGTTTGGAGTCTGTTTTTGTTCGATCTTGTTTGAAGTTTGAGGAGATGGAAGATTGATTGTTGGAGTTTTTGTGTTGAAGAAAATGAAGGGTCCGTTTTAAGGGACTGTTTGGTTTTGAGAGTTTTTTTTTGGGGGGGGGGGGGGGGGGGGGGTTGGGTTAGAAAAGAGAGAGCCCGAATTATGTAGGGGTTCCCCTCAACAAAAAGTGGGAGCCAAATTTTATTGCTATGCATTCGGTATTCACCCCCTGTGAGGTCTTTTGTTTGCACAATTTGTATGTGAATCATGGTTGTACGGTATGATGAAATGTGTGAGCTGTAAAATAGTAGTACAAGGAATGCTTTTGGTGTTTATGTAGTATGGATTTCTCGGTGGTTTTGGTATAACACCACTTTCTGTAGTGGCTTGATATTATTTTTATGCAGGCCTGCTGCAACCGTACCTTTTGCAGAGGAAGGTTGTTTGTGGATTGAAGGTGAGCCATGCTAGTTTTATTTATTAGTGTCTTGTTGCAGTAGCTGATATTTATTTGTGATGGTTTGTTGCTGCTGCAGGAAATGGCTCCGTTGATAAGACTCTATTGGTGTTGTACGTTGGCACAGGTTGTGTATTTGGTATTTTTGTGGACATGATTAAAGTTGCTGCAGGTTTTGGGGCTTATTGCAGAATAGTACAAGTAGTGGTTTGGATTATTTGTGGTGCTGATATTTGATATGCTTTCTTTACCGTTTCATAATTATCTTTTGTGGTGAATTGGTTGCAGGGCCATACTTGTTGTTGTTGTTGGATTAAATTATCAGGAGTTGGTGTGCGAGACCTGCTGCGTTTGGGCTATGCAAATCATTGCCATCACAATTTGCATTTTCTCTCATACTACCATCTCTTGGATGAGAAGGATTAGATCCAAGACCATCTTTTGATTTTTCTATTTTATTACAGTCATCCGCATCATCTGCATCACCTTCAAATTTTCCATTCTTAGATGATTCTAAAATTAAAGGGTTCTCCATATGATACTTGTATTTTCCTGGACCTTCATTTCTTTTATAGCTACCTGCTGACTCTGAATCTCTACATACATCAATGTTAGGGAGCTTCTTGCTGCTTGGTTGGCTGAACCATGCAGGGACCGAATTCGGTAATGCAGCAATACCATTCATACCAGAATCCTCCTGACGAATTTTCATGTTATCAGTAGATTTCTCATGTTCAAACCCAGCAGATAAATTAGCATCAGAATTAGGCTCCCATGAAGCAGGTACCTGGCTCATCTCTTCATGCACAGCTTTCTCGCGATGGTGTTCCAATGAGCTTTCATTTACATGGGTTTTGAAAGTAGTGCTTTTTTTTTTTTTTTTTTGCAGATTTTGAATGTAAGTCATAGCTGTTGGTATTGTTTTACAGTACAATTCGTAACGCGACGCGAGAGCTTAGGTTTGTGGGGTGGGTCTGCTGTATTTCATGGTGAGGAGTTTTTTTCCTTTTTTCTGGTTTTGTCTGTCGTGAATGGACAGTCATAGCAGTTTGTTTTTTTTCATTCATTGCAGGTCATGGTCGGTGAGGTATCCGTATGAGCTTTTCCAACATCTCTCACAATTTACAAATTGGTTGTGTGGTGTGTGGAACGTACCGCGTGATGCTGCATTTGGATGGACAATGGGTGTTGCAGTGGTACGACCCTGCTGTCTTTGTAAATGTGGGGTCTGTGGATTTTGCTGAACCTACTTGCTTTTCTCAGAGTAATCTTTTGGTGAAAGAGGCTCATGCCCCTTTAAATTGTAACATTTTTGTAACGTAATGACTTTATACATCTTGGAAAATGGGCTTTGTGCCAGGCAATGGTGATTAATACTTCTTGTAATATTTTCAATCCATTTTTATTGACAACAACGTGATGGGCCTGTAAAGGAGTGATAGTTTCATGATCCGACACACATCTTTTGGTAGAAATATATTTTTTTGCAGCATTTTGATAATGGATTGGGCCTTTTAAATGGTATTAATTTTTCATACTCCAAATATAAGCCTATACCCAACACCAATATTGAATTTCTTGAGTAAACCCATTAACAACTTATCCTCCCAATAAAATTCAAAGAAACTTGCCTTCCTCACTTGATAAGGAAATAATTCGGGTAGATCCTTGGTAAACACCACATGGATCCTTCTTAAATTCGAAGTGAATCAGAATCTCGCCTTAAAATGAATCTACCGTTGTATCAATCCTCGGATTTTGTATATTGCACTGATAAAATAAACCTTTCATATGAAACATATGAGCAACAAAATGCATTGAAATGACACGTCACGTGGATCAAAATATACTCCATAAAAACTTAATTGACATGAACTGATCCTTTGTGGAGTACTTATCCCATCGTAACCTGATTCATACACGATTGATCTAACTGAAACCTCAGCCACACATCTCCTGAATTAATGCGCCCCGGCCTGGATCTTGCAATAAGCATGTCTGACTAAAGTTAAGTTACAACCATATGGACTAGAATCATCCTTGCGACAACTGAGCTTAGTCAATTGGAAACCAACACACACATCTGAAAGATAATGAAAAATACACACGGGTAGGACAAATTTGGGGTATGACACCTCCTAACCTCAACCATAGGATCAACTTTGAATGACAACTTTAGGATTGGATCAGTTCCCCGTTAGTGCGTCCTTTCTCTTCTCATCTTCAAACAAATCAAAATACAGTAATAAAGGTTAATTGATGTCGTACGCTACGAGCCTTAAGCTACTTGAGAAAGAGTTGTTGAAGAGTTTCTTTTCAACACTTGGATGTTTAGTATGGCACCCTTTGGGTGACATGCAACGCATTCACTCTCAGGTCATAGTCTCTAGTGCGATGTTAGTTGCAAACATCCATAAAAGATACTTCTTCTAAAAGACAGAAAATAAAGATCAAACATCCTTTTGTCCCTTGGGACCTTTAATCCTTAGAAACTTTTTTGAAGTAAAGAGTGTCGTTAACTCCCAGTTCTACCGCAAACGGTAAACGCCTAAGTCTCCAAAGGTCGAGCTGCATACACCAAACTGCTGGAACTGTCTGTTAACCCTACTCGGATAAAAAAAACAAACTTGTGTCTCTTGTAATCCCAAACTACGTTTGCTCTGATCTTTCACACCGTGTGAAAGTACGTAGGCACAAGATGCGATATCTCGGCGAGCAACCTTCCCCCGTAACCCGTAGTTAGGAAAACTACGTTGACTCTGATTTCTCGTTCCAGACGGGAATGCATAGGCATAGAACTACTGTGTTTTGCCGAGTCATTTTCTTTTCTTTTCAGACCAGACTTTTAGCGTAGATAGTAAATCCACCCGTCAGATAAACACAACAAGCATGGATCCCATCGAGTACGATGGACGTGAGGGGTGCTAATACCTTCCCGTTTCATAACCGACTCCCGAACCCAGACATTGGTTGCGATGACCTTGTCTTATACCTTTTCGTCAGGGTTTTTTTCGATCATTTCCTTTCCCTTTCTGTGGGATAAATAACGAAAGGTGGCGACTCTTCTGTTTTGCCGGCAACTTATTTTCGCAGTAGCGACAGTGTTCAAGCAGGTTCAGCTAACTTTCAAGTGCTAGACGAATGTCGGGAAGTCGTGCTACTATCCCTTGACCCTTCAACCAAATATTTTTAAGTTCATACAGGATATTTTTCCAGTATCAGTCGTACCTGATCCTTTGCAAATCCAATTCCCTTTGGTACGCAGGAAGACTTCGTCTGTTTTCCCCAGGTAGATTCCAATCATCATTGGCACGTGTAAGCTATCCCCAGTGGATTCCAGTCATACTTGGCACATCCGATTATCCCCAGCGGAGTTGGCTTCACCTTTCTAGAACTTATTTTGCTGGAATGTTCTGTTGTATCCAGCTTTCCCTGGCAGCCTGGGCCTGCATCTGCATCTGCATGTAGTTATCATATTTGCATCATCCTTGCATTTCATCCTCAAATATGTAGCATTTCCATTTCTTATGGAGCATTACACCATATTCAAACATACGCATATGCATTCAAAGCATAAGCCGGTTTCTGTCAGCCTTCTGTGGCAACTTGAATCACTTTGCAATCAATACAGGGGAATTTATCCAACAGCTTTCTTCAGACAGATTATCGGTTTACTCGTGTCACACCCTAATTTTTGACCATAAGGATCCACCTCTTTGTGCTTACTTTCTGCTTGTTCATTTCATTATACAAGTGTTTGTTACGGCTAATAGATTTGTGCAGATACAGTGATGTCAAGTGTGAATTATTACCGTCAAGCACTTCAAGGTTTAGGTTAATAAGGCCATTGGTGTTAAGCGTAAGCATCGGGGTGTACAGATATGATCCATGAGCTCTGAGCATATTAAAATTGTGGAAGGACTCCTAAAATTCGTAGGATTTTCTCAAAAGTCAAGTTGATTCGTTATCTTCAACCGCGATCCAAAGGGCAAGGTTTCCTTTTATGAGTTTGGCTTATAAAGATTAATTTATCATGGAAAGTACACTACGCCTCTTTTATAAGACCAAGTTTCAAGATTCAAGAGTACCATTCACCATTGCACATGCTTAAGATGTCGTTTGCCACCTTCAAGCGGAGACGGATTTACGATTACCGAAACTCTATTTAATAAGCAGGATTAACAAGCTGAATATGAAGCAAACCAATATTGAAGAATAATTTAAGGGAATGTGTTACAAATTAAGAAATGATAATGAGAACAGTAATAAGTACATAAGACAAGAATTTTTTACTTGTACAATTTTCCATTTAGTTACAGATGATTACAAGTTATCAACAAATCCAACATAAAAGAAAAAGGAGCACTTGCAAGCCAAAAATAGAAACACTGAAAATGTTTGTTGTAGGAGCTGCATCCAGTAACGTTTTAGCAATGACTTCTTGAAATAATTAGTTCATCAGGCCTTGATGCTAAAGCTGTTGCCATTAAAACAAGTTATTCTAGCATATGTTACCAACAGAATTGATGCTATTGATGAAGCCTTGCAACGTCTCTCCGCTTGCTTTCCCAAAGGGCATTTCCTACCAACCTATAACCTGCACAATCACAAATGGCATCATCGAATGTGCCCACAACAATGACAACAACTTCATTGGTCCTGCGGACAGACACGCCAAGATGGGAGCCTCCATCGATGACTCGTTTCCCATGCTTAACTGAAGGTTCCTGCAGAGAAGAAGGGAGACACAATTAAGAGAACAATGCAATAACCTGTTAATCTAAAAGTAAAGGGATGAATGCCAGAACTTAAGCTGGATATCTACTCAACAAAAACCTTGAATTTAGCATTCAAGATGAAGATTCCCCTGCATTACCAGGATTCAAAGGTGTTAGTGCAGATTATGATATGGATATGCACTAAAAAAGAAAAAGAACAACTTCATGACATTGCTATGCCAATGATCCAATCTCAGCATTTCTCTATGGGGAGGTTTGTTGGTTTCAGCGTGGAGAGAACATAAATCATCAAAGGCAGCCTGTCCACCTTCTTTGAACTCTCTTGATTTCCTGAACCTTTTTTCTCTTGAAAGTAAACATCATGCACATTCAACTTATCCAATGATGTAGCCCATATGCCTGCTATTCAACAAAGATCCTTAACATGGGAGATGAAAAGAAGATAAAAAAGAGAAAATTTGAAGGTGATGGAACCATACCTATTTCAGAATTTGTCATAGGTTCCAATCCTCCGTCATCACGGTGTTCATTCTTCATTGAAGTACCACACATAAATCAAATATACTTAGGGGTTGCGACCTTGCTCGTGTGGTAATGGTTCTGAAAAACGTTTGGCATCAATAGCTTTGATATCCAAGCCTTGAATGACCTACGTCGTAGATAGCAGTTGGACTGTTAGTTTGGCGTATTAGTCACAAAGTTTTCTTTTACTTTTTTCCTACTTAACATTGACACTTGGTACAAGCCCAAACTATTGTGGTGAATCCTTCTACAAGGAGGAATTGCCTAATGATCTAGTAAGAGTGGATACACTGCTTCAAGACGCAATGGAGGCTGGAATTGATATACTATGCAGGTCACTATGTGTTGATATGTGGCTTTGATGCCAAAACAAATATGTTTAAGATTAGAGATCCTGCTAGCTCTAGAAAACATAAAAGGATACCTTCGAAGTCTTTAGAAGAAGCTCACAACGCCCGTTCGTACAACCTCAAACAGCCACACCAGTCAGGAAACAACAACTGTTAAAACAATCTCAGGTGATTTAGGATGTAACCAAGAATAAGTGTTAAGCCAAGGGTTTTTTAGCAACATACTACCTCGAGTCAAAACTCTGCTTTCGCCCATCATCCCCCAATCTCCTTGTTTATCAGCCCCAACTTCTTCAAAGCTCATTTGCAATAGAATTGCTGGAACTTTCCTAGCTGCTGTCACCGGGCTTTTTATATGATATACACGAAATTGGTTTTGATGATAAGACAGTCACGACTGATATCTGAGCAGTCTGTTTGAGCCTAAGGTGGAACTTGCTTGCACATGTCATAAACTCTCCACATTTGCGACCAAATCTAAACCAGAGTTCCTGCAAGAAGAAAATGGAAGAACATGTAAAAGATGTTTGTGACAGTATGCTTCATGTCAATATTAACTACTCATGAGTAAGTACTCACCCGCTGGAAAGAGATGCATCAGTCATGGTTTCTCCTGTCTTGTTAGTCCCGCTAGATCAGTTGCAAGGTCGTTATCACCGACATTGACTATTGTTCTTTGCCTCCATTGTTAACTCGGTGGCCCCTCAAGAAATCCACACAGAAGTAGAATCGTGTCAGAAAATTATGAAAAGAAAAAGCACTATAGTATCAAGTCTTCGAAGTCACATACCAGGGGAAAACAAGCAGCAATGCAGCTCTCCCACAAAATCTTCAAGCCATCATTGCTACTTCGCGCTACCAGCCACCACCGTCTTTCCGAACCCAAAGACGTTCTATTAATAACAACAGCCCATGACCTGCTCGAGAAAATAAAGAAATAACATCAAAACGAAGTTCAGAGCAGGGCATTCAGAGAAACCAATTCAAGTTGTCGTGTATAAGATGAAACTTGGGTTGTCACTTGTTCTATCAAGCACTTTGTCAAGTTGTAGTTAAAACACTTCAAGACAAAAGAGTCCCTCACCTCCAACAGACGTATCAAACACGAGTCTCTCCCCCCTGGGCTTCTAATCCACCTTCTGGCCCAAAACCATTATTTTCCACACTTGTCAAATCACATACAAAATCAAAATAAAACCGTTAGAGAATATTCCTGGAAGACAGAATATCCTATTCAGAAACCAAATCAAATCCAACCTCAAAATTGAATCACTAGAATCAAAGATTGAAATATCAATTAATGGCTCATTATAGCAATCAGACAATTTAGGAATATTTTTAAATCTGATTCATCCCAAATAAGAAACCTAAATCCATATTCAAAGCAGCAAACAATTTCAATCAAAGCATTTGATTCTCGATAAAGCCTATATAAGAGGGAGAAGAGCACTGAAATAGCTACCGAAAAAACCCCCTAAGTGCGTAAACTGAAGCTCTGAGTAAAAGTAACTTATCTTTTTAAGCCGACGAAATCACCTCCGGTCACCGCAAACGCAAACAGACAGAACACCCCTTAATCTCCCTTCTTTATTTACTAATAGTTTTTAATCCACTCAACCTTTTAATCAATCAGTTAACTAAGTTTTAAAAAAAATATAGACAAATAATCTTTATTAAGTAAACCAGTTATTTAATCTTTTAATAATTTGTTAATCAATAGCTTACTAGTTTTTATCTATTAATCAACCTTTTATTTTACAACAACCTTTATTACAGTTTTAACCTTAAAATAATAACTATTAACCTTTCATAAATCAGTTTTTTTATTTAATTTTATCATATAGTTCTTAAGTTTTATTTTGTTTTATTTAATAATGATCTATTTTATTTAAGTTAATAAATCAATCCCAATCTTAAATAATTAGGCCTTTTCTTAAAAAAAAAATAATCTCCTTTATCCACTTAATTTTTTTTATTAAACTACTAATTAATCCTTCTTAAGATAACATCATATTAGATATTTGGAACTTTTTTTATAATTTATATCTAATCGCCATTTTACCTAATTAAGATAGAAAAACTTTTTAAGAGTATAATAAAATCCTTATGAACTTTTATCATCTAATTAAATTAAATCCTTTATTAATAAATTAACTTTTTTTTCTAAAATCAATTTTTTTGTTATTCAAATCCAATAAGTCAATACTTTTCTTAAATTATAATATAACTTTTTTTAAAATCAACCTCATCAAAATATCACTTTCTCATAAGTTAATCCAAACTTCTCCTCACAAATCAATTCACATAAAAAAATAAATCGCAACCTTCTCACTACAAACATAATATTTTCTCATAAGTAATTCAACTAAAATTAGTCTCTCTCGCTATTAATAATCAAATACAACTTTTTTCACTAAAATCAATTTCACATATAAAATCGAATAACCTCACTAAACACAATTCAACTAAAACCAATCAATCAATTCAACCTTTTTCTAATCAAACACCCCCTTAAAATAAATCAACTCCTCCCTACTCAATCCAATCGTGCACGCTCCCGCACATTCACATACACAATTTACACACTTGTACACTTAGCGCTTTCATGCGTACATACGTTTTACTTCATCCACTTTTATTTTATTCACAATTCACACACTCACGTAGCGCTTTCATGCGTTGTGTATGTTTTTACATTTTCGCAATTTACCTTCATCGCAATTTATCTATATTATCGCATTGCATTTTGTCCAAAGGAAAAACCTACACATAAGTCAACACTTGTGTGTAGTGCACATCATTTGCATCATTCTCCCACTTGATCCTTGATCCCATTCAAGTTGATCTTTCTAAGTTAGATCCTACCCCATAGGAAGGACCGTTACCTTTTACAACTTAGATACAAACAAAAACAATTCAAATCAAAATATTCAAACACAATAGAGAAATAGATGTTAATCATCTTAAGCGAGATAGAATCTCCACCCCACAACAATACAATCAATACTGTAGGAACTTTGCCTTAAGAGAGATAGAGGCGTACCTCGTTGATCCCTATCCGAGTACTTGAGCCCTTCTCTTAAGACGATGCAAAGACTATTTTCCTATAATTCGTGGCGGTTAAATCTCCCTTAAAATGACAACTCACCTTTTCTCCTAAAATCAATCAATCAACTACCCTAAACTCGTAGGAACTTTGACCTCAGTCAAAGAACTCCTCAAACCCTTTAGGGGAACTACAGATACTCTGATTCCACTCCCGTAAGGATATGTAGGCATAAGATGCGACATCTTATCGAGTATACTTAGAAATAAACCCCTAGGTCTTTTATACCTTAAGCAGATAAACACATAGCAATAGACAAACATAAAACAAGAGGTTCCTGTAGAGTACTACAGAAACTTAGGATGCTAGCACCTTCCCTAAGTTTAACCAACCCCCGAACCTAAAACTCTCTAAACCTTGCATTTGCATTGCATTGTGGGTATTTCGATCTTTATCCCTTCCTTTGGACAAATCAAAGTTCGGTTGCAAATGAATAAGATTCAAACTAATCAATAGTTTGGTATCCAAATTTCACCGCGACAGAAATGGCGACTTCACTGGGGAGAGCTCTAGTGGGTTTCCCTATCTTGTTTTTGTTTATATATTTGCTTATATTTGTTTAATTGTTTATTTGTATATTTGTTTGTTGCCTTTTGGGTTGATACATTTGAGTGGTGAGACAAAGTCCTACACCCGGACTTGAGTGAACTTAAGATAGGATAGTGATATGTTCGACGAGACTTATAGGGAGTTGAATCCCGACCAAGTTAACTTGAAAATCATGCTCAGTTGAGACCCTTTCGAAAATAGTTCGGTTGAACGAGTAATTGTGAAGACTTTTACTATTTTCGATGGGAGTCTATGATATTGAGGACCGTAGTTACCTTAACCCCATTTTGGTATTTATTAGGACGTAGTGCGGGACTATGAGGGAGTACATCCAAAATAGTGCTACGCGATGCTACACTCAAAAGAAGTTCTCTTGAGAATATTATTAATCACTGAGTAATTGGGAAATTGATAATATCTGAAAGATGAGCTAATGACTTTGGGAACCTTATTAAAACCTTGTTCTGCAGGTACAATCAACCTTTAGTCCGTGTCCTTTGGGAATGGGTATACCCTTTGACTCCATGCTCGTCGCAAACCTAGGGCCTTTGTTTGTTTATCTTTGTGTGTCCTTATGTGCTTACTTGTGTTTGTTGCATCATTTCGCATTAAGATTTCATGGGATCCCCTTTCATTTATGAACATTGTAGGTCGCTATGACTTCTAATGAAAGACGCACTTTGAAATACACTTTTAAAAGTCCTAAATTGGATGACCTAAAGGAGTTGGTGACCTTGATTGAAGACCAAGGTAAGTTCAAGAGCAAGTATGGGAAGCTGATATCTTTATTGAGCCGCCAAGTAAACGAAGGACTCCTTTCCACTTTATTGCAGTTTTATGATCCGCTTTATCATTGTTTTACGTTCTCAGACTTTCAGCTATTGCCTACATTGGAAGAGTATTCTTTTTTGGTTGGTCTACCTATTTTAGAAAAATCTCCCTTCCCTTTCTTGGAAAAGGACCCTGAGGAAAGAGATATCGCTAAAGCTCTTTATCTGAAAGTATCCAACGTCAGAAGAAACTTAATTAGTAAGGGTGGTATTTTAGGCTTAACTACAGATTTCTTAATCAGCAAGGCTATGTTTTATGCTGATTATACGAACAAGACCCCGTTTGAAGCAATCTTTGCTTTACTCGTTTATGGAGTGTTTCTATTCCCAAGATTTGAAGGGTTTGTCGACTTTAATGCCATCAAGATCTTTCTAAAGAATAATACAGTGCCAAATTTATTGGGAAATACTTATCATTCTGTACATCTCCGAAATCTTTATGGTGGAGGAATGATTACCTGTTGTGTACCTTTGCTTTACAAGTGGTTTATTTCACACTTACCGAAGTCCAGCTCTTTTACAAATATCAGCAAGGAACTTTGGTCTCCGAGGGTTATGGCGTTGACCCACTCAGATATTGATTGGTATAACCGAGTGTATGATGGGACTTTAATTATTGATGGTTGTGGTGACTTTGCTAATGTACCGTTACTCAGTTTTAATGGAGGGATCAGTTACAATCCAGTCTTAGCTCGTCGACAGTTAGGATTCCCGTTGAAGGAGCCACTAAAGAGTGTTCAAGTGGAAAGCGTTTTCTTTAGGGATGACAAGGAACTTCGAGACAAGATTTTGGCTGCATGGGATCATTTGCACAAGAAAGGCAAGAGAAGCCTTGGAAAACTTAATTGTGTGTCCTTGGAGCCTTACCTCCAATGGGTTAGAGAGAGAGCAATCAAATTGAAGATGCCCTATTCCCGTCAAGGTCCTATACCTCCGAGAAGGGAACCCACTTATGTCTTCATGTCCAAAACTGAGAAGTTAGAGGTTGCTTTGAAGAAGTCGCAACATGAGTTAGAGTCATGGAAGGACAAGTATCTAGTGTCTGTTGCAGAGATTGATGAACTTCAGAAAGATAAAGATGAACTCCAAAAGCAGCTACAGTTGAAGGATGAAGAGCTACTCCCCTGCAAGAAGAGGAAAGTCATGGAGGATTTATTTTTCTCCAACCCACAATGCACTATTTGGAAGCTGATTGTGGACAACCTTATCTGTGAGAAGACGTAATTAGAAGAGCAGCTCAAGCAGCAGAATTCGAGACTTCTTTAGTGTCTTTACTAGCTTTTATTTAGTTTTTATTTGGGACTTTTAAAAGCAATTATTTGTATTCCGTTTCAAAATTAATAAAAACGTTTTCTTTTACCATAATGTTTATAAATAGTTTGGATACCATGAAGTCCTACTCATCTTGCATTGCATTCTTTCTTTATTCACTTCAAGAAAGTCAATTTTATTTCTCAGGTATTGTAACCATGGATTTCAAGAGAGAAGCATTGGAGTCCACTTTCCAAAGTCCTAACATTGAAAGCTTGAGGGAACTAGCAGATCTCATCGAGAACCGTCACGCCTTCGCCACAGAATATGGAGAAGTCTTCCGTTTTCTCGAACTCAAGATGAAAGGAGGGTTGTTGGAGACCCTTGTTCAGTTTTATGATTTGTTGTACCATTGTTTCACTTTTCCGGATTACCAGTTGATGCCGACTCTGGAAGAGTATTCTGATTTCCTGAGGATGCCCGTGACGGCCCGACCTATGTTCACCGGCCAGGAGGACGTACCCAATCACCAAGAGATTGCAAACGCTACTCATCTCAGCTTAGCAGATGTTCAAGCGCACTTAACCACCAAGGAAGGAGTCCTTGGATTCCCAGCTGACTTCTTGATTGAAAAAATCCATTACCATGCTGAAAGAAAAGAAGTCCTTATCTTGGAAGCCACCTTTGCTTTATTGGTCTATGGGATCTTTTGGTTCCCTAAGGTTGATGATTTCGTCGATATGGATGCAATTAAGTTGTTCATCCTCAAGAATCCCGTCCCCACCTTGCTAGCCGACACGTACTATTCAATCCACTCTAAGAATGCTGAACAAGGAGGACATATCGTTTGTTGTACCACTCTGTTGTATTCATGGTTCATTGCTCGCCTGACTCGGCATCCGTCTATTTGGGAAGAGGTAGAATCACCCCATTGGTCCGAGATACTTATGACCCTTACTCACTCTGACATTGTGTGGTACGACCCTACCTATGAAGGTATATGTATGATTCCTAGCATAGGAGGATTTACTAACATACCGCTCATTGGGAGAGAAGGATGCATAAGTTACAACCCTGTTTTGGCTCGTCTCCAATTCGGGCATCCTATGATCGAAGTACCTGACTAAACTCTGTTAGAAGGGATCTTTCTCAAAGAAGGAGAAGATCCAGACCTAAAGACCGTCATAATTTACGCATGGAGATACGTCAATAAGGAAGGAAATGCTGCTTTAGGATACCCCAATTGTGCTGTCTCCGAAGAATATCTACATTGGGTGCGAGAAAGAGCTCTCGACCTTAAAATGTCGTTCCCTTTTCATGAACCCATGGTATTGGCTTTTCATGATCCTGATTGGTTTGATGTGAGCGAAGTAGATCAGTTGAAGGCTGCCTTGGATGAGGCTCGGAAACTGAAGGCCGCCTGGAGAAACAAGTTTTTCACACTCAAGGTAGAGAAAGAGAAGTCCCAGAAGCTACCAAAAGTAGAACTTGCAAGGAAAAGGAAAGCGCGAGAGGATTTATTCTCCTCTCACACCTCTTCAAGAGCTGTCACCAGTTATGATCTTCCCCCAGATACTGTGGCTTGGAAGGAATGTGTCGATCGACTCATTAGAGAGAAGGCCGAGTTACAAGAACGCGTCAGTTAGTTAGAAGAAGAGCTTCGCGCACAAAAGGAGCGTAAGAAGTAGATCTCCGAGTTTCTCTTTTGCTTTTGGTTCAATGTAATAAACTCTTAAAAGAGTACTCTGCTTTGTAATGCTTCAAATATCAAAATAAAATAAGTTTTTCTCCAACGTTACAATACCAAAAATAATTTGAGTTTCTTGAAGTCTCATATTCATTTGCATTTTGCATAAGCATAGCATCGTTTGCATTCCAGGGTCTCACTCTTGCTTCGTCTCCGCAGACAAGCTGAATCACCGATACAACACTCGAGCTAGTCAACACCAGAAGATGGATCAACTAGAACAAGAGAACAGAGTGCTCCGTGATGAAGTTGCAGTTTTGAAAGAAAGTTTGGAGAGGTTGAATAGTCTAGTGGAAGCTTTGTCCAATCAAGCCTCGATCAACAACCAAGAAGTTCTGAGGACTGTGATCTCTGAAGTGACGCCAGCACCGATCCCAGTGGTGTCTTCTGTTGCTGAATTGTCCTACAGTATGCCTCAAGGATTCCCGTGGGGTTTGTCTCCCAATTTCTTTTCAACCGGTTACCGCCTGTCTGTGTCCGAGATCCCTGTTGTGACCGCTGTACAAGTTACTCATGTAGTTTCTGCTGTGATGACTACCGCATCTCCATATGTGAACGTTGTTCCATATATTCTGGATGAACCAATTTTATAAGGGCCGCTAACTGAAACTGTGGGTTTGGAAGAGAGGATGGATGGATTTCAAGACCAATTTTCTGAAATGCAAAAGGAGTTGAAAGCCCTTTGTGGGAAGGATTTGTTTGGAAAGAGCGCTTATGAGTTGTGCTTGGTTCCAAATGTTAAGGTCCCACCGAAATTCAAGGTCCCTGATTTTGAAAAGTACTAAGGGAATACCTGCCCTCAGAGTCATCTTATTATGTACGCCAGGAAGATGTCTGCCCAAACTGATAATGATCAACTGCTCATTCATTACTTCCAAGACAGTTTGACAGGTGCTGCACTCAAGTGGTATATGGGGTTGGATAGTACGAAGATTCGAACTTTCAATGATCTAGGGGGAGCGTTTGTCAAGCAGTATAAATATAATGTGGACATGGCCCCTGACCGTGATCAATTGAGGGCTATGACGCAGAAAGATAAGGAGAGCTTCAAGGAATATGCTCAACATTGGCGCGAGTTGGCCGCACAAGTCACACCACCATTAGAAGAAAAAGAGATGACCAAGATTTTTCTGAAGATCCTTGGTCCTTTCTTTTATGAGAAGATGGTAGCCAGTGCACCCAGTGACTTTACTGAAATGGTTAACATGGGAATGTGTTTAGAAGAAGGTGTCAGTGAAGGAAGATTGGCTAAAGAAGAGATTGATCCTAAGAAGTATGGGAGTGGTTTTGTGAAGAAAAAAGAGCAAGGTGTAAATGCCATTAAAAAGGGACAATTTAGAAAAAGGTATTCGCCATCACACCAAGTTGTTGCCGTATCAACAGTGTTTAATGCTCCAGCTTATCAACCTCAACCAAGTCCGCAGCCGTATCAGCAACCTCAGTCCCCCAGTGCTCATCAGCCATAGCCTCAGCAAAATCTGCAATATCCTCAGCAGAATTGGCCATTCAACAATCAGGGTCGTGCGTATAGAAAGATAAACTTTGAGCCTATTCCTATGAAATATGCTGATTTGTTTCCAGCCTTGGTCCAGAAAGGTCATTTTCAAACAAAAGCTCCACCTATGGTTTCGGCAAACCCTCCTCCTTCTTATAGAGCTGACAAGTTTTGCCCTTACCATCAGGGTGCTCCAGGGCATGATATTGAGAGTTGTTTTGGTATGAAAGCAGATGTCCAGAGGCTCATTAAATGCGGAATTTTGTCCTTCAAAGATTTCGACCCTAATGTGCAAGTTAATCCGTTACTCCCGCATGGTTCACCCTCCATTAACATGATTGAAGACTGTTTGGCAGATGATGATCAGAAAGTTTCAGTTGAAATGGCCGAAGAGGTTTGTGCTATAATGCCTCACTTTAAAGAAGTGGAACATATCGAAATCATGTATAATAGCAGAAAACCGGTTGTTACCCCGTTGGTAATCAATGTGCCTGGACCTGTCCCTTATACTTCCAGTAAGGCTATCCCCTACAGGTACAATGCTACGATGTTGGAGAATGGAAAGGAAGTTCCTTTACCCACTGTACCTTCAGTAGTTAACATTACAGATGTCAGCAGAGTAACAAGGAGTGGTCGAGTCTACTCGACTGTACCACCGAAAGAAAAAGAGGTCTCATTGGAACAAACAGGCTCAAAGGATCCAATTGTGGGGCAGTCTGGTGGATCTAATTTTTCCAATTCAAATGAATGTCTAAAGGTGATCAAGAGAAGTGAATATAAGGTTGCAGATTAGCTCCTACAAACCCCGTCAAAGATTTCTGTGTTGCAATTGCTGATGAGTTCTGAGGCTCATAGGGAAGCACTCCAGAAAATATTAGAACAGGCGTATGTTGAACAAGATGTGACCATGGAGCAGTTTGACAATATCATTGGTAGTATCACTTCATGTGACAATCTGGGTTTCGATGAGGATGATCTCCCGGAAGAAGGAAGGAAACATAACATGGCTTTACATATTTCTGTGAACTGCGGAAACGACTCTCTGTCCAGTGTGTTGGTTGATACTGGATCTTCCCTAAATGTGATTCCTAGAACTACTCTATCTAAGTTATCCTATCAGGGACCGCCGATGAGGCCAAGTCATGTTATTGTCAAAGCTTTTGATGGGTCAAGGAAAACGGTAATTGGTGAGGTGGATTTGCCGATGACTATTGGATTACAGACTTTTATGATCACGTTTCAAGTCATGGACATTCGTGCCGCCTATAGCTGTTTGTTAGGGAGGCTATGGATACATGAAGCTGGGGCAGTTACTTCCATTCTGCATCAGAAGTTGAAATATGCTTTTGAAGGAAAAACAGTTACAGTTTGCGGGGAAAGAGCTTTGGTGGTGAGTCACTTGTCATCATTCTTGTATGTCGAAGCTGAGGAAGAGGTTGGCATGCATTTCAAGCTTTGTCTATTATGGGCAAGGGTTTCCGAAAATCTCAGGCATCTATGTCATCATTTAAAGACACGCAGCGAGTAGTGAACAGTGGTCATCAGACAATTTGGGGAAAGGTGTTGTCTTTGCCAGAAAACAGAAATAAGGAAGGTCTCGGTTTCACCAGCAGTTCTGCTCAACAAACTACCAGAAGCCCAGGGTTTCCGTTGATTAATGAAGTGTTCCGTAGTGGAGGAGTCGTCCATCATCCTCAGATTAATGTTGTGTCAGAGAATGAGCTCGAAGGCTACATATCAGATGGTTCTACAAGGTCTTCCATTCCTTACAAAGACTATGAGCCCTATATGGAAGATACAGGCTATGTTTCAGATGAATTTGACTATACCTTTGGAGTTTATGCTGTCACCGAGGAAGATTCGGATGGGGATATTCCAGACTTTGTGACCCCAGGCGTTTTGGTTAAGAATTGGAGTGCGGTTGAAGCCCCTGTTGTCGTTCATATATCTAAGTAAAGCATTTGCTTTCAAAATTCTCGCTCTACCCAAGGCGAAACTGCATTTATTAGGGCTTACTTTTAAATAATCCCCTTTGCTCTGCCCAAGGCAAAGGTGACTCTGTTGGGCGTGTACTTTTGGTTTTGCTATCATCAATAAATTACTTTCATTTTCATTTGTGTTTTTATATTTATTTACGACGTTGGAAAATAATAGGTAGCATCTCGCGTACACACACTTTCCACTTTACAAAAACTTATTAAAAATCACATCACTTGCGTAGATTGCTACATAAATTACATCCTGGGAATAATGATCCACTGCCTTCTCCGAATTTTGAGTTTCCTGTGTACGAAGCCGAAGATGAAGAAGATGATATCCCAGAAGAGATTTCCAGACTGCTTGAGAAAGAAGAGAAAGCTATCCAACCTCATCAGGAGCCAGTGGAAGTAATCAATTTGGGATCAGAAGAAATCCGTAGAGAAGTGAAAATTGGAGCTCTGCTCAAACCTGATGTGAAGAAACAGCTGATTGATTTGCTTGGAGAGTTTGTTGATGTGTTTGCTTGGTCATATCAAGATATGCCTGGATTGGACACTGCTATAGTTGAACATCATCTCCCTTTGAAGCCAGAGTGCCCGCCAGTAAAATAGAAGCTCAGAAGGACTCGACCCGACATGGCTCTAAAGATTAAGGAGGAAGTACAGAAGCAGATTGATGCAAGTTTTCTTGTCACTGCCGAATATCCGCTCTGGTTGGCTAATATTGTGCCCGTTCTGAAGAAGGACGGTAAGGTTCGCATGTGTGTAGATTACAGGGATTTGAATAAAGCCAGTCCGAAAGATGATTTCCCATTACCTCACATTGACATTTTGGTTGACAGTACCGCAAGATATGAGGTTTTCTCCTTTATGGACGGTTTCTCAGGTTACAATCAGATTAGAATGGCTCCCGAGGACAGAGAGAAGACGTCATTCATCACACCCTGGGGCACCTTTTGTTACAGAGTTATGTCGTTTGGATTAAAGAATGCTGGGGCAACATATCAGAGAGCTATGACTACTTTGTTCCATGATATGATGCACAAAGAGATCGAGGTTTATGTGGATGATATGATAGCTAAGTCGAAGACCGAGGATGATCATGTTAAACATTTGTCTAAGTTGTTTGGTCGTTTGAGGGAATACAAGCTCCGTCTGAACCCCAACAAATGCACATTTGGAGTATGATCAAGGAAACTATTGGGTTTTATTGTCAGTCAAAGAGGGATTGAAGTGGACCCCGACAAAGTGAAAGCTATCCGGGAAATGCCAGCTCTCACCACTGAGAAGCAAGTCAGAGGGTTCTTGGGACGTTTGAACTATATCTCCAGGTTTATATCCAACATGACTACTTCATGTAAACCTATTTTCAAGCTTCTGAGGAAAGAACAAGGGTATGTTTGGACTGAAGATTGTCAAAAGGCTTTTGATAGTATCAAAGAGTATTTGCTTGAACCACCTATCCTGATACCACCAGTTGAAGGTCGACCTTTGATTATGTATTTGACTGTTTTAGAAGATTCGATGGGTTGTGTACTCGGTCAGCGAGATGAAACAGGAAAGCAAGATCATGTCACTTATTACTTGAGCAAGAAATTTACTGATTGTGAAACAATGTACACTATGTTAGAGAAGACTTGTTGTGCTTTGGCGTGGGCCTCCAAACGTTTGCGCCAGTATATGCTGAATCACACCACTTGTTTAGTTTCGAAGATGGATCCTATCAAGTATATTTTTGAGAAGCCCGCTTTGACTGGGAGAATTGCTAGATGGCAGATGTTGTTATCCGAATATGATATCGAGTACCATACTCAGAAAGTGGTCAGAGGAAGTGTTTTGGCTGATCATTTGGCTCACCAGCCTATTTTGGATTATCAACCCTCAAACGATGAATTTCCCGACGAAGACGTTATGTTTTTAAAGATGAAAGATTTTGAAGAACCCGTGCATGGTGAAGGGCCAGAACCAGGTTCTCAATGGGGTTTAGTTTTCGATGGAGCTGTCAACGCTCATGGAAAGGGGATAGGCGCTGTTATTATGACTCCTCAAGGGATCCACTTCCCATTTACTTCCAGATTAACATTCCAGTGTACTAATAGTGAGGCTGAGTATGAAGCATGCATTATGGGTCTTGAGGAAGCAATAGATTTGAGAATTAAGAATTTGGACGTGTTTGGTGATTCTGCAGTGGTAATCAACCAAATCACTGGAGAGTGGATAACTCGACATGATAATTTGGTCCCATACAGAGATTATGCTAGAAGACTGTTACCGTTCTTTGATAGGGTCGAATTTCATCATATTCCTCGTGATGAGAACAGAATGGCAGATGCGTTGGCAACTCTGGCCTTAATGATTGTGGTAAACTTTTGGAATGAGTGTCCTCAGATTGAAGTAAAACGTCTTGACAGACCCGCCTACATCTTTGTCGTCGAAGAAGTCGAAGATGGAAAACCCTGGTACCATGACATCGAAGTTTTTCTTAGAACTCAAGAATATCCTTTGGGAGCTTCCAACAAGGATAAGAAAACTTTGAGAAGGTTGGCTGGAAATTTTCTTTTGAGTAACAATGTGTTATACAAGCGGAATTTTGACATGATCTTGTTGAGATGCGTTGACAAACAAGAAGCAGATATGCTGATGACGGAAATTCACGAAGGATCCTTTGGTACTCATGCCAACGGACATGCTATGGCTAGGAAACTTTTAAGGGCTGGCTATTATTGGATCACGATGGAATCAGATTGTTACAAGTTTGCTAGAAGATGTCATAAGTGTCAGGTTTATGCAGATAAGATCCACGTGCCTTCGACTTTGTTGAATGTTATGTCATCCCCGTGGCCGTTCTCTATGTGGGGAATTGACATGATCGGTATGATAGAGCCGAAAGCATCTAATGGACACCGATTCATCTTCGTGGCCATTGATTACTTCACCAAGTGGGTCGAGGCAGCTTCCTACGCTAATGTAACTCGACATGTGGTTGTTAAATTTATCAAGAATCAGCTTATCTGCCGATATGGTGTGCCAAACAGGATTATTACAGATAATGGATCCAATTTGAATAACAGAATGATGAAAGAACTATGCGAAGAATTCAAGATAGAGCATCATAATTCTTCCCCTTACAGACCAAAGATGAATGGGGCTGTTGAAGCCGCCAACAAGAATATCAAGAAGATCATTCAGAAGATGGTTGTTACTTATAAAGATTGGCATGAGATGCTCCCGTTCGCCTTGCATGGGTATCGTACGATGGTACGCACATCTACTGGGGCAACTCCATTTTCACTCGTCTACGGTATGGAAGCAGTACTCCCAATAGAAGTTGAGATTCCTTCTATGAGGATTTTGATGGATGCAAAGTTATCAGAAGCTGAATGGTGCCAGAACAAGTATGATCAGTTGAACTTAATCGAAGAAAAGAGGATGGCAGCGCTATGCCACAGGCGATTGTATCAGCAAAAGATGAAGAAGGCGTTTGATAAGAAAGTTCGACCCCGTGTATTCAAAGAAGGTGACCTCATGCTCAAGAAGATTCAGTCCTTCCTCACCGACGTTAGAGGAAAATGGGCCCCGAACTATGATGGACCGTACGTGGTAAGAAAGGTTTTGTCAGGAGGTGCTTTGATGTTAGCAACAATGGACAGAGAAGAAATCACTCGCCCTGTGAATACGGACGCTGTCAAGAAGTATTTCGCTTAAGGGAGTTCTCATTAACTTAGGGAGAGCAAGTTGTTATTCCCTTGATGTAATCTCTATTATTTTCCAACACTATAATATTAGGGTCACGCCTTTCTGCTGACCGCCATTCAATAAAAGTTTCTCATTTATCAAAATCTTTTTCTCGATAGCAAAATCCAAATTGATTTAAAACTTTTACAATACTTCGTGTTTTACTTGATATATGAATAGCAAAAGGATGAACATGGACGCTTATTTCACCCATGGAAGAACAACAATCACATGTGTTTCCACAAGCAAAGGATATTTATTTTATCCGGAGACGAGGTCTGGTTATGTTCAAGTTTTCTTTACAGTTGGTACGAGGTCTGTGGAGATTTGGCTTGAGTACCTTTTCGTCTGAGACATTTATCTTCACCTCTCCTGGTTTGTCAGCATACGCATAGCATATAGATAGATAGCATGGCATGCGCATCTTATCGCATCTCTTTATGTTTGTTTTATTCTATCGCTTTGGCCGTGGTTACCCCTAAGCGCTTGGGTGTGTCACATCCCCCTAAATAGAGTTGTCAACCCTAGGCAGAAAGAGCACAATGTTTGTATGTTCCCCATGAAGTTCGATCCTCGTGGAAGACGGTTATTTTAGTGCATCCCACTTGAGTTCATACCTCAATGGTCGAGTCATACTTGATAGTTTTCTCTTCGGCTACTTCCCGAATTAGACTTCGGTCCTCGGCAATCACAGTGTGGATAATCTCCAATGTTTGAACATGGAACAGGTGTGCATTTATTTTGCACTCTATTCCCCAGGAATAATATTTTCGAAGAATCTTCATGAAGACAGATTTTTTCTGACAACGGTATCACCGGTTTCCCCAACCATCCACATTCGGGCTACTAACATCTCTTTATTTGAGCAACTCGTTTTGATTGAGATCTTATTCAAAACGACAAACTCTTCAAGATAATTGGTCCATTCCCATCAAATTTATCAACATTATCAACTCGTCGAATGGCATCGCTTCGTCAATCCATCAGAAAGGTCCGCCAAAGACATTACAAGACACTTCTCTTTATTTGAGAATTCACACTACAAATATTTCTATCCAGTTGAGAATCTGCAATGATATATACTTCTACAGCTACGACAAAGGTACTCCCCAGGAGTATATTCCCCAATGGGTTCATTACACAAGATTAATCCCATCAAGCGAAATTTCCCCAGAGAAGTCGAAGAAATTTATCACATTAGTCTCTCTTTACTTGAGAAGACATACTCTACAAGTAAACCGGCTTACATCTCTTCTGAATATCCCCGGTGAAGCTATACAATCTCCATTACAGATTACATTACGAATTACAATCTACAAAATTCTACAATTTACAATACATTATGGCTCACAGCCAAGAAGTTCTACAACAACAACAATTTACATTTTACAGTCTACAACGACAACTACAAACTACAATGACTCTACAATCTGCAAAAAACAATTTTCTTTTTTTTCAACATTTCGAGTAGAGACTGAGACCAGCTCATGGCTCCCATACCATGACGCTCGGGGAGGTTCTACATCAGAGACTGAGACCAGCTCATGATTCTCATATCATGATGCTCGGGGAGGTTCTACATCAGAGACTGAGACCAGCTCATGATTCCCATATCATGACGCTCGGGGAGGTTCTACATCAGAGACTGAGACCAGCTCATGATTCCCATATCATGACGCTCGGGGAGGTTCTACATCAGAGACTGAGACCAGCTCATGATTCCCATATCATGACGCTCGGGGAGGTCATCCATCAGAGACTGAGACCAGCTCATGGTTCCCATACCATGATGCTCGGGGAGGTTCTACATCAGAGACTAAGACCAGCTCATGGTCCCCGTACCATGACACTCGGGGAGGTTATACACTTTACTATCCCCAGTTGAACAAAGAATAAGAAAAGGGATACGAAACCAAACTGGATTATTGATTCGACCAGAAGAATTCATTTTCACTATTTCACTTGCTTAGGCTACCACGTGTTGGTAGTAAGTTTATCCTTTGGCTACAAGTTTCTCGCCTATTGTCTAACTCGCCATATCCTGGGTGTATGTACCACACTTTTATACTTCTGGAGATCTCCCATTGGTGATTGTTTCCTGTCCCCGTAGAATCCCGTTCCGTAGGGTCTGCTGTTCTAGTTGTCCCGCATGTCATGTCCAGTTTCTCCCCTGTGGCATCATGTCTCCACAGGACCGTCTGTTTTACATTCTCATATCATTGCATATCATTTGCATTTGGTGGACTCTTAGGGCCAAAAATTCATGCAATGTTTATATTTAAGTCCCTCCTATCTCGTCGAGAAGAAGACTTCAATCTCCATATCTCCGGATAGAAGCAAATTAAATAGGGGCATCTGTCACACCCTAATTTTTTACCATAAGGTTCCACCTCTTTGTGCTTACTTTTTGCTTGTTCATTTCATTATACAAGTGTTTGTTACGGCTAACAGATTTGTGCAGATACAGTGATGTCAAGTGTGAATTATTACCGTCAAGCACTTCAAGGTTTAGGTTAATAAGGCCATTGGTGTTAAGCGTAAGCATCGGGGTGTACAGATATGATCCATGAGCTCTGAGCATATTAAAATTGTGGAAGGACTCCTAAAATTCGTAGGATTTTCTCAAAAGTCAAGTTGATTCGTTATCTTCAACCGCGATTCAAAGGGCAAGGTTACCTTTTATGAGTTTGGCTTATAAAGATTAATTTATCATGGAAAGTACACTACGCCTCTTTTATAAGACCAAGTTTCAAGATTCAAGAGTACCATTCACCATTGCACATGCTTAAGATGTTGTTTGCCGCCTTCAATCGGAGACGGATTTACGATTGCCGGAACTCTATTTAATAAGCAGGATTAACAAGCTGAATATGAAGCAAACCCATATTGAAGAATCATTTAAGGGAATGTGTTACAAATTAAGAAATGATAATGAGAACAGTAATAAGTACATAAGACAAGAATTTGTTACTTGTACAATTTTCCATTTAGTTACAGATGATTACAAGTTATCAACAAATTCAACATAAAAGAAAAAGGAGCACTTGCAAGCCAAAAATAGAAACACGGAAAATGTTTGTTGTAGGAGCTGCATCCAGTAACGTTTTAGAAATGACTTCTTGAAATAATTAGTTCATCAGGCCTTGATGTTAAAGCTGCTGCCATTAAAACAAGTTATTCTAGCATATGTTACCAACAGAATTGATGCTATTGATGAAGCCTTGCAACGTCTCTCCGCTTGCTTTCCCAAAGGGCATTTCCTACCAACCTATAACCTGCACAATCACAAATGGCATCATCAAATGTGCCCACAACAATGACAACAACTTCATTGGTCCTGCGGACAGACACGCCAAGATGGGAGCCTCCAACGATGACTCGTTTCCCATGCCTAACTGAAGGTTCCTGCAGAGAAGAAGGGAGACACAATTAAGAGAACAATGCAATAACCTGTTAATCTAAAAGTAAAGGGATGAATGCCAAAACTTAAGCTGGATATCTACTCAACAAAAACCTTGAATTTAGCATTCAAGATGAAGATTCCCCTGCATTACCAGGATTCAAAGGTGTTAGTGCAGATTATGATATGGATATGCACTAAAAAAGAAAAAGAACAACTTCATGACATTGCTATGCCAATGATGCAATCTCAGCATTTCTCTATGGGGAGGTCTGTTGGTTTCAGCGTGGAGAGAACATAAATCATCAAAGACAGCCTGTCCACCTTCTTTGAACTCTCTTGATTTCCTGAACCTTTTTTCTCTTGAAAGTAAACATCATGCACATTCAATTTAGCCAATGATGTAGCCCATATGCCTGTTATTCAACAAAGATCCTTAACATGAGAGATGAAAAGAAGATAAAAAAGAGAAAATTTGAAGGTGATGGAACCATACATGTTTCAGAATTTTTCATAGGTTCCAATCCTCCGTCGTCACGGTGTTCATTCTTCATTGAAGTACCACACATAAATCAAATATACTTAGGGGTTACGGCCTTGCTCGTGTGGTAATGGTTCTGAAAAACTTTCGGCGTTAACAACTTTGATATCCAAGCCCTGGCTGACCTGCGCTGTAGATAGCAGTTGGACTGTTAGTTTGGTGTATCAGTCACAAAGTTTTCTGTTACTTTTTTCCTACTTAACATTGACACTTGGTACAAGCCCAAACTATTGTGATGAATCCTTCTACAAGGAGGAATTGCCTAATGATCTAGTAAGAGTGGATACACTGCTTCAAGACGCAATGGAGGCTGGAATTGATATACTATACAGGTCATTATGTGTTGATATATGGCTTTGATGCTAAAACAGATATGTTTGAGATTAGAGATCCTGCTAGCTCTAGGAAACATAAAAGGATACCTTCGAAGTCTTTAGAAGAAGCTCACAATGCCCGTTCGTACAACCTCGAACAGCCACACCAGTCAGGAAACAACAACTGTTAAAACAATCTCAGGTGATTTAGGATGCAACCAAGAATAAGTGTTAAGCCAAGGTTGTTTTAGCAACATACTACCTCGAGTCAAAACTCTGCTTTCGCCCATCATCCCCCAATCTCCTTGTTTATCAGCCCCAACTTCTTCAAAGCTTTCATTTGCAATAGAATTGCTGGAACTTTCCTAGCTACTGTCACCGGGCTTTTTATATGATATACACGAAATTGGTTTTGATGATAAGAC
Source organism: Lathyrus sativus (assembly GCA_963859935.3). Lineage (NCBI taxonomy): Eukaryota > Viridiplantae > Streptophyta > Magnoliopsida > Fabales > Fabaceae > Lathyrus > Lathyrus sativus. Next base: position 320,211,668 of record OZ012735.1, read on the forward strand.
AGTCACGACTGATATTTGAGCAGTCTGTTTGAGCCTAAGGTGGAACTTGCTTGCACATGTCATAAACTCTCCACATTTGCGACCAAATCTAAACCAGAGTTCCTGCAAGAAGAAAATGGAAGAACATGTAAAAGATGTTTGTGACAGTATGCTTCATGTCAATATTAACTACTCATGAGTAATTACTCACCCGCTGGAAAGAGATGCATCAGTCATGGTTTCTCCTGTCCTGTTAGTCCTGCTAGATCAGTTGCAAGGTCGTTATCACCGACATTGACTATTGTTCTTTGCCTCCATTGTTAACTCGGTGGCCCCTCAAGAAATCCACATAGAAGTATAACCGTGTCAGAAAATTATGAAAAGAAAAAGCACTATAGTATCAAGTCTTTGAAGTCACATACCAGGGGAAAACAAGCAGCAATGCAGCTCTCCCATAAAATCTTCAAGCCATCATTGCTACTTCGCGCTACCAGCCACCACCGTTTTTCCGAACCCAAAGACGTTCTATTAATAACAACAGCCCATAACCTGCTCGAGAAAATAAAGAAATAACATCAAACGAAGTTCAGAGCAGGGCATTCAGAGAAACCAATTCAAGTTGTCGTGTACAAGATGAAACTTGGGTTGTCACTTGTTTTATCAAGCACTTTGTCAAGTTGTAGTTAAAACACTTCAAGACAAAAGAGTCCCTCACCTCCAACAGACGTATCAAACACGAGTCTCTCCCCCCTGGGCTTCTAATCCACCTTCTGGCCCTAAACCATTGTTTTCCACACCTGCCAAATCACATACAAAATCAAAATAAAACCGTTAGAGAATATTCCTGGAAGACAGAATATCCTATTCAGAAACCAAATCAAATCCAACCTCAAAATTGAATCACTAGAATCAAAGATTGAAATATCAATTAATGGCTCATTATAGCAATCAGCCAATTTAGGAATATTTTCAAATCTGATTCATCCCAAATAAGAAACCTAAATCCATATTTAAAGCAGCAAACAATTTCAATCAAAGCATTTGATTCTCGGCAAATCCTATATAAGGGGGAGAAGAGCACTGAAATAGCTACCGAAAAAACCCCCTAAGTGCGTAAACTGAAGCTCTGAGTAAAAGTAACTTATCTTTTTAAGCCGTTGAAATCACCTCTGGTCACCGCAAACGCAAACAGACAGAACACCGTCTTCGGCGCTGCTACGACCATCAAACCATTGGTAAGGCGTTATCCTTTTCCGAATCCTTAAGCTATTGATGCATTTGATTTTGTTTTCAGGTTTAAAATAAGATGAAAAGGAGGGAATCGACCGTGATTTGGATAGAAGGCGAGGGTAGTGAGATTGATTTTGGGGGGGAAGGCGAAGAGGGGATTAGGGTTCGCGTATTCTTCATTTGTATTTGTGGTTTGCAGTTTTATCACACACACACAACTATACACTCACCACTTTTAAACGTAATCACACCCCTTAATCTCCCTTCTTTCTTTACTAATAGTTTTTAATCCACTCAACCTTTTAATCAATCAGTTAACTAAGTTTTTAAAAAAAAATAGACAAATAATCTTTATTAAGTAAACCAGCTTTTAATTATTTAATCTTTTAATAATTTGTTAATCAATAGCTTACTAGTTTTTATCTATTAATCAATCTTTTATTTTACAACAACCTTTATTACAATTTTAACCTTAAAATAATAACTATTAACCTTTCATAAATCAGTTTTTTTATTTAATTTTATCATATAGTTCTTAAGTTTTATTTTGTTTTATTTAATAATGATCTATTTTATTTAAGTTAATAAATCAATCTCAATCTTAAATATTTAGGTCTTTTCTTAAAATAAAAAAATAATCTCCTTTATCCACTTAATTTTTTATTATTAAACTACTAATTAATCCTTCTTAAGATAACATCATATTAGATATTTGGAACTTTTTTTATAATTTATATCTAATCGCCATTTTAACTAATTAAGATAGAAAAACTTTTTAAGAGTATAATAAAATCCTTATGAACTTTTATCATCTAATTAAATTAAATCCTTTATTAATAAATTAACTTTTTTTTCTAAAATCAATTTTTTTTTAATTCAAATCCAATAAGTCAATACTTTTCTTAAATCATAATATAACTTTTTTTAAAATCAACCTCATCAAAATATCACTTTCTCATAAGTTAATCCAAACTTCTCCTCACAAATCAATTCACATAAAAAAATAAATCGCAACCTTCTCACTACAAACATAATATTTTCTCATAAGTAATTCAACTAAAATTAGTCTCTCTCGCTATTAATAATCAAATACAACTTTTTTTTCACTAAAATCAATTTCACATATAAAATCGAATAACCTCACTAAACACAATTCAACTAAAAACAATCAATCAATTCAACCTTTTTCTAATCAAACACCCCTTTAAAATAAATCAACTCCTCCCAACTCAATCCAATCGTGCACGCTCCCGCACATTCACATACACAATTTACACACTTGTACACTTAGCGCTTTCATGCGTACATACGTTTTACTTCATCCACTTTTATTTTATTCACAATTCACACACTCACGTAGCGCTTTCATGTGTTGTGTATACTTTTACATTTTCGCAATTTACCTTCATCGAAATTTATCTTTATATTATCGCATTGCATTTCTTCCAAAGGAAAAACCTACACATAAGTCAACACTTGTGTGTAGTGCACATCATTTGCATCATTCTCCCACTTGATCCTTGATCCCATTCAAGTTGATCTTTCTAAGTTAGATCCTACCCCATAGGAAGGACCGTTACCTTTTACAACTTTGATACAAACAAAAACAATTCAAATCAAAATATTCAAAGACTATTTTCCTACAATTCGTGGCGGTTAAATCTCCCTTAAAATGACAACTCACCTTTTCTCCTAAAATCAATCAATCAACTACCCTAAACCCGTAGGAACTTTGACCACAGTTAAAGAACTCCTCAAACCCTTTAGGGGAACTACAGATACTCTAATTCCACTCCCGTAAGGATATGTAGGCATAAGATGCGACATCTTATCGAGTATACTTAGAAATAAACCCCTAGGTCTTTTATACCTTAAGCAGATAAACACATAGCAATAGACAAACATAAAACAAGAGGTTCCTGTAGAGTACTACAGAAACATAGGATGCTAGCACCTTCCCTAAGTTTAACCAACCCCCGAACCTAAAACTCTCTAAACCTTGCATTTGCATTGCATTGTGGGTATTTCGATCTTTATCCCTTCCTTTGGACAAATCAAAGTTCGGTTGCAAATGAATAAGATTCAAACTAATCAATAGTTTGGTATCCAAATTTCACCGTGACAACTCGGGTTTCAGATTATATGTCGGTTATGCTTTTTCCATCAGTCATCTGATAACGACAGACTTTTCTTTCCGCCAGTTCCTATTGACGACGTGTTTCCCCAGGAGGTTTTTCTCTCCGTCTATCCTTAGACGATGTGAGTTTCGGATATGGTTTTCTCTCCGTCTATTCTTAGACGACGTGAGTTTTGGACGTGGTTTTCTTTCCGTTTATTGGATGAGATGGCGTTTTAGGAGGGTTTTCGTGTTGTCAATTCCTATTGACACTGTGACTCTTTGAAGAATGATTGGTTTCCCTTGTTGGCAATTTCTATTGACGACACGGCTCTTTGACGATGGTTTTCTTTCTGTCAATTCCTATTGACGATGTGGACCTTTGAAGATATTTTCTTTCCATCAACTCTTACGGACGAAAGAATTCTGCAATTCGATGAACGGTTTTGAAGTGAGTATTTGGAGTCTTTCCATCTACTATTAGACGATGTGAGTATTGTTTCTCTTCCTGTCTATCCATAGACAATGTGAACGTTGGATATTGTTTTTCTTTCCGTCTACCTTTAGACGATGTGAGTATTGTTTCTGTCTATCCTTAGACAGCGTAAACCTTTATTTGGTGTCTTTCTGTCTACTATTAGACGATGTGAGTATTTGGAGTTTCTCTGTCTACCATTAGACGATGTGAGTATTGATATTTCTTTCTGTCTATCCTTAGACAATGTGAAGGGATCAAGTGCATGTTGATCCAGCTTTCAGCGGTGACTTTCCATCTACTTTTAGACGATGTGAGTATTATTTTCTTCCTGAGGTGAAGTTACCAACTGCGTGTTGATCTGGCCTTTGGTTTTGATGTCTGTGGCGTTACACAGATGGGTGGCAGCGATGTCAGGTGTTCTTTATCGGATGATCAGTCAGTCGGTTGCCGTTGCAACTGTCTGCGTTCAATTTTTCTGGATATTTGTTCCCCAATCAGGGTTTTGCAGTTTATTTCTGCGGTTGGCAAATTTCCGGGTTCTTTGGTATTCAACCGTCTTTTACCTTGATTGTTTGAAAGTTGTTCGCTTTTCATCCACTCAGGTCCAAGTCGTTTGAATAGGGGCAGTTGTTGCACCCCAAGATTTGCCCAACCTTTTTCTTTGGCTGGCTTGTCTTTCATTTCATTTTGTTCTAGCATTTGCATTGCATAGCATTGTTCATTTAGCAGGGGATCAAGAGGTTGTGCATAGCAAGAGGAGTCTACCAAGAGTGTTGAGCCTAAGAAAGGGGTGTTACTCAAGTTTGGATGGTCATCAGGCCATCTAGAAGTGGTCAGTGTTCTTTGAAAGGATTGATGGATGTATGTGGGTCAGCTCCTAACTTGGAGGCCAATTAAGGATCATCAGAGGATGGTGAATGCATAATTATGGACATAATATGTTGAGAGAGTTCATTGAGTGCTTTGAGAGCCATGTTGGAGCTTATTCAAGTTGTTGTGTGTGAGGTGGAAGAAGCCACAGTCAAGAATGTTGCATCTAAGGTTTTCATCTGGTTAATCCTCAGTTAACTGTGAAATTGAAGGAGGTTAAAACTCAATTCCAAGTCTCTATGGTCATGGGATGTTGTGTTGAGATGTCTAATATATCATTTCAAGATCAATTCATCAAGAATCAAGAGTGTGAGAAGTTACTAAATTAGGGTTCTCAGTGTAAAATCCCATATTTAGCCCCCAACTTCAAGACCACCTTTCTCACGATACAAGTCTCATCTCAACTTTTGACCAACATGAAACTTGTAGAGCATGTTCTTAGCTTTCGTTTGAGTACTAGAAGTCCTTGATTGGATTTATAGAACTCAAGTTATGATGCAGACAAGTTACAGGTCCTCAGATGAATGTGATTTTGGTCAACAAAAGTCAACTAACTTCCAAGCCATTTTTTACCTAGAAAGATGTTTCTTCTCAACTTTTGATGAACATGAAAGTTGTTCCTCATGATCTTAGCTTTCCAAAGAGTACTAGAAGTCGTTCATCTTATTTGTAGAATGCAAGTTATGAGCTTTGCAAGTCAGGGGTATTTTGGGAAGTGAGATTATAGGTCTAAAATTATAGGTCATTTTCACCATCTTGCACACTTCAAATGAAGATATTTCTAACATGAAACTTGCTCCAAATAGGGCCATTTGCATTACCAAATCATCTCTTGTCATGGTTGAGGCTTGGATTGAAGAATTCCTAAAGTGATTTTCATGGAAAAGGCCTTAAAATGAGAAAATCAAACGTAATTCATTTTTAATCATTTTTGTGCAAGTGAGTACATATTTTGAGTGCAAAACATATTTCAAACACAATGGCAATTTTAGAATTTTGATTTGAGAAGTTTTGGTAGGCCATTTCCAAAGTTACTTCAAGCTTAAGTTACACTTGCAATACTCACCATTAAGATCAAACAAGGGATTAATCTTGGCCATTCATGTTCCCTACACCTCAAGCAACCTAAATGACTCAATTTGCAGCTATTTTGGAGGCAAATTCGTGCACATGGCAAAGCAAAAAACTCAAAAAAAATCATGGATTGCAATTAGGTTGTAGAGGCTATAATTGGGCTCCAAAACAATCAAGATCCATCATATATAAACTTTTGAACATGTACAAAGCTTCAGAAGGGAAATTGGAGGGGATTTGCTCAAGAACTCGTGTGGAAGAAGTGAGAGAAATTGGAAATATGAATTTGGAGATTTACTGCATTTCAAGTCAAATCAAGCATTCAAATAGCTTCAGTGAAGATCATGGAGTAATTCTGGTTGTTTTTCTTCAGGCTCCAACATTGTTTCAAGGCCCAGTGGAGGCTCTCCACTAGGTAAACTCCAAATCAACTTTTCTCTCAATTCATGGTGATATTGTCTGCCATTTTTGCATCATTGTGATCCTTGAACTATGTAGATCATTTTTGGTTCATGTTTGTTGTTGTTCGTGACATTTTATGTTTTGACTTCAAATCTTGTTTGCTTCAATCTGGCTTATCTATGCATGATTATTGAAAATGAATTGCATATTTGGATTCTACGTGAGATGTAGATGAAACTGGACTACAATTTTATTTATTTTGGTTCAGTTGTGAATCTGGTGTTGTTTTGGTTGGCCGGAGAAGACAACCGGCGCCGCCGCCTGGATCATCTTCTCCGGCGTGCTGCATATTTCCCTCCGTTTGCCATTTTAAATCCTCCCTTCACACGTGGCCTTGCTAAGATCCATCAGATCTGTTTACTTTCTATCCAACGCACATAATTAAGACATATGGTATGCCTCACTTTGACCACACACACGCGAATATGATGAAGTGCTGCATTTCATTTATTTGTCTTAGCCTGGCCACATGGCTGCGCCTATGCCACTTGATTTGATTACTTTTTGATCACACAGTTTGGAACGTGAATACACCATGCACCTAGTTTGCATCATCACACACAATCACTCAGCTCACGTTTTTTTATTTTATTGATGGACCTGGGCCCTCCTTGCTTTTTGCACCCCCATCCTAGGCCCATACGTGTTTTGAACATGATTTGCTTGTTGTATGCACCCCTGATCTTATTATTTCCTTTTTATTCCTTTTTTTATTTTGTTTTAATTCTGTTTTGGATTTAAATCATTTAAAATAGCTCCAATGTTCCTAAAATTCCACAAAAATATTTTTTAGAAACTTTGAGATGTCCTTTTTTTTAGGATTTTTTTTTTGTTTTATTTGCAATTAAAAAAGAAATTAAACGTTGGAGTTGTTTTAAGTGGATTAAATTGTGACATTGTTTGATCTTTTAATTGTTTCTCTCATTTCCTTTGGGTCCAATGAATGAAAATTGATCCTCATACCCATGATGAGTTGAAAATATTTTGAGGACCATTTTTCCCCTGGTTGGTTGACTTTAGGGTTGACTTTTGGTGCTCTTCTTTTGACCCTCGATTCTCCCATTTCAAAGTGGTACATCATGAATATTATTTTCTTTTTATGGTGCTTTAAGGGGATATTTGCTTTGAGCTTTTGGCTTCTGTTTGCCAACATGTTTAGCTTCCTTGTGCCCTTTATTTGTCTATTTTTGAACCATTTTCCTAATTTTGAGGTAACTTGCAAGTCAAGTTACCTCCAAGGAAGGTTCATACAAGTGCATGACCTAGTTTGAATTGGAAATGACCTTTGTGGATCTATTGAGCTCTCAACCCTTCTTATTTCACATATTAGACATGTTGAGCTTGTTGTATGTTCATTTTTAGGTCAAAATTATGTTCATTGCTTGTTCATTTGTGTGTTTCTTTTGTTGCTTCTATTTAGGGTTCCATATGTGACATGTTTGCTTTGTTTCTGTGATTTCTCCCTTTGTGTGATTACCTCTTGTGCATTTCTTCTTCTTCTTTATTATTTGCATTTCTCATATGCATGCTTGGTTGAGATGAGCTTGTGGAGGCTACTGTCCCACACTATTTTCCTCCCACTTTCATTCTACTTGTGCATTCAATGTGTGCATTCTTTCATTTGCATGTTTCTTTTGTTGTTTCTTCTTCTTCTTTTGTCTTTCTTCCCTTAGGATTTCTAACCTCTTTTGTTCAAGAGAGGTTATGATAGACATTAGGGTTCTAAACATGCATGATAACATTAGGTAGATCCCTTTCAAACTCAACTTTAAGTCCACTTTGCATGACAACTTTTAGGATTGACTTAGTCTCCCATTAGTGGTCCTTTCTTCTCTTCTCATCTTCATACAATCTTAACACACTTAATAAAGATAATGGATGTTGTTCCATGAGCCTTATACTTGGGAAATGGTGATTGAGTGGCCACCTCTCAATTGCCTAGAGTGTTTAGTATACGTCCTTAGGACGATGTGCGACGCATTCGATCCTAGGTTTTAGACTTTAGTACAACATACATTATGAACACCCAAATTCAAAACACTTCTTCTCTAAAAAACACAAAAACACTTCAACCCTTTTTCATCCTTCAGGATTTTAATCAGGAAAATCTTTTCAGATAAAAGAGTGTTGTTAACTCTTATTTCTACCGCAAACGGTAACGCCTAAGTCTCCAAGGGTCGAGCTGCATACACCAACTGCTAGAACTACTTGTTAACCCTACTCGGGCCTAAAAAACTTTTGAACCAGCCTGTGGTCCTTTTAGCCCGAACTATGTTTGCTCTGATCTTTCATACCAGATGAAAGTACGTAGGCATAAGACGCGACGTCTTGGCGAGCAACCTTCCCCCTTTCATCCGTAGTTAGTCGAACTACGTTGACTCTGACTTTCCCATTGTATGAGGGAGTACGTAGGCACAGAGCGGCGATGCTCTGCTGAGTCACTTCTCTTTTCTTTTTCTTTTGTCCCTGAGACCTTTAGCTATATAGTTTTAACACACCCTTTTAGATAGACAACAATGCGTGAATCCCGTCGAGTACGACGGACGTGAGGGGTGCTAATACCTTCCCCTTGCGTAACCGACTCCCGAATCCAGACATGGTTGCGATGACCTTGTCTTTCCCTTTTTCGTCAAGTTTTTCCGATCGTTCCCTTTACCTCTCTGTGGGATAAATAACGAAAGTGGCGACTCTTCTATTTTTCCGCCGGTTGTTTTTCGCAGTTGCGACAATAACCCGTTGTGCGTCTTTGAAATATGACATAGAGATTTTGGGCTTTCGGGCATTATCAACAATCGAAAATTCCTGGAACTGGGTCCCAATTTCCTCTTCTGCCTCAACATAAGAAAATGAAAAAGATGGCTGACCACCAAGGCTCTTTCACCATAAATTGTAATTGTTTTTCCTTCTAAGGTGTATTTCAGTTTCTGGTGAAGTGTAGAGGTAATTTCCCGCACTTCATGTATCCACGACCTTCCTAATAAGCAGCTATAGGCGGCGCGAATGTCCATGACCTAAAATGTAATCATAAAACCATGTAATCCGATAGTCGTCGGCATATCCACTTCACCAATTACCATCTTTCTAGATCCGTCAAAAGCTTTAACAATGACATGGCTCGGCCTCATCGACGGTCCTTGATATGATAATTTTGATAGAGTAGTCCTGGGCATCACATTCAACGAGGACCCGGTGTCAACAAGTACATTAGACAATGCATTATTCCCATAATTCACTAAGATGTGTAACACCATATAATGTCTTCTTCCTTCTTCTGGGAGATCTTCCTCACAGAACCCGAGATTATTGATAGAAGTAATGTTACCCACAATGCCGTCGAGCTGTTCGATAGTCACGTCATGTTCAACATAAGCTTGTTCTAACACCCTTTGTAACACTTCTCTATGAGCTTCTGAGCTCATCAACAACTGTAGTACAGAAATCTTGGACGGGGTCTGTAACAACTGATCCACGACCTTGTACTCGCTTCTTTTGATAAACCTTAGAAATTCATCAAATTGAGAAGAATTAGCTCCGCTAGGATGTCCCGTGGTTGTATCATTTGTAGTAGGTTGTTCGAATGAAATCTCTTTATTCTTTGGAAGCATCGAGGGATAAACTCGACCGCTTCTAGTTACTCTGCTAATATCCGTGATATTAACAACTGAGCGTAAAGTAGGTAAAGGTACCTCCTTTCCGTTTTCCATCATCATGGTGTTATATCTGTAAGGGACCACCATGTTGGAAGAAAAAGGGATTGCTCCAGGTACATTAATCACCAAGGGAGTTACGGAAGGTTTTCTACTGTCGTATGTGATTTCAATGCGCTCCACTTCTTTGAAGTGAGGCACTATAACAAATGCTTCTCCATTTATTTCTACCGGAACCGGAACTTTGTCATATGCAATCATAATAACTCTTCTATTTAATAGGTCCTGGATATCTTCTCTCACAAGGCGGCAACCTCGAAAGTTTACAGAACAAATGGAACAATATAGTTGTGATGCTCATGATTGAAAACCACCATCTTTGTCAGATCACTATGCATCTTCACTAAAGATTCCCAAATATTCTTCAAATCAAATACATCACATTTTCCCGAGCATCCCTGAACCATGTTTCCAGTGGACGAACTATGCTGAGGCAGGGGGTTATCTTGTACGTTAGAATTGGAATCTTTAAAAGATAAGATCTCACACTTAATTAGCCTCTGAACATCTGTTTTCAAACCGTAGCAATTCTCAATATCGTGACTTGGAGCACCTTGGTGGTATGGGAAAAATTTATCTACTCTGTACCAGTATGGGATATTTTTGGGTACCTCTGGTGGAGATTTTGTTTGGATGTGTCCCTTGTGTATTAAAACTGGGAACAATTTAGTGTATGTCATAGGAATAGGATCAAAGTCTAGCCTTATGTGCACACGACCCCGGTTGTTGAGCTATGGTCGATTTTGCTGAGGAGATTGCAGATTCTGTTGGCAATATGGTTGTGGCTGTGGAGCTCGGGGAACTTGAGGTTGTTGATATGGTTTACCAAACTACGGATGATAGGTCAGAGTGTTGAGTATTAGTGTTACGGCAGCAACTTACTGAGATTGTTGATACCTCCTCCTTGGTCGTCCTTGGTGCACGACGCTCACATCTTGTTCTTTTTTCTTTACAAAATTGCTTCCATACTTTTTTTCGCTGCTAGGAGTACTTTCTTCCCTAGCTAACCTTCCTTCATGAACTCCTTCCTCCAAACGCATACCTATATTCAGCATCTCAGTGAAGTCACTAGGTGCAGTAGCCACCATCCTCTCATAGAAAAATGAACCGAGTGTTTCTAAAAAGATCTTGGTCATCTTCTTCTCCTCTAATGATAGTGTAACTTGAGCGGCTAACTCGCGCCAGCACTGAGCATAATCTTTGAAGTTTTCTTTGTCCCTCTGAGTCATGGCCCTTAGTTGATCCTGTTCAGGTGCCATGTCGACATTATACTTGTATTGTTTAATGAAGACTTCACAGAGATCGTTGAAAGTTTTAATCTTCATGTCGTCTAACCCCATGTACCATTTGAGGGTTGCACCGGTCAGACTGTCTTAAAAATAATGGATAATTAGCTGATCATTTTCTGTCTCTGCTGACATCTTCCGAGCGTACATGACGAGATGACTTTCCGGACAGGTGTTTCCTTTGTATTTTTCAAAATCCGAAACGTTGCACTTTGGAGGCACTTTGACATTCGGAACCAAATAGAGATCGAAAGCACTCTTCCCGAATAGTTAATTTCCATGGAGAGCTTTCATTTCTTTTTGAATTTCTAAGAATTTATCCTAAAACTCGTCCATCCTTTCATCAAACCCTACAGTTTCTCTTGGAGCACCATGATACACTGGCTCTTCCAAGACATACAGAGTGGTATTTATATTTGGTGGTGGCATAGTCATCACAGCAGTGGTGGCAGGAATTGCAGTTACAACAGGAATAGTGGTTACAGTAGGAATTCAGAGACAGGAGGACGGCAACCACCTGGAGTGAAAAAGGGAGGCATCCCACATGGAAAACCTGGTGGCATGTTGTACGGAGGTTCAGTAGTAGCAGACATCATTGGGATCGGTGCTGATACAATTTTAGAAATGACATTCCTCTGAGTGTTTTCTTGAGTTGTGTGCTGATTGATTTGAAAATGCTTCAACAAGTCCGTTAAGCCTTTCTAAACTTTCCTTCAAAGTAGTAACTTCATCATGGAGCATTCAGTTCTCTTGTTCAAGTTGATCCATTCTTCGATGTTGATTGGCTCGAGTATTATATCAGTGATTCAGCTTGTCTGTGAAGATGAAGCAAGAGTAAGAACCTAGAATGCATAGGATGTTATGATGATGCATATGCACATGCACAAATGCAAATGAAACTTCAAGAAACTCAAAAGTATATTTTCAAACATTGTAACAACAGGACTTCAGGATAACTGAAAGACTCATTTAATTACTCAAATTGAAGAAATATTACAAAGTGAAAGTACTCCTTCAAGAGTTTGATACATCAAAAGTACTGAAAATAAAGCAAAGGAAACTTAAAACTCTAATCCCCTTGATTACGGCCCCTTCTTCGCATGAAGCTTCTCCATAAGTCGATTGATATGCTCCTGCATCTTGTCCATATACTGTTTCCAAGCTACAGAGGTTGGAGGAAGACCAACGCTGGTAGTTGACCCTAATGATGTGTAAGGGGAAAATAAATCCTCTCACATCTTCCTTTTCTTTGAAGGTTCTTCTTCCTTCTGTTGTTGTTGCAGCCCCTAAATTTTCTCATTCTCCAGTCTGAGGATTGATGCTCAATTTCTCCAGTGCACGAATAGCGCCAGAGTAATATAAAAGATTATCGATCCCACAGAGACAAAATGTCAATCTATCGATTACTATTGTTACGGTGTTTATCTAAGGCAAATCAATTGGGAAATGGTTCGTGCAAAATGAAGTAAAGTGCGGGAATAAAATTAATATTAAAACAACAGGCTTGGATGTAATTCACATAGCTGGTGTAGTATTCCAAATGTGTATAAATAGGATGTCTTATGGGTTAATGTTTTCTACTCATGAAAAGAACTAATTTAACCGGAACTGTCACTTTCGAGTATTCAATACTGAGTCTATCCCCTAATCGATCTGTCTTATTGTCACTTATAAAAAAGGCGTGCATTGCATTAGAGTGATTAAACCTATTTTTAAGAAATATAGTTTCTTAACTTAGTTGAAAAGTATTTTGACCTGGAATTTCAAACAAAAAGAGGTTCTTGTGAACCGGACTTTAAATCCAAAAACGCGTCCTAAAATAGTTTTAAAACCGTTTTCTAAAGCATTAAAGATTCTTACTTAACTGGACCAAGCGCTTTCGCTTCCTTTGAACAGTTAAGACTAACCAAATTTATCTAAAGGTTGGACGGCTTTCGATTTTACCCAGCTAGGGTCCAGCATTCTAAGCAGTACTCGTCACAACCCGGATAGACACCCCCTTGTAATAATTTGCTTTTTATCTCGCTCAGCGGCGTCTTTAAATCGTCGACACTCATAATCAGATTCAACCCTTCCTCCGTTAGAATGGCGTTTTCCCCATGATTGGGCATGGGCTTCTGTACTATATTCGGACCTGCCGTCCCGAAATTGATAGCCTTATTGTCCAATAAATCTTGCACGACATGCTTAAAAGCATGGCAACCCTCTACATCGTGGCCCGGGGCCCCAGAATGGAACTCACAGTGCCTGCTTGCATCATAGCCATACGGAGGAGTTCCCGTTATCGGTGCTAGAGTTCTCTTCTCTACCAGGTTCAGACCCAACAGCGTCTGTAACAAATCAGCATACGTTGAGGGAGGCTTTTCAAATACTCTCCTTGGTTTACCACCCTGGAATCTTTGCTGAGCAGGTTGTGCCCCCTGCTGTGGCTGTTGCTGCTGCTGCTGTTGTTGTTGTTGCTGAAACGGTTGCTGTTGTTGAAATGGTTGTTGCTGGAATGGAATAGTAACACTCGCCACCTGCTGCGGCTGATTATATTGGTTCCGACCTCTGCCTCTGCCTCGGCCTCGGCCTCCAAACACTGCGCTTGCCTCGCCCTGACGGCGCCCACCAAAAGCCTTCCTATTACTGCCAGATGCAGTTGATTCCTCAGCCTGGAACCTGCCTTGCTTAATGTTGTTCTCAATCTTTTCTCCCATCAGAATTAAGTCTGAGAAACTGGCCAAAGATGTGTGAAACAACTTGTCATAAAACATGCCTGTGAACGTTCCGATAAACATGTCATTCATTTCCTTGTCTTCTAAAGGAGGACGGACCCTGGCAGCCATGTCGCGCCACCTTTGCGCATACTCTTTAAAGCTCTCACCCTTCTTCTGAGACAACCCTATCAATTGGACCCGATTGGGCGCCAAGTCGCTGTTATACTTGTAGTGAGCTACAAATGCCTCTGCCAGCTGCTTCCATGTCTTTATATTAGTTGGCTCTAACCCCATGTACCACTGTAGGGAAGGGCCCGACAAACTATCTTGAAAGAAATGCATTAGCATTCTCTCATCAGTTGAGTACGCAGACATCTTTCTGTAATAAGCCCGCACGTGCACTTTCGGACAGGTGTCCCCTTTATACTTATCAAACGTAGGAGCTTTGAATTTGATTGGCACCCTCAAGCCAGGTACCAGACCCATTGTTGACATGTCTAAGCCCACAGCACTCTGGTTCAGAACCCCCATCATCTGCTCTTCTAGCATTCTGATCTTCTGGGAGTCATCCATCGGTCCATCGAAACCTCCTCCAGAGAAGGCGTCCTCCTGCTAATCCTCTTGCCACATACCATTCCCAGCTCCATATCCATTATTACGGCCAGCTCTGATCTGATTCATCACCGGGCCTCGCCCTCTGTTACCGTATCCCGGAGCAATTCCAGCAGGTCCAAAAGCCATTAACCCAGCGCCGTTTCCATTTCCGAAACCTCCGTAACCCTGATTGGTCACACCAAAACCGTCCTGCCCAAAGCCTTGAGCATTGAAACCAAATTTCCCAGCGTTATCGAATCCCTGATCGTTGAACCCGAATCCAGCATTGCCGAAGCCGTTGCCTCCCATATTATCACCCAAGTTGATATCACCAAGCCCAACGTTATGGACAGCAGTCTCATTTCCAACTCCGACGTTACCGTTCCCAGCAGTGGTAGCATTATTGACATTAACAGCAGGTATATTGACTACAGGTGGAGCCACTGGCGTGGGAGTGCCATCCCCATGAACAGTATCGACTCGCACAAACTGATGATCCTCATTGCCGTGACCGGCATTTCTGACCAACAAAGGTTGTACCATGGCTTGCAAATTCTCCTGACCTTTTGCAATAGCTTACATGGTCTGCATGAAGAGAGCTAGCTTCTCGCGCACATCTTGCATCTCGTTCTGCATTTGATCCATGATTCTTCGACAGTTGGTACGAGTGGAATATCTGTGCGGGCGTTGATCTACAATCCTGAAAATACCTGGTACAGAGTAGGAAATAAGATACCATCCAAAGATTACCTGTAATGCAACATGAATATGAATGCAATGCAATGTGTGTGTCTGTGCGTTAGGGAATAGCATTCCTTGATTCTAGTGCGAAGGTGCCAGTGCAGTGACAGTGCTAGCGATACGAGGATCGGAGTTGAATCATAGAAAGCCTCATATATTACAGAGAAAACCGATAAGCCAAGACTACAATGTCACTGAGTACAAAGAAAGGCATGACCTCAACCAACAATCCTGGTGATGGTCAGCATTATGCAAATAAAGCATACAAGTTAATACAAGAAATGATCAAGTACTCCCATAAGCCCGGTACTCTTCTATTAACTTCTTGGTCTCTGGATGACCCGGTCGGGTAAGCAATCCTTCAACAAGTTGGTTTCTTCGTTTGAGCACACGCTGCACGTCTCCGGCAGTTTCCTCCCATGCCCCTTCTCCGAAGCGATCTTCTAACTTCCGCTTCTGAGACACGGCTTCGTTCCTGCCCTCGATAGCTTTATTCAACGCCTTCTGGAGACTATACCTGGACATCACCTCTTCTTCATACTTATTGATGCTAGCCTTCAGCTGCTCTTCGAGGTTGGAAATTTGCTGCTTCAACTTATCTTCCCTCTTCTTATTGTTGGTGAGCGTAGCATTCCAAGTCTTATTGCAAGAAGAGATCTCTCGGTGTGTTGCGTCGAGCGCCTTCTTTTTGGATTCCAGCATGTCATGGGAGCTTCTGAACTCTTGCCCCAGACGTTCGCGCTTCTTCTTCTCCTCAGTCAACTCAGCACCTAGTCTGTTTACAAGCTCGATCTGCTGTTGGAAAGCATGCACGGCCTTGTTTTTCTCACTGCGTATCTGGGCTAGCTCTTGCTCTAACCCTTCATTGATCTTCATCAAAGCTTCTTTGTCTTTCACAACTTGCTCGTAGGCCTCCCTAGAAACAGTAGTTGGTTCTGCTACCGGAATAGGAACAAGGACTGGTGCATCTGGAAATGGCATCCGCAACTGGTTTGCTCTCTCCTGGATCCAAACTCTGTATGGCGCATAAGCCTGACAGTCATTTTTTCCTAGCAACGGCTTCCCTCTTCGGTTAATACGCGTCCAGGCATGCTGCAGCTTGGTTAATAACTCTCCCTTCAAATCACCGGTGAAGTACAGAGATTCCTTCACTTCTTCCTCCTTTGGTGGGCTCTTCAGCGCATATCCGAACTGACGGACAAACAGAGATGGGTTGTAGTTGATACACCCCTTTCTTCCTATCAACGAAATATTAGGGTACCCAGAACAACTGCAGATAAGCTCGGACCCCAACAGATCCCGATCAAACCATTTAATGTCTTCCGAAGTTAGCCTCATCATACGCTCTGGCCAGTCAGACGTGGTTGCACTATCCACGAAAGGTCCCCTCGAGGGAAGATGGCTCTTGAACCACATATACAGCAAAGGTACGCAACAAGAGACGTTCTTGCCTCTCCTGTTCTCATTCCTGTAGTGCATCGAATGGTAAAAGTCCCCGATCAGCGTTGGTACTGGGTTACCCGCAGCAAATAGATGAAATGCATCCATGTCCACGAAGTTTGGGAAGTTAGGAAACAACACTATCCCATAAATGCATAGGGCCAAAATAGCGTTAAAGACCACCCAACACCCATTCTTGGCGTACTCTTGAGCCTTACCAACCAGAAACTGAAGAGAAAAACCCGGAACCCCTCGCCACGAAGTCATCAACAACTCCGAAGCATTCATATGCAGGGCCTTGGCTAAATCCTCCAACTTGGGCTCGGCGGCTGAGTGAATAAAGGGAATTGCATTCTGAACTGGCAGCTCAGTAAACTCTACATACTCCTCCATGGTAGGCCCCAAGATAAAATCCGCAAACGTGAAACATCTCAAAGCCGGGTCATAGAATTGCATCAGCGTATACAGCCCGTTCAACTCATCATCAGTGGATTTGCGAACCAAACTCAACAGCCGTCCGTAACTCTGCCTGAAGCTTCTACGGATATCCTCATCAGTAAGAGAAATCAGACCTAGGAGAGGAGCAATATCAGGGATAGGTAGCTTATAAGCAACTGTCATCCTCAAACCGGCCATGATCAAAGCTCAGAAGTCCAGACACTAAAACCGGGGAATATGCAAATGTACCTGCAGCACAGACACGCGTTAATGGGATGCAATGATAATGGGTATGCAAACGATGCAATGCAAGTGACATGCAACAGGGACCAAATGCCGTAGCTGAATAGCCTGAACCATATTAAGAAGTCTCAGATAGACTCTCTAGAAGTCCTCAAACCCTGGTCTCAGATAGACCTAACACAAAGCTCCCCCACTGGTCTCTGACAGACCTCAAACCATAACTCCAACTGGTCTCTGGTAGACCTCAAATCATATCTCCAACTGGTCTCTGACAGACCTCAGAACTCTCTGACAGACCTCATAACTCTCCATAAATACCCAGGATCTCAGATCAAGAAACAAACCGGTAGTCTGAAGGTCTAGTTACCTGCATAACCCAAACCCATCTCACAGGTGGATGTCCTAGTAACTGACAAAGGTACGGCATCCTATGCGGTCATCGGCGTCACAGACTTTCAGGATTGATGATACGATTCCCAGAAGGAGTGGCATCATCAAATCCTGAAGAGGCCTCACTTAGCCAACTTCCAAATGATCGGTCCCCAGAGTCGACAATCCAACTAACCAGCAACCCGAGCCACCCAAAGGGCAGGACAGGAGGCCAACCAGAAGAACCTCGTCTGAGTGTAGATTTCGCGGGACACTAGGACATGCAAAGCACGTGCGCGCTCACTAATCTCTACTCTAACTCTAGGTGCACTCAAGCCCAGGTCCGACTTATCTCTCAATCAAAGAACACCCGTCACATCCCACAATACAGCAATAATAATCAATATATATAATGCTGAACATAAAGGTCAGAAATATAAATCCATACAAAATCCTCGATGGGAAAACAAGCGTTAGGATTGACTCTCTTAAGGGACGTTGGATCCCAAATGCATAAGAACTATCGTAGTCCTTAGCAGCCAGGGGACGTTGGATCCCCAGCAGAGTCGCCAACTGTCGCTACTGCGAAAATCGGCGCCGGCTGACAGAAGAGTCGCCACCGTGCGTTATTTATCCCAACGGAGGGAAAGGAAACGCTCGAAGTAAACCTCGCAAAAAACGGGGAAAGGTATGGTCATCGCAACCAAAACCTGGATTCGGGAGTCGGTTACGCAAGGGGAAGGTATTAGCACCCCTCACGTCCGTCGTACTCGACGGGATCCACGCTTGTTTTCGGGTATGGATTGTTATTTCTATCTAAACTAAGGGTCAGGGGTTAAAAGAAAAGAAAATGACTCGGCAAAGTATCGCACTTTATGCCTACGTATTCCCGTCTGGAACGAGAAATCAGAGTCAACGTAGTTCGCCTACCTACGGGAAAGGAGGGGAAGGTTGCTCGCTAGGATATCGCATCCTATGCCTACGTACTTTCATACAGCATGAAAGATCAGAGCAAAAGTAGTTCGGGCCACGTACGACACAAGTCTGTTTTGATTACTTTTATTCCTTCTGAAAAAGGTTTTTTCTGATTAGCAGTCCAAGCGGACCAAAATGACGTTTTGATGAGTTCACATTCTTTTACGGAAGAAGTGTCTTTTATTGCGTTTGAAATCTTACTGTGTTTTTCTGTTTGTTTTTGAGAAAGAAGAGACAGAACTCTAATCTACGGTTGCGAAGGGAATCAAACTAACCTAATGTTATCATGCATGGGTTAAGACCTAGCGTCTATCATGCTCCTCTCTTGCGCAGAGAGAAACAGAGATCCTAAGGGAATAGACGGAAACAGAAACAATAGCATATATATACAGTAAAACAGTAAAATGCATGGATGCAACAATACAAGCGAGGCAAGGGAGTCCCACTCAACCTCGAACCTAGAAAACAATAGGCAAAAGTGAACAGACTTCACTTTCAACCCAACAGGTTAACAGCAAACAATACAGTCCAGAAAACCAATCAATACATCAGAAATGAATAACAACTAAAATAAACAGCCACAACAACTCTGCATCAACACCTATCTTCAAGTCATCTCCAATCAGCTATAAGCTTCAGCAAGCCTCAATCTCCATCTCCACAGCCTTCAGGAAAGGTCTTTGTCATCAATCTTCAGCCTACAATGGCTTTTCTTCAAGTCTCAAACCTCCAGGATGAGGGATCAATCACAAGAGTGAATTGGGTGTTAAGCAGTTAGTTGACCACCAAGGGTGGCAAACAGACTGCTAACAACACAAAGGATATTTTCTCTCAAGAGTTGTATCCCTTAGACAGTAGCACCAAGCCTTCCAAAGGAAGGGGGTGAGTGTCTTAGAGAGACTCTGCATCACAGAGAAGAATGGAGGCAGTCAAGACCTTCCATGTTTGAGAATCAAGTTGACTGCTCTAAGGCTCTGCCTAACTCCTAGATCCTACAAACTTCAACAGCTGCCAGCATAGAATCTCCTCATCAACTCTGGAAGTTGGTCTTCAGTATTTAATCTTCACATGGCTTCATCTTCTCAAGTCTTCAGCTCTCCCAATCCCCAAGCAATCCCAATACCCACACAGACAAATTATAATCCCCAGAGAGGGCACACCACACCAGTCAAGCAAATATAAGCAATATACCAATAGCAGTAGGGGAATCCTAATAATTTCTAAGGGATCTAACCTATACCCATAACCCCTATAATCCCATACCCCAAAATCAACTCAAAAATTCCTAGAAGAATCTAATCTATTTCACCCATGTTATCACCTAAAATCCTAATTTTGTCCATGTTATTCACATCTAATCAAATCTCCTAAAATTAATTTCTAAAATTGTGAATTAAATCTTATGTACAAGTTGAAGTCCTAAACTAAACAACCTAAAAAGAATGGATTAAAAATACTAAAGCATCTATTAGAACAAAAATCAACAAATTTAAGTCTCAAACTAAACTTAATAAAATGCTCTTTACAAGAAAAATGCATGAAAAATATTAAAACGAAATAAAATGCCATTTTTATTTTTTCATATTTTTCTAGACAGAAATACTGACCTACCACAAAAAGAAGGAATTAAAAATATCAAATTTCCTATTTTTTATGATTTTTTTAAAGATGAGAAAATATAAAAATAAAAAACACAAAATATGAAATAAAAGGGGAGGGGGTCTGAATAGCATACACGCCTAATTCAAATCTCAGCTGGGCCATAAAATGGGAGGTGCGCCTAGCAATTGGCGCTAGGCCCAGGAAGCATCAGAAAATGAATTGAAAAAATAAAAGAAAAATATTAAGTTCGCGGTGCGAAAAGCAACAAATCCCAGTATATTCCATTGGGCCTATATAAAAGGGGGTGGGGATATGAATTTGGATTCAGAGCCCATGCGTTTTAATAAGTGCAACGCTGCATTCCACTTGGTCTTTTCCCTCCGTTTCAACTTCAAATGCCAGCCATTGGATGAGATGAGAAAGTCAAATAATTGGCATGATCGGACGGCCATTGGATTGTCTTCCTCAATCAACTCTAGGGTTTGCAGAATAAACCCTGCACACGAGCTCGACACAACCATCTTCCAGCCATCATATCTCCCTCGTCTCTCCATGAAAGGCCACGATATAAACACCAAAATTGACCCAAAGTTCACGTAGAAGACAACTGCACCCTTAGTTTTTGCTGAAGCTTAATCAAATGCCAGACCCGATGGTATACAACCTCCATGGACACTCAAAATTCAACCTCACCAAACTTCAAACTCTTGCTAACAGAACCAACTCTATACCTCCATGATCACTCTAAACTAATCCACACTAATTATCACACTCTATCCATCAAGTTCTTGATCAAAACCTTTTTTGTGCATGCCTGAAAATCTTCACCAATCAATGCCAAACTTTCCAGGATTCATCCTCTAATTACCTAGGTATCTTATATACTAACAATCCTATGCCATGATCACTATTCTAGCTAATTAGAAGGAAAACATACCTGGTGCAAATTCTTGAAAACAGATGTAGACTCCTTGAATCAGCAGCCACCAATGCTCTGATCTTGATCAACACTCTTGATCCTTGCTACTGTATGCAATAACCTTTGATCCAATGCTCTGAATATGATACTTGAACTCCTTTTGCACTTTTGATGGTGAAAATCACAGCACACGAAAATGAACTCAACTCAGCCAGATCTTGATGAATTTTGGTTCTAGGATGATTGTAGAGTAGATTAGGATCAAGAACTTTGTGAATTAATGGGATTTGGTGAGAGATTGAGAGCAATTTGCAAAATTGGAAAGATGGAAGGAAGCTATGTATTCTTTCCAAATGAATCACCAACCACATTTTGGAGCCACTCTTGTGTTTATATAGATGATGATGGCCTGATCTAGAAGGTTGTAGAATGATCTTAGATGATTCTAGAAAGTGATGGAAAATTATGGAAGTTCTCATGCCATGATACTTTGATCCATCTCATATCTCATGCATTTCCTTTCATATTTGTATCAAAATCTCCTCTTATGAGTTATTGTCATGGTATGTGTGAAAAAACCAAGTTCCTTGCCTTGAAAAATCACTTATGCCAAGTTTTCTCTTCTTGCCTTATTATGCAAGCAACAAAAATACAAAGCAAGTCCAATTTTTAACTCCTAACTCAAAAAAGTGGCTGAACCAATGTCTCTAAAATGATGTTTGGAATCAATTTGGTATATTGGATGACCCATTTTGGATTTGTAGATCTCTCAAACCAATTTTTCATTTCAACTTTTCCAACTTATATGCCTTTTTTAGGTCATTTTCCACCAACTTTGGTCACGTCTCATTCCATGCATTTCCCAACTTCCATGACTTCTTTTCTAGACTTAAAATGGCATTTTGAGCAACTTTGATGTTGTGAAGTTTTTCATTTGAAGCTTCCTTATATGAGTTTTAGGCATAGGCTAAGAATGACCTGTAATCACCAGATGACCAAAATACCCTTTGCTTTCCAAGACCATAAGTAGAGTTCCACAAATCATATGAAGGCATACCATACCATTCTAGAAAGATAAGACAATAAGGAACAACTCTTATGTTGACCATAAATTCATTTAAAATCTCCTTGAGGGGTAAAAATTGCTTGGAAGACAAGCCACTTTCACAGACAAAATTTCAGATACCTCAGATGACCTGTAACTTGCAAGGACCATAACTTGAGTTATATAAATCTCCTTAATGTCTTCCACCACTCAAATTAAAGGTCTTGAGATCCTATACAAGTTTCATGTTGACCAAGGATCCATTTGAAGCTTGCATTTTGACTTATCTTGCTTGGAAATTTGAACTAAATTAGGGGATTTTACACAGAAACCCTAATTTAGAAACTCCTCTTCTCCTTGATTTCTCTTGATTTACCCTTAGCACAACAACACATCCTTCTTTACATGCCAAATTATGAACCCCACATCTCTCCAATAGACCTCAATGCCTTTCAATCAATCAATTGACCTAGAGTTGACCCAGGGTTGACCCAGATGAAACCCTAGTTGACTGTCTTCAACTGCAATTCTTGTGATCACACCAATGACTTGTCTCCTTCTCCAAATGACTTTCTAAGTCTCCCATGGTGCCCACATACTCTCCATGCTCACTCCATAGCTCACAATTTCTTTGATGGTCCTCAGATACCCTCAGAGAGGAGATAGATCCACTGCTTGATCCACTGACTTCTCAGATTTCAATTTCTTTCTGATGACTTGAATGAGATTGAATTTGAATAATAACCTCTTGATAGGCTCAGAGAGATGAGAATAGTGCTTGGTCCCCTGTTAGATGAATTGCTATGCTTATGCTATGCAGATGATTAGACCATGCACATGACTCTATATGCAAATGCTAATGATATTGAAACATAAACCAAGTGAATAAGGTTGAGCAAATTTCAGGGTGCAACACATAGCTAATGTCATGAAGGATAGAAACGTCAACATACGAAATATATAGAAGTCTGTAAAGGAAAATGGAAGTAAATCAAACGAAAAAATAATAAAACAGTGTCATCACGGAGTAGGATGCTTTTCTGTCTGGTCAGGATGTCGGAGCAAGTGTAACTCTCGGCGCAAGTCTGAGATCTCCTGGTATAAAGTGTCGGGTTCCGTCGCATGAGTCATGTACGATATCTGTACCTGCAAAGTGAGGTCAGCAACCGTCTGCTAGAGCCTAGCTATATCCATACGCAGCTCTGCTACCTGAGTGTATAAGTCAGTCATCCGTAGTGAATGATTATTAGATAATATTGTAGTCCTCGGAGAGGGCAGTGAAGGATGGTACTCTGCTGAAGGTGGTGAGTGAGGCTCATCAATCGTCTCTCCATAACCCTCCAAGGCGTAACTTCAATTAGAAGAATCATGGACACTGGTCATAGTAGGATCAGACAATGTAAAATAGTGGATGGTCTGGTAGTCGATCAGGAGTCTGAAATAATCAGGTTGAAAGGATGCTCTCCTCATCAACCCTCTGTCCAAACAGAAATCAATGTCTAGTAAGGTGTATCCGCAATATGGAGTTAGGTGCAGCAACTAGCTGGTAAGTCCTAATGTTGTGGCTATCTGAGTGACGGTGCCTCCTACATGAATAATCCCTTCAGAGGATCTAGCTGTACCCTCAAGATTATTCAACAAAAAGTTCCCACATGCCACTGGGCGTGACTAGTTTGCACAAAACAGGAAGAAGATTTCTTCCTCACTAACATGAATATCAGAGTCATCCTTTCCGAGGAAAGTGTGGGCCAGGACCATCTGAAAGTACCTCATAGCTGGGTTGTGGATGACTGGAGATAGATGGATGGATGGATCGAGGCTCCCTCCGCCTGTAATGTCACTCCAGAATTGGTCGATGTCTCGACTCATAAAATAACCCATCGGCAGATCAGATATAGCATCAGGGGTGGTCTAGAATCCAAGCAGATCGCCGAACTCCTTCATGGTAAAGGCATACTCCGTGCCAAACAGTCTAAATATGGTGATACCGTCCTGACCAACGTATGGTTCATGGCGGAAAGAGCTAAGGAACTCCAGAGTAAGGTACCTGTAGGTCTGGTGTAACTCATCAGCATATGCATCCCACTGGAGCTGATGACAGAGAAACCTTATGCTGGGCTTAATGCCTAAGGCTTCCATGCAGGCCTGATCTGGGTACCGGGTAGGTTCCATAGGATGCTGCTGAAGAACTAAGTAACTCTGTCTCTGGTTGTTATCCCTAAAGGCGGCGTGCATGTCGTCAAGAGGCTGCATCTTGCAAATAAAATTTAGAGAACAAGACCTGAAAGTACAAGCATCATAAATAGTTAGTTAACACATATCAAAACAATAATTACAAAAATAAAATAAAATAAAAGGTAAGTAAAGAAAAATAAAGAAAACCGTGGGTTGCCTCCCATGCAGCGCTTGTTTAATGTTGTTAGCTTGACGAGTAGAACCTATGTGGTTGAAGTAGGAAGTGGTGGATCAATCAAGGTGTGGCTGGAGTAATCATCAGGAATCTCACCTCCTTCGTAGTATTTCAATCTCTACCCGTTCACAATGAGTGGGATACATGACTGGTTATGGATCTCGACTGCTACTGATTTTAGGACTTTAGTAACCGTAAAAGGACCTGTCCACCTTGAACGAAGCTTGCCAGGAAAGAGCCACAATCTGGAATTGAATAGGAGAACCGGGTCCCCTATATGAAAATCTTTCTTTGTGATATTTTTGTCGTGCCAGGCCTTAGTTCTTTCTTTATATATGATGGTGTTTTCGTAGGCGGATTGGCGGAGTTCTTCTAGTTTATGTATATCAAGGACGCGGTGTTCTCCAACAGTTAAATAGTTAAAGTTTAAGGTCTTTATGGCCCAATATTCCTTGTGTTCTAATTCAAAAGGTAGATGACAGGATTTTCCATAGACCAATTGGTAAGGAGTTGTTCCAATAGGGGTTTTGAAGGCGGTTCTATAGACCTATAGCGCATCTTGTAGCTTTTGAGACCAATCTTTTCTTGATATAGAAACCGTTTTTTCTAAGATCTGTTTAATCTCTCTATTGGATACCTCTACTTGGCCATTGGTCTGTGGATGGTAAGGTGTCGCTATCCTATGCTTAACTCCATATTTTCTTAAAAGCTTGTCGAAAATTCTTGATATAAAATGCGATCCACCATCGCTTATAACAAGACGGGGTGTTCCGAATCTAGGGAATATGTAATTCTTAAACAGCTTTTATCACTACATGTGTGTCATTGGTGGGTGAGGCTATGGCTTCAATCCATTTAGACATGTAGTCAACCACTAATAAGATATATTTGTTTCCCTAAGGAAGACGAAAATAGTCCCATGAAATCGATGCTCCAAACATCAAAGAGCTCTACCTCTTGAATATTTCTTAAAGGAATTTCGTCACGCCGGGAGATGTTTCCAGTGCGCTGGCACTTGTCACATTTAACTATATAGGCGTGCACATCACGCCACATCGTGGGCCAAAACAGGTCGGCTCTAAGAATCTTCGCGTGTGTTTTGGAGGTGCTAGAGTGTCCTTCATAGGGTGCAGAGTAGCAGTGTTCTATGATCATTCTTACCTCTTCTTCTGGGATGCAACGACGAAAAATACTGTCAATGCCTCTTTTAAAAAGGAGAGGCTCATCCCAATAGAAGTGTCTTACGTTGCTAAAGAACTTATTTCTCTGCTGGTAGTTAAAGTCAGGGGGTATGATGTCGGCAGCTAGATAATTCACAAAATCTACGTACCAAGGTATGTTGTTTACTACCAAAGATCTCTTAAGGGTCTTAGAAGGATCTAGATTACTCTCTTCTATGGTTTCTATCCTAGCGATTAACCTGTCATAGGTAAAATCATCGTTTATGGGGAGTGGATCCGGTTTCAGGTATTCAAGCCTAGAAAGGTGATCGGCAACTACATTTTCTGTGTCTTTCTTGTCTCGAATATCTAGATCAAACTCTTGTAATAAAAGGATCCATTGAAGTAACCTAGGTTTGGCATCCTTCTTGGCTCCTACCAGATAGGATCGAAATTTGTCCATAGCAAAAACTACGGTAAGGAGTTCTTTCTCAGTGGTTGCATAGTTAAGCTGAACAACATCTAGGGTTCTCCTAGCGTAGTAAATAACATGTAATTTCTTATCCTTTCTTTTCCCTAGAACAGCTCCTACAATGTAATCGCTAGCGTTGCACATGATTTCTAAAGGTTCGGCCCAATCTAGAGGTTGGATAATGGGTGCCGAGATCAACGCTTGTTTTAAAAAGTTGAATGCTTCAAGGCATTTTTCGTCAAAGTTAAACTCGATATCTTTCATTAGGAGGCCGGTTAAAGGTTTAGCTATTTTGGAGAAGTCTTTGATAAAACGCTAGTAGAAACCAGCATGTCCAAGAAAACTTCAGACTTCTCTGACGGTGTTAGGGGGTTTTAGATTTTCTATCACTTCTATCTTAGCTCTATCTAATTCAATACCTCTTTCAGAGACTACATGTCCTGAAACTAAACCTTCGGTGACCATAAAGTGACATGTCTCCCAGTTCAGCACCAGGTTAACATCAGCACATCTTTTCAATATTTTCTCAAGGTTAGCGAGACAGTTTTTGAAGTCGAATCCGCATGCCGAGAAATCATCCATGAATATTTCCATAATTCCATCTAGGTAATCAGCGAAGATTGCCATCATGCAACGCTGGAAGGTTGCTGGTGCATTACAGAGACCGAAAGGCATTCGTCTGTAGGCAAAGGTTCCGTAAGGGCATGTAAAGGTAGTTTTTTCTTGATCTTCTGGATGGATAGGGATTTGGAAAAATCCTGAATATCCATCAAGATAGCAAAAATAGGAGTGTCTGGCTAAACGTTTCAGCATTTGATCTATAAATGGTAAGGGAAAATGGTCTTTTCTAGTAGCTTTGTTTAATTTCCTATAATTTATGCACATACGCCATCCTCCTTATATCTGTTTTGCTACATGTTCTCCTTTCTCGTTCTGCACGACTGTGATGCCTCCCTTTTTGGGTACTACATGCACAGGGCTCACCCACTTACTATCTGAGATTAGATAAATTATATCTGCTTCTAGTAACTTGAGAACTTCCTTTTTTACAACATTACTCATTATAGGGTTTATCCTTCTCTGATGTTCTCTAGAGGGTTTTGAGTCTTCCTCGAGTGAGATCCGGTGCATGCACGCGGATGGACGTATACCTTTTAGATCAGAGATGTTATATCCTAAGGCTGAGGGATATTTACGTAAAATATATAAGAGTTAGTCTGTTTCTACCTGGTTTAAGGTAGCACTGACTATAACTGGACGATTCATTTCTTCGTCCAAGAACTCGTATCTTAGATTCTTGGGTAGTTCCTTAAGTTCTAGAGCTGGTTTCTTAGGGCATGGTATTGGATCGGGGGTAAGGGATAAACATTCGTGCAAACTATCATCAATGTAGGGTTCTATAAATCTATCATCTTCCTTTATGAAGGTTGAAGGCAGTTTGATGGTTTCTTCTAATTCTAGCTCCCTTACGCATTCATCAATGATGTCTATGGCGTAACACGCATCTCCTAATATTGGTTCCATAAGGAACTTCGACATAATGAATTCTATCTTTTCATCACCTACCTCAAAAGTCAACTTCCCTCTCTTGACATCTATTATGGCTCCTGCGGTTGATAAGAATGGCCTACCTAGGAGGATTTGAATGACATCGTCTTCTTTAATATCCATGACAACGAAATAAGCCGGGATGAATAGTTGACCGATCCTGACTGGGACATCCTCCAATATCCTAACCGGATACTTGACGGATCTATCGGCTAACTGAAGAGACATCTTCATAGGCTATAATTCTCCTAGTTTTAACCTTTCAAAAACTGCCAGAGGCATTAGGCTTACACTAGCTCCTAATTCTAGAAAAGCTTTATTGATGACATGACTCCCCAAAATACAAGGTATGGAGAAATTTCCAGGATCTTTCTCCTTTTTGGAAAGTTTATTTTCGGAAATGGAGTTGCATTCCAAAAGTTTTGGATCGTCAAGTCTATGTTTATTGGTAAGGATGTCTTTGAGGAATTTTGCATAAAGACGATATCTGGGTGATGGCTTCTATGAAAGGGATCTCCACATGAAGTTTCTCTATGACTTTAATGAATTTCTGATATTGGCTATTATTCTTGGTTTGTTTTAGTCTTTGTGGATAGGGTATGAGAGGTTTGTATGGCGGAGGTGGTTCGTTAGTTTTTACTAAAGTGTTTTCTTTGTCTTGGTTTTTCTGTTTTTCAGATCCTATTGGTTCCTCTACTTCGTTCGTGGGTATCATGCTCTCCTTAGAAGTCTTGGGTTCGCTCAATGTCGGGTTAACTGGTTCATCGTAAGCGGTCCCACTTTGCAAAGTAATTGCATTGGCTTGCCCTCGAGGGTTTTGTTGAGGTTGTCCAGGGAATTTCCCTCCGGGTGTAGTTTCGGGGGCTTGTTTTAGAGCTATCTGAGAGATCTGGGTTTCAAGCATCTTATTGTGGGTGACTATTTAGTCTACCTTAGTTCCTAACTGGGTAATCAAATCATTTACATGAATTTTCTGGTTTAGGAATTCTTTGTTTTGTTGGGTCTGAGCCGTAATGAAATTTTCCATGATCTTCTCAAGGTTCGTCTTAGGTTGCATAGCTTGCATAGGCGGGTTTTGTCTTTGAGCTTAAAAACCGGATGGTCTTGGAGGTGCAGAGTTTTGGATAGGGTTATTATTTTTGTAGGAAAAATTTGGATGATTCTTCCATCCAGGGTTATAAGTGTTTGAAAATGGGTTCCCTTGGGTATAGTTGACCTCTCCTGAATGAGTTTCATTCAGCAGATTGCATTATGCCGATTGGTGTCCTTTGGCTCCACATAATTCGCACTCAGTTGAGACTGCTGCTGCAGCAATTGGGTTTACGTACATATGTTTGACCTTAAGGGCCAAAGCGTCCATTTTGGCTTGCATCATGTCTATATAACTTATCTCATGTATTCCTCCTTGGGCTTCTTTCTTTTCCACCGTTGCTTGCTCTATCCCCCATTGATAATGGTTTTGAGCCATATCCTCGATGAGAGCGCAAGCTTCAGGGTAAGGTTTATTCCTCAGAGCGCCACCTGCGGCAACGTCGATGGTCATCTTAGTGTTATAGTGAAGTCCATTATAGAAGGTGTGAATGATCAGCCATGATTCCAGGCCATGGTGTGGACATATTCTCAACAAGTATTTATATCTTTCCCAAGCCTCAAAGAGCGATTCACCTTGGTTTTGAGTGAATCTGGTTATTTGGTTTCTAAGAACAGCTATTTTGCTCGGGCTAAAATATCTAGCGAGAAAAACTCTCTTAAGGTCTCCCAAGTTGTTATAGAATTCGCTGGAAGGGAATCTAACCAAGTAAGGGCTTTGTATCTGAGGGAAAAAGGGAAAAGTCTTAGACGAATCGCCTCAGGGGTAGCACCGTTGGTTTTAAAAGTGTTTGCTAATTGAATAAAGGTTTTTAAATGTTGGTTCGGGTTCTCAGTAGGGAGACCCGCGAATTGGTTTTGTTGTACTAATTGTAATAATGAGGGTTTTAGTTCGAAATGGTAAGCATGGATATTGGGGTTCACAATACTAGAACAAGGTTCGTCATTGGATGGTTGGGTCAAATCCTTAAGGGGTCTTTGGTTACAGTCTTCGTCCATTGCTTTCTTAATTCTACGAAATAAGATGCGTGTTCGAGTGTAACGTTCAGGTTCCTCTAAAGGATCTATAAGATAACCAGTGCCGCGAGTTCTTCGCATTGACCAGTAGGTAAAGCCTTAGTCTAGACGGTGTAACAATAGGGTACGGAATTTTGACGTAATTGGTCCCCGGCAACGGCGCCAAAAACTTGATGCTCAATTTCGCAAGTGCACGAATAGCGTCAGAGTAATATAAAAGATTATCGATCCCATAGAGATCAAACGTCAATCTATCGATTACTATTGTTACGGTGTTTATCTAAGGCAAATCAATTGGGAAATGGTTCGTGTAAAATGAAGTAAAGTGCGGGAATAAAATTAATATTAAAATAACGAGCTTGGATGTAATTTACATAGCTGGTGTATTATTCCAAATGCGTATAAATAGGATGTCTTATGGGGTAATATTTTCTACTCATGAAAAGAACTAATTTAACGGGAACTGTCGCTTTCGCATATTCAGAACCGAGTTTATCTCCTAATCGATCCCTCTTATTGTCACTTATAAAAAGGCGCAGATTACGTTAGAGTGATTAAACCTATATTTAAGAAATATTGTTTCTTAACTTAGTTGAAAAGTATTTTGACCTGAAATTTCTAACAAAAAGAGGTTCTTGCGAACTGGACTTTAAATCCATAAATGCGTCCGAAAATAGTTTTAAAATTGTTTTTCTAAAGCATTAAAGATTCCTACTTAACTGGACCAAGCGCTTTCGCTTCCTTTGAACAGTTAAGACTAACCAAATTTATCTAAAGGTTGGACAACTTTCGATCTTACCCAACAGATTTTAAGTGCAGAAAATATGTATTAAAAGTCAGAATAACTCCTAAGTGATTCTATCGACAGCCGTATGGAATACCACTTTTGACTATGATCCTCAAATCCTAACCTCTAAGATTTAGCCGAACATGGAAATGTAAATAGACATGGTAAATAAATGCAAGTAAATAAAGTGCGAGTAAATAAAGTGGTAAATAGTGCGGGAAATAAAGTGTGAGGTGCAGTAAAAAAAGTGCGATAAATAAATAGTGCGGGAAATAAAGGCGGATAAGTAAATGCAGAAAATAAATAGAAACCTGCTCTAATCGGGAGGTTTTAAATCTTGGTACAACTCGAAGTAAAAAACTGAAATAAAATGGCGGCAAGATTAACTTCTACCAAAGTGCTCCAAATCCGATTACAGACTTGATTAGACAATGTGATAACCACTCAATGTGAGCAGTTGATCACTCTACAATAGATGGAAATTTAAGGCTTGAATTCTGTAACTAAGCTTGGATGCTTAGAAATGAGGCCGAAGTCTTCTATTTATAGTGCTAGGAAAGTACAGGTAAAGACAGGAATGCCCCCAACTTCTTTTTTGGAGGGAAAATGAAATGCAATGGTGGCGCCCGCCATGCCCTCATGGCACCCGCCATGTGTACTAAAGTAGAAAGAAGTGGGAGACGTGACAGTTGTCAGAAGTTGGTCTCTTATCCAAGTCGTGGCATCCCCTATGACGCCCCCCATGGTGGGTGCCATGTGTACAATTCCTGAAAAGCTGGTCTTTTTGCTCGTTTTTTCTTCATTTCTTCTCGAGAAGCTTGAAAATACAAAATCCTGAAAAAGAAACAAAACAGAGGCATAATACAAAAAAAATGGAAATAAAATCCTAAATAACACGTGCAAATCGAGTCAAATAAGCAGTACATTTTAGGTCTATCAAAGATGTAGTACTTATTCCTCCAAGCACTCTTTAATTTTTCAACTTCATCCAAAGCATTTTTCAACTTTCCTTCTTCATTTGTAATAGTCCAAGCAGAGTCTCGAAGGGTTAACACCATAGGTTCATGAAAAGGAAAAGGAATCTTCAGCTCAAGAGCCCTTTCTCGTACCCATTGCAGATAAGTCTCTGAAACGGTGCAGTCAGGGTATCCTAGTGCAGTCATCCCTTTCTTATGAATGTGGCACCATGCTTGTATGATCTTAGCTTTGAGCTCCAAATTTTCTCCTTCCTTGAGGAAAATTCCTTCCAGTAAAGTCTGATATGGTCTCTCCTTCATTAGATGTCTAAGTTGTCTGTGGGCTAAAACAGGATTATAACTAATACATCCTTTTTTCCCGACAAGAGGTACATTTGGAAAATCTTCGCAGCTGTCAATCATTCTAACTCCATCATACATAATGTCATACCATACGACATCAGAGTAAGTAAGAGACATGACTATCTTCGGCCAATAAGGTGCCTCATTTAACTCTCAGATAGTTGGAAACCTTATCAAATGAGAAATGAACCATGAGTAAAGAAGAACGGTACAACAAACTATCTGACCCCCTCCTTCAGAACTACTCAAATGGATGTAATGGTAGGTATCAGCCAGCTAGGTGGGAACAAGGTTTCTGAGTGTGAAATTTTTGATGGCGTCCATGTCGACAAAGTCATCGATTTTTGGAAACAAGAAAATCCCATAGGCTAGTAGTGTGAAGGTAGCTTCAAGTATTGCAGTGTCCTTGTTATCAGCATGATAACAAATCTTCTCTATCAAGAATTCAGCTGGCAATCCAAGGACTCCTTCCTTAGTGGTCATGTGAGCTTGAATGTCAGACAAACTCAGGCGTGTAGCACTTGCAATTTCTTGATCACTATGTGCGTCTTCCAATTCAGAGAACAGAGGTCGGGATGTGACAGTCATTCCCATCAATACAGAATATTCTTCCAAAGTTGGCATCAACTGATAGTCGGGAAACGTGAAACAGTGGTAAAGAGGATCGTAGAACTAGATGAGCGTGTCTAGCAGCCCATCAATCATCTTGAGTCTTAAAAACGGAAATATTC
Organism: Lathyrus sativus; assembly: GCA_963859935.3. Classification (NCBI taxonomy): domain Eukaryota; kingdom Viridiplantae; phylum Streptophyta; class Magnoliopsida; order Fabales; family Fabaceae; genus Lathyrus; species Lathyrus sativus. Next base: position 320,244,468 of record OZ012735.1, read on the forward strand.
TTCCATATTCATTCGATAAAGTTAGACGCTTGTCGATTAGACTTCCCAGTTCCCTTAAGCTCTCAATTTTTGGACTCTTGAAGGTGTACTTCAATGTTTCTCTTCTTCCAAAATCTATTTTACAATATCTGCAAAACAATTTGGGTTTCTTGAAGGGTTAGAGAAAAACAAAATGCAGAGATGTGAATGTGAAAGGTTTCATGGAATTCAGGTATTTATAAACGTCGTAGGATACCAAAGAAAATCATTTATTATTTAATAACGGATTACAAATAAATTATTCTTAAAAGAGTCTTAAAGTAATAGCTAAATAAAAGCTAATAAAGCCCTAAGGAAGTCTCATATTCTTCTCCTTAATCTGCTCTTCTAGCTGGGTCTTCTCGAAGATGAGCTTGTCTACAATTAGCTTCCAAGGGGTAGTCTGAGGGTTAGAGGAAAATAAATCCTCCGGTGCTTTTCTCTTCTTGCAGGAAAATGACTCTTCATTCTTCAGCTGAAATTTTTTTTGAAGTTCAGCATTCTCTTCAACAATCACCCGAAGGATATGGACTAAGGGTTGAATGTACCTGCAGAACAAGGGTTCTAAAAGGTTCCCAAAGTCATCCGTCCATCTTTCAGATATTATCAATTTTCCAAATACTTGGTAGTTAATAATATTCTCAAGAGAACCTCTTTCGAGTGTAGTATCGCGTATCAACTATTTTGGAACTACTCCCTTATAGTTATCACACTATGTCCTAAGAAAGGCCAAGTTGAGTTAAGGGTAACTAAAGGTTCCCAATATCACATGCTCCTAGTTCGAAAATAGTAAGTGTTTTCACGAATACTCATTCAACAGTATCATTCTCAAGAGGGCCTCAACTGAGCGGCGATTCTCAAGTCAGCTTGGTCGGGAATCAACTCCCTATAAGCCTTCTCAAATATATCACCTTCCTATCTTAAGTACACTCAAGTTTGGGTGTAGGACATTTCTCACCACACAAGGATAGTAACCCAAAGTATAAACAAATATAAACATGCATATACAACAATAAACACAAAATAAACAAGTTAGGGGGAACCCTCAAGCAAGAAGTTCCCTAGTGAAGTTGTCATTTTTTTCGCGGTGAGAACTGGATATCAAGCTATTTATTAACTTGAATCACAAATCATTATTCACCACCAGTCATTAATTTTTCCAAGGGAAGGGAAAAATATGGAATAATCCATGAGTATGCAATGCAATGTAAAGCTAGAGAATTTAAGGTTTGGGGGTTGGTTAAACTTAGGGAAGATATTAGCATCTTAAGCATCTATAGTACTCTACAGGAACCTCTTGTTTATATTGTTTTATTAGTTATTTTATAAGGGTAAGAGACCTAGGAGTTTATTTCTAAGTATACTCGCCAAGAAATCGCATCTTGTATCTGCGTATCCTGACGGGAGTGGAATCAGAGTATTCGTAGTTCCCCTAAAGGGATTGAGGAACTCTTGACTATGGTAAAACTTCCAGGGGGAGAAGGTTTGTTGATTGATTCTAAGAGAAAAGGCGAGTCGTCATCTTAGGGAGAATACTCAGCTTAACCACCACAAGCGTATAGAAGATGGTCTTTGCGTCACATTAAGAGAAGGGCTCTAACTTAGATTTGATCGACGAGTATGCCACATACCTCTCTCAAGCGGAAAAGATTCTACATCTTTCTCGATTACGTTATATGGTAAAAGAATCACATCTCGACTATATAGATGAATCACGTTTAATTCTCTTGTATGGAGAATAGAGGATTTAATTGATAAGTTGTCTAAAATTGCAAGCTTAGGGGGGAACTTATGTTGAGAATGTAAGGGCGACCTAAGTTGATCAACCTGAAAAATCAGGGATTAAGCAGAGGGAATGATGCAAATGGAAATACAGTGTATGTATACTTATAAAGTCATATACATGTTCTTCCCTTGGACGTGAACATGCAGATATTATCAGGAGAAAAATAGAGAAGTAATAAGCAATCAAATCAAGATTTGAAATTAATGTAAGGCCTGTAGCGTAACCAAATTAAAGTGAAACGTCATAAGATAGATAAATTAAATCAGGTACGTATAAAGCGAAGAAAGAAAGAGATCGTGAAGGTATGAGAGCGTTTTGTATAAATAAGAAATAAGGTTCTCTATCTATATTCTAAAAGCTATAGACAAATTATCAATCTTAAACCAGCACAAACAGTTTGATTAAACAAATCGGTACAATCACTAAACGGGAAAGAGATTAATACTTCTAAGTATGTGAATAATTATAAATTATTATAAAAAGGATAATATATCTAAAATATAATTAATCTTTTAAAAGTATATATTATATTTATTTTTTTAAGAGAAACCAAATTACTTGATTATAAAATAAATAAACAAATTAAGTTATAGAACTCATTAATAATCATTTCAAATAAATAAAAGTAATTTCATTTCTTTTTTTAAAAAAACAACCTTTATTAGAATTTAAAATAAAAGAGAACTAAAAAGACAAGGAAAGGTTAACGGGTCAAATGAAAAGAAAAGAGGGGTCCATGATGGGTCTCTGGCCAGCCTTCATCAAGGTCGTCCGATTGAGATGAGTCAAGGGATGATCCAGATCTACGGTCCAAACGCGAGGGTGCACAGCAATACTGAAGGGTCGCGCGTACACGGGATCAAGTTACAAAGCACAACAAAACGAAATGCCATCTCTTTCCACTTCATCTTCTTTCGCTCTATCTCTCTCCTTCTACTTCATCTTCTTTCACTCCAACTTTCACCATCAACGCAAATGAGCAAAACCAAACGGAAAACAATCCACGCAGCAATATGATTTACAAACAAACAAACGCGTCTACGAGGCTAACTGCGACAAACAAACCCTTTACGATAATCGACCGAATCAAGAAAGATTTCAAAGGGGTTTCAAGTAATACGACATGAGAAGCACTAAAAAAGGCAAGATAAGGTGAAGTGATGGAAAATTGTTACCCAGAGGTTTGATTTTGGCTGTGTCTCTGGCGAAGAGATAAGTGTCTTTCTCTTCTGCTCGTATGGATGTTATGGATCCTTCTCTGCGTTTTTCCTCTTCTTTCGATGCCCGCATTTCTTATTGTACGAAATGCATATTTATAGGTCTATGCGGGATAATATCCTAATCTCAAATTGATTGTATAATAATATGTTGTTGGTTCTCATTTGGAAGAAACATTATTATGATTTTGATTCTTTGTCCTTTTCGTTGTTTCCATCATGAAGGTGTCGTTGAATGGTTGATGATGATGACTTCTTTCTGTTTTCATCTTATTTTCATGTGATGGTTTTTGATTGTGACTCAAAACTTGCCATCTCTGACTTGGACTTTTATGATTGCACGTTGGAAGTTGATACTGTCATGAATGCTTTGAAAAGCATGTTCCTGTATATGTGGAAAGAAATCGTGCCTTGCTTCTTTGTCTTGATTTTGCAATCTCGTTTCCTTTTTGGATTTGATTGTTTTGATGAAGAAAAAATCTGTAACCAATGTTTGATGATTAGGTTATTATCTTGATTGAGTTTTCGTTTCTGTATATCATGTTGGGAGCTGTTTGCAGGAACCAGGTATCAATGGTGGTGATCTAGCAGTACCAAGCTTAGCATCTACCAAGCCAACATCTTGTTGCTGACATCTCAAATATGCTCTTTGCCTGCTGCTGCTGAAGTACGATTCTCCTTTTGAGTTATTGGTAATGATTTTCGGGTCCAAGTTTCTCATACTTTCCTCAAATAATGTTCTGTATCTAGCGCATTCTGGATGGATCGTATAACTTCACTGACCAATGTACAATGTTTCTTTAACATCACGCTTCATATGTTTGCCCATCCATAATATGACTGTCTCATAAATTAAGGTATGTGCAGGTTTCCATTACACCTTTGGTATAATGGATCTTATAACTTTTCCTTGATAATCCTCATGAATCTTGGTATACTGTTATCTTCAATTGTTTTGCAACAAGTTTGGATGGTGAGGTGCTGCTATTAGCGGGTTGTTGAAGAAATTATGGTACGACAAAGATTCAGAGGTGAGGGTAAGATGGAGTGAGATGGATTTTTGTTTGGATCCCTTCCCATTTTTATAATGGCGTGTTGATGATTTGTGCCTTGAAAACGTCTGATTGGTGTCTGATACTTGTTTTAGGAATGTTTGGTGGTAATGGTTTCTTATGTAGGTTGGCTTGTGCTAATTACATTCCTTCATAATTACAGGTAAGCTCAAATTGGGGATGTCATCTCAACCTTCATTCAATCTTGTTTGATGCGAGAAACCGCTAAGTCTAGTTAACATCTCCTGAATTGTAATAGAGCCAGGCTTTAAGCATTAGTAAGTTTTTCTTCAAATTCTCCACGGTCTTGTACCGTTGTCTGATTGTTTGGGTTTGGGGAATTAGACTTGCTGTCTTTCAATTTGGGGATGTATTAATGTTTATGATTCTTTACTTTGGGAAGAAGAACTTTCTGTTTTGAACCTTAAAGGACATTTTGGATACTTATTTCCACAGTCTCTTTTAAACTAGATGATGTTAACCACGGCAGTCAACATCCTTAATAATTCTCGTTGCCAATTCATAAGTATCCACTTGCTTTGCATTCTTTGAAGTATTTGGAGTTTCAAATATGATTCTATTATTATTTCTTTTTTTAATTGTAGCAGCGCCACATATGTGCGCCGGAGTGTTGCTAATGTGATTTAGGACTTAGTACGCTCTACTAGAAGGATTTTGTAAAAGGGAAAATGGGCTGCCATACCAAGACTTGAGTTAAAGGTATGATTCTGTTTTGATACGTATGTGTGTCGTGTATTCGTGACAATATGACTGTTGTTGGCTTATTTGTTGAACCGGCTATGGATGTGGTTATGAAAATATCTTGTTGTCTTGGAATGTCATTGATTTCTTTGGTCCCACGTTTCCGTCTTAACAGGTGATTGTTTATGTCATAAGGTTGGAACATGATGTTTTTTTTCTAGGCAGATGGATTAGTTTGTTGGGTAATTGATACACCTCAATATCTTCAATGAAATGTGTAGTTCTGCATTGTTGAATCTCGGTACCGAGTTTCACCGTTGCATCCACTTGGACAAACGACAAGCTGCCGTTTCAAAGGGGCTCTTGCAACTTCTGAACTGGACAACATTTGATGCTACCCGAGATGTAGGTCTAGGTGGGGAAATGCCTCTTTCAATGGAATTGCAAGTCTCTAATCCCTTAGGAGAAGTTCTTTTATTTTACTAGAATTCAATTTGTAACATGGGTTTTGGTATGATTGGAATAACTTGGAGTGACACGAAATTCATTGTACATGCTCATCTTGATGTTTTTCTTTTGAATTAGCAACTCATCTATTTATAGATTTTGCAAATACATCGTAAATTTGGAATGGATATGGTAATGAGATGTGAAATTCAGTGTAAACTTGTTAAAAGACCATGAATTTTGTAGCGTGACTCTCAAATGAGATCTTAATTTTGAACTTACTAGCATTTGGAATTTCGAATCTCAAATCCTCTTAACCTTTGAAGTGTTGTTTTGAGTTGAAGACATAAGTACCAAAATCTTGGAGTTTGAGTTTGAATCCTATAATATGAATGTTGAACCTTGGAATTAGATTTTTTGATGAACGTCACATAGAAACCCCCTTGTTCTTATAACTTGAATTATTGACTTGAATTTTCGTGCTTTTGAGCTTGTAATAAGTCCTTCTATTGACTCAAAAAAATTGGCCTTAAAATGTGACCTTTCAATTTGCATCTTCTTGAACTCATAACTCCCTTTTGCGAAAAAACTCTTTGAAGTCACAATTTGAATAATAATAAGAAAAGACTTGACGCGAAGACTCGAATTCGAATTTGGCATGCTTGAATGGACGAATTCTCTAGTGATAGGGCCATATCCTGGGGAACCTTCTGAGATGAGATTGAGGATACGCCTTAAGGAAAACGAATCGGATCCCCGACATGAACATGCTCTAACCCTACTTCTATGCAAGGGCTAGCAGAATCAACCTAGAATCCTTGAATTAGAATTGTCATGTCTTAGAGTGCTTGATTGTTAGGATCTATGCTGGAAAATGTCGCACCTACATAAGTTGGTTAGTCATAATAAACACGTATGATAGAATAAGCCTTAAAGATGTTATGCGTAAATTGGTGGGATCTTAGGGTTAAAATTAGGGTGTAACAGGGGTAAGAGTACATTTCAAGCCCAATTAAATTTTTGTTACAACAAAGTCCATTACAAAGGTTTGTAAATGAGAAATCACAACAAAAGCACCATACAATATTCAAGCCCATATTACACAAGAAATCAATTGTTAAAAAAAATAGAAGTTCGACACCATCTCACTGATAGTTCTTGTTACACAAAATCCTACAAGAATATATGTTACAAAGGATGTCATGAAGTCCAAATCCACTTTTTTTATTAAAAAAAAAGGCCTATAACCCATCTTCAGCCCATTACCCATTACATTATAATTGTTGTAACAAAAAAAAAAAAAAGTCCAGGACCACAAGGAAGCTAATACACAGCTTCACATGAAGCCACCAAAACATACATTCAAGCCAAACACATGAGCGTTGATTCCAAGCCGCGAGTTGTGCCCAAGCATCAAAACTTGTACAATAAAAAAGCGCAACTACCTTATGCCCACATAAACATCCAGGTTAAGCTAAAACCACATTAGACAAAAGAAACATCTGGCCTTTGTTCCATAAGCATTACTGAGCCTCACGAGCCCACGCGCTGAAGCCACAAATCGTGGATGACACCCCACCAAATAATCACTTCCAGCGCACCAAAACCTGCATGAAGAAATGAAATTGAAAACCTGTAACTCATCTAAAATGCAGAGCAGTGTCACTAAAAAAAAGGGGGAATCAAAAACCCACGTCATAAGATTGGTTTTTGTACTCTCTCTATAATGCGGAGCCTCGCGTAAACGCAAAAAAACCTTCGCCCTTCTTCCCAAAATCTTCTTCGCCTTCCTTCTTCTTCATCAACTCAAAACCTTCACCCATCAAATAAACCTTCAAATCTCCTCCATTCTTCAACCCAGTAGAACCGCGTCTTCTTCTCCACCATCCCTCAATACACCAACACAACCTACCTCAAACCAACACTGAATCACCAAATCAAAACCCACAAACACCCATCACAGAATAAAATCAGAGAAAATAACGAGATGGAGATAAATTAAGATTGAACCACAAACTGAACAATAGAGAGTGAATCAAAAACTCAGACCAAACACAGAGAGAAAGAGAGGTCAAACAAAAGAGACACGAGAACCACAAACCTAAATCGGAGCAAGCGATAACGAACCCAAATCGGAAAGAGGATTGAAACGAAACTGGAGAGAAGGTTGGGGATGATCTATCATTTGTTGAAACCGAGTGGCGTGTTCAATGTATCATTTTTCATTGCGTATTTCTTCAAAAACCATGGCCGTGTTGTTTGTTCTGAGAAAGGGGATGCAATGATATTTTAAGAAGAAATGTTTATCTTTTTTCCTTTTTATTTTTTTTAAAAAAGAAAACCTGGTGTAATTATTTGTCTAGGAGAGATGATGACTTTGATTGGCCGATAAGAGAAACTTTTACCCCTTACCTCTACCATTATATCCATATTTTTATTTTAAAATTTTTTGGACCAAAATATCTCGTATAAAAATTTATAATTTTTTTCATTTGTTCACCGGAAGACTTTTTTGCGAGTCTTCCGGTTCATATTTTTTTTCTTTGTTCACCCAAAGACATTTTAGAAGTCTTCCAGTTTATATTTTTTTCGTTTGTTCACTGGAAAACTTTTTAGAAGTCTTTCGGTTCATTTTTTTTTTTAATTTTTAATTAATATTTAAGATTTATTAATTTTATATAAAGACCAATTTAATAAATTTTTGTCTATTATACTTAATATATAAAAATTTTATAAATAGAGAATCATTTTCATAATATTTTCTATTTGCTATAATTATTAAAATATTATGAGACTAAAATCATTTATTTTAAATTATCATAATCGTAGAATTTTCTCAAATATCTTATTAATCTTAAAAATTAATAAATAAAATAAATTTAAATATAGGATATAAGTTTACATTATTCAATATATTTAATCAAATAAAAACATATGTGATAAATCAATAATGTATTTTAACTTAAAATGGTCACAATAAGTTAACTTGCAAAATAATATAAGTAATAAATTAATAATGTATTTTATTTAAAATAATCACAATAATAGAACACGCAAATAATGTATTTTTTTATAGGACTGATATAGTTTTATTGATTATTTAATTTTGAATACTACTATGAATATAGTATTTAATCTATACTTTAGAATTCACATAATTATAAATATAAAACAATATTGTTTTATTACCCATATTTTTATTTAATTAAAAAAATTAAAAATATAAATTTATTATTTGTTTTTCATTTTTGTTTGATCTTTTTTTATTTATAACTTTTTTGCATGTTATATATTGTGCTTGCTTTAAATAAAATATATTATTTATTTATATCTTATATTTTTATTTTTATTAAAAAATATTAAATAAAGTGAAATTATTACTTATATTTTAATTTGGTTGATTTATTTAATTGAAAGTTCGATTTAGTTTTTGTTTTTTGCAAGTTATATTATTATGTTCATTTTAAATTAAAATACATTATTGATTTATCACATATATTTTCATTTGATTAAATATATTGAATACGATAAATTTGCAAGTTTAGTAAGATTTGTTTGCAAATTATAAATATATAATAGTAATGTGATAATATTATGATAATTATAACAAATAGAAAATATTTCTAAAAAAAATTCTCTATTTATAGAATTTTTATATATTAAGCATAATAGATACAAGTTTAGTAAGATTTGTTTGCAAATTCTAAATATATAATACTAATGTGATAATATTAGGATAATTATAGCAAATAGAAAGTATTTTTTTAAAAAAATTCTCAATTTATAGAATATTTATATATTAAGCATAATAGATAAAAATTTACTAAAATGGTGTTTATATGAAATTAATAAATCTTAAACATGAACCGGAAGACTTCCCAAAAAGTCTTCCGGTGAACAAACGAAAAAAAATATGAACCGGAAGACTTGTAAAAAGTCTTCCGGTGAACAAACAAAAAAAATGTGAACCGGAAGACTTCCAAAAAGTCTTCCGGTGAACAAATGAAAAAAATATGAAACGGAAGACTTGCAAAAAGTCTTCCGGTGAACAAATGAAAAAAATATGAACCGGAAGACTTGCAAAAAGTCTTCCGGTGAACAAATGAAAAAAAATTATAAATTTTTATACGAGGATATTTTGGTCCAAAAAATTTTAGTGTAGGGGTATGTGTATAATTGTAGGGGTATGGAGTAAAATTTCCCCGATATGATTCTTTAACCCTCTTCTTGTTTTGTTTTTCTGTTCGTAGTGTGTTTTTGGAGGATGGGCTTTGAGCCCACATGATTCATAACCACACGCGCCTACCAATTCTACGTACCCCTCCCTCTTTTAGGTTTGTTATTCTTTAATTCATTTTGATATTATTTCAATGTTTTATTTTTTTAAAGTTTTCTAAATAATTTTTTTCTAATATTATTATATTTTCTCAAATCAATTTTGTTCCATTTTCATTTTGGATTCCTATTTCCTTTTTATTTTCGATTCTATTTTGAATTTTGGTCAATGAAATCTAAATATTATAGATTATCGATTTATCAATCTAAAATCTTGATTAAGATGAGACCAATTTCCTTTTCACTTCCTTTCTCAATTTATTTTAAATCTTCTTCCTTTTATTTCAAATTTTCAGTCAATGAAGTCTTTATATTCATAAACGTTGATTATTTAGGTTGTTTAACCTTCATTATTTCAAATATGTAGAAAATGATCATCAAGATCATTTTCTATACTTTGGGATCGTAATAGGTTACCCTCAATTAATTAACACAAGTTCGTGGTTAAGACGAGATCGTCACCTTTTCTGTCTGTGTGACGCAATTACATTGGAAAATGATCCTTAATATAATTTCTCCATCGTGTTTTTAGCACGGATATCAACTTGTGCGACCTCCAATAGTTTGATCTTTGTCATAGATTGAGCTACGACGGTTTAGCGCTACATTTCGTCCCGATTCAATTCATATCAACTAACAACTAACTTTACTTTCCGTCAATATACTCTTGTTTTAATTTTAGTTATTATATCTTGATTTATATTATCTTGTTCATATACTTGTTAATATTATCTTGATTATATTATTATGGATATTATCTTGATTATATTGTTATATATCTTGTCATATTATTCACATTGTTCATATTCATATTTTTCATATCTTGCTCATACACTTTTCGAAAACACATAACAATTATCGAAACCATAAAATTCTAAATTGGTGGATTGTTGGTTACTTTTCCGATCAACGGAATTTGGACTTTATTAAAAAACCCTAACTTGGAGATTTTGTCCGACTCTTGTTCAAAGCATAGTTTAGGACGCTTCTCACGCACACGGCTTTCTCTTGGGCTACCTGACAATGAACCCTTTTATTTTGTGCAATCTCGTATAACTTACATGTACCCCTCTCCCATTCTGATGTACGCATTCATATTTTACTTTTAGTATGGTTTATCTTCTAGGAGCACCCTTAGAAACTAGCGTAGACTAAACCGTTTTCAAACTAATTCTCAATTCGTCTTCGAGCCATTTTCAAACACCCCGTGTAAGTCAAGTGCTCGTACGCATTAGCCATCAACCTATCGCACACACTTTCATATTTCATTGTGGTTTCGTTATTATGAGCACCCTCAGGGACAAGTATCATTTCTCATAACCTAACCCTCGATTTGTTGTCGAGTCGGTTCCATTTATGACCAAACCCTCGACTCGACGTCGAGCCATTTTCAAAACATCTTCCATTCCACCACGGTTTTGCATGCAAATACAATCAAACCCTTGATCCAACGTCAGGTGGCTTTTCAAAATCAAACTATCAAAATAACTAACAATTATTTAACTCTTTTGAAGGTGAAAAAGAGGGGGATTGAGCCTTTGATCTCTCTTCGGTTGTTTGGATGCGAGTTATCTTACTCGTGTGTGAGTAATTGATGTCTCTAAAACATTTCCAACTCGACAACATTCTCCTATCTTCCAACCACTTATTATTCACACCATTCAAACACAACTTCTTTCCAAGATGAAAAAGAGAGAGAGAGTCACACCTTTGACTCACTCACCCGATTACTTAGGCCCGAGGATCCTTTCTTAAGCTTCATGTAATCGTCATCTGAACCAAACTTCAACCAATTCAACCCCTCTCTTTTCTTGGTCGTCTCCACAAACTACGAACGCTCTGATTCCTCATCCTCGTCTGAATGTAAGATATGTAGGCACAAAATTGCCATGATCTTGGCGAGCTACCTTCCCTCAATCTTCCGTTTCCCTCCTATCCTTTCCCGTAGTCGAACTACGACCGCTCTGATTTCTCATTCTCGTCTGAATGAGCATACGTAGGCACAAGGGTCCTAGTCCTTGGCGAGCACCCTATCCTATAACCATTTATTTCCTCCTAGAGTCATTATCCCTTTCATCATATCGCTTCGCATTTATTATTGAGAAGAAAACAAATAAGCTTAGCTAACGTTCATCAAAATTCAAATTAAGAGGTTCCCGTTGAGTACAACGGACGTGAGGGATGCTAATACCTTCCCCTCACGTAATCAACTCCTGAACCCAAAATATTGGTTGCGACGATCTTGTTCCTATCCTTTTGTTTTAAAAGGTTTTCTTAATATTTTCCTTTCCCATCTTTCTTTGGGATAAATAAAGTTTGGTGGCGACTCTGTCGAACCGCATTTCACGCCTTTAGCATGAGGGGTGTGTTTTCGAATTATCTCTATTTGATTTTTCGAGGTGCGATAGCTGGCGACTCTGCTGGGGATAGCATGGTCCATGCAAGATAGAGTCAAGCCTATCTTAGTTCGAATTGTGAGCTTGTTAGCTTCGCTTAACTGTTTTCTTCTCATTTACTTGTTTATTTATTTACTTGCTTTCCTATCCTTATCTTTGTTGCTATTGATTATTGTGAAATTGTTAGGTTGCTCTGCTTATGGGTACTCTATGAGATGGCTCTACACCCGAGTCTGAGTAGAACCTTAGGATTATGATGATGCTTGTGTAGTGGAGACTTGTGTGGGTTCTTCCACGTAAGGCCGAAGCGAAAACCCCGCTTGGAGTAGGTTCCCTTGGAGATGTTATTGTTGTGGTGAGTCTTTGTCATAGCAATGATGTTTTCGAGCCTTAATCATTGTTCCCAAGGACCATTAACCCGTTCTACCCATGGTGTTTGGTAGTGTTAACTCCTTTTGGATTAATACGAACGTCCCAATCAGATGAGATCCCTTGAACGTATTACTTCTTGACAGTATTATTTTCAACCTCGATATATGACTCCGAGAACCTGTTTTAGAACCCGTGTGTCGATGGTTATGTAGTTGGCGCCTCCGAGGAGTCTTTCTCGTGTGGAAGATACGAAAACCTCACCTAGAGGAGATCCTTTCAAGGATATTGTTGTCGTGATAAGGCTTTGTCATGGCCATAATATCTTTGAAAGATATCAATGACTCTAGGCACTTACCCGTTTTAGAATCCTACCCGTAGGGTTTCTTTAAGCAGTGAATGTGGTTCTAGACCTGTTCCTCTGGCCAACCTCAAAACTATTTGTACCTGTGATCCTGCAATCCTGGATCTTGCATTACATATCATTGCTTTACATTGCATCTATTATGCATCTTGCAATTTTCATTCCTTCAGCAGAATCTCATTTCTCCTTCCTTCTTCTCTAGTAAATCAAGTTGATTCCTCGACACCAGTATGCAACTCGAGCCAACACAAGATGTATGTGTCACTACTGTGAAAAAGGAGGCCAGCAATGACAGAAGAGTCGCCACCATTCGTTATTTATCCCGACGAGGGGAAAGGAAACGATCATAGAAAACCTACGAAAACGGGATAAGGTTGGTCATCGCAACCAAATCTCGGGTTCGAGAGTCGGTTACGCAAGGGGAAGGTATTAGCACCCCTCACTTCCGTCGTACTCGACGGGATCCACGCTTGTTGTCTAGTGTATGGGTGATTGAAACTATCAACCCTAAAGGTCTCAGGGAAAAAAGAAAAGGAAAGTGACTCGGCAGAGCATCGCCGCTCTGTGCCTACGTATTCCCTCGTGCAATGGGAAAGTCAGAGTCAACGTAGTTCGGCTAACTACGGGTGAAGGTGGGGAAAGGTTTCTCGCCAAGACATCGCCGTCTTGTGCCTACGTATTCTCATATGGTATGAGAAATCAGAGCAAATGTAGTTTGGGAAATTAGAACACCGGTTGGTTCAAATGTTTTACCCGAGTAGGGTTAACAAACAGTTCTAGCAGTTAGGCGTACGCAACTCGACCATTGGAGACTTAGGTGCTACCTATTTGCGGTAGAACTAAGAGTTAACGAGAATCTTGTTTATGAAAATGTTTTCCATTATTAAGGGTCCCAAAGGATAAAATGAAGTTTGATCATTTGTTTGTTGTGTCTTTTAAGGAGAAGTGTTTTTTGAATTGTTTGTAATTCATGTTGCACTAAAGACTACGACCTAGGAGCGAATGCGTCGCATATCGTCCAAAGGACATACGCTAACACTCTAGACAATTGAGAGGCAACCATCCAATCATCATTTCCCAAGTACTTAAGGCTCGTAATGCATAATATTCGTTAACCTTTATTAAATGTTTTGAAATGATTTGAAGATGAGAGGGCAAACTAAAGGGAGACTAGTTCCAACCTAATAGTTGTCATGCAAAATAGCCCTATGGTTGAGGTTAGGGAATGCTACCTAATGTTGTCATGCATGGTTTGAATCCTAGAGTCTATCATAATCATCCTTAAACAAGGAGATTAGAAATCCTAAGGGAGCATGGTAATGAAAAGAGAAGAAGAAGGAAAGCATAAACCAAATGCAATATGTAATATGTAAACATGCAAACATCTTATGCACATTCAGAATGATAGTGAGGGAGGAAAATAGTGTGGGGCAAAGGCCTACACAAGCTCATCTCAACCTCAATCATGTGTATGAATGCAAATAGAAAGGACGAGAAATAATGCATAAGGTAAAATGCATAACAATCCACAAAACAATTCACAAAGGAATGCAAAACAAACCCTAAGGCCATCAACATGGAAGTAGAATGAAACCTAAACCTAAAGGGGATAAAAATAAGAAAGGAAAAAAACAATGGTGTCCCCAAATATCATTCAACCAAAGTATCATCATGATTTGTGCAAAAGAAGCACAAAAAGTGTCCTAAAAGTTCACCATCTAAGACATGCTTCAAGTACCTCCACAGGAGGTACTAAGCTATCTCAAATGGTGTCCTTTAATCATGGGACATAAATGGGAGGGAGAGAAGGGTGCACAAAAGCAAAAGCATTCTTATCAAGAGGAGATGCAAGCTAAAACATGTAAGAATGCAAAACATACATCATGTGAAACCCTAATTGAAGACTCTAAAAGATGCACAAACTTGAACAAGTTATAAACACAATTTGGACCTATAATACAACATACAAACACCTCAATATGTCTATAACATGAATACACCAAAATTAGAGGCTCAAACAATGCACACAAACCAATTAGAACACAAACTAGCTCATGTATTAGGGTAAACATCACACAAGGATGACCTAAAATGAAAAATACACCAAAAATAGCAAACATATCCAAAAATTTCCAAATAAAATCCTAGATGAACCCTAAGGTGTTAGGAACCAAGGGTCAAAATTATGGAGACTAAGTCTAAGCAACACTATGCAAACAGAATTGAAATTCAAAGGGATACCCTAAAAGCAAGGGTAAATCGAGGGTCCTAAAAATTCAACTAAAACCCTAACCAATTGTCAATAAAACCAGGGGTAAAAAATGTCCAAAAATCATCTAACATGTCAAGAATATGCTAAAGAAAAATCAGCCATTAACATGAAGAATTCATCACAAAATAAAATCAAGAACATGGGATGCATTTTTAATCCCACTAAAATACCTCAAATGTGAAAAATCAAATTTAATTAGAAAATGGCTTTAAAAAATAAGTGAAAAATTTCTAAAATCAATTAACACTCTAAAATGTCTAGAAAATATTTTTTGGGATTTTTATCATCATCAGAGGTATTTTATTTGAATTAAAATCACAACTGAAAATAAGATGGAAAAAGAAGGAAAAAGAAAATAAAAATGAAAAAAAGTTGGTGACAAATAGCAAATACATGCAGTTCATTCAGTGGGCCAAGCACGCAGGGAGGTGTGAGTATCAATTAGGCCCAGGATCCCTCAAGAATCTAGGGTTCAAACTAATTTATCCCTCAAGAATTGTGTAAAACGAATCAAACCATTTTGGAGCATAATTCAAGAATCATCAAGAACAGTTATCAAACCAATCCAGAAATGGCCTATGATGATAGGGCTTCAAGAATACATGAAAATGGCGCATGATTGATGCATGATCAGAGAGAAATCATGAATGGAAACTTACCTAACGGAGTGCCTCCATTGGGCCTTGATTTGTGGATGAAACTTATGGAAAACCAACCAGAAAGCTTTAAGGAACTTCAATGGAGCCTGCTATCACCTTCAATTGGATTCAATTGCCTTGAATTTTGACTTCACTTTTCCACTTTTTCCTTCACTCGTGCAACTGAATTCTGTTACAATTCTGATCCAAATCACCTTCTTTTTCATTTGTGAATCATCTGAGGATTATATTCAATGGATCTAAGCACAATTGGAGGCCCGATTGTGGCCTGTTATCATTAATTGAAAAAAGTCCATAATTGAGTTTTGAAGCTTGAAAGTGCACACGAATTCTGGCTCCAATGGCCCTTGCTTTGGTTCAGCTAGCTTCCTTATGCTTCCTTCTGATCAAAGGGATGAGATTAATCCCTTGAAATGATCTTGTGGTTGATTTTGAATGTGTAGCTTTATGGTGAAGTAACTTGAAAAATGGCATGTCAAAACTCATCAAAAATCCATTTTGATATTGGCATTGTATTTGTTATGTTTAAGGGACTCAAGAAATGCATAAACTTGTCATGAAATGGTTCAAAATGAATTTAATTGAATTTGCCCCTTTTAAAGCCTTTTTCCATGAAACTTCTTCCCCAATTTTCATATACAAAGCAAACCCATGATAGCTTGATGTTTGATGATGAAAATGAGTTCATTTGATGCAAGTTTGATGTAGGAGAAAGTTCCATTTGGAGTGTGCAAAGCCATGAAAATGACATACAACCAAAATGGCCTAGAATCAAAGTTTTCCAAAATACCCCTGCCTTGAAAGCCTCATATCTTGAGCTCTACAAATCAGATGAGAGACTTCTAGTACTTTTTTGAAGGTAAGATCATAAGGAACAACTTTCATGTTTGGGTCAAAGTGAGGAGAAACATCCTTCTAGGTCAAAAATGTCTTGGAAGTTGATTGACTTTTGTTGACCAAAATCACATTCATCTAAGGATCCATAACTTGTCAGCATCATAATTTGATTTCTAGAAACCTAATGGATGATTTCTAGTACTTAAAAGAAATCTAGATACATGCTTTACAAGTTTCATGTTGGAGTCAAGATGAGATGAAACTTGTATCTTGAGATATGTGGTCTTGAAGTTAGGCACTACACAAGGGATTTTACACTGGCAAGCTTAGAAACCCTAGCTTAGCAACTTCTCACACTCTTGAATCTTCTTGATTTGATCTTGGAATAAATTCTTAGGTGTCTCAACACAACATTCCATGATCATAAGGACTTAGAAATGAGTCTTGATCTCCTTCAATTTCCCAGCTGTCTTAGGGTTGACCAGATGAAAACCCTAGCTGCACCACCTTTGACTGAGGCTTCTTGTACTTGGTATAATGGCATGGATAAGCTCTACAATGACCCTCAAGACATTCAATGAGCTCCCACAATACTCCACATCCATAAACATGGACTCAATATCCTCTGATGACCTTCATATGGCCTCCTAGATCGGAGGTGAACCATACTTATTCATCTGCTCTTTCAAAGAACTTTGACTTTCTTCTGATGATGATAAACATTTGGTTGCTTGAATAAGACCTATGGCTTAGGCTTAGAATCTTTGGTGATCTCCTCTTTCTAGGCACACCTCTCCCAATCCCTTGTAAATGAACAAAGGTATGCAAATGTTAATTCTATGAAAATGCAATGAGACATAAACCAAGTAGAAAAAGGTTGCGCAAATTTTGGGGTGCAACAACTGCCCTATTCAAGTGACTTGGACCTGACTGGGTAAAAAGCGAACGACTTTCCACCAATCAAGGTAAAAGACGGTTGAATACCAACAAACCCAGAAATTTGCCAACCGCAGAAGTAAACTGCGAACTCTGAAAAGGGATAACAATCTTCGAAAAAATTTGAACTGACGGTTGCAACGGAAATGAGCTAAATGGTTAACAATCAGAAGCCTCAACCCCGAGTCGGAAGAAACATCTGCTAACACGCAGGCCACGACACTAAGTCGGAAAGAACACAAAATCCTGCAATGGATACGAAATATTTGACATCGCTGTCAGGCACCCACACTCAGTTGACAAAACCTCTGACATCACCGTCAGGCTCCTGTTAAATAAAAACAGGTAACAACTCCAAGCATTGGATCAATAAAGAACTGAACAGTATCTGACATCACCGCCAGGCACCAGTAACATGGTAAAGGCATTTGACATCACCATCAGGCATCTACGGGGGATAAAATTTTCTGACCTCGCCGCCAGACCAACACAAAGTCGATAAACATCTAACATCGTCATCAGATAACCACAAGATTGATATACATCACTTGGCATTGCCACCAAGCTTCTGTAGGGGATAGCAAATTCTGACATCGCCGCCAAGCATCCGCAAACATGATAAACTTCTGACATCGCCGCCAAACCACCAAGTCTAATAAACACCCGACATCACCGCCGAATAACCGCAAAGTAGATAACATCACTTGACATCTCCGCCAAGCCTTGACAAAGTAGATAAAGTACCTGACATCGCTGCCAAGCAACCACAAAGTTGATAAACATCTGACATCGCCTCTAGACAACAACAAAGCTGATAAGGATATGACATCGCCGCCAGATAACCACAAGTTTGATAAGGATCTAACATTTCCGCCAAATAACCACAAAGCTAATAAGGATCTGACATCGCCGCCAGATAACCACAAGGTAGATGAAGATCTAACATCGCTTCCAGAACTCTGCAGAAGACAAACTATCTGACATCGCCGCCAGAACACTGCAGGGAATGACATCTGACCTCGCCGCCAGATCACTACGCATCTGACATCACCACCAGACAAACACAATGCTGAGAAACATCTGACATCACTGCCAGGAATCTGCAAGGGATATAACCAGCCTCGGATCCGAAGATAAGGACATCTGACATCGCCGCCAGGCCTTCGCCAAATAAAAGCGAGTAACGAACCCAAAAAACCGGATAGGCAAGAAACTGATAATCACCTAACATCACCGTCAGGCATTCATAGAATTGATAACCATCTGACATCACTGCCAGGCATCCGTAAAGTTGATAAACGTCTGACATCGCTGCCTGGCATCCACTGAAACTGATAAATTGTCTGATATCGCCGCCAGACATCCTGTTGAAACTGATAAATGTCTGACATTGTCGCCAGACATACGCTAAATAAAAGCGAACCACAAACCCGAAGGTGAAGACTTATGACATCGCTGTCAGGAATCTACGGAATTGATACACCTCTGACATCGCCATCAGTAACTTGTAAGGGATGAAGAATCTGGCCTTGCCGTCAGATCAACACGAAGTCGACAAATTTCTGATGAGAAATCCCAAAGGAACTCCGCTGGAGAAAAGAGAGAACTTGAACAAGTAACCCTGATGGGGAACAAAGAAAAACTCAACCAAGTAACTCTATTGGGGGAGTATATGATGAGATAGACATATCTATCATGAATCTTCTATCGATGCCTGAACACTTGTATGGACTTGGAGAATAGAATATCACAAACCGAAGCCCGGCGACACCGCTGGGGAATAACATAAACCAAGGGCGAAATAAATGTATCAAGTTTGTCGGGACTGAAAACCACATGGGCAGGGATAACGATCACATGTGGGAGATATACCTGAAAGCAAAGAGGTAACAACCTAACTTATGTTTCAGAATGCATATGTTTGAAAATGGCATAATGCTTCATACGAAATGGAAATGCTACACATTTGGGTAGATGCTACGCACGCATGCAAAATGCAAAGGAATCGCTCCAATAAAATAAATGTTGGAGAGAAGAAAACCAACTCTGTCGGGGATCAAACCAAACCCTGCTGAGGATAGCTCACACGTGCCAACGATGATTGGACTTACGCTGAGGAAACGAACTCTGGATGGCTAACTCAGCTAGGGAAAATGCCAGGGACGACCTTCCAGCATACGAGCTCTTATGGGGAGATAAACGAATCTACTGGGGGCAAACAACCTACTAAACAACCACTCTCACCTGCTGAAGAAACACAATGCCCTACCTGGCCTTCCAGGATACGGGAAATTCGGCTGAGGATAGACAACCAGACGTTGGAATCAATTTTATATGCCGGGGAGAATACAACTCTGCGGGGAATCAACTCTGCCAGAGACCTCGATCCGAACTGCTGAGAGCTGACTACTTACAGATAATCTGCTGGAGAAAATTACGTGTTAACCTACTGCTGGGAAAGATTCCACACCTGCCTGGTGGAAGGAAGTCCGATCTTGACTTGCTGGGGGAGTAGGCACATGCCTGCAATCTGAGGGGATTAAATGTGTACTGACCAACTGTCAGGGATAAGGATACACATTGGACTACTCCTTTAACCATGCATACAACTCCACTAGGGATAGAGATGAAAACTCTAATTTTTGTGGAATGGACTCTGGTTGGGGAAGAAAGCGAATTTCATCCATACCTTTTGCCCCCAGGGGTAACGACCCTGCAAAAATGAACAAACAAACAAGATATCCTACACGAAAGGAGCTATCTCAATCGTCATTCACGATGTTGTTCAGTTAAATCAAAGTTTTAACAATTATTGGCCAAGGCCTGTAAGTTTATACATGCGCAAGTTTATCAAAAACATCGGGCATTTTTTCCACAAACAAAACAGTAACAGTTAAAACAAAGCAAACAGATTACTGAATAGTATATGTTTATTGATAAATGGCCTGTAAATAGGCAAAGTTTTACAACAAATGCAACCCCTGAAAAGAGGAAGCTGCGCAAAAAGCATACAGATATGTACAAAAATAAACAAAAGTGTACAGACATGTCAGCAATGTGGTGTAGACGAACACCATGAGCTGATCCCTCTATGACTCGCCTGACTTCGATGTCTTTCCGATGCTCCATCTTCAGAAGAGATTGATTTGGATGAACGACCCTCAGGTCTTCCCAAACCACTAAGCAATGAAGTATCACGCGCAGATTGCAGTAATTTGCTTTTCAATCCCTAACCTTTGCCTGAATCGCCCTTGCGGGTTTTCAATTCATCGGGATACCCATTTTTGCCAAAGTCGCCCTTTCGGGTTTTCGACTTTGCGGGTTTACATTTTTTCACTTATATCCCTAACTTTTGCCCGAACCCATTCTTTTTATGGTTCGCGGGATGCCCCATTTTTGCCTGGAATCTCTTTTTTTTTCCAGCGGGTCATTTTAAGAAAAGTATTTTTTAACTACGTCCGCGTTCACAAGGGATGTAAAATCCTCACCATCCATGGTGGACAACAACAAGGCTCCTCCGGAGAAGACCTTTTGAACAACGTATGGACCTTCATAGTTGGGAGTCCATTTGCCCCTGTGATCTGATTGTGGCGGGAGAATCTTTTTCAACACAAGATCGCCCGTCTGAAAGCTTTAAGGGCGCACCTTCTTATCGAAAGCTTTCTTCATTCGGCTCTAATACAACCGGCCATATGCAATAGACGCTAGCCTCTTCTCATCCAACAGGCTGAGATGGTTCAATCTGCTTCGTATCCATTCTGCCTCATCGAGCTTGACGTCGACCAGAACTCTTAAGGAGGGAATCTCGACCTCCAATGGTAGGACAACTTCCGTACCATATACCAACGAGAAAGGAGTTGCCCCGGTTGAAGTGCGTACCGTAGTACGATAACCATGAAGAGCAAAGGGCAACATCTCATGCCAATCCTTGTTAGTGACAACCATCTTTTGCATTATCCGCTTGATATTCTTGTTGGCCGCTTCAACAACGCCGTTCATCTTCAGACGATAGGGCGATGAGTTGTGATGCTCGATTTTGAAGTTCTGGCATAATTCCTTCATCATCTTATTGTTAAGGTTTGGACCATTATCAGTAATGATCCTCTCAGGCACTCCGTATCTACAGATGATGTCCCTCTTTATGAATCGGGCTACCACTTTATTCGTGACATTGGCGTACGAAGTTGCTTCGTCCTATTTGGTGAAGTAGTCGATGGCGACCAGGATGAAATGATGGCCGTTGGATGCGGTTGGCTCAATCTTGCCAATCATGTCAATGCCCCACATAGAGAAAGGCCATGGGGAAGCCATAACATTCAACGGGCTCGGCGGTACATGAATTTTGTCTGCATAAATCTTGCATTTATGGAATTTCTTTGCAAATTTGAAACAATCTGACTCCATGGTTAGCCAATAATACCCTGCTTGTAATAGTTTCCGAGACATTGCATGCCCTCCGACATGTGTACCAAAAGTACCCTCGTGGACCTCTTCCATAAGCAGCGTTGCTTCCTTTTCGTCCACACATCTCAATAACATCAGGTCATGGTTCGTTCTGTAAAGCACATCATTTGGGTTCAGATAAAAATTACTAGACAACCTCCTCAGAGTCTTCTTATCCTGGGCCAAAGACCCTGGCGGATACTCTTGTTTCTTGAGGAAGTTATGTATATCATAAAACCACAGCTTGCCATCTGCAGCTTCTTCAATGGCGAATACGAATGCTGGTCTGTTGAGGCGAGAAATGACAATTCTAGGAGCATCATTCCAGAAATTCACTTTGTACATTGAAGCCAATGTAGCCAGAGCGTCTACCATCTGGTTCTCCGCTCTAGGCACGTGATGGAACTCTACCCGATCGAAGAAGGGCAACAGCCTCCTTGCATAGTATTTGTAAGGAATCAGATTAGGCTGCCGTGTCTCCCACTCTCCTTTGATTTGATTAACAACAAGCGCTGAATCACCGTATACATCGAGATTCTTGATCCTCAGATCAATGGCTTCTTCTAAACCCATGATGCACGCTTCATATTCTGCTTCGCTGTTAGTGCACATGAATGTTAGTTTGGAAGTGAATGGGATATGAGACCCATGGGGAGTCGTAATGATTGCCCCAATTCCATTTCCGTATGAATTAACATCACCGTCAAATATCAATTGCCACTGAGAACTCCTCTCTGGCCCTTCGTCGGGTAATGGTTCTTCGCAGTCCTTTCTTTTAAGGAACATAATGTCTTCATCAGGAAATTCAAACTTCATTGGTTGATAGTCTTCGATAGGCTGTTCAACAAGGAACTCTGACAGAACACTTCCTTTGATGGCTTTCTGGGAAACATATTGGATGTCGTACTCTGTCAGTACCATTTGCCATCTGGAAATCCTGCCTGAAAGTGCTTGCTTTTCAAAGACATACTTGATCGGATCCATCTTTGAAATCAGCATGGTTGTATGATTAAGCATATACTGTCTCAAACGTTTGGCAGCCCAGGCGAGTGCGCAACACGTTTATTCAAGCATCGAGTAACGAGACTCACAATCTATGAACTTTTTACTCAGATAGTATATTGCGTGTTCTTTTCTTCCAGTCTTGTCGTGTTGACCGAGAACACAATCCATGCTGTTCTCAAGAACCGTTAAGTACATGATTAATGATCTTCCAGCTACTGGAGGTATCAATATCGGAGGTTCCTGCAAATATTCTTTGATTTTGTCAAATGACCTTTGGCAATTATCATTCTAGCCGACCGCCTGATCTTTTTTCAACAACTTGAACATTGGTTCGCATGTGGCCGTGAGATGAGATATGAACCGAGCAATGTAGTTCAACCTCCCTAAGAAGCCACAAACCTCTTTTTCTGTCTTCGGCGCTGGCATCTCTTGTATAGCTTTTATTTTTGCAGGATCTACCTCGATTCCCTTTTTGCTAACAATAAACCCCAATAGCTTTTCGGACCGTACCCCGAAAGTACATTTGTTAGGATTCAACCTCAATCTGAATTTCCTGAGTCTTTTAAATAGTTTCTGTAAATTAACCAGATGTTCTTCCTCCGTTTGGGACTTTGCTATCATGTCATCAACATATACTTCAATCTCGTGATGAATCATATCATGAAACAAAGTGACCATAGCCCGCTGGTAGGTTGCCCCTACGTATTTCAACCCAAAAGGCATTACCTTATAACAAAACATCCCCCACGGCATGATAAATATCGTTTTCTCCATATACTCCAGTGCCATCTTGATCTGGTTATAACCGGAGAAACCATCCATGAAGGAAAATACAGAAAATTGAGCAGTATTGTCGACTAATATATCAATGTGAGGGAGCGGGAAATCATCCTTTGGGCTTGCCTTATTCAAATCTCGATAATCAACACACATTCGCACCTTACCGTCTTTCTTTGGTATAGGCACGATGTTGGCGACCCACGGAGGGTAAGTGGTTACGGCTAAAAATCCTGCGTCCAACTGCTTCTAGACCCCTTCCTTGATTTTTATAGCCATGTCTGGTCTCGTCCTTCTGAGCTTCTGCTTGACCGGCGGACATTCTTCGCGCAACGACAAGCGATGAGCCACTATATCAGTGTCAAGCCAGGGCATATCTTCGTAGGACCAAGCAAAAATGTCACTATACTCTCGAAGCATCTCGATTAGTCTTTGCTTGATGTCACTCTGCAGCGCAGCCCCTATTCTGACATTTCTGACAACTTTTTCAGAACCCAAATTGATGACCTCAATCTCTTCCTGATGAGGCAGAATGATCTTTTTTTCTTGTTTCAAGAGTCTGGCCATCTTTTCCGGTAAGTCGTCATCCTCATCAATCTCTTCTTCAGCTTGAAATATCGAGTGATCAAAGTCGAAGCGAGTCATAGAGGGTTCTGAATCGGTGTCATCTGCAATTATGTGAGTCCTGCAATAACAATGGTTAAATGCTTCAAATTATATGCAACACATTGCCATTTTATTGTTAAACATAAAACAGGAATAAAAAGGATCATAAATTTTGAATGAGAAACAACGGCCTTTGATTTATTGATAAAATGTTCAAATATAAACAAGCAAGGCTCTAACAAAATACCACTATGCTCCGGGTAGAACATAGGGTCGTACAATAATCGGAAAAATAGATCATTACTGTTCAGTAGTCACTTGAATGAATTCCTGGATAGACCAATTGTGCAGACTCTGTCCTGGTGTGCAAGGCTTGATCCAAGCATCCATATCGTAGTCGCTGTCTCCTTCTTCACTATCTGAGACAACGTTGATCCTTTCGAAGATAACACCCCCGGGGTGAACAACACTGGTCCTTTGTAGCACGGTGCGCCCTGTGAGGATGATGAAGCAGACGGGCTGTACCCCAAACCAAATTTATCCTACTTGTTGGGGATATCCAACACCTGGCCCCAACCTTGTGCTACTCCAAACTGCACTGCCGCATGGGCTTCCTTGAAAGAAGATATGGCCATTTCGGGCGCTTTGCTCGTTGCAGGAGACTTGTCCTTAACTTGGACCATTTCGAATGCCTGATAGAGAGTTTCGTGGATCTCCCCATCCACTTCCACATATTTGAATGACGATAAATGGCTAACCATTATGTCTTCTTCTCCATATACGGTGACGATGCTGCCACCAATCATGTATTTGAGTTTCTGATGCAGCATGGAAGTCACAACTCCCGCTGAGTGAATCCACAGACGGCCTAATAAGCAGCTATAAGCCGATTGGATGTCCATTATATAGAACACTGCATCGAATACCTCATGCCCCACCTCTCCGAACACTGACCGTCTGGTTCCGTCGAAAGCTCTCACCACTAAATCACTAGGCGTGCACATCGGCCCCTGAGTGTCTAGTTTCATTAATGCTTTCTTAGGGAGTACATTTAGAGATGACCCGGTGTCCACCAAAACATGGGACATAACAGCTCCACGACATTCAATCGAAATATGCAACACACTGTTGTGATTTCTGCCCTTCGGCGTCAAATCTAAGTCTGTAAAACCAAGACCATCCATGCGTTTACGTGTGGGACAACTCCTTCGAGTTGGTTTACTGAAATTTCTTGAGGCACGTACGCAATATTCAATATCCTTAGCAATGCATTTCGATGTGCTTCAGAGCATAGCAACAATGACAATATGGAAATTTTAGAAGGAGTTTTCTGTAGATGGTCGACTATCTTGTAATCGCTCTTTCGTATCAGCCTCATAAACTCTTCTACGTCTTTCGCCAAAGGCTCTTTCTCTCCAGCCTGAGAGGTTTCTTCTACCACCGTTTTACCCTTTCCTTTGTCTGCTTTATCATCCACCACTTCGGGTGGTGAAAAGACTCGACCACTTCGGGTAATTCCTCCAGCCCCCACAAGATTGTCCACTGAGTCAACAAGTGGACCCTTCAGACCTAATTTCTGTCCATTGCAATACACCTCAGCTTCGTAGTTCCATGGAATTGCTTTGGTATCTTCAAACGGAACGGGACCAGCTTTTGTAATAACAATTGTTGGCGGCTTAGGTGCAGAAATGGTAATGGTTTTGTACGGAATAGAGATTGTTGCAATCTCATCCCTCTTCTTAGCTATCAACTCTTCAGACTTATTCTCAACAGCCTGATCAAACTGCAATACCCCACTATCAATCAGACCTTGGATATAGCCCTTTAATCGCACACATCCCTCAGGATTATTCAGACATTTGGCACAATCTTCAGTACAACTCGGGTAAACACCCCCCTTCAACAGTCTAGCCTTCATGAAGCTCAACGGTGTCTTCAGTTCACTAACATCCGCTATTAAATCTAAACCATCATCCTTGATAATTTCACTAACTCCGGCTTGTCCGTGATTTGGCATAAGATTTTGTATAACGTTGGGTGCGTCATGGGAGAAATTCATTGCCTTGCTATCAATCATATCATGCACCTTATACTTGAAAGCCTTACAATTATCGATATTGTGCCCTGAGGTACCTGAATGAAACTCGCAGCGGGCATTCGCATCATACTCGGCTGGAGGTGGCCCGGTCAGAGGAGCCATCATCCTCTTTTGAATAAGCTGCAATTGCAGCAAGGTCTGGAGTAACTGCGAATACGGCATTGGCAGCGTGTCCAACACTCTGTTCACTACTTGGCCTCGATTCTGGTATCGCTGTTGAGTGTGATTCTAATTCTAACTCTAATTCTATTGTTGTTGTTGTTGTTGTTGTTGTGGTATCGGAATTATGACGCTAGCAACCTATTGCTGGTGATACTGATGCTGAACTTTACCTTTTCCCCGAGAACTGGACACCGAACTAGTCTCACCTTCTCGCTTTTTACCACCAAATACCTTCTTTCCTCCTCCAGCTGAGGGCACTTCGTTTGACTGAATCTTCCCGAGCTTTATGCCGTTCTCTACCCTTTCTCCTGTGATTTTCAAATCAGAGAAACTGCCTGACATACTGTTGATCAACTTTTCATAGTAGACCCCGGGTAGAGTAGCAACGAACATATCTATCAACTCGTGCTCCACCATTGGGGGTTGTACTCTTGCCGCAAGTTCACGCCACCTCTGGGCGTACTCCTTGAAGCACTCATTATTCCGTTGGGAAAGTTTCTAAAGTTGGACCCTGTTGGGAGCGAGGTCGCTGTTATATTGGTAATGTTTTACAAAGGCCTCAGCCAGGTCCCTCCAACTTCGGATATTGATGGGCTCCAACCCCATATACCATTCAAGAGACGGCCCAGACAAGCTGTCCTGGAAGAAGTGCATCAGCAGTTTCTCATTGTCCGAATACGCAGATATCTTCCGGTAGTAAGAGTGCAAGTGGACTCTTGGGCATGTGGTGCCCTTATATTTCTCAAAGTCAGGGACTTTGAACTTTAGAGGCACTTTCAAGTCTGGGATAAGTCCCAGATTGTCCATGTCGAGACCCATGGCATTTTGGTTCTCAAGAGACCTCATCTTTTCCTCAATCAACTTGAACCTCCTATCAGCTTCAGAAGGCAACTCAGCAACCACAACCCTCGGTGTGAACACATCATCATGTCTGTCTTCATTCTACAGCTGATCCACATTACCATGTGCAGCACAGGTGGCATCAGGCCCATGAACATTCCCATTAGCAGTATTACCATTTCCAGTATTACCATTTCTAGGATTCCCAAAACCAATGTTATCGAAACCAACAACATTACCAGAACCAGCGGCATTTCCATTACCACTACCATCACCATTCCCTCCAACAGTAGGGATAACCAAAGTAGGTATAGAGCGGGCATGAGGAGTCCCATTTTCATTGAGAGGAGGATTAGCAGTCTGTCCTCCGTGAAGAACACCGTTACTGTCAACTCGTGCAATCAAGGGCTGCACCAAAGTACGGAGTTGTTCCTGTCCGTTAGCGACCCCTTGCATGAGGTCCATGAACTGATTCATCCTTTCCGTTAACTCTTGCATCTCTGACTGGATTTTCTCCATCACTCTTCTCTGATTTCCTCGGGTAGCGTACCGGTGAGTTGTTCCATCAGCAATCCTGAAACACACTAACGGAGAAACAGAGATGAGATAAATGGTCATGCTGTACCTGTTATGCAAGAATGCTATGCAAATGCAGACATGTATCTATGCATTAGGGACGTTTCCCCTTGATTCTAGTTCCAGAATGGCAACGAGACAATAGGAAGCCATAAACCAATCATAGAGCAAAAACCTCATATATATAACCAACAGCCCAACAGGAAAAGTTCAAGCATATCAACTAAGTACAATAGAGCAACCTTAACCAACAAGATTGGTGATGGTCAACACAATAGCAATAACAAGCCACAAGCTACAAGGAAATGGAAAACAATCAAGTGTGACACCAGGCGCGAAACTCTTCTAACAACTCCTGTGTCTCAAGATGATCCGTTCTGGTGAGTAGCCCCTGAATAAGCAGCTCTCGCTGGCTAACGGTACGCTGTAGACCCTCAGTGTAGTCCTCCCAGGCTCCTTCCCCCAAACACTCCTCAAGCTTGCACCTCTTGGAATATGCTTTCAGCCTGCAATCCTCCAAGTTTGCAATGGCTTCGTTTAACCTGTACTCAGTGTCATGCCTGAGTGATGCCTCTGCTGCAATCTTATCATCTTTGACTCTGAGCTGAGTCTTCAACTTGGCGATCTGCTGCTTCAAGCCGTCTTCGCGTGCTTTATTGTTGGTGAGGGTTGCATTCCATTGGGCGTTGAACTTGGAAATCTCCAAATAAGCTTTATCCAAGTCCTGCTTCTTAGAGGCAAGAACACTGCTGACAGCCTTTAAATCCAAACCCAAGCGTTCCCGAGCATCAGTTTGCTTGGTCAAGTTTGTACCCAATTGTTGCACCCCAAAATTTTCCCAACCTTTTCTTAACTTGGTTTATGTTTTATTTCATTTCTTTCTAGCATTTCATCAAGAAGTGGGCAATGGTCTTGTGAAAGGATTGATGGGTGTATGTGAGCCAGCTCCTAACTTGGAGGTCAGTTCAAGATCATCAGAGGATTGTGAATTCATAATTATGGATATAACATGTTGAGAGAGCTCATTGGTTGCTTTGAGAGCCATTTGGAGCTTATTAAAGTTGTTGTATGAAGTGGAACAAGCCACAGTCAAGAAAGTTGCATCTAGGGTTTTCATCTGGTAAATCCTCAGTCAATTGTGAAATTGAAGGAGATTAAAACTCAATTCAAAGTCTCTATGGTCATGGGATGTTGTGTTAAGATACATGGTATATCATTTCAAGTTCAATTCATCAAGGATTAAGAGTGTGAGAAGTTACTAAATTAGGGTTCTCAGTGTAAAATCCCCTGTTTAGTCCTTAACTTCAAGACAACTTACCTCAAGATACAAGTTTCATCTCACCTTTTGACCAACATGAAACTTCTAGAGCATGTTCTTAGCTTTCGTTTGAGTACTATAAGTCCTTGATTGGATTTATAGAACTCAAGTTATGATCCAGACAAGTTACAGGTCATCAGATGAATGTGATTTTGGTCAACAAAAGTCAACCAACTTCCAAGCCATTTTTGACCTTGAAGGATGTTTCTCATAAACTTTTGGCCAACATGAAAGTTGTAGATCTTGGTCTTAGCTTTCCAAAGAGTACTAGAAGTCCTTCATCTAATTTGTATAACTCAAGTTATGATGCTTGCAAGTCAGGGGTATTTTGGAAAAGTAAGATTATAGGTCATAAAATTATAGGTCCATTTCCCCAACTTGCACACTTCAAATGAAGATATTTCCAACATCAAACTTGCTCCAAATGGTGTTATTTGTTTAACCAAGCATTGAGAAGTCATGGATTAGGCTTAGAATGAAGAATTGATGGGAGAATTTTCATGGAAGAAAGCTTAAAAGGGAAAAATTGGAATTAATTCATTTTTGATCATTTTTGTGCAACTAGGTACATATTTTGAGTGCAAATCATATTTTATCCACATTGGAAATTTTAGGATTTGAGTTTGATGTGTTTTGGTGAGCCATTTCCAAGTTTACTTCATCATGAAGTTACTTAACAAACATCAACCATTGAGATTAAACAAGGGCTAAATCCTAGCCATTCACACTCCATGTGTTACCGGCAAGCATTTTGGAGCAAATTGGAGCCAAATTTGAAGGAATTTCGTGCATATGAGAGAGCTCCAAAATCAAATTCCATGAATTTTTAATTGGGCTCTACAAGCTGCCATTGTGCTTTATTTCTATAAAGATCCATCACATATAAGATTTTGATCATGAACAAATCATCAGAACTAGAAATTGGAGGAAGAGTGCTCAAGAACAACTTTGGAAAAGTGGTGAAAAATTGAATTTCGAATTTGGAGAATTAGCAAGAATCAAGGCAAATCAAGCTTGCAAACATCTCTAGGAAGGATCACTGAACGTTTCTGGATACTTTTCTTCAAGTTTAAGCATCAGTTGAAGGCTCAGTGGAAGTTCTCCACTAGGTATTTACAATTCAACTTTACACTCTAGATATGCATTGATTCACTGCCATTTTTACATATTTGAGACCTAGACAACATGTAGATCATTAATATATAAAACGAACTGGCATTTGTGATGATTGTTGGTGGATGCTCAAAAATGTTTGGATCTGATATGGCTTGTGCTTGTGTTATTTTGATTAATTGTTGCTTGATCTGTAATCTCCATGACCTCTAGATGATTTCTGGATAATTTGTTTGAATTTGATGAGATTTTGATTTTGGTGTACATTTCTGTTTGCCTTTGATTTGAAGTTGTGGTGAGGAATTAATGGAAATTGACCTTGGATTCTTGATCCTCGTGAGTTGTAGACGAGGTTTCATATAAAATTTGTTGGAATTGGTGAAGTCTTGACCGGAGCACCGTTGCTCTCGCAGGAGAAGATGACCGGAGTCTTCTCCGGCCACCATAGACCTTCCCTCCCTTTTGGTTTAGTTTGAATGAGGAAGATGACTCCCCAGCTGTTAGATCAAGTGGACTCCTTTGACTAGGTAAGCTCATCCAACGTGTGTGGTTCATTCTGAGGAAGTTTGACTAGGACTTTGTGACGTGGCAAGAGGAGAGATGTTGGATTAGTATACTTTTTGTTTGGACGTGTGAGATTAGGACTCACCATGTGGTGTAGTCAACTGAGATGCACTGAATCCTCTATGAAACGCACCGTTTCATCTAATCCCCTTCAGCGTATACGTGGCGCGCCTTCATCCCTCAGATCCCTTGACCAGTAATCCAATCTAGTGGCTGTGTGTTTTTCCTTGTTTTTTTTATTTCCTTTTATTTCTTTTATTATTTTCTTTTTATTTTGGTTTGATTTTAATTAATTAAAAATAGCTCCAATATCCCAAAAATTCCACAAAAAATATTTTTACAAACCTTGAGATGTCTATTATTTTTAGAAATTTTTTATTTTATTTTTCAGATTATTTTTCATTTTTAAATACAATTAAATATTGGAGGTGTTTTTAATTGAATTAAATTGTGCATTGCTTGTTCTTTTATTTGTTTCTTCCATTTCCTTTGGGTCCAATGAATGAAAATTGATCCTCATATCCATGATGAGTTGAACAATTTTTTAGGACCATTTTTCCCCTGGTTGGTTGACTTTAGGGTTGACTTTTGGTGCTTTTCTTTTGACCCTCGATTCTCCCATTTCAAAGTGGTACATCTTGAATATTATTTTCTTTTGATGGTGCTTTGAGGGGATATTTGCTTTGAGCTTTTGGACTCTTTTTGCCAACATGTTTAGCTACCTTGTGCATTTTATTTGGTTATTTTTGAGCCATTTTCCTATTTTTGAGGTAACTTGCAAGTCAAGTTACCTCCAAGGGAGGTTCACACATGTACCTTGACCTAGTTTGACTTGGATATGACATTTTTGGATCCTTTGAACCCTGAATGCCTTTTGTTTCATGTTGCTAACATGTTAAGGATGATGTTGGTTCAATTTTAGGTCATGATATTGTTTCTTCCTTGTTCATTTGTGTGTTTCTTTTTAAGCTTTCAACTTGAACTCCTATGTGATGCATGTTTGCTTCCTTTGTGCTCTTACTTGCATTTCTTCTTGTTTTGTTTTGATATTGCTTTTGAGCTTTCTTCTTTTCATCTCCTTTCTGTCCAATGACTTTGGAACCTCATTTAAGGTATCTTAGTCCCTCCTGAGGAGGTACTTGAAGTATACCTAAAATGATGGATCCTTGAGGGCTCTTTTGTGCTTCCTTTGCACTTGGCTTGTGATGCTTATGGTTGAGTACCTATTATGAGGCCCTTTCTGCCCTCATTTGGTCTCCCATCCTCACTTGGCTTTGGGTTTCTTTTTACTTTTCATTTGGTTTAATTTGGTGGTGTGGTTGATGTTATTTGACTTAGGTCATTTCATCCCACTTTTGGTGTATCTTTGTGTAGTTTGATCTTGTTTGTTTGATTTCTTCTTGTGCTCTTCTTCTTCTTCTCTTTTCTTGCATCTCCATATGCATGCTTGGTTGAGATGATCTTGTGGAGGCTACTGCCCCACACTATTTTCCTCCCACTTTCATTCTATTTGTGCATCTTATGTTTGCATCTTCATTTGCATATGCATTTTCTTCTTCCTCTTTTTCTTTGTTCTTCTTTGCCATGCTCCCTATAAGTTCTCTAACCTCTTGAGGTTATGATAGACATTAGGTGCCTAACCATGCATGATAATAATAGGTAGTTCCCTTTTAAACTCAACTCTAAGTCCACTTTGCATGATAACTTTTAGGATTGATTAGTCTCCCATTAGTGTTTCTTCTCTTCTCATCTTCAACTTTCTTAAAACACTTAATAAAGAATGATAAGTGTTGTACGCTACAAGCCTTAAGCTATTTGGGAAATGATGATTGGGTGGTTGCCTCTCAATTGTCTAGAATTTTAGTATATGTCCTTTGGACGATATACGACACATTCGCTCGTAAGTCATAGTCTTTAGTGCAATATGAGTTACAAATCAAGTTCAAAACACTTCTTCTCTAAAAAACACAAAAACATTTCAAACCTTTTTCATCCTTCGGGATCTTAATCAGGAAAATATTTTCAGATAAAAGAGTGTCGTTAAATCTTAGTTCTACCGCAAACGGTAACGCCTAAGTCTCCAATGGTCGAGCTGCATACACCAACTGCTAGAACTATTTGTTAACCCTACTCGGCCTAAAAAATTTTGAACCAATCTGTGGTGCTTTTAGCCCGAACTACGTTCGCTCTGATCTTTCATACCAGATGAAAGTACGTAGGTATAACACACGATGTCTTAGCGAGCAACCTTTCCCCTTTCTTTAGCCGTAGTTAGTCAAACTACGTTGACTCTGACTTTCCCATTGCACGAGGGAGTACGTAGGCACAGAGCGGCGATGCTCTGCCGAGTCAGTCCTTTTTTCTTTTGTCCATAAGCCTTTAGCCTAGATAATATCAACACACCCTTTTAGATAGACAACAATGCGTGGATCCCGTCGAGTACGACGAACGTGAGGGTTGCTAATAACTTCCCCTTGCGTAACCGACTCCCAAATCTAGACATGGTTGCGATGACCTTGTCTTTCCCTTTTTTTGTTAGGTTTTTTCGATCGTTTCCTTTGAAGGTGAGAAAAACAATTAGGGGGGGGGGTTGAATAAGAGTTTTAAGAAATATGGCAGTAAAAACAACTCAAGATTTTTATCCTGGTTCGTTGAACTCAACTACTCCAGTCCACCTTATCAAAGATGATTTTCCTTTCTCTGCAAGGACTTAATCCACTATTGATCAACTGATTACAATAGAAAGCACTAAGAACAACTGTCTTAGTCTTCTCAAAAACTACTGACCACACCTTAGTCTTCTTAAGGAACTTCTTACAATTTAATGTAAACTAACAAGTGTTTGAATGCTTCTAATAAGCTGTATCACAACTATGATGTTTACACTTAAGATTAAGTACAACAAAAACTATATGGTTTTATGGGAGATCAAATGAGTAAGATCTTGAGAGATTTTCTCTTTTATTAATCAAGCGTGTATTTCTTTCTGAGTGATCTAGCAATGAGCAAAATGAGTGGTGAATTAGAAACCTCTAAATGTTGAAGTAGTTCTCCTTTTATAGCTTTTTCAAATGCTTTGAGTGATGTGCAGCTGAATATAATATTTGATTGTATGACTTTTCATCACCAAAAGTATGGGCAGAGATATGCTTTCTGCAGAAAGGTATGGTTGTAAAAGCCTTGGGATTTGCACCACGTCACTTCTTTGGACAAATTAGCCATTGGTTACTTTGGAAGTAGCACCACGTCTAATCAAGTTTACAACTTCTTCAACAAGCTTCCTTCAGGATGAAGTCTTCATGATCTGCACTTCAGAACTTGTAGTAAGCTTAAAAGGTATGGAATGCTTTAAGATGATCAGAGCTTAAGATGAATGATAAGTTCAGAGTCTTGATAGATGATCAGATCTTTAATGTATCAGAGTCTCAATCTTGATTAGAGTCTTCATTAGAGTATGCAGCAGTATGTGCTAAGAGCGTGAATATTAATGATAAGAGTTTGATTGTCAAAGCCTCAACTTTTGTACACTTCTTTCATTAACGCTTCAGATCATTCTGTAGCTTCTGCTTCAGATCCTTCTGGCAGCGCTTCAGAATCTTCTAATAATCTTGCATCTGATGCTTCAGAGCTTTGCATAGTTTCTTTGTACTTATGTATTTTGCTTCTTTAAGAGTATTTTAATTTTATACCTGAAACAATAATACTTGAACAAATTTTAGAGTGTATATTTACTCATTACAAAATTCCATAAAAGTTATCATCAAAACATAGAGATATAAGAAACACCAATCTGTGTTCTAACAATCTCCCCCTTTTTGATGATGACAAAACATAGGGAATTTTGTTCAATAAAGAGAAATAAAATAAATAACTCCCCTGAGATTAAGAATCTCCCCCTGAAATGAATATTCTAATAGAAGAGAACACTTCCCTTTTTGCTTGAGTATATTTCAGAACCTGGTAGAAATCCTTGCTGAGAGAAAGAATCAGAGCTTGGATGCTTTCCAAAATTAGAGTCTGATAATTTCTTTCAAAATGAAGAGTCTGGTGTATCTTCCAGAATCAGAGTCAAAATTTGCTTTCAAGGATCAAAGCCTGGTTGGATAATTCTCAGGGTAACTTCAGATCATTTTTGTTAGATGAAATAATAAGATCTGAAAGTCTTAAGATTCAATGATAGATTAAAACAATGTCTGAATTTCATTTTAGTATAGCTTATGGATTGAACAATCAAATTCTCTTTCTCCCCCTTTTTGTCATAATCAAAAAAGAATTTTAAGGACAGAAAAGATAACAGAAGAAGAGAAAAACATAATACATAAATGAAAGAAAAAACAACCAGATTTAATCATATCAAAATAGCACAAAGGCATAAGAAGTTCATACAACACATGATAGAAAATAGAACAAACAGAAAACAAGTGCAAAACAAGAATGCAAAGACATGAAAAAGAAAACTAGGGCTGGCGAGAAGCAATCAAGGTCAGAAGATCCATAATCTTAGCAGTGGACTCTTCTTGTTTGGCCATCCAAGTCTTGATCTCTTCAGTGGTCTGTTCCTGTTTTATCATCCATGTTCTGATTTCCTTGACTTCTTGGACAACATCTGGAATCTCAGTCTTCATCTCAGATGCAGAAGGTTCAGAAGTAGATGCAGTTGCCATTGGATGATCAATCTCCATGTCAGATGCAGGAGTATCTTCTAAAATTGCAGAATCTTCAACAGGAGCATCTTCTAGAAGAGGCACTAGAGTTGTGATAATGTTCAGCAGAGTCTGTCTGACCATTTCAGCAAACTTAGCCTTTGCATCATCAGCACAGAGTGTTCTGAGGTCAGATGCAGCAGAGTTGAACTTAGATATAAATCTGTTCCAAGAAGCTTCAGATTCAGCAGGATCCATACTAGCCATGCACTCTTTCTCCACAGAAGCAATTCCCATACGTAATTCCTTCTTGAAATTCTTGAACAGAGTAGAAACATCTGATCTGGGTTTGGGGTTTAGAAAGTCATCTATGGTGACAGGTTGTGATGGTTTAGGAGGTGTTTGAGTTTGTTCAGGAGGTGGGTGATCAGATGATGGATGTTCAGATGGTGGTTGTTCAGATGGTTGTGGTATGGATGTTTGTGGTTCAGATGGTTGTGGTATGGATGTTTGTGGTATGGTGAGTTGAGGAATGGAGGTGTCAGCATCAGATGGTGTTGATGTAACAACATCAGATGAGGATGGTATAAAATCTGTGAAGTTGAATTTGAAGCGAAGAGGGTTGTCAGATGCAGGTAGATCAGATGGTAGTGGTTTATAGGGATCAGGAATTTGTAAGCTAGTTGGTGAGGGGACTTCAGATTCATCAGAATCAGATGATTCAGTTGAATGACATGAAGTTGAAGAGAGGACATACATGGTTGCAAGTGGTGATACATCCAGAATGTCTTCAGGTGGTTGTTGGACAGATGGTTCAGGATTTTTGATGGTTGGTTCTTCTGGTGGTTGAGTAGAAGAGAGTGGTTCAGATTGTTTTTGTTGTTCTGATTGTGTTTGTTGTTCAGAGGATTGTTGTTTTTGTGATTCAGACGATGGTTGTTGTTGTGGTTCAGATTGTTTTTGTTGAGGAGGTTGAGAATGTGTATGAGATGAAATGGGTTCAGATGAATGAGGTTCAGATGGTTTAGGAGGAGATGGTGGAGGTGAAGGCGAGGGTGAAGGTACAGATGGTTTGGGATCAGATGTTAATACCTGGTGAATTGTTTCTCTGATTTCTTCCATAGTAGCTTCTGGAGGATTTTCCTTTTGCTTCTTGTCCTTCTCAGGCTTGTCACCAGCATCAGAGGCTTTCCTCTTGGACTGTGCAACAGATCCTTCCTCAGCCTTTCTCTTCCCGCGCCTTTCTCTAAGAAGATTTGGCAATACTTCTCCTTCCTTCTGTACTATGTTAGCAGGCAGAGGAATACCATCTCTTAAACATTCAGCAATGTATGTCAGAATGATGTGCCTAGGTTCATCAGCACTGAACATAGGAAAATTTGCTAAAGGAATTCTCCTTCTTCTGACGTCTTCAGAGTGAAATTTCTTGGGTTTTCCATCAAGCTCTGAAATGACCTTCATTCTCTTCAGAGTGTTCCCATTGATGACAGAGCCTATAACATAAGACAGATCATCTATCACTCCAGCATCAAACAGATGTTTCACAAGACCATTCTCTGTTAGAATGTCTGATATCAGTCTTCCCATAGGGATCCAAGTTCTGATTTTTCCAGCTTTAACCCTTACTTCTTCTCTTGTTTCTTTGATATGGTTCAAAAGATGACTGAATAGAAGATAAGGTAAATCCACCTTCTTTCCTTTACTCATACAGAACATGAAGTACATTTGTTCTGAATTTACATAATCTGGTGAGTTAGAAGATTTCCTATGAAAGATTGAACTCATGAAGATCTTAGCCCAGATTATATAGACAGGTTTCAGATCTCTGACCTTGTTAGATGGTTCCCCAAAAACACAAACTTCTTGAAAAATGTCAGCCAAATCCACACGATTAGTAGCCATACTTGTGATTCCCTCAGTTTCCTTATACTCAAGTAGTTGTC
Source organism: Lathyrus sativus (assembly GCA_963859935.3). Taxonomy (NCBI): domain Eukaryota; kingdom Viridiplantae; phylum Streptophyta; class Magnoliopsida; order Fabales; family Fabaceae; genus Lathyrus; species Lathyrus sativus. The sequence continues at coordinate 320,281,946 of OZ012735.1, forward strand.
TGATTAATTTTTCAGTGATGATAATTTCCTTCCGAAGAACAGATGAAAGAATGAACTTAGGGCAAACTTGAGCATGTATCCAGAATTCTTTTACCAAAGTTGGATAAACAGGACCCATCATCCTGTCAAAATACTTTTCCCAGTTCTGAGTTTTGATGGTTGAAAGGAGATCAAAACCATTTTCTTTGATGGATTCAAAATCCACAAAGTTCTCACACATAACTTCATGTTCTTTGATTGGAGTGTGAAGAGTTCTCACAGGTGCTTTGTACATAACAACAGTTTGGGATGAACCAGCAACATTAGGAGAAGGTGCAGCAACAGTTGAAGTTTGCATTTGAGCAGATGTTGATGATGGTGAAGCCATTGAAGTTCTTGAGATGCGTCTGGGTTTACGAGAGTTTTTGGGTTTTGAAATGAGATGGAAACAATAGAGAAGGAAGAAATGCATATGAGAGATGAAGAGAGTGTAAAGTGTGATTTGTGAAGTGTGGTGAGAGTTTATAGAAAAAATTTAGGGCATGCAAAAGGACACACAATCTCAAGCGTGCACAAGCATTGAATGAAGTGAAACATAATCATATCAAGCAATTAATGCAAGGAATAAAATCATATCAAGCATTTAAGATTCTGACAGGAGGGGGGAAAATCAAGAGATTTTGGATTTTCAAAGCAATACCTCAAATGTCACTTCAGTATGGTGCACTCTACCTTTCCAGATTCTGAGCTACACGTGTTTTCTTGCATGTGCCTCTGAATCTCTTTGAGAAGTGAAACGTTAGGCAACATTCAGATCCTCTGAGCCTTGTTAGTTCAGATTTACACACAAATAAATAAACACAAAATTGAGAAGAAGAAATACTTTAGAGTTTAGACATTTATCATCTGAAAAAAATTCCATCTGATGAATATTTTATTCTGGACAGAAGTCCATACTTATATTTTTCAGAATGAATTTAAATCTATCTTCAGCAAGGGGTTTTATAAAGATATCAGCCCACTGATGATCTGTATCCACAAAGTTTAAATTGATAATTCCCTTCTGAACATAGTCTCTGATGAAATGATGTTTAATCTCTATATGCTTAGCTTTAGAGTGTAAAATAGGGTTTTTAGATAAGCATATAGCAGAAGTATTATCACAGAAGATAGAAATGTTACTCTCAAAGATCTGATAATCTTCCAGTTGACTTTTCATCCAGAGCATCTGGGTGCTACAACTAGTAGCAACAATATATTCTGCCTCTGTTGTTGAAAGTGCAATTGTGGGTTGCTTCTTGCTGAACCAGGAGATCAGATGACTTCCAAGAAATTGACAGCTTCCAGAAGTACTTTTACGTTCTACTCTGTTTCCAGCATAGTCAGCATCTCAAAATCCAACTAATTTATACTCATCAGATCTTCTGTAACACAGACCCACATTAGTAGTACCTTTCATATACCTTAGAATCCTCTTAACAACTGTTAAGTGTGATTCTCTAGGATATGATTGGAATCTAGCACACAGACACACACTGAATAAAATATCAGGTCTTGAAGCAGTCAAATATAAGAGAGATCCAATCATACCTCTGTAAAGTTTTTGATCAACTTTCTTACTTACCTCTTCCTTACCAAGTGTGCTTGTAGGATGCATTGGAGTCTTAGCCAATTTGCTTTCATTCAGATTGAATTTCTTCAGGAGCTCTTTGACATATTTAGTCTGGTGAATATATGTGCATTCTGGAGTCTGATTTACTTGGATTCCCAGAAAGAATCTAAGTTCTCCCATCATGCTCATTTCAAATTTAGCCTGCATAGACAAAGCAAACTCCTTTCCCAGCATAATATTGGTAGATCCAAAAATAATATCACCCACATAAATTTGACAAACTAGTAAATCTTTCTTAATTGTTTTACAGAAAAGAGTTGTGTCCACTTTGCCTCTGATAAAGTTCTTTTCCAGAATAAAATTACTTAATCTTTCATACCAAGCTCTGGGAGCTTGTTTCAAACCATAAAGAGATTTTTTGAGTTTGAAAACATGATCTACAAATTTATCACTTTCAAAACCAGGAGGTTGATGGACATAAACTTCTTCTTCTATAATACCATTTAAGAAGGCACTCTTAACATCCATCTGATATAGAGTGATGTTATGTTATGCAGCAAATGAGATAAGAAGGCGTATAGATTCTAACCTTGCCACTGGAGCATAAGTTTTAGTGTAATCAATACCTTCTTGTTGACTGTACCCTTGAGCTACAAGCCTTGCCTTGTTCCTAACAACTTCTCATTGCTCATTTAATTTATTTCTCAATATCCCACTTTGTTCCAATAATGTTGAAACCTTTTGGTCTAGGAACCAGATCCCACACATCATTTCTTGTAAATTGATTTAGCTCATCTTGCATTGCAAGTATCCAATCATTGTCACTCAGAGCCTCATCCACAGATGTTGGTTCAATAATAGACACCAACCCAAGAAGTGATGTTCCAGATGATCTGATAAACGACCTTGTTCTTATAGGGTCATATTTCTTCCCAATAATCATTTCTTCTGGATGAGAAGCCTTGATTCTGGATGATCCTTTAACTGTTGGTTCTTCAGAAATATTCATGTTATTCATCTGAGCAGCTAATGGAGTTGCATCTGGCGTAGCTTCTTCTTGAGCTTTCTCTACCTCTGGTTTCTCAGATTCTATGAGAATAACTTCTCCATCTGCAGAGTTTTCAATCTGCTTTGGCTTTTGATTGCCAAGCTTATCATCAAATCTAACATGTATAGATTCCTCCACAATCTGTGTCTCAGTATTGTATACTCTGTAGCCTTTAGAGCGTTCAGAATATCCAAGCATGAAACACTTTTGTGCTTTAGAATCAAACTTGTTAAGATTCTCTTTAGTGTTTAGTATAAAACAAATACATCCAAAAGGATGGAAATAAGAAATGTTTGGCTTTCTATTCCTCGACAATTCATAAGGATTCTTTTCCAGAAGAGGTCTAATTGACACTCTGTTCTGAATGTAACATGTTGTGTTAATTGCCTTTGCCCAAAAATGTTTTGCCATGTTAGTCTCATTGATCATGGTTCTGACCATCTCTTGCAAAGTTCTATTTTTCCTCTCTACAACTCCATTTTGTTGTGGAGTTCTAAGACAGGAGAAATCATGAGCAATGCCATTTTCATTAAAATATTTTTCAAAATGTTTGTTTTCAAATTCACCACCATGATCACTTCTAACTTTAACAATTTTGAAATCTTTTTCAGTTTGGACTTGTTTACAGAAGTCAAAGAACACAGAGTGTGACTCATCCTTGTGTTTTAGGAATTTTACCCATGTCCATCTGCTGTAGTCATCAACAATGACTAATCAATACTTCTTGCCTTTGATGGATGCAGTTTTCACTGGTCCAAACAGATCAATGTGAAGTAACTCTAATGATTTTGAAGTTGAAACAACATTTTTGGATTTAAAAGATGATTTTGAAAGTTTTCCTTTCTGACATGCTTCACAAAGAGAATCTGAGTTGAACTTCAGATTAGGAAGTCCTCTGACCAGATTAAGCTTATTAATCTGAGATATACGTCTCATATTAATATGACCCAATCTTCTGTGCCAGACCCATTGCTCCTCATTAACAGACATAAGGCATTTAACATTCTGAACCTTAAGTTCTGAAAGACTAATTTTATAAATGTTGTTTTTCCTTTTATCATTAAAGAGGATTGAGCCATCCTTTTGACTAACAACTTTGCAACACTTTTGATTAAAGATAATGTCATAACCATTGTCTCTTAATTGACTTATGGACAATAGATTATGAGCTAACCCTTCAACAAGCAAGACATTAGTTATGGAAGGAAGTTTACCATTGCCTATGGTTCCAGAGCCAATTATCTTGCCCTTCTGATTCCCTCCAAACTTGACATCTCCTCCAGATCTAAGCTCCAGACTTTGGAACATAAACCTTTTTCCCGTCATATGTCGTGAGCATCCAGAGTCCAGGTACCATGACTGGAGTCTTGACTTTGCTGCTAAGGATGTCTGCAACATAGATTATCTTATCCTTAGGTACCCAGATTTTCTTGGGTCCTTTTTGGTTAGTTGCCTTAAAGCTTTTTCTGAACTTCTATCTTTCAACATAAGACTTGTTCTGATTAGCTTTAGATTTATTAAACACAGATTTGTTCTGATTAGAACTTGTGTGTTTAATATCATTCAAGATACCAAATGTAAACTGAGAATATAAGGGAGGATACTTGATATCCAGTTTATCTACAGATTTTGGGTTTGAATCTTCATAAGAGAAAGATTTATATCCAACACCTTTTCTATAGTTTCTGCTAATACCATAGATCATTGAAGCCATTTTGCTTCTATCTAGGCTTTTAGTTAGAAACTTTCTGAAACTATAGTCATACTCTTGTAAAATATTTTTAGAGCATGATTCAGATTTTGAATCAGAGTTTAGTTGAGCAGATTCTAAATTATTTTTCAATTGAAGATTTTCAGCTTTTAGTTCATCTATTTCTGATTCAAACTTGTTACTCTCAAATTCCATATGATTTAGAAGCGTTTTGTATTTGAGTTTAACTTTGCTATAGTTTTCAAGAATATCAGATAAACTTTCAACAAGTTCCTGTCTAGAAAGTTCAGCAAATTCCTCCTTAGAATCAGATTCTGATTCTGATCCAGATGATTCAGCACTGTCTTTAATGTCAGCCATGAATGCTACATTTGCACATTCCTCTTCTGACTCTGATGATGAATCAGATGCATCTGAGTCATCCCGGGTAGCCATCATAACTTTCTTTTTGTGATCTGACTTTCTTTTTGGGTTCTCCTTCTGAAGCTTTGGACAATCACTCTTGTAGTGCCCAGGTTCTTTGCATTCATAGCAAATAACCTCTCTTTTTCCAGATCGTCTGTGTCCAGAGGATTCTCCAGATCTTCTGTATCCAGAGTGTTCTCTAGATCTTCTGTGCCCAGAAGATTCTTTGTGTTGATCTGGTTTTCTAAAGTTCTTGAACTTCCTTTGCTTATTCTTCCAGAGTTTGTTGATTCTCCTGGACAGCAAGGATAGTTCTTCTTCATCTTCAGAAGCAGACTCTTCAGAGCTTTCTTCTAATACCTGCAATGCTTTAACAACTTTATTAGATTTTAAAGCAATTGACTTACCTTTCTTTAGAGGCTCATCTTCCTCTAGTTCAATCTCATGACTCCTTAGAGAACTGATTAGTTCCTCCAGCGTAATCTTGTTCAGATCCTTTGCCAGCTTCAGAGCAGTGACCATGGGTCTCCATCTGGTTGGCAAGCTTCTGATTATTTTCTTGACATGATCTGCTGTAGAGTAATCCTTGTCCAGAACCTTTAGGCCAGCAGTGAGAATCTGGAATCTGGAAAACATTGCTTCAATAGATTCAGATTCTTCCATCTTGAAAGCTCCATACTTCTGGATCAGCGCCAGAGCCTTGGTTTCTTTGACTTGAGAGTTCCCTTCATGAGTCATCTTCAGGGATTCAAATATATCAAAGGCAGTTTCTCTGTTGGTTATTTTCTCATACTCAGTATGAGATATAACATTTATCAATATAGTTCTAGCCTTGTGGTGATTTCTGAATTCCTTCTTTTGCTCCTCAGTCATTGATTTTCTGTTAACTTTCTTGCCATTCCCATCAGTGGGATGAACATATCCATCAATAACTAAGTCCCAAAGATCAACATCAAATCCTAGAAAGAAACTTTCCAGTCTATCTTTCCAATAATCAAATTTCTCTCCATCAAACATGGGAGGTTTTGCACTGACTCTTTCTTCATATTTGTTGTTGTTGGGTGTTGGAGTTTCAACAACCATAATGTATATCAACCAAGAGTATCAAGAGTTTTTCCCACTGGATCTTTTCTGGTCACGGTTAAGTGATAGCACAAACAGAACCGGAGCTCTGATACCAACTGAAGGTGAGAAAAACACTTAGAAGGGGGGGGGGGGGGTTGAATAAGAGTTTTAAGAAATATGGCAGTAAAAAAAACTCAAGATTTTTATCCTGGTTCGTTGAACTCAACTACTCCAGTTCACCTTATCAAATATGATTTGCCTTTCTCTGCAAGGACTTAATCCACTATTGATCAATTGATTACAATAGAAAGCACTAAGAACAACTGTCTTAGTCTTCTCAAGAACTACTGACCACACCTTGGTCTTCTTAAGGAACTTCTTACAATTTAATGTAAACTAACAAGTGTTTGAATGCTTATAATAAGCTGTATCACAACTGTGATGTTTACACTTAAGATTAAGTACAACAAAAACAATATGGTTTTATGAGAGATCAAATGAGTAAGATCTTGAGAGATTTTCTCTTTTATGAATCAAGCGTGTATTTCTTTCTGAGTGATCTAGCAATGAGCAAAATGAGTGGTGAATTAGCAACCTCTAAATGTTGAAGTAGTTCTCCTTTTATAGCTTTTTCAAATGCTTTGAGTGATGTGCAGCTGAATATAATATTTTATTGTATGACTTTTCATCACCAAAAGTATGGGCAGAGATATGCTTTATGCAGAAAGGTATGGTTGTAGAACCCTTGGGATTTGCACCACGTCACTTCTTTAGACAAATTAGCCGTTGGTTACTTTGGAAGTAGCACCACGTCTAATCAAGTTTACAACTTCTTCAACAAGCTTCCTTCAGGATGAAGTCTTCATGATCTGCACTTCAGAACTTGTAGTAAGCTTAAAAGGTATGGAATGCTTTAAGATGATCAGAGCTTAAGATGAATGATAAGTTCAGAGTCTTGATAGATGATCAGATCTTTAATGTATCAGAGTCTCAATCTTGATTAGAGTCTTCATCAGAGTATGCAGCAATATGTGCTAAGAGCGTGAATATTAATGATAAGAGTCTGATTACCAAAGCCTCAACTTTTGTACACTTCTTTCATTAACGCTTCAGATCATTCTGTAGCTTCTGCTTCAGATCCTTCTGGAAGCGCTTCAGAATCTTCTAATAGTCTTGCATCTGATGCTTCAGAGCTTTACATAGTTTCTTTGTACTTATGTATTTTGCTTCTTTAAGAGTATTTTAATTTTATACCTGAAACAATAATACTTGAACAAATTTTAGAGTGTATATTTACTCATTACAAAATTCCATAAAAGTTATCATCAAAACATAGAGATATAAGAAACACCAATCTATGTTCTAACATCCGTTCCCTCTCTTTGGGATAAATAACGAAAGTGGCGACTCTTCTGTTTTTCCGCCGGCTGTTTTTCGCAGTTGCGACAGCTGGCGACTCTGCTGGGGACTCTGGTTCCCTATGCGAGTCAATCCTAGCGCTTGTCTGTTTATTTTTTGGTGTTGTATATATGTGCTTTATTTATCTTTCCCACATTTATTTTAGCATCATATATCATTACTGCTATGCTGTGGGGAGGGAAGTTCCACTTAGTGATAAGCCGAACCTGGGCTTGAGTACAAACATAGTATTAGAAGCGAAAAGTAGTGGTGAACCTGTATGTTAGGCATGCACTAGTTCCTATGAAATTTGCGCTCAGACGAGATTCTCTGTGATGACTTTCTTTCCAGCCCAGTGGGCCGTTGAGAGGATTTCAGATTTGAGGGTTGTCGACTCTGGGGGCCGATCATCTGTGATTCAGCTAAGTGAGGCCTCTTCGCGAGATGATGATGCCAAACCAGAAAGGGTAAATGTATTATCATTTTTCGAAAGTCTGTGACACTGATGAACACATAGGATGCTGAACCTTTGTCTGTGGATAGGTCCATACCTGTGAGAGGGATTGGATTATGCAGGAAACCTTGGATTTCAGAATACCCGGTTCTTTACAGTGTGAATCCGTTTATCAGTGGGTCATGTTATCAGTACTTTGTTCTTGCTAAGGCGAAGCGCTGTTTCTTCTCAACCAACAACACGACAGTCTTGATCCCCTATTTGAATTTGCATTTGCATTCTCATTGGCATTTCATTAACACGTGTTTATGTTGCAGGTGTATATTTCCTCTTCGATTCTGGTGATCTTGTTCTCTTGCTGCTGACATGGAGCCCTTGAGGAGGACCCTGGCCTACAAGTTTCCTACGCCTGATATCAGAACTCTGCGAAGTTTGATTTCTCTAGCTGATAAGAAGGTTATGGAGGATTTCAGAGAGTCTTATGGGAGGCTTTTGAGTATTGTTTGCAAACCTTCTTTGGATGAATTGAATGGCCTTCAGACGTTGCTGCAGTTCTATGATCCTCAGTTACGAGGCTTCACCTCTCAGAGTTTTGTTTTGGCACCTACATTGGAAGAGTATTCTGATATGCTGGGAGTACCTATTCTGAACCAGATACCATTCTATCATGTTGAGGGAGAGCCAGATTTGACTGAACTTGCTAAAGCCTTACATGTGGATGCCTCTGAGTTGAAAGGGAAGTTAGCTAGTAGGAATGGCATGTTTGGGTTTCCGTTACCGTTTCTTGTGGATAAGGCTCGACAGTTTGCTAAGAAGGGTTGTTGGGTGGTATTCAGCGCTATATTGGTCCTATGCATTTATGGTATTCTTTTATTCCCGAATATCGCAGATTTTGTAGATGTGGATGCATTCCGTATCTTCGCCTCAAAGAATTCCATACCTACTCTGTTGGGCGATGTTTATCATTCCGTACATTACAAGAACGAGAACAGGAGAGGGAAAAGTGTATCTTGCTGCGCACCTTTACTCTATATTTGGTTCATGAGCCACCTTCCCAAGACTGGTTCGTTCTCTGTTACTGCAGGTACATCGGAATGGTCTGAGCGCTTGATGAGATTGTCTGCCGAAGACATTGTTTGGTTTGATAGGGATGTATTGGGCATTGAGATTATCTATAGTTATGGAAGTTTTCCTATGTTCCGCTGGTCGAAAGGAAAGGTTGCATAAACTATAACCCGACCATTGCTATTAGACAGTTTGGGTATGCACTGAGAGGTCCTCCGAAAGATGAGGAGATACATGAATCTCTGTATCTCACTGGTTTGTTGGAGGGGGATACCTTAGCTAGAGTTGAACATGCTTGGAGTAATGTCCACAGGAGAGGAAAGGTTGCCTTGGGAAAGAGTAATAGTCAAGCTTACGCTCCCTATTTGGTTTGGATTTAGAGTAGAGCCAAAGAGCTGATGATGCCATATCCGTCTGCTAAGCCTATGCACCCTCTTGAGATTGCAGAGCCTACTACAGTAGATATTCAAAAGTATAACCAGGTTTTGCTTGAGAAGGAATAATTGAAGAGAGCTAATGAAGAATTAGAGAAAGAGATCATCCAGCTTCGCAGTGAGAAGATAGATGCAGTTCATTCTTTCAGAAGACAAACCGAGCTTGTAAACAAACTGGGTACGGACCTGACTAAGGAGACTAATGATAGAGAGCGCATAGGCCGAGATTTAAATGCCGCTTACAGTGTCCTTGCCACTAAGAAAGAGGAGTTGAATAAGGTTTACTTGAGGATCTCCAAGTTTGAATTGATATGGAATGCCACACTCACTAACAACAAGGAGCGCAGGGACAGGTTAAAACTTCATATCAGCAAGCTGAAGGCTCAGCTTAATGCCAAAGATGGGGAGATTGCAGTGGAAGCATCACTTAGACGAGACAACGAGTACAGGTTGAAGGAAGCAATCACGAATTTGAAGGATCTCAGGTTGAGAGCTGACTCCAAGAGACGGAGGCTTAAGGCATGTTTCGGGGAAGAAGCTTTGGAGGATCACGTTGATAGTCTACAACATACTGTTAGCCAACAGGATTTGCTTATTCAGGGACTGCTTGCTAGACCGGATCATCCTGAGACATTGAGGCTGTTAGAGGATTTCCGATCATGTCATCCTGCTTGACATGTTCTGTTTATTTTTGTTGTAGTTTTTGCTGTTTATTTGTTGTATTGACCATCGCCAAGCTTGTTGGCTGAGGTCTTTTCCTTATTTGTACTCAGTTGGAGTTTGTACTTTGCCTGTTGGCTTTTGATCTATATACGAGGAGTTGGTATTCTATGCTTGTCCGTAGGGTCTCCATTATTATGTTTTTCTGGAAACTGGAATCGAGGGGGAAATGTCCCTATTGCATAAATACATGTCTGCATTTTAGCATTTTTCTCGCATTTGTAGGTGCACTGAAACTGTTATCCTTATTTCTCTTGTGGTTTACTAGTGTTTCAGGATTGCTGACATGACAACTCACCGTTACGGTACCAGAGGAAACCAGAAAAGACTGATGGATCAGATGCAGGTAGAAATGCAAGAGATGAGAGACCGGATGGCACAACTGATGGAGGTCATGCAAGGGGTTGCAAGCGGTCAGGCGCAACTTCAGACTTTGGTGAAACCTCTGATTGCGCGAGTTGATAATGATGGTGTGTTACACATTAGGATTGCTTCTAACCCTCCTCACATTGAAACTCCTCGGGAAAACAATTATATGCCAACTTTAGTCATCTCTACTGCTGGAGGGGGTCGTCACGCTGCTGGTGCTGGAAATGCGGCAGGTTTTAATCATGCTGGTTTTTCTAATGGTGGAAATGGTAATGGAAATGGCTATGGTCTCGATACTACATGTGCCATACACGATATCATGGACCACACTTGGAATGAGGATAGGCAGAATGATGTATTTTCTCCAAGGGTTATAACTGTTGAAGTACATTCTGAGGCTGATAGAAGGACTAAAATGATCGAAGAGAAGATGAGGTCACTTGAATGCCAAAACTCTATGGGGCTGGATATGTCTAATCTGGGGCTGATCCCAGGCTTCAGGGTGCCACCAAAGTTTAAGGTCTCGGATTTTGATAAGTACAAGGGCACCACTTGCCCTAGGGTTCATTTGAGGTCTTATTATCGTAAGATGTCTGCACATTCTGATGATCAAAAACTACTCATGCACTTCTTCCAGGATAGTTTATCCGGTCCATCGCTAGAATGGTATATGAGCTTGGAGCCCGCTAATGTCTGTAGCTGGAGAGACTTAGCCAAAGCTTTTGTAAGGAACTATCAGTAAAACAGTGACCTTGCTCCAAATAGAGTTCAGCTATAAAATCTTTCTCATAAGAGCAATGAATGCTTTAAAGAGTATGCTCAGAGGTGGCGAGAGCTTGCTGCTAGGGTACAACCATCGATCGTAGAACGGGAGCTTGTGGACATGTTTGTTGCTACTTTACCAGGAGTGTACTATGAAAAGCTTATAAGCAGTATGTCAGGCAGTTTTTCAGACTTAATAATCACCGGGGAAAGGGTTGAGAATGGAATTAAGTTAGGAAAGATCAATGCTGGTGAAGAGTCCTCGGTAGGAGGAGGGAATAAGAAGGTTTTTTGAAACAAAAGACGAGAGGGAGATACTAATGATGTATCCAGTTCACGAGGAAGAAATAGAGGTCAACATCGGTAACATCAGCAGATTGCTAGCATCACTATTCCAGCAGTTCAACAACCACAACAACAACATCGTCAGCAACAACAGCAACAACGACCGCAACAGAATCAACAGGGGTACGGAAGATACCAAGATAGAGGCCAGGCAACAAATAGGCATTTTGATGCGCCTCCTATGCCTTACTCTCAGTTATTGCAGGCTTTGCTAGAGCTGCAATTGATTCAGAAAAGGACTTTGGCTCCTTTGACCGGACCTCCTCCACCTGGGTACGATGTAAATGCTCGTTGTGAATTTCATTCCGGTGCTCCAGGATATAATATTGATAATTGTAAAGCCTTCAAACATAAAGTGCAAGATATGATTGACAATAAGGCGATCAATTTTTCTAATGATGTTCCCAATGTGGTGCAGAATCCCATGCCGAACCACGGGCAGGCTGGGGTTAATGCAATTCTCAAGGAGGAGGTGTTGAATTTGGTGATGGATGTTGATGAACTGAAAACACCCTTAAGCTTTGTGAAATCCAGATTGCTCAAGGGGGTGTTTTCCCGGGTTGTGCTGAGGACTCTGTTGAATGTTCTGCTGATCGTAAGAGAGGATGTGGATTGCTGAGAAGATGTATTCAGGAGATGATGGATGACGGAGTTTTACAATTTCACCGTTCTGTTGGAAGAGAATCTGAGGATTTAGTGGCTGAAGAAAAGGATGAGATGGCGATAATCTCCATCCCGTATAATACTGTTACTATCTATGCACCAAAGCCGCCAACGATAACTATCACAAAAGCAGGTCCTATGCCGTTTGAGAGTACTAAGGCTATTCCGTGGAACTACGGAGCCGAAGTGTATTGTAATGGGCAGAAGGTAAATTTGAATGATTCCCCTGCAAGTTCAGTTGACAATCTCGTGGGAGCAGGAGGTATTACTCGCAGCGGCCGAGTCTTTTCGTCGCCTGAGGTGATTGCTGATAAGGTGGACAAGGGGAAAAGACCGGTAGTGGAGGAAACTTCTCAATCTGGGGAGAGAGAATCTTTGTTGAAAGACGCAGAGGAATTTATGAGGCTGATTCGGAAAAGCGACTACAAGATAGTCGATCACTTGCAGCAAACTCCTTCTAAAATATCTATCCTGTCGTTGCTCCTTTGCTCTGAGGCGCATAGGAATGCATTGATGAGAATATTAAACACTGCTTACGTGCCACAGGAAATTTCAGTTAATCAAATCGAGGGAGTTTTGGCGCACGTAAACGCAGGAAATGGCTTAGGCTTTACGGACCTGGATTTGACACCCAGAGGTAGAAATCATAATTGTGCGCTGCACATATCTTTAGAATGTAGAGGGACTGTCATGTCTCACGTGCTTGTGGATACGGGATCGTCTTTAAACGTACTTCCGAAGAAGGCCCTGATGAAGTTAGATATGAAGGGGTTGATTTGCACACCAAGTTATTTGGTGGTGCGTGCGTTTGACGGAACCCGAAGATCCGTGTTTGGGGAGGTAACTTTGCCGATTCAGGTTGGACCTGAAGTCTTTGATGATGTGTTTTACATCATGGATATCCAGCCGACCTACAGTTGTCTACTAGGTCGCCCTTGGATTCATTCAGCTGGGGCTGTTACATCAACGTTGCATCAGAAGCTGAAATACATGGTAGGTGGTAGCGTTGTTACGGTATGCGGGGAGGAGGATATCATAGTTAGCCATTTATCATCCTTTAAATATGTTGAAGTGGATGGAGAGATCCATGAAACTCTTTGCCAAGCCTTCGAAGCGGTCAAGATTAAAGACAAGTCTCCAGTAGTGAATAAAGAGCCCGAAGTGGCTATGTCTTCTTTCAAAGAAGCGCAGGCTGTGGTGCAAGCTGGTTCAGCCTAAGGCTTGGGGCAGGTGATTGATATACCGCAGAAGCAAGACAAATTCGGTCTGGGGTACCGCCCATCGTCTTCCTAAAGCATGCCGAAGTTCAAGGGGCCGATCAGATTCACTAGTGGAGGTGTCTTCTTTGAGCAGATTAATGCTATTTCTGATGATGAAGTTGGAGACAGTGACTGTGATATGGATGCCTGGATCAAGCCGTGTATTCCGGGACAGAGCCTACGCAACTGGTCAATTGAAAAAGTCATTCAAGTGACGACAAAACAATAATGCTTTGTTTTTCCAGTTATTGTACTACCATATGTCCTACCCAGGGCATATTGGTATTTTATTTCAGGGCCTTACTTGTTTATGTCTGAACATTATTTATCAATTAATCAAAGGGCGTTTTCTCATTCAAATTTTGTGATCTCTGTTTTTCTTATTTTTATTTTCCCCAATAAAATGGCAATGTGGTATATACTTGTTTGCAAATTGTTTGAAACATTTAACCATTTTCGTTGCAGGATTCCTATTGCAGATGACACCGATTCAGAACCTCCTATGACTCGCTTCGACTTTGATCAACCGATATATCAAGCTGAAGAAGAGATTGATGAGGGTGAAGACTTGCCTGAAGAGTTAGCTAGACTCTTGAAACAAGAAGAGAAATTCATTCTGCCTCATCAGGAGGAAATTGAGGTTGTTAACCTGGGTTCTGAAGAAGTTGTCAGAAATGTTCGGATAGGGGATGTGCTACAGAGTGACGTCAAGCAAAGACTGATCGAGATGCTTCGAGAGTATAGTGATATCTTTGCTTGGTCATATGAGGATATGCCTGGGCTCGATACCGACATAGTGGTTCATCGCTTACCATTGCGCGAGGAATGTCTGCCGGTCAAGCAGAAGCTTAGAAGGACAAGACCAGATATGGCGGTAAAAATAAAAGAAGAGGTCCAAAAGCAATGGGATGCTGGATTTCTAGCCGTAACCACTTACCCTCCGTGGGTCGCCAACATAGTACCTGTACCGAAGAAAGATGGTAAGGTGAGGATGTGTGTTGATTATCGGGATTTGAACAAGGCGAGCCCTAAAGATGATTTCCCGCTCCCTCATATTGACGTATTGGTCGACAATACGGCTCAATTTTCGGTGTTTTCCTTCATGGATGGTTTCTCGGGTTATAATCAGATAAAGATGGCACCTGAGGACATGGAGAAAACAACATTCATTACACCGTGGGGGACGTTCTTCTACAAGGTGATGCCTTTTGGCTTGAAGAACGTCGGAGCAACATATCAGTGCACCATGACAACGCTCTTTCATGACATGATGCATAAAGAGATTGAGGTTTATGTCGATAATATGATTGCTAAATCCCAAGCGGAGGAGGAGCATCTGGTTAACTTGTTGAAGCTGTTTGTGAGGCTTAGAAAGTTCAGACTGAGGTTAAATCCGAATAAGTGTACTTTTGGAGTTTGGTCCGGAAAGTTATTGGGGTTTATTGTTAGTGAAAAAGGAATCGAGGTCGATCTTGCAAAGATAAAAGCCATACAAGACATGCCAACGCCGAAAACAGAAAAAAAAAGTCCATGGTTTCCTGGGGAGATTGAACTACATTTCTTGGTTCATATCTCATCTCACAGCCACGTGTGAGCAAATGTTTAAATTGTTAAAGAAAGACCAGGCGGTCGTCTGGAACGAAAATTGTCAAAAAGCATTTGATAAAATAAAATAATACTTGTAGGAGCCTCCGATATTGATACCCCCAATAGCTGGAAGGCCTTTAATCATGTACCTAACGGTTCTTGAGAACAGTATGGGTTGTGTTCTCGGTCAACACGACGAGACTGGAAGAAAGGAGCATGCGATTTATTATTTGAGTAAAAAGTTCACAGATTGTGAGTCCCGTTACTCAATGCTTGAAAAGACGTGTTGCGCACTTGCTTGGGCTGCCAAACGTTTGAGACAGTATATGCTCAATCACACAACCATGCTGATTTCGAAGATGGATCTGATTAAGTATATCTTCAAGAAGCAGGCGCTTTCAGGAAGAATTGCCAGGTGGCAGATGGTACTGACAGAGTACGATATACAATATGTTTCTTAGAAAGCCATCAAAGGAAGTGTTATGTCAGAATACCTTGCTGAGCAGCCAATTCAAGATTATCAACCGATGAAGTTTGAATTTCCTAACGAGGATATCATGTTTCTCAAAGTGAAAGATTGTGAAGAACCATTACCCGATGAAGGTCCAAAGAAGGATTCCCAGTGGAAAATGATATTCGATGGTGCTGTCAACTCCTATGGTAGTGGAATCGGGGAAATTATTACAACTCCTCATGGTACTCACATCCCACTCAATGCCAGATTGACATTTCCAGTCACCAACAATGAAGTTGAATACGAAGCATGTATCATGGGTCTGGAAGAGGCTATTGATTTGAGAATCAAGAATTTGGATGTATATGGCGATTCAGCGCTAGTGGTTAATCAAATCATGGGAGAGTGGGAAACTAGCCAACCGAATCTAATTCCTTACAGAGATTATGCAAGGAGGTTGTTACCCTTCTTTGATCGGGTAGACTTTCACCATGTACCACGAGCAGAGAATCAGATGGCCGATGCTTTGGCAACGCTATCTTCGATGTACAAAGTGAATTTCTGGAATGAGGCTCCCAGAATAGTCATTTCTCGCTTGGACAGACCCGCTTTCGTATTTGCCATTGAAGAGGCTGCCGATGGCAAGCCATGGTTTTACAATATACAGAACTTCCTCAAGAAGCAAAAGTATCCACCAGGGGCTTCGGCTCAGGATAAAAAGACTCTGAGGAGGTTGTTTGGCAACTTTTACCTAAACCCAGATGGTGTGCTTTACAGAAGGAACCACGATTTGGTGCTATTGAGATGTGTGGATCAAAAAGAAGCAACGTTGCTTATGGAAGAAGTCCACGAGGGTACTTTCGGTACACATGCCGGCGGACATGCCATGTCTCGGAAACTGTTACGAGCAGGGTATTATTGGCTAACTATGGAGTCAGATTGTTTCAAATTTGCGAAGAAATGCCATAAATGCCAGATTTATGCTGATAAGATACATGTACCGTTGTGCCCATTAAATGTTATGGCGTCCCCGTGGCCTTTCTCCATGTGGGGCATCGATATGATTGGTAAGATCGAGCCCACTGCATCCAACAGTCATCGTTTCATCTTGGTTGCTATTGATTACTTCACAAAGTGGGTCGAAGCAGCCTTGTACGCCAATGTGACCAAGCAAGTCGTAGCTCAATTCATAAAGAAGGACATCATCTGTAGATATGGAATCCCCGAGCGAATCATTACTGACAATGGTTCGAATCTGAACAATAAGATGATGAAGGAGTTATGCCAGAACTTCAAGATTGAACATCACAACTCATCTCCCTATCGGTTGAAGATGAATGGCGCTGTTGAAGCGGCCAACAAGAATATTAAAAAGATAGTGCAAAAGATGGTTGTCACTTACAAAGATTGGCATGAGATGTTGCCCTTTGCTCTTCACGGTTATCGTACGACGGTACGCACATCAACCAGGGCAACTCCTTTCTCGCTAGTATATGGTATGGAAGATGTCCTACCATTGGAGGTCGAGATTCCTTCTTTAAGAGTTTTGGTCGACGTGAAACTTGATTAGGCAGAATGGATAAAGAACCGTTTGAATCAGCTTAGCCTGATGGATGATAAGAGGCTAGCATCAATTGCATATGGTCGGCTGTATCAGAGTCGGATGAAGAAAGCTTTCGACAAGAAGGTGTGTCCTCGAAGCTTTCAGACAGGCAATCTTGTGCTGAAAAAGATTCTCCCACCACACTCAGATCACAGGGGCAAATGGACTCCCAACTATGAAGGTCCATATGTTGTACGAAAGGTCTTCTCCGGAGGAGCCTTGTTGTTAGCCACCATGGATGGTGAAGATTTCACATCTCCTGTGAATGCAGACGCAGTTAAAAAATAATTTGCTTAAAAGAGACCCGCTGGACACAAAAAGAAAAGTCCAGGCAAAAATGGGGCATCCCGGCGAACCATAAAAAAGGAAAATAGGTTCGGGCAAAAATTAGGGATAAAAATGAAAAGATGTAAACCCGCAAAGTCGAAAACCTGGAAAGGCGATTTTGGAAAAAATGGGTATCCCGGTGAATCGAAAACCCGAAAGGGCGGTCCATGCAAAAGTTAGGGATTGAAAAAGCAAATGATTGCGGTCTGCGTTGGAACTTTATTGCTTGGTGGATTGGTAGAACCTGAGGGCCGTGTTTATCCGAATCAATCTCTTCTGAAGACGAAGCATCGGGAAAGCGTCAGAGTCAGGCGAGTCATAGAGGGATCAGCTCATGGTGTTCATCTGTGCCACGTTGCCGACATTTTTGTACACTTTTGTATATTTTTGTGTGTATATGTATTTGTTTTGCGCAACTTCCTCTTTCCAGGAGTTGCATCTGTTGTAAAACTTTGCTATTTACAGGCCCTTTATCAAGAAACATATACTATTCAGTACTTGATCTGTGTGCTTGGTTTTAACTTTTACTGTTTTGTTTGTGAAAACGCCCAATGTTTTGATGAACTTGCGCTAACATAAACTTGCAGGCCTTGGCCAATAATTGTTAAAACTTTGAATTAATTGAACAACGTCACGAATGATGACTAAGATGATTCCGATTGCGTAGGACCTCTTGTCTGTTTGTTCAGTGTTGCAGGGTCGTTACCCTTGGGGCAAAGGTATGGATGAGGTTCGTCCTATCCCCAGCCTGAATCTATCAGTGAAGTTCACATATCTATCCCCAGTAGAGTTTGTATGCGGATTTGAGTGAGCAGGTAGCGTGTACGTGTTCCTTTGGCAATTCATGCGCATTTAATCCCCACAAGGTGCATGCTTGTATGTACCCCCAGCGAGTAGTGATTAGATTTTCTCCCCACAGAGCAATTTGCAGCCTGGTTAGGTTTGTTCCCTGGTGGAGCAATCCCCAGCAGATTGAGCGGGGTAATTCCCCCAGCAATGTTTTTCTCTCTTCCCTAGCAGAATGAAGGAATGTTGTCGCGTCGGTATTTTCTTTGCAGGAAACCAGAAGGCCCGTTTCTCGGCATAAGTCCAATTGTTATTGGCATGAGCAAGTTTGTGCTCTATCCCCAGCAGAATCGTTGATTCTTTCGACAGGGTTATTTTCTTGCCCCAACAGGGTGTTTTCTGCATCTCCAGCATTTATTTTGCTGATTCAGTTCCGTTGCATCTACATGCGTGCATAGCATCTACCCAAACGTGTAGCATTTCCATTTCGTATGGAGCATTACGCCATTTTCAAACATATGCATGAGAAACATAAGCCAGGTTGTTATCTCTTTGTTTCAGGTGTATCTTCAAAGGTTTGATATGTTCCCTTGGTATTCAGACCATGTGATTTCTCTTAGCCCGCGTGGTATCTAGACTCCGACTCATGTTATTCCCCAACAGCATCTTCGGATCTCAGAGGATCATGATAAGTATTTGTGTTCCGTTGAGTATTCAGACTCCGGTCCATTCCCAGTTGATAGGGTTTTCCTTTTTCCATCGAGTATCCAGACTCTGGCAAAGGTGGTTGTGGTATCCAGACCACGGTGATTGATATTGTTATGTTTTCCGTCGAGTGTTCAGACTCCAGTGAGGGCAGTATGGTGTTCAGTTTTGATGGTTATATTTGTGATATTTTCCCGTCGTCCGTTGAGTATCCAGGCTTCGGTCAATCTTTCGTTGAGCATCCAGGCTCCGGTTTCTCCGTTGAGTATCCAGACTCCGATAAATGTTTCATTTGTGAAGCATTGCTTTTCCCATTGAGTATCCAAACTCCGGTAAGGTCAGACTTTGGTAAGTTTTGTGATAGTACTTCTTCTCCGTTGAATATCCAGATTCCGGTGAATCTTTGACTTGTGGTATTTGGTTTTGTCCGTGAGTATCCAGACTCCGGTCGATTTTCCGTCGAGTATCCAGACTCCGGTAATTTTTGTATGGTGATGATCCTTTCGTCCGTTGAGTATCCAGGCTCCGGTCGCTTTCGTTGAACGTTCAGGTTCCGATATATTATGTTGAGTATCCAGACTCCAGCCGATTTCCAATAGTAATTTCTCTTGTGCGTTAAGTATCCCGACTCCGGCATTTGGTTTGTGATTCCAATTTCGTTGAGTGTCCAGGCTTCGATAAGATTCCAGTTTATGGTGTACTTTTTGGTTCGTTGAGTATTCAGGCTCCGGTCAACTTTACGTTGAGCATCCCGGCTCCGGCTTCTCCGTTGAGTATCCAGGCTCTGGTGAATTGGAAAATGATGTATCCCTTTTGTTCGTGGAGTATTCCGGCTCCGGTTTTTATGTTGAGTATTCAGGCTCCGGCTTCTACGTTGAGCGTTCAGGCTTCGATTTGTACGTTGAGTATTCAGACTCCGGCTATTACGTTGAGCGTTCAGGCTCTGGAAAATTTCATTGATTCATTTTGTTTGTTGAATATCCAGATTCCGACAGTTTGAAGTGTTCCCCTATTTCAGGATTTTCCCCAAGCAGAGTTACTCGTTAAGTTTCTCTTTCCCCCAGCGGAATGTGTTTGTAATCAGAGCAGTTATCTCTAGAGATTCTTGTTTGCAGATTTATTTTCTGCGGTTGGCAAATTTTCGGGTTCTTTGGTATTCAACCATCTTTTACCTTGATTGCGTGAAAGTCGTTTGCTTTTCACTCCTTCAGGTCCAAGTCGTTTGAATAGGGGCAGCTGTTGCACCCCAAAATTTGCCCAACCTTTTCTTAACTTGGTTTATGTTTCATTTCATTTCTTTCTATCATTTGCATTGCATAGCATTTTTCATTGAATAAGGGATCAAGGGGTTGTGCATAGCAAAAGGAGTCTACTCAGAGGTTTGAGCCTAAGCAAGGGGTGTTGCTCAGGTTTGAATGGTCATCAGGTCATCAAGAAGTGGGCAATGGTCTTGTGAAAGGATTGATGGGTGTATGTGGGCCAGCTCCTAACTTGGAGGCCAGTTCAAGATCATCAGAGGATTGTGAATTCATAATTATGGATATAAGATGTTGAGAGAGCTCATTGGTTGCTTTGAGAGCCATTTGGAGCTTTTTCAAGTTGTTTTATGAAGTGGAACAAGCCACAGTCAAGAAAGTTGCATCTAGGGTTTTCATCTGGTAAATCCTCAGTCAACTGTGAAATTTAAGGAGATTAAAACTCAATTCAAAGTCTCTATGGTCATGGGATGTTGTGTTAAGATACATGGTATATCATTTCAAGTTCAATTCATCAAGGATCAAGAGTGTGAGAAGTTACTAAATTAGGGTTCTTAGTGTGAAATCCTCTGTTTAGTCCTTAACTTCAAGACCACTTACCTCAAGATACAAGTTTCATCTCAACTTTTGACCAAATGAAACTTGTAGAGCATGTTCTTAGCTTTCTTTTGAGTACTAGAAGTCCTTGATTGGATTTATAGAACTCAAGTTATGATCCAGACAAGTTACAGGTCATCAGATGAATGTGATTTTGGTCAACAAAAGTCAACCAACTTCCAATCCATTTTTCACCTAGAAGGATGTTTCTCCTAAACGTTTGGCCAACATTAAAGTTGTAGATCTTAGTCTTATCTTTCCAAAGAGTACTAGAAGTCCTTCATCTGATTTGTAGAACTCAAGTTATGAGGCTTGCAAGTCAGGGGTATTTTGGGAAAGTAAGATTATAGGTCATAAAATTATAGGTCCATTTCCCCAACTTGCACACTTCAAATGAAGATATTTCCAACATCAAACTTGCTCCAAATGGTGTTATTTTTTTAACCAAGCATTGATAAGTCATGGATTAGGCTTGGAATGAAGAATTGATGGGAGAATTTTCATGGAAGAAAGCTTAAAAGGGAAAAATTGGAATTAAATCATTTTTGATCATTTTTGTGCAAATAGGTACATATTTTGAGTGCAAATCATGTTTTAAACACATTGGAAATTTTAGAATTTGAGTTTGATGTGTTTTGGTGAGCCATTTCCAAGTTTACTTCATCATGAAGTTACATAGCAAACATCAACCATTGAGATTAAACAAGGGCTAAATCCTAGCCATTCACACTTCATGTGTTACCGACAAGCATTTTGGAGCAAATTGGTTCCAAATTTGAAGGAATTTCGTGCATATGAGAGAGCTCCAAAATCAAATTCCATGAATTTTTAATTGGGCTCTACAAGTTGCCATTGGGCTTTATTTCTATCAAGATCCATCACATATAAGATTTTGATCATGAACAAATCATCAGAACTGGAAATTGGAGGAAGAGTGCTCAAGAACAACTTTGGAAAAGTGGTGAAAAATTGAATTTCGAATTTGGAGAATTAGCAAGAGTCAAGGCAAATCAAGCTTGCAAACATCTCTAGGAAGGATCACTGAACGTTTCTGGATACTTTTCTTCAAGTTTAAGCATCAGTTGAAGGCTCAGTGGAAGTTCTCCACTAGGTATTTACAATTCAACTTTACACTCTAGATATGCATTGATTCACTGCTATTTTTACATATTTGAGACCTAGACAACATGTAGATCATTAATATATAAAACGAACTGGCATTTGTTATGATTGTTGGTGGATGCTCAAAAATGTTTGGATCTGATATGGCTTGTGTTTGTGTTGTTTTGATTAATTGTTGCTTGATCTGTAATCTCCATGACCTCTAGATGATTTCTGGACAATTTGTTTGAGTTTGATGAGATTTTGATTTTGGTGTACATTTCTGTTTGCCTTCGATTTGAAGTTGTGGTGAGGAATTAATGGAAATTGACCTTGGATTCTTGTTCCTCGTGAGTTGTAGATGAGGTTTCATATAAAATTTGTTGGAATTGGTGAAGTCTTGACCGGAGCACCGTTGCTCTCGCCGGAGAAGACGACCAGAGTCTTCTCCGGCCACCATAGACCTTCCCTCCCTTTTGGTTCAGTTTGAACGAGGAAGATGACTCCCTAGCCGTTAGATCAAGTGGACTCCCTTGACTAGGTAAGCTCATCCAATGTGTGTGGTTCATTCTGAGGAAGTTTGACTAGGACTTTGTGATGTGGCAAGAGGAGAGATGTTGGATCAGTATACTTTTTGTTTGGAAGTGTGAGATTAGGACTCACCATGTGGTGTAGTCAACTGAGATGCACTGAATCCTCTATCAAATGCACTGTTTCATTTAATCCCCTTCAGCACATACGTGGCGCGCCTTCATCCCTCAGATCCCTTGACTAGTAATCCAATCCAGTGGCTGTGTGTTTTTCCTTGTTTTTTTTATTTTCTTTTATTTCTTTTATTATTTTATTTTTATTTTGGTTTGATTTTAATTAATTAAAAATAGCTCCAATATCCCAAAAATAGCTCCAGCTATCTTTGTGTAGTTTGATCTTGTTTGTTTGATTTCTTCTTGTGCTCTTCTTCTTCTTCTTCTCTTTTATTGCATCTCCATATGCATGCTTGGTTGAGATGAGCTTGTGGAGGCTACTGCCTCACACTATTTTCCTCCCACTTTCATTCTATTTGTGCATCTTATGTTTGCATCTTCATTTGCATATGCATTTTTCTTCTTGCTCTTCTTCTTTGTTCTTCTTTGCCATGCTCCCCATAAGTTCTCTAACCTCTTGAGGTTATGATAGACATTAGGTGCCTAACCATGCATGATAACAATAGGTAGTTCCCTTTTAAACTCAACTCTAAGTCCACTTTGCATGATAACTTTTAGGATTGATTAGTCTCCCATTAGTGTTTCTTCTTCTCTTCTCATCTTCAAACTTTCTTAAAACACTTAATAAAGAATGACAAGTGTTGTACGCTACAAGTCTTAAGCTATTTGGGAAATTATGATTGGGTGGTTGCCTCTCAATTGTCTAGAATGTTAGTATATGTCCTTTGGACGATATACGATGCATTCGCTCCTAAGTCATAGTCTTTAGTGCAACATGAGTTACAAATCAAGTTCAAAACACTTCTTCTCTAAAAAACACAAAAACATCTCAAACCTTTTTCATCCTTCAGGATCTTAATCAGGAAAATCTTTTCAGATAAAAGAGTTTCGTTAACTCTTAGTTCTACCGCAAGCGGTAATGCCTAAGTCTCCAATGGTCGAGCTGCATACACCAACTGCTAGAACTATTTGTTAACCCTACTCGGGCCTAACAACTTTTAAACCAATCTGTGGTCCTTTTAGCCCGAAACTACGTTCGCTCTGATCTTTCATACCAGATGAAAGTATGTAGGCATAAGACGCGATGTCTTAGCGAGCAACCTTTCCCCTTTCTTTAGCCGTAGTTAGTCGAACTACGTTGACTCTGACTTTCCCATTGCACGAGGGAGTACGTAGGCACAGAGCGGCGATGCTCTGCCGAGTCAGTCCTTTTTTCTTTTTATTTTGTCCATAAGCCTTTAGCATAGATAGTATCAACACACCCTTTTACATATACAACAATGCGTGGATCCCGTCGAGTACGACAGACTTGAGGGGTGCTAATACCTTCCCCTTGCGTAACCGACTCCCGAATCCAGACATGGTTGCGATGACCTTGTCTTTCCCTTTTTTCGTTAGGTTTTTTCGATCGTTTCCTTTCCCTCTCTTTGGGATAAATAACGAAAGTGGCGACTCTTCAGTTTTTCCGCCGGTTGTTTTTCGCAGTTGCGACACCAATCGGTTCACAAGCTCAGTTTGCTTCTTAAAAGAGTGGACAACCTCATTCTTTTCTCTCCGGAGTTGAATGACTTCCTTTTCTAATTCTTCATTAGCCTTCTTCAACCTGATTATACTTCTGGATGTCAACAGTGGTGGGTTCTTCAGTCACAGGTTTAACAGATGGGTAAGGCATCAACAACTTCTCGGCTCTACTCTAAATCCAAGCCAAATAAGGGTCATAGGCTCGACTGTTACTCTTTCCTAAGGAAACCTTCCCTCTCCTGTGGATATTACTCCAAGCATGCTCAACCCTGGCTAAGGTATCACCCTCTAATAACCCAGTGAGATACAAAGATTCCTGTATCTCTTCATCCTTCGAAGGGTCTCTCAAAGCGTACCCAAATTTCCTGATTACAATGGACGGGTTATAGTTAATGCAACCTTTCCTTCCGACTAGCGGGACGTTAGGAAAGCTTCCACAACTATAAATGATCTCGGTACCCAGCATATCCCTATCAAACCAAACAATGTCTTTAGCAGACAACCTCATCAAACGTTCAGACCATTCTGATGTACCTGCAGTATCAGAAAAAAGACCCGTCTTAGGAAGACGGCTTACAAACCACAGATAGAGCAAGGGTGCACAACAAGATACACTTTTCCCTCTTCTGTTCTCGTTCTTATAGTGTACCAAATGATAAACGTCACATAGCAGCGTAGGTATAGGATTCCCCAAAGCAAGGATACGAAACGCATCCAAATCTACAAAGTCTGGAATGTTAGGGAATAACATAATACCATAGATATATAAGCCTAAGATAGCCCTGAACACCACCCAACGACCCTCCTTGGCAAAATGTCGAGCTTTATCCACCAGACAAGGTAACGGAAACCCAGGTATTCCATTTCTCTTAGCTACTTTCCCTGTCAACTCAGAGACGTCTAAATGCAAGGCTGTAGCAAGCTCAGCCAGATTAGGCTCATCCTCAGTATGATAGAATGGTATCTGGTTAAGAATAGGCACTCCTAGCAGTGCAGAGAATTCCTCCAATGTAGGCGCCAACACATAACTCTGAAAAGTAAAGCATCTCAACTAGGGATCGTAGAATTGTAATAGGGTTTGAAGGCCATTCAACGAAGGTTTGCACACAACACTCATAAGCCTCCCATATGACTGTCTGAAGTCTTCTATTACTTTCTTGTCGGCTAAATAAATCAAACTCTGCAAAGCTCCAATATCAGGTGTTGGAAATTTGTAGGCCAATGTTCTCCTTAAGGGCTCCATGTCAAATGAAAGAACACCAGAATCAAGAGGGAAATGTACGCCTGCAACATAAATACATGTTAAGGGAATGAAATATGATGATGCAAATGCAAATGCAAAGATGCAACAGGGGATCAAGATTGTTGTGCTGTTGATCGAGAAGAATCAGCGCTTCGCTTTGGTAAGAAAATAGCATAGCTCTGATAATAGAAACCTCTGATATCAAGAATACAGATTCACACTGCAAAGAAAACCGGGTAATCTGAAAGTCAAGGTTTCCTGCATAACCCAATCCCTCTCACAGGTATGGACCTATCCACTGATAAGGTTCGGCATCCTTTGCGCTCATCAGCGTCACAGACTTTCAAGAAACAATGATACATTCACCATTTCTGGTTCGACATCATAATTTCCCGAAGAGGCCTCGCTTAGCTGAATCACAAATGATCGGTCCCCAGAGTCGACAACCCTCAGATCTGAAATCCTCTCAACGACCCACTGGGCTGGAAAGAAAGTCATCAAAGAGAATCTCGTCTGAGCGTGAATTTCGTGGAAACTAGTGCATGCCTAACATATAGGTTCACCACTACTTTTCGCTTCTAATGCTATGTTTATACTCAAGCCTGGGTTTGGCTTATCTCTCAATGGAACAACCCCACCCACAACAGCACAACAAAATGATATATAATGCTGAAAGTAAATGCGGGAAAATAAAGTACAACAACATATATACATACACCTAAAGATAAACAAACAAGCGCTAGGATTGACTCCCATAAGGAACCGTTGGAGTCCCCAGTAGAGTCGCTAGCTGTCGCTACTGCGAAAAAAGAGGCCGACAATGACAGAAGAGTCGCCACAATTTATTATTTATCTCGATGAGGGGAAAGGAAACTATCAGAGAAAACCTGCAAAAACGGGATAAGATTGGTCATCGCAACCAAATCTCAGGTTCGGGAGTCGGTTACGCAAGGGGAAGGTATTAGCACCCCTCACGTCTATCGTACTCGACGGGATCCACGCTTGTTGTCTAGTCTATGGGTGATTGAAACTATCTACGCTAAAGGTCTCAGAGACAAAAGAAAAGGAAAGTGACTCAGCAGAGCATCGCCGCTCTGTGCCTACATATCCCCTCGTGCAATGGAAAAGTCAGAGCCAACGTAGTTCAGCTAACTACGGGTGAAGGTGGGGAAAGGTTGCTCGCCAAGACATCGCCGTCTTGTGCCTACGTATTCTCATCTGGTGTGAGAAATCAGAACAAACATAGTTCGGGCAATTAGAACACCGGTTGGTTCAAATGTTTTACCCGAGTAGGGTTAATAAACAGTTCTAGCAGTTAGGCGTACGCAACTCGACCATTGGAGACTTAGGCGTTACCTGTTTGCGGTAGAACTAAGAGTTAACGAAACTCTTGTTTATGAAATTTTTTTCCATTATTAAGGGTCCCAAAGGACAAAATGAAGTTTGATCATTTGTTTGTTGTGTCTTTTAAGGAGAAGTGTTTTTTGAATTGTTTGTAATTCATGTTGCGCTAAAGACTATGACCTAGGAGCGAATGCGTCGCATATCGTCCAAAGGACATACGCTAACACTTTAGACAATTGAGAGGAAACTATCCAATCATCATTTCCCAAGTACATAAGGCTCGTAGCGCACAACATTCATTAACCTTTATTAAATGTTTTGAAATGATTTGAAGATGAGAGGAAGAGAGGGCAAACTAAAGGGATACTAGTTCCAACCTAGTAGTTGTCATGCAAAATAGCCTATGGTTGAGGTTATGGAATGCTACCTAATGTTGTCATGCATGGTTTGAATCCTAGAGTCTATCATAATCATCCTTAAACAAGGAGATCATAAATCCTAAGGGAGCATGGTAATGAAAAGAGAAGAAGAAGGAAAGCATAAACCAAATGCAATATGTAATATGTAAACATGCAAACATCTTATGCACATTCAGAATGATAGTGAGGGAGGAAAATAGTGTGGGGCAAAGGCCTCCACAAGCTCATCTCAACCTCAAGCATGTGTATGAATCCAAAGAGAAAGGACGAGAAAGAATGCATAAGGTAAAATGCATAACAATCCACAAAAAAATTCACAAAGGAATGCAAAACAAACCCTAAGGCCATCAACATGGAAGTAGAATGAAACCTAAACCTAAAGGGGATAAAAAGAAGAAAGGAAAACAGCAATTGTGTCCCAAATATCATTCAACCAAAGTATCATCATGATTTGTGCAAAAGAAGCACAAAAAGTGTCCTAAAAGTTCACCATCTAAGACATGCTTCAAGTACCTCCACAAGAGGTACTAAGCTATCTCAAATGGTGTCCTTTAATCATGGGACATAAATGGGAGGGAGAGAAGGGTGCACAAAAGCAAAAGCATTCATATCAAGAGGAGATGCAAGCTAAAACATGTTAGAATGCAAAACATACATCATGTGAAACCCTAATTGAAAATTCTAAAAGATGCACAAACTTGAACAAGTTATGAGCATAATTTGGACCTATAATCCAACATACAAACACCTCAATATGTCTATAACATGAATACACCAAAATTAGAGGCTCAAACAATGCACACAAACCAATTAGAACACAAGCTAGCTCATGTATTAGGGTAAACATCACACAAGGATGACCTAAAATGAAAACTACAACAAAAATAGCAAACATATCAAAAAAATTCTAAATAAAATCCTAGATGACCCCTAAGGTGTTAGGAACCAGGGGTAAAAATTATGGAGGCTAAGTCCAAGCAACACTATGCAAACAGAATTGAAATTCAAAGGGATACCCTAAAAGCAAGGGTAAATCGAGGGTCCTAAAAATCCAAATAAAACCCTAACCAATTGTCAATAAAACCAGGGGTAAATAATGTCCAAAAATCATCTAACATGTCAAGAATATTCTAAAGAAAAATCAGCCATTAACATGAAGAATTCATCACAAAATAAAATCAAGAACATGGGATGCATTTTTAATCCCACTAAAATACCTAAAATGTGAAAAATCAAATTTAATTGGAAAGTGGCTTAAAAAATTAAGTGAAAAATTTCTAAAATCAATTAACAGTCTAAAATGTCTAAAAAATATTTTTTGGGATTTTTATCATCATCAGAGGTATATTATTTGAATTAAAATCACAACTGAAAATAAGATGGAAAAAGAAAATAAAAATGAAAAAAGTTGGTCACAAATAGAAAATACATGCAGTTCATTCAGTGGGCCAAGCACGCAGGGGGTGTGAGTATCAATTAGGCCCAGGATCCAACCAAATCTGAGTGGGGATGAAACGCCCCGTTTCATTAATCAAACGTGGCTGTCAACTAGTCAAAACGCTCAGGATTAAATCGTGGCCATTGGATCAGGATAAGTCAACAAGTCTTGGGGGTGATGTGGCCATACACGTTGGCACCTGAGATCAAAACACAGGCACCGGAGAGGACGAGCCAGACGGTGGCTCTGGTTTCTTCGGTCATCTTCAACATTCAACCATGTTATAGTGACTTCCTCTAAACCTAACCAAAACTCCTAAAAATTGATACCATTGCAATCCTCTCATTGCGCAGGTTAAGAATCTAGGGTTCAAACTAATTTATCCCTCAAGAATTGTGTAAAACGAATCAAACCAGTTTGGAGCATAATTCACGAATCATCAAGAACAGTTATCAAACCAATCCAGAAATGGCCTATGATGATAGGGTTTCAAGAATACATGAAAATGGCGCATGATTGATGCATGATCAGAGAGAAATCGTGAACGGAAACTTACCTAACGGAGTGCCTCCGTTGGGCCTTGATTTGTGGATGAAACTTGTGGAAAACCAACCAAAAATCTTCAAGGAACTTCAATGAAGCCTGCTATCACCTTCAATTGGATTGAATTGCCTTGAATTTTGACTTCACTCTTCCACTTTTTCCTTCACTCGTGCAACTGAATTTTGTTACAATTCTGATCCAAATCACCTTCTTTTTCATTTTTGAATCATTTGAGGATTATATTCAATGGATCTGAGCACAATTGGAGGCCCGATTGTGGCCTGTTATCATTAATTGAAAAAATCCATAATTGAGCTTTGAAACTTGAAAGTGCACACGAATTCTGGCTCCAATGGTCCTTGCTTTGGTTCAACTAACTTCCTTATGCTTCCTTCTGATCAAAGGGATGAGATTAATCCCTTGAAATGATCTTGTGGTTGATTTTTAATGTGTAGCTTTATGGTGAAGTAACTTGAAAAATGGCATGTCAAAACTCATCAAAACTCCATTCTGATATTGGCATTGTATTTGTTATGTTTAAAGGACTCAAAAAATTCATAAACTTGTCATGAAATGGTTCAAAATGAATTTAATTGAATTTGCCCCTTTTAAAGCCTTTTTCCATGAAACTTCTTCCCCAATTTTCAAATACAAACCAAAACCATGATAGCTTGATGTTTGATGATGAAAATGAGTTCATTTGATGCAAGTTTGATGTAGGAGAAAGTTCCATTTGGAGTGTGCAAAGCCATGAAAATGACCTATAACCAAAATGGCCTATAATTAAAGTTTCCCAAAATACCCCTGCCTTGCAAGCCTCATATCTTGAGCTCTATAAATCATATGAGAGACTTCTAGTACTTTTTAGGATCATAAGGAACAACTTTCATGTTTGGGTCAAAGTGAGGAGAAACATCCTTCTAGGTCAAAAATGTCTTGGAAGTTGATTGACTTTTGTTGACCAAAATCACATTCATCTGAGGACCCATAACTTGTTAGCATCATAACTTGAAATCTAGAAACCCAATGGATGATTTATAGTACTCAAAAGAAATCTAGAGACATGCTCTACAAGTTTCATGTTGGAGTCAAGATGAGATGAAACTTGTATCTTGAGATATGTGGTCTTGAAGTTAGGCACTAAACAGGGGATTTTACACTGGCAAGCTTAGAAACCCTAGCTTAGCAACTTCTCACACTCTTGAATCTTATTTATTTGATCTTGGAATAACTTCTTAGGTGCCTCAATAAAAAATTCCATGATCATAAGGACATGGAAATGAGTCTTGATCTCCTTCAATTTCCCAACTGACTTAGGGTTGACCAGATGAAAACCCTAGCTGCACCACCTTTGACTGTGGCTTCTTGTACTTGGTATAATGGCATGGATAAGCTCCTCAATGACCCTCAAGACATTCAATGAGCTCCCAAAATACTCCACATCCATAAACATGGACTCAATATCCTCTGATGACCTTCACATGGCCTCCCAGATAAGAGGTGAACCATATTTATTCATCTGCTCTTTCAAAGAACTTTGAATTTCTTCTAATGATGATAAACATTTGGTTGCTTGAATAAGACCTCTGGCTTAGGCTTAGAATCTTTGGTGATCTCCTATTTCTAGGCACACCTCTCCCAATCCCCTGTAAATGAACAATGGTATGCAAATGCTAAAGCTATGAAAATGTAATGAGACATAATTCAAGTAGAAAAAGGTTGGGCAAATTTTGGGGTGCAACAATATGATGGAGCAAATTCAATAAGAGTAAGTCGTTACTACGGCCAGAAAGGAGGAAGAACTGCGTGAAGCTGCTGCCGTCAACAACAACGGTCATGTGCAAGGGTCTACCTCAAGGCTCTCAGTACTTGTTCCTAACCCCATGACTTATTGGATGCTAATGAACTTCGCTACCACAACTGAAGGAGCCACTTCTCAACCAATCCAAGCGCATATAGTTACTATTAGAGATATCACGCAAGCCCAACCTGCTGTCGTTCAGATCCCTATTCCTCATGCTGAAGAAAATCTGCTAGACCAGTATGATGATGTTCAAAATTATCATGCTGTTATCCCCATTGCCAATCCTGTTGCTGCTCAGGATTCTGAAGCCATCAAGATGTGTCGTGATTTAGCTGAAAAACTCTGAGTCATGGAAGGGCACAACTCAAATTCTCTCATTGCTATGGAACTGTGCTTGGTGTCGGATGTCGTCATTCCTCCCAAATTTAAAGGGCCAGAATTCTCAAAGTAAAAAGGCCTTAGTTCCCCAAACATTCATTTGAAGATGTACTGTCGCAAGATGGCTGCCTATACTAGAGATGAAAAACTGACGATTCATTGCTTTCAAGACAGCTTGTCTGGGGCATCTCTCGAGTGGTATATGAAATTGGAGCGTAGTAGTGTGTGCACTTGGGATGAGTTAGCTGATGCATTTGTCAAGCAGTACAAATACAACACTGATCTTGCTCCTAATCGTACTCAACTTCAGAGTATGGCTAAAAAAGACAAAAAATTCTTCAAGGAGTACGCACAGTGATGGAGAGAGCTGGCGGAAAGGATGCATCCACCTCTTTTCGACTGTGAACTAATTGAAATCTTCATGGGCACCTTGCAAGGCTAGTACTACGGGAAGCTGATCGATAGTGTGTTTGTTGGATTCTCTAACTTGGCGATCATCGATGAGAGAATTGAAGAGGGTTTAAAGAGTCGAAAGATCTAAGGAGGTTCTAGTATTCAGGTTAGTGCTAAGAAGCCTTTCAATTGATACAGAAAGAAGGAGGGTGAAACAAATGCCATCTCTATGCAGAAAAGGCAGGTTCCCTACAAGCTCCCGCTCATATGCCTTATCAAATCCCCTACTACCAATATCCATATGTTGTTGCTGCATAATATGCTCCAATTCCTTATCATCCAGCTGTTCAAGCTGTTCAAGCTTAAATGCCTCAGCAACAGGCTCTTCAGCAACAGTCATACAATCAACAAGGATATCAATATCCTCCTCAGCATCAACAACTGCAAGCTGCTCAACAACAGCGTCAGCCTAATCAACAAAGGATGAGGAAGCCAGAAAGAGTATTTTATCGTCTACCAATGACATATGCTAATATCTTGGCTCAATTGCTGGAAAAAAAGGTCATCGCTTTGAGAGATTTAGCTCATCCAACTATCATTCCTCCAAATTATGATGCTAATGCCCATTGTGAGTTTCATAAGGGTGCTCTAGGGCATACAATCGAGAACTGTAGAGCTTTCAAGCACAAAATTCAGGACATGATTGATAGGAATGCTATCAACTTCAATGGGAAAACTCCAAACGTCCTCAACAATCCTATTTCGCCACCAAGCTAGTGCCAACACCAGATCAAGTCAAATTAAGTCAAGTCAAGTTCATCTCCCCGAAGAAGGCAGTCATGTTGCCATTTCATTATTTTGTCTTTGTTTGTTTAAGTATTGTACGCTTTGAACATTGCCATTCGTATATGGTTTGATTAATGTATTGATTATGCATGCTTTGGTTTAGTTATGTCATATTCACTCATTTTTACAACGAATCAGCGACACATTTATCCACTTCACACTCTTTACCAACTGTTGTTTAGCATGATTGGAGGGAGGATGTTGAAAACGAAATACCCACAATTGCAAACTATATGCTTTCAGACAGAATCTCGTCGATGATGTACATGCATTGTTTTAATTCTCCAGACACTAGAGATACAAGGAGTTCATCCCTAGTTAACCACTTTGAGCCTAGAAGTAGCAGTTTCCTTCAGATCTATGCACCTTTACACTCAACCTGGGGCAGGGTAGTGTTCAGTTAGTCAAATGGAACACTCGAATCACAAAGCAAAATCCAATGACATGACGGTTATTCTTCAATAACCCATGATTTGGCAGTCACAATCCCCCAACAAAATCAAAAAATTCAAAAAATCCTGCTAAGTCGAGCACCTCAAAGGAAACTTAAGCAAAAATCAAGGCTATCCCGATGGATCTGACAAGCAAAATTAGTCCATGCAAAAGTTAAGGATCAAAACAAAATCAAAAGAGGCACTCAAGCCCTCGACAAAAACAAAATAAGATTCAGTGATCACTAAATCAAATCAAAGGGTCACTGACATCAATCAAAAATAAAAATAAGGTGACTGTCATTTCAAGCCAACCTTGAGCCATCACGCTTACACTGTCAACCCTTTTTGAAGATAAACATGTGCAGAATTAACTAAACATGGGACTGAAGATCATCGCGAAGAAGGGGAGGGTACATCATACTTTGAGCCTAATATCCTTTATTTCATAAACTAGGAACCAGACCATGTTATAACCCTTGAAAGACCTAATTGAGGTGAGGTTTATTCTGAAAGTATACTATTGCAAGGTTGCATAAACTGGCTCCTCACATACTTGTTAATTATCAGCATTGATGTCATTATCCTTGCTATATCTTTCACACACTAATCAAATTAGCACAATGTATGGACTAATGGTTCATTTGTCTCACGCCATCACTTCACTCTGAATAAACGAATCTTTTTCAAAACTTGCATAAACTTTGCATTAAGATTACCATTTATGAATGTACAATTTTAATTGTGAGTTAGTGCTCGACATCCAAGACACTCCAACAAGGGGCAATCAAAGAGGAACTTGAATTTTCAGTGGCTAACACGAAGCAAGGCTACCTCAAGACCCACAAGCTGGGGCAAATCATTTAATATCTCGCTTAGGGGAAAACCATCTCAGAGTATATCAAAGCTCAACTTCCACAGATCAGAACTGGTTAATCAGGAGCAGGCCATTACCATGTTCAGGTTGAGGTGAAATCAGGCTATCTTGATCATCAAATAGAATTGTGACCCTCTCTGAAGCAAATTCACAACAAATCACCAAGTGACCAGGCTTAGGGCATTAAGAACATCTTCTTCAATTTCAATCATGGCGTCTTTAATGAACTGCGTGTCGAGGAAATCAATCCCTCCCACCATTCAAAGTCCAATCCGCATCGGCAACTACCAAAAGTTCACCATGCTGGCACCTCCCACCATCATATCCAATCACCCATCACCAATCATACGCATCATATGCATCGCATTTAAGATCATAAGCATCATCTTGCATCATATGCATACCCAAACTAATCATACTTCCCTAGCACTTGCATTTCTGCGCGTCAACATTTGCATTTGTATTTCCATTCGATATGGAGCATCATTTTCAACATCAAGCATTCATACATATGCAAGTCAACATCCAAGATCAATCTTGATATTTCCAAGATGATCTTCAGCCCAGTCAGGGGCATCTTATTCAAGACCATGGGCGTTCCCCACGAATTCGTTTCAACCTTGTGGTTGATCAGATTTCCAAGATGATATTTAGCCCAGTCAGGGGCATCTTCTTCAAGACCGTGGGTGTTCCCCACAAAATTGTTCAACCTTTTGTTGATCAAGACGTGTTTCTAAGTTGACATTCATCATAGCCAGGGGCATCTCCTTCAAATTAGTGGGCGTTCCCCACAAAGTTGTTTAACCTTTTATTGATCAAGTTCACGAGTTTCAAAGCAACCTTAAGCCTAGCCAGGGGAATCTCCTTCAAATCCGTGGGCATCCCCCATAAAGTTTTTCAACCTTTTGTTGATCAAAGCAAGATATCAAGCAAACCTCAGCCCAGTCAGGGGCACCTTCTTCAGGTTCACGGGCGCTCCACATGAAGTTATTCAAACTTTGTTATCAAAGCTATAACCTCCAAGCAATTCAGTGGGTGTTCCTCATTAAATTATGTTCCTCAACATTTTATTGTTGAAGTTGGCATCCCTAGCTCAACCAGTAGCATTTCTCCGAGTCAGTGGGTGTTCCCTATTGATTTGTTTTAATTCAACTTTCCTCTTGGGTGTTCCCCAGTGAGTTGTCTCCTTTCGACCTTTTGTTGACAAGGGCGGCGTTCCTCAGTGACTTCTTTGCTTCAACCTTTGTTGATGCCTCAAATAAGCCTCACTCATCATATCTCCAGCAAACATGACCTTTTGCCAATTACCTCTCTATCATCCTTTTGGTGATAGCCAAACCTTGTCAATTCGACATGGCCTGCATCCTTTTGGTGTTGTTGGCCTTCAAATTTGGGAAGTTCCTATCATCCTTTTAGTGGTAGTAACTTGTGTTGCTGAGTGTTAACTATAATCCTTTTAGTGATAGGTCTGTCATCCTTTTGGTGCCAGATAGTGTGATTTCTCTATCATCCTTTTGATGATAGACCCTACATCCTTTTGGTGTCAGGATTGTGTACGTGAGTAACTATCATCCTTTTGGTGATAGGGCTATCATCTTTTTGGTGCCAGATAGTGTGTGTTCTCTATCATCCTTTTGGTGATAGACCTGGCATCCTTTTGGTGTCGGGACTGTGTGCGTGAGTAAATATCATCCTTTTGGGTGGTAGGTCTGTAGTCCTTTTGGTGCCAGATTGTGTGTGTTCTCTATCATCCTTTTGGTGATAGACCCATCATCCTTTTGGTGTCGGAAATATGTGCGTGTGTTGTTCTATCATCCTTTTGGTGATAGATCCATAATAGTTTTAGTTCCAGATTGTGTGAGTATTAACTATCATCCTTTTGGTGATAGGTCTGTCATCCTTTTGGTGTTAGATATGTGTGTGTTCTCTATCATTCTTTTAGTGATACACCTGTGTCAAACCCTAAATTTTTCACTTAGATTCATTGATCATTTGCACATCATCTTAGGTCAATCACCCTGAATAACGAACCGTTTACCTAGTTTATGTTTGTTTTGTAGGTTTGCTGAAGGAGGTTTGAAATTCATAAAATCCCTGTGTGTATGACCATCAGGATTTTACTCTTTTACGAGTTATGTTGAATTCATGTGGATGTGAAAGAAGTACATGCCCTTATCTTATGAACCCATGGTCAATACAATGGAGGTTTGGATTGATAGCATGTACTTCAAAGTGATACAAGACCTTGAAGTTCGAGACAGTTATAGTTACAACGTTCAAGGCATGACCATTGGATTTCTAGATTGATTCTAAGTTATGATGCCAAATCTCATAGTAATTTCAAGAAGCGTTACACGTGCAAGACAATTCTAACTAATTTCAAGGAGCAATTACAAATTCGAGTGAAGAGAAGTTTGTTTATTCAAGTTATAAACTCAAGGGGATTGGCATATGCTTCGCTTCATGATTTAAACTCAAAAACCTCAAGATACTTGTTTAAAAGATCCAATATGCAAAAAGCTCTCAAGATGACTCAAGGTCGCGACTCGATTCAAGATTAAATGGATACACTATTTATTTCCAAGACAAATTTCAAGATTTCATGTCAAGAGTGGAAATGAAACCAAAGTTCTTTTACAAAAGGCAAGCTAGAACTACCTCTAAAAAGAAAATTGGGTAAGTTAATGATTCAACATCTTTTTTTAAGACAAATAAGTTGGTCTTCTTGAAAACAAGTTCAATAATTTCACAAGAGGATCAAGTGGCCAACATTTATGTTGCACAAAGTAAAGTTGAAAATAAAGCTGATGCAATCAAAATCCAAAGTATTATCTAATCTGAATCTCTTTCATATTGGCTCAAGAACTCAAATTTAAACATCCATTTTAAGATTAATCCAAGGCAAATTACATTATCATTTTCAAGTTCACAAAAATACAAAAAGAATGAATTCAAATTCATTAAGTCAAGATCACAATCCATGCCAATACACAAAGATTAAGATCTCTTTACAAACTCAAAGAAAACAAATTAAAACTTAGTTCTAAAGATCCATCATGGTACTCGAGTTACAGCTTAGTTAGCATTTGCAACTTGATGGCTCGTTACAAACATCTTGCTCCCACCTCCAAGCTTCATCGCACCATGGTTCTAGCCATCCATTTTCCTGTGATGCGGATTTCAGTTGAGGTCTTCCTTCTAAGTTTGTCTAGCTGATACACCAGGTTTTGCTGACAGTAATCACCGGCCAAAATTCTATCTGATGGTCATGCAGAAATTTCCAAAAGCCTAGAAGTTTCTCTCCATACCTGCAATAATCTTAGTGATTAGTAATGTGAAAACTCGTTAGTATTCCACGAAACCAACACCCAAGGTGTCAAGTTCCGCAACAACAATAGCGAAATTCGGTCACGACCACCATTTTGTTTTGTTAAAAACAATGGAAGAGGAGACGATGAGATCAGCAATCCAACCTTTCTCTTACTTCTTGAAAATTCCAGGACGGTCTTGGTTCCCGTAGGGTGTTCAAGTTGCTGCTCAAACAACATTATATGAGAAAACGTTAATTTCAAAAGTATAGAGAAAAGCATAAGGCCGAGAATCTGCTAATGATTAGAAGAAAGACCCTTAGATTTATTGCACTGTGTACCTCGTGAATCCCTAATCATTTTAACAATGATTAAAGGTAAAATCAGACTCTTATTTCAATTCACATGATTCCCCAACATGATTAAGAAGCTATCATTATTGACTTACAACATGTGTTTTCTTCCTGAAGAAAAAAACCCAAGAACATGTTGGGTCAGAAATAAAAGTTTTTAAAGGAAGAAAAATATTCCCAATTAGAAATGGTAAGTCATTAACAACATTCAAAAGGCATAGAAATTCGGATTCATTCCCAAACATCACCAATACAAACATTTAAAGAAGAGATCAGATTAAAAGGGAATTGGAAACACGATTAAACATGGTGAGATAAAGTTGGAAAGGTCATCATACAAGAAAACATGAGTACAGACAAAACAATCACAAGTTCATGATACAAATATTTTCTTTCCAAAAACAGAACCAACCATACAACCATGTGCATTCAATTACGAAATTAGGTTTTAATCCGCACAAGCCTATATATTGCATCCATATACATACGATTAGAGGGGGAAATACACGGAGATTCAACAGAGACACAAATTCACACAAGGGAGCCACAGAAAACGCATACACAAAATCTAAACCCTAAATCACATACACACAGGATAAGAGGAAATAGAACTTATCTTTGAACACCGGCGTCGACAATATTGTGGCCGTCCTGTTTCCAATCGCAAGAGTCTTCACGCACCATCAAATACATTTTTGGAGCCATCACACCCCAGCCGCGTACGTCGTGAAGCCGTTAGGGCGTCTTCTACTTTCTCCATCCTAAGAACTCGTTGAGTCTCCATCTTTCCATGTTATATGATTGTGTATTTGTTGTAATTTTTTATTTTCATTTGCTTTATGTTTATCCGTGAAAGAGAAGAAGAAGGAAAGTATGAGCGGAGGAGGTTAGGAATCGAGAGGAAGGAGAAGAAGAAGGAATGAGAAGAGAGTGGCTTTGAGGGTTAAAGGTGAGGGAGATCGAGAGAAGAGAGGCCGCCGGCAGAGGAGAGGAAGGGATTTGTTAAGGCTCTGGAAGCCCTTTCCTTATTCTTTTGTTAACTGACAATGAGTTAGTTCGGGTGGCCTTGACCTCCACCGGCCCAACATTTTAGTCCTTTTCTTTTTATTATTTTTTGTTTTTTTTTCATTTGGTTTTTTTTAAAAAAAGAAATGGGCCCGACCCAGATGTTTAAAAGAAAAAGGGATTTATGTTTAAATTAATCTAAAAATAGTTTTAATTAAGATTTAATTAATCTTAGATTCTTAGAAAATTAATTATTTAAATTAGTTCATTTAAAACTTATTTTCAAATTAAATCAATTTTACTGTCTATATAATATTCAC